>CM052700.1:7207167-7303462 GCA_028551405.1 Uromys caudimaculatus | reverse complement strand
AGCTGCTGGCGGTCAGTCTCTGTGGCCTGGTGAGCTGTGGGGCGCGTCCTTGGCCCTCTACTGAGTCCTGCAATCTCCGGCGAGGGATCTTTGTCCCGGCGCTGATTAGCTGTGGGGCCCTGTGGCCCAAGCTGAGGTTTCCGGCCCAAGTTGTGAACTCTTACACCTACAGATAAGACAATGCTTCAACACCCAAGGACAAAGTCCTTAGGAAGTTTGAAGACAGTGCATCATGGGAATGGGTCTACATCATGGAGATGGGTCTACATCAGGGAATTGGTCTACAAGAGACTTCCCCCTCTTTCAGCTTGCTAAAGTATCTGAGCAAAATCTAAATGGTAACTTCACTTTGGGGCAGCAACTACAGCAAGCGATCACTGAACAGGATTCTGGACAGCTCTACAAACTGAGTTTTACACAAAGGAGAAAACATACTGTGGGGCAGTGGTCTGTGGCAGGCAATCTGACACCCAGTTGAGCACAGGCTAAAAATTCTGGGAGACTCAGTGAAATATCCACGAGCTGTGGAATTTCCACGAGGGACTAGACCATGTTTTTAGCCAACGCTCCCAGAAGACTCCTGTAAAACCAGCCACAGCCTTTACAACCCCTGTATAGAGGGAGGCCTGGCATGTGAGATTTGTCACGTAGAAAGCAACCCTGAGTCCTGGGCAAGCAAAAGAGGCACCACAAACCAAGCCAATGGAAAGTATCAGTTACCAAACCCCTGACCCCCCCCCAAACAGTATTTCAAGAGCATCCTGACCCGAGTAGCTCTCTCTCTCCACCTCCTCCACCTGCCTGCCCTGCCCACTCCCACACTAGCCACCTGCCATCCAGAAGGAATAAAGGTGCAAAACTCCTCTGGTGTCCAAGAGCCTTTTATCCCACGAGCTGTAACACTTTTGACCTGAGAAGAGATCTGCTTTCTGGCCGAGTGGTGGGGCATGCCGACAGCAGCTGCGTGTACCGCAGGGAATGCGCTGTGGCCAAGACTTGGCACGGGGCAGTGAGAACTGAGAGAGCACAACGTCGGGCTCGGAGCTGGAGAGCAGCTGAGGCAGCTAGCATCCACGGCCTGCCCCATCTCTAGCCGCCCAGACCTGCTCTGGGACTGGAACTGGATGAGGATCGAGAGAGCACCAGAGACAGCTCACACTCCGGGCATGCACTGGCCCCTGCCGGGGGATCATGCCATCGCCAGAACCGGGCTCAAAGCTGTAGAGTAGTCGAAGTGGCCCACACTCCCCCCCCACCTGCGTTCCCTCCCCACACCACGGACCAACAACATACCTTAAAATTCCCCCATTGCTGTAGTGAATGGATGGAAATGTTGCCCACAATCTCTACTGGTGATGCTGTTTGGGAGGTAGGGAGACCTTTAGGACATGAATCTCCTCTGAAGGAAATAGGTCCTTGTGGGGTGGCCTTGAGGTTTCTAGCTTGGCTCCACTCTTGTGCTCCACCAATGGACCATTCCAGTATCCTCCATTATGGTGGGTTGTATTTTCAACCATAAGTTCAAATAGCCCCTTCTTCCCTAACTTCCTTTTTCTCAGGTATTTGATCACAGCAATGAGTACACTAACTTAATTCATCAAAATTCACATATAAGAACTTTAGAATTTACATATTGTTAGTACCTACAAATAGTCTTTTACTCAAGTTTCTCATGGCCAATGGAAGGAAAGACTCAGAACATGAAATAGTGAATCCCTCTGCTTACACTGTGCCAAGGATGAAAGAAGATAGAAAAATCCTTTGACAAGCCATACTTCCTAATCCTTCCACAAAAGTTTCACCAAATGGGGACCAAGTATTCAAATATTTAATCCCAGAAGAGGCATTCTCATGCAAACCACACTTTTTTTAAAAAAGTGTTTGTTAGTTTATAATATATTTTTTGCACTTATCACAATGGTTTTGGTTCTTCGTTTTAAGTTCTTCTGTCATACTTAACATCCAGACAGCAGTTTCTCCACTCCTCCCTGTCTCTCCTTCAACTCTCTTCTCCCCAAGATCCACTCTTCCTCACTTTTCCTTTGAAAAGAAGAGAGAAGAGAAGAGAAGAGAAGAGAAGAGAAGAGAAGAGAAGAGAAGAGAAGAGAAGAAGAGTCCTCTCAGGGATATCAACCACACATTGGAATAACAAAATACAATGGCACTTTATTCATTAATTTCTTTAAGCTTTAGACTGAATAATTTTTATAGATTGGATCATCCTTTCATTCTTGTTTTAAGAATCTCTCCAGCCAACAATTTTTAAAAGATTAAAATATCAATTATTGTCCTATATCATAACAGGATTAAATTATAAACCATTAGGAGAATAAAAACAAGAAAATCCATGTTTTTCAAACATGTGCTTTTTGTATTATTTTACTATTTTAACAATTAGGTATACATGTGTGTCTGTGTATGAGTGTGCGTATTTAAGTGCATGGTCCTACAATTCCACTAGAGAGCATTTGGTACCCTGAATCTGGAGATAAAGGCAGTTGTAGGCTGTCTAACATGCATGCAGGTATCTGAACTCAGATCTTGTAGAATAGTGGTACATGCTCTTAACCAGTGTGCCATCAGTCCAGCCCCCACAAATCATGTGTTCCTAAATGACTAATACATTAAGTAGAATTTTTAAGTTATTTTGAAATGATCTGGAGACAAAGGAAATAAAGACAGTATTTCAAAATTAATAGAATGCAAGGGAAACAACACATGGAATCAAAGTAGGCTGTGTTGACATGTTCTCAGTATGCTGTTGGGTTCTTCCTGTTACCAGGTTGGTGAGCATTTTTGCTTTATTATTCAGCAGGATTTATAATCTTCTTTCTTTGTGTCATTACCCCATGTAGGTGTCAGGATGATAGTGATAACACTTAGTGTCCGCATTTCCTTTTCTCTTTAGTCCTTAGTGGGAATTTGGAAATAGTTGCTTAATTCACCTCTGTTTGCTAGAGTTCTCAAGTGGAGCCACCTGGTTTTTGCTTTTGTTGGGAGGGATTCTTATGGCTGCCCACTATTTTCTCTAGTTATATCTGTGCTTAAACTTGCTACTAATTCTTGAGTTCTCTTTTGTAGATCGTTTTCCTCTAATAATTTATTTCAATTTGTTGGCATATAATATATCATAGTACTTTTACAATTCTTTTTTTATATATCTAAGACTCACATTATATTTTTCCTCTTTTCTTTTAATTTTTGATATTTAAATTGTCTTTTTACTCTTTCCTAATTTAGGTTTGGTTGATTCTATACTTCCTAGTCCATTCATGGGCAAAATTAAGTTGTTTGCTGTCTTTCTTCTTTTTAGTAACTGTTGGCATCAGGACCTCCAAACTGGTGACATCACACCCAGGTGACAGTGCAACCCACCCACCTGTTGTCAAGGCAACAGCCACCATATTCCTAGAATCCACTTGGCACACTTCCCACCTCTACCTGTGGCTACATCACTCTCCATATATATATGGAAGACCCCCTCTGAGCTCTCTCTCTTTCCCCCTTCTCTTTTCGCTGCCACCTTGCTGCTCCCCCTCAATAAATCCCATGTGGAACTGTTTGGCCTGATGTGGTTTCTGGAGCCACTCGAGGACCGACTTCACGTGGACTGCTGCCACCACCATTACCACCTGCAGCCACTGCTACACCACGTGGACTCCATCTGCTGGCACCCGCCACACCAACCAAACAGTTCCACACTTCCTGTTATCTGACTGCAGAAGTCCGCAAACACACACCAGCATTTTGATTGGTAAAGAGTTTCTCCAATTGGCGGGAGGACCCTTTATGCCTGGATAGTGTCTGGCCAATCCTTTCTGGGCTGAGGGGTTGGCATTTCAATGCCCTGGTCCTTATGACCGGCCTCCGGGCTGACCTACGAGTTAGGACCTAGCCCTTGGGTAACCTCCCTTCTCGAAAGCAGTTCATATCCTTGCAGCCATTTCAAAATCCTAGTAATAGGTTGAATTGCTTTCTGACAATTTCTGGAAAATTGCTAGCCATAGCCCCTAGAAATTTCACGTGATGACCTGGGTTTCTAGCTTGGCTGACCTCTGGTTACTAAACTTATTCTCTGGGATGCCAGCACGAATGGTTCAGTAACATCCCCCACCACCCAATTGGTGCTAAATGGTCTTCGAATGTACCCCCAGGCACCCCACTGGGATGTCTCCTGGAAAATCTCAAATCTCTTAAATTAATGCCTGATTTGAGGCCCTCTAAACTGATACAGCTCTGAAATAAGATCTGAACTCAGTACCCTTTAGAAAATAGTTCGAAATGGCCAGCCAATGGCATGTTATATGAGATTGTTTTAAGAGATCTCCATACATACTGCCAGCAGTCCGGTAAATGGAAGGATATCCCTTATATTCAAGCTTTTATCTATCTTTGCCCTCACCCCTCTACATGTTCTGCTTGTTCCCCATCCCAACTTCTCTTAGCCATGAAACCTACTTAACAGCCACTAGATGACTCTACAACCCTAAACCCAGCTAACGAACTGCCTCCCTTCCGCCACAGACCTGCTTCTGTGTCGCAGAAAACCCAAACTACTACCTCAGTTTCTCCTTCTCACCAGGATACCCCAGGGCCTACTAACTTGACCTCTCCAGACTCCTACCTTCCTTCTGTGCAAGCTGCAGGTCTCTCCAATCGCCCCGCATTGGCGCCAACCTTCACCTCTCCTATCATGCATTCTAATGCCACAGCCAAACCCCTAATTCTTTCTCCTCCAGAGACACCTGACCCAGCACCAGTCCTTCCTCTAAGGGAAGTGGCTGTAGTTGATAGTCTGGTCAGAGTACATGTCCCTTTCTCACTGAGTGAACTTTCTCCAGTAGAAAACAGACTGGGTTCATATACTTCTAACTCTTCCAGCTTTATTAAGGAGTTTCATTATATCACTCAGTCGTATAACTTGACTTTCCATGATCATATGATTCTTACTAATAATTTACTTTCTGGTGAATGCAGGCAAGTTTGGGAAGAGGCAAAACGCATGCAGATGAAATTCACCAAACAGATAGAACATATCCAATTGGATCTGAAACAGTGCACGACCAGGATCCTCGATGGAATTACAATTCCACAGGTGGTATCTTAGACAGAGACAGGTTTATTACATGCCTTCTGGTTGGCCTAAGAAACGCAGCCTTAAAGCCAGTAAATTTTAAAAAACTCTAAGAGGTTGTCCAGGACAAACAGGAGAACCCATCTTAATTTTTAGAACGCCTTACAAAGGCTCTACTGCAATACACTAATTTAGATCCTGAAAACCCAGAAGCTGAGCAACTTCTGATGACCTACTTTTTTCCCCAGAGCTATCCCACCATAAAAGCTAAACTTAAGTGTTTGGAGAAGACTTCAAGGGCAGAAGTCTTGGCGCTGGCCTTCATTCCATCTTCTATTATTGCTTTGATGGATAGAGGCACTGAAATATGCAATTCTTATTTCTCTATTACGTAGTCTTACAGAGGAAAAATAGTGTTCATACATGCATTATATCCATGCTTCTCAACCAGGGCTAACTCTGTCCTTTTTGTCACATACGTCAATATCTTGTGTCATTTTTGGTGTCATATTATGGGAAGCAGATATGCTGATGCCTAAGGAGTTAGGGTCAGTGATATCACTAAATATGGCATAAAGTGCTCATCAGCCAACCTAAAAGGAGGAGTTTGAAAGATTGATTTTACACAGACACGTTGTTTTCAAACTAAATATTCTATGATTCTGCCTTCCTTTTCACAAGATGATCACTCAAGAAGAAAAATCGAGAGAGCTATGTTACGGGATATTTGAACCTGTTTCTAGTGAGGATCTGACTCAGACCTTAGCACACAACTTTAATCCCTTTGACTAGAATACAGATAGAACCTTAGTATTCACCTTTAATCTTAAACAGTGAAGGTAAACTTAATCTGTAGAAGGAAATGTCCAGGTTTGAATGTGACACTTTATTGAGTGTCAGAAAAAGTGATGAATCTGAGAAAGATTTGACAGAATAGGATATGCCCAAGTCTCACAAGAATAGAAATAAAAGGGAATCTACTTAAGGGAGAAACAGTACAGGAAGAAGAGAGTAGAGTACAGGAATACAACAGTTTGTGGAGAGCAGTGCAGTAGAGATGAGAGGGAGAATCAAGCAGCACAGAGAGGGAGGAGGCGTTTTTGTTTTTTTTTAACCAGGAAAGTTTTACAGAGACAGGTTGAAGAGAAACCATGCTAAACACAGGTTAAAAAGAACAAGCCAGGAACGAGTAGGAACCAGAAGATTATAATATATTGCCAAAGGTAGTATGAGGCCAAACAGAGTGATTCAGTAGAGGCTAAGAGAGGAGGTTGAGCCAAAAGAGTTGACTTGAACCAGCCACTCAGAGCTCAGAAAGAATAAGGAAGGGTGAATTTATTCAGCAGGCAGTCTCAGAGACTGACTACATTCTAGGCCTAGACAGGACTGTATGGAGGCCAGAATCTTCCATGACCAAGTCCTTGTTAGCAGATGAAGGCAGTTTGCCTCCAAGATGACAATTATATCAGGAGAATAAGAATCACTTTTACACTATAGTAACTTTGATTTACAGAGCAAAGAACAGCTTTGCCGTAACAGTTACCTGGCTAGTCTGCCATTTTGTTCTGTTACTAATATTGTATGGAAACTTTTTCATATATTGTTTCTACTGTTACTAGGAAACTTTTTGATGTTTAAGTTGATTACATATTCTGTTACGTTCTGTGCCCTTGGAATCCAATCATGATAGAAGACAGAAGAACTGCTTTGTATAAGTACCCACATTAAGCTTGGACCTAAATCAAGGACCCAGCAGTACTTTCATCACTGGTGCATAAGCTTTTATGGTGTTTGCTTTTATAATCTGCCCCTGGGATGGACCCCAATATAAGAAAGACACCTACACCAATATAAGAAGACTCCATTTTGAGTAGGGGTTGAGTTAAGTTTGAGTTCCCAAGACCTCCCCCCAGGAATTGACATCCAACTTGGCAGAAAAAGGCATGGACATGAGTAACTGATATCCTGGTTGGCAAGTTAAGACATGAATGTTAGACAAGTCTGATCCTGGTTGGCAAGTTAAGACATAAATGTTAGACAAGGCAAGTCTCCTACCACATCTGAATACCCCGACCAATGGGAGCAGAATAAATGTACAACAAAAACACATTCCTAAAGAAATCCCCAATTCCTATATTCTGAATGGTGGAGCATCTTGATACAGATGTTTGTGGATTTTAGGTTTAAAAAATACTGTTGGATCTTAACTCAATATCATGGTTCAGTTTCCAAACCTGCACCATGGCCCTGATAGATCAGTTCTGGGGTATATGCTCAATAAACTATCCCTCTTTGACTGAGATCAGTGTTCACATGATTTATGAGGCAACTCCTGGACCCCAACAAGATGTTACTGTTTTTTTTGGGTTGTTTTTTTTGTTTTGTTTTGTTTTGTTTTCAGTTTGATTTCAGTATCTTTCTTTCATGACACTCCCATTCCATGCAGTTCCTCAGAGGGATTCATTTCTCACCCTAGGAAGCATAAGCTTGTTGCATCTGCTACTTTATTTTTCCTTTTTAATTATTTGGAGATCCTTACAATTATGTCTATCAAATGAATTTGAAACATTTCCTGCAAATTTGATGCTCATTTTCTATAAAACTTGACTTAGGCCATATTTAAAATGCTTTTTATAAGTAATTATATAAAGGAACATGCATCTATCTTTCTGCATGAATCCTGAATTTTGTTTTGATGCAAAGGATAGTTTGCATCTTATATATCTTCCAGTATTCCACTTCCTTACCTCTGAAAAAAATTTGTATACGTGTGAGTCTACATATTAATATGGGCAACTTTGGGAGGATGCCATCAGAGTCTGAAAGGGGGCTTTGGATACCCTGAAGCAAGATATATAGGCAGTTATGAGCTATACAACATGGTTACAGGAAGCCAAACACTGTCCTCTACAAGAGCTACCAGAGTTCTTAAGCATTCCGATATCTCCCTAGTCACCCACTTTACTGTCTCCATAAAGCAGTTACAATTTTACATTTAGAATGATATTGACTTTCAAGTTGTCTTTATAGTGTGTTTCTTTGCCTACATGATTCTTGAATCTATCATTCCAAATTGTTATCTTCTTTTGTCCTTTAGTACATCTCTGAAAAGTATTTGTTTATGGGCAAGAATGGAATGCAGCCCTGTTTGTTGAAAATTTATTTCTGGAGGCTTAGAGCTTGAGGATTTAAAAGCTTGAGACGAGTAGCTCTGAGCCCTGAGAACTAAAGGCTCATTGCTGCAACTTGAGAAAAGATATCTGTACTAGTAGTTTTAAATGCTTAGTAAAGAGGCTTAGTGCTCTGAGCTATGAGCACTGAAAGCCCAGTAGTAAACAAGTTAGCCTCACACTTTAGACTTCTGGCATTAAGTTATTCAACATATTTTTGTCAATGTGAACAAAAATGTTCTTATCAGAGCTGAAGCCAATAATCTGAAGATCTGGAGGTTTTCCCTTCAGTTTTAATTTTATTATTTTTTAAAAGACATATTATTCTATTTTATGTGTATAAATGTTTTGCTTGTGTATATACATGTGTGCCACATGTATGCAGAGCTAGTAGAAAGCAGGAGAATTCATTAAATTCCATGGAATTGTAGTTACAGTAAGTAAATAACATCCTGACGTGTGCTGGGAACTGAACTGGGATCCTCAGAAAGAGTAGACAGTGCTTTGTACTGTTGATCCATCATTTCCTCAAGCCATAAGCTCCACTTTATTTCATATTCAATAGAAGAACATACTTTAAATGCTTTAAAGGGTTCCAGGAATGTATGAAAACCACATTAATTAATACATTTCTTTCATGTTAGGAAGAATTTTGTTCATTTGTTTTCATCTACTCACAATCCTATCAACTTGATTCCTAAAAAAAAGACAAAAAAAATTCTACAACAATATTGTCAAACAACTTAAGCATATTTTTTGTTTCATAAAATGGTGCAAAATAATATTTTCTCTAACGCAACCCAAAACTTAGTGTTTTTTTTTTTTTTTTTTTTTTAATGAGTTTTGGTACAGCTAAGAATTGTGATGGTGTTTAGTTTAAAATGATGTAGATACTGATGACCATCAAGCCTGGTTCAAAACAGAAAGATATTAAAAACTAAAAGAAAGAACTGAAAAAAATGACACAGTGCTTAAGATAACTTACTGTTTTTTTTTTTTTTTTCTGATGACCCTAAGTTTGATTTCCAGCATCTAAGTCTGATGTCTTACAACCACCTGTAACTCCAGTAACTTCAAGTTATCTCACCCTCTCTTCTGACCTCTGTGGGCACTGTACTCATATGATCATACACTATAGACATAATGTTTTGTGCATTCTGTAGAGGTTATGCTTTTGTTATTAAAAAGCTGATTTCTGTGCCCTTGTATCTTGTCTCAAACCAGATATGGCTTTGTTATGTTTATTCTTAGATGCTCCTGTCTCAAGTTTGTAATAAGTATTGTTCCTCATTCATTCTGTGCCTTGCCAATAAAAGCCAATCAGGCAACACAGAGCTTTAGGAAGAATAGATAAGATTTCTGATTCTAGAAGGGTTGGAAAAAGAGACTGGAAGTCAAAGAGGAAGCCATGAGGAGAAATTGAGAAAATATCAGGAGAAGTGAACTGGATAAAAGGATGAGAAACACAAATAAGATGGGAATATTGTCTGGAAGGAAACCTGATTAGCTTGGAGCTTTAAAATTGAGTAATAACTGCTCAGTATTTGCCTTAAGAAAATTTTAATAAATCTTACTCATTCTATGTGGCTACTGGGGTACTATGTGCTTAAGAAATGATTGCCTCTGTAGACATAATGTTTTGTATGCTATGTAAAGTTTACCCTTGAATTATTCAAATGCTGATTTCTCTGCCCTCGTATCTTGTTTCAATTCAGACATGGCCTTGTAATGCTTATACCAAGAATCTCCTATCTCAAGTTTGTGTAAACAATTCTTACCATTTATTCTCTGCCGTGTGGATAAATCCTGATCACCCAATGGCTGGGCAGAATAGAAAATAAAGTGGGATGCTCACAATCAATAGGATGGAGAGGGAGATCCATGGAAGGAGAGAGGAATTGGAGCTATGAAGAAGGGGTCCAAGGAGCCAGATTAATAATAATATGCAAGTTTCGTGGGGCTGGAAGGTAGCGCTATTAGCATAGGAGTTTAAGATACATCATTTTACTGCTCAGCTATTGAGGTGCAGTTTTAAGTAAATCTTGGTTTGTTTGTGAAGTTATTGGGGATTAGCATAAGGTAAATAAATACAACTGCCAGATTATTCAGCTTACTTATATTAAGAATTATTCATTTTCATGTCTCTATAATAATTTTATTAATCAACTTTAATATAATAGTAATTCAACAGATGGCACACAACATGGCCATGTCATGCATACCCTTAAAATTCATACTCAGACATTAAGAAAATTTTCTGATGGAAAATTCAAACTAACACTCCCTGGGATCAAAGACATTCTAGCAAAGGGGGAAAGAAAAGTGCAATTTCTGCAGCCACAGTCCAATTCCATTCTCTAGGGCTTGGAAGGATGGCCACCCTCTAAGTCCAGGTTGCTCTGGGAAGATTGGTGGCCCAAACAAATGAAGCATACTGTGTAGAGCCAGGCCTGGCTTCCAAGAATTCATGCCCTGCTGCTGCTGCCTCTAGCTGATACTGCCCAGAACTCACCTGGGAGACAGAGGGCAAAGTATCTCACAAAAAATGCTCATCTATAGCAATTTCTCTGAGGTTTTCTCCAAAGTATTGGAGTTTCTACTACTCTGCAAGGGTTGGGGACACAATTAGGCACATGGGCCCCAACGGACAATGGGAATATGATCTGAACTTAGGCAGAGCCAGGCACAACAGAGGTGTGGGGGAAAGAACCAGTGGCTATCAGTCAGCTGCTTGTTGGATCCTCAAAGGACAGCCATACTAGACTTTTGTCTGTAAGCACACCATAGCATCAATAATACTATCAGGCTTAGAGCCTCCCGTTGAGATGGATACCTATTTGGGTTGGTCACTAGACCACCTTTCCCTCAATCTCTTCTCTAATTTTTTCCCTGCAGTTCATTTAGACAGGAACAATTCTGGGTCAGAGTTTTTGACTATGGGATGGCAAACGCATCCCTTCATTTGATACCCTGTCTTTCTACTGGAGGTGGGCTTTACTAGTTCCCTTTCCCCATTGTTGCACATTTCCTGAGAGTCTCTTACCTCCCAGGTCTCTGGTACTTTCTAGAGGGTCCCCCCACCTCCTACCTCACTCCCAGGTTGCATATTTCCATTCATTTTGCTGGCCTTCAGGGCTTCTCTCTTGTCTCCCCCCAACCATAGCTGATCATGTTCCTCTCCCATCTCTCACCCAAGTCCCTCCCTCTCTCTGCCTCCCATGATTAGTTTCTTTTCCCTTCCAAGTGGGACTGAAGCATCCTTACTTGGGCCCTTCTGCTTGTTAACCTTCTCGAGTTCTATGGATTGCTTCCTAGGTATTCTATACCTTTTTGGGTAATATCTAATTATTATTAGTGAGTACATACCATGCATGTCCTTTTGGGTTTGAGTTACCTTACTCAGGACGATATTTTCTACTTTCATCCATTTGCCTGCAAAACTCATGATGTCCTTGTCAATTGTATAAATGAACATTTTCTGTAACCATTCTTCCATTGTAGGACATCTGGCTTGTTTCTGGCTATCACAGACAAGGTTACTATGAACATAGTGGAGCATGTGCTCCTGTGGTATGGTGGGGCATCTTTTGAGTATATGCCCAAGAGTGGTATAGCTGGGTCTTCAAGTAAATCTATTTCCAATTTTCTGAGGAACCTCCAGATTGACTTCCAGAGAGATTGTGCCAGTTTGCAATCCCATCAGCAATAGAGGAGTGTTCCTCTTTCTCCACATCCTCACCAACATGTGCTATCACCTGAGTTTTTGATCTTAGCCATTCTGATTGGTGTAAGGTGGAATCTCAGGGTCATTTTGATTTGCATTTCCCTGATGACTAAGGACTTTAAACATTTAAGTGCTTCTCAGTCATTCCAGATTCCTCTATTGTGAACTCTCTGTTTAGCTCTACACTCTACTTTTTATTGGGTTGTTTGTTTTCTTGAAGGTTAGCTTCTTGAGTTCTTTATATTTTTAGGATATTAGCCCTCTCTCTGATGTGGGGTTAGTGAAGAATTTTTTCCCAATCTGTAGGTTGCCAATTTGTCCTACTGACTATGTCCTTTGCCTTACAGAAGCTTTTCAGTTTCATGAGGTCTGATTTATCAATTCTTGATCTTAGAACCTGAGCCATTGAAGTTCTGTTTAGGAAATCCCCACTTCCCTGCCCTCTGCCAATGAGTTCCAGGCTCTTTCCCACTTTCTCTTCTATTAGATTCAGTATCTGGTTTTATGTTGAGGTCCTTGATCCACTTGGACTTGAGCTTTGTGCAAGTGACAAGTACAGATCTATCTTCACTTTTCTACATAGCAACTGCCAGTGAGATCATCACCATTTATTGAAGATGCTTTCCATAGTTTATTTTTGGCTTTTTTGTCAAAGATCAAGTGTCCATAAGTCTGTGGTTTTATTTCTTGGTCTTCAATTCTATTCCATTGGTCAACCTGCTGTCTCTGTACCAGTACCATACAGCTAGAGATCAGGAATGGTGATTCCCTCAGAGGTCCGTTTATTGTTAAGAATTGTTTTCACTATCCTGGGACTTTTGTCTTTCTGTATGAAATTGAGAATTTTTCTTTCTGTGTCTGTGAAGAGTTGTGTTGGAATTTTGTGGGGATTGCATTGAATCTGTAAATTGCTTTTGGTAGGCTGGCCAGTTTTACTATGTTAATCCTACCAATTCATGAGCATGGGAGATCTCTCCATTTTCTGAAACCTTCAGTTTCTTGATAGACTTGAAGTTCTTTTCATATAGATCTTTCACTGTTTGGTTAGAGTTACCCCCAAGATATTTCATATTTTTTGTGACTATTATGAAGTGTGTTGTTTCCCTATTTTCTTTCTTAGCCTGTTTATTATTTGTATAAAGGAAGGCTACTGATTTATTTGAGTTAATTATGTATCCAGCCACTTTGCTGAGGTCTTTTATCAGCTGTAGAAGTTCTTTGGTAAGATTATTGGGGTTTCTTATGTATATTATCATATTATTTGCAAATAGTGACGCCTTGACTTCTTTGCCAATTTGTATCATCTTGATCTTCTTTTGTTGTTTTATTGCTCTAGATAGAACTTTAGAGAAGTCTTACAGTTCTACTCTGGGTGCTTCAGGGGAAGGTTTCCACAATGCTAATATAACAGTTCTGCTCCAGGAGTAGATAGTTACCCTAGAAAAATTGTAACAATTCTGTTCCAGGAGGGGGTAGCTTCGCCAGCAAAAGTGTTAGAGCTCTGCTCAGAGAGCTCCTGGCAAGCAGGAGCTAAGGAATACCACAAAGTCGCACAGAATAACAAACCTGAAATAAGAGATTTACTGGGAGAGAAAACCCAGGAAGGTCTCTGCTAGGGTGAGAAGCAGCAGAGAATTGAACAGTAAGTAGGTAGGGCTTATATGGGATTTCTTGGGGGTTGGAGCTTTCCAGGGAAGAGATTTCCAAGGTGAGGTTTGGTGGGATTTCAAGTCCTGAGCTTGAGGGGTTCAGAGATTGGTGGGTTTCTATGGTAAGCTCAGGGATTGGTGGCATTTTTTCACCCCTTTTTTCCTACATCAGTTCCATGGCTCATGATGGGAAGATCATCCTGACTGCTGGTAGCTTTGGTAGAGGCACCATCCTTACAGAGATGCCAGAGATGGCTGGAGATGGTATGCCACTACCATGGCAGCTCTTACAGCAGTACTTCACAGCAGCCTTGGGCTCATTGCTACCCTGGCTCAGGAGATGAGCAGTAGGAGCAGTAGCTTTCTCCTTACTTCAGTCATTGTGCCCATGAAATTGTAAAGGATACCATTTTATTCCGTTTTCTAGGGAGTGTAAGGTCTAATTTTGTGTGCGAGGATGTGTCAGTAATGGTTGATTATGTGTTGCAGTTTTTAGTCAAATGGAGTGAACAGATTCCCTTTGCTACTGGTGACAGAGAGCCAGGGTCTAGAGCCCAGGGCTTCTCCTGGATTTTGAGTGGCTGATAAGGAGGCTTCTGTGAAGGAGGGGTTCATCACCCAAGTTCTGTCATCAAGAGATGGACACAATGCTTCCAAGGGGGAATCTGGCACTTGTCCAGTAGATTTTCAGACTTTTAATACTAGACACTGGATCCTGGTGGAGATCATCCAAAGCAGATGGAAAACTGCCAACCGAACTGAGCTGAACAGAATGAGCCTAGTGTTCATCCAAATGAGTCCACTGTGCAGCTGAAGTCCGTGGTGGGGTATTTTCTCCCCTTCCCCATAAGAAAGAGTAGGCATGCTGAACAGTCAACTGTTATCATCTGTTGTCTTGTGGGAATGTTTAGGGTGGTTGGTGAGGTAAAACTCATCAATTAGCCACTTTGGATGAAGTGAATTGGCAATCGCTGGTGTGCAAAGTGTAAGAACTGGGTTGGGGGTTCGTGTAGAACTGTCTGAGTTGTTGTCCAAGTTACAACACCACTGAAAGGTAGATTGGCCCCCTTAGAGTCTAGAGATGACACACCCAGACCCCAAGCTCTCAACACAAAGAAGATTTATTACCCTAGGAGGCAAAAGTAACAGCACCAGCAAGAAAGCAAGCATTTTGTTTGTTTGTTTGTTTGTTTGTTTTTATTTTTGTTTTGCAGAAATGCATTTTTTAAAGAAGGAAAATAAGGAGTCTATGCTAATGTGAGTTGGTAAGTCCTCACTGGACATATTAAACAAATAATGAATTTCGATTGTTAGAAATTGCATTTTGTCTCAGGAATGAGTAAGTAGCCAAATAATGGACTAGGCCTTGGAGGCTAGCTTTATGAATGTAATATAATGGTTTTTAGCAAGGGGGAGAAGGGGAAGAGGCAAAATGCATGGGTGCCATATTTGCCATGCTCAGGTGTGTTTCCTGTACTTGGGCCTGTTAAAGAGCTCTTCAGCACTGTTATTATCATAGTAAAAGTTCCAAATGTTTAAATTTCCTTTGGTTTTCTTCTAAGTATTAACACAAAGGCACTGCTAATTGTGTTAAAACATCTCATATATATCCAGCCTTCTGGATAGAGGATAAAAATGTGTATGTCTTAACCCAAAATTGTTGGACAGTTCTCCAAGCTATTGCTATGATTCAAAAGCATGAGTCTGCTCTAACTGTTTACAGACATGTGCTAGCTTTGTTTTTGTAAGGTGAGTATTTCTGTACCAATTACAAAAAAATTGGTTATATTGATATATGTAAAACTTTTCTCTCTTTTTGTAAACTTAAATAATGTAAGCTCCATGGAGTTTTATGTTGAAACTCCCTGTAAGAGGTCAGAAGTAATCCAGATAAGTATCCCGTGATGTAAATCAACTGCCTGAGCTTACTGCCTATTGCCTGTTCCTGAGGATGTGTTCTCTTCTTTCCCTGGTCTTGAGACTTTCCACTGTCCCAACTATCATGACATCAGACCTAGAAGTTTTAAAGATATCCCCAAGATAACTATTCCCCCCTAAGCTACTTAGCTTTATCCTCTGTGTGTATGTATCAGTCCCACCAATTTCCATTCAGCTAAACACTGCAAACCATGCAAAAATGCCAGCCTCAGGTGATCTTTTAAAACTAGCAAGCTCCAGACTTGCTAAAAAGCTGACAAAACCACGTTTGTGATGTCATTTTGTGCCAACTTGATCCCAAGCTTCAGATCAGCATTCTGGACTGCCTAAATCATCCTACACTTTGCTAGTGCCAGGTGGTTCAACAGGACCAGGAATACAAACTATATTACTTTGCCCCCTCCTAACCATTGACTGGCATCCCAGCAACTCTTGGCCCTGACAACCACATTCTAATTATAGCTGAAAAGCAGTTATAGAACAGAATATGTCACCTCTTAAAGTTGACAAATGGCTGCAGTGTTCAGTCCGAAGGAAACTAGTTCCTCTATACCAAAGGAGCCATTTCTCTGTCACTGTCAAAAGGGACACATGGCTATTTATGGTGCCTATTGGAATACAAATCTCATGCTGGCCCTCAGGCTCCTTCAGTATTTCAAATACATACATACATACATACATACATACATACATACATACATACATACATATGTGTGTATGTGCATGTGTATCAATACAATTAAGATATCAACCTTTAGCACTACATAAATGTGAATCAGTTATTTGATTCTTCTGATCTAGAGCCAGTAATGAATGCAATGCCCATGCCTAAAAATAGAAAGAAAGAAAGGAAGGAAGGAAGGAAGGAAGGAAGGAAGGAAGGAAGGAAGGAAGGAAATCCATTTTAAGCTATACATCTGTCTTGGTGCCAACTAGTCACTTGTCTCTGACTACAGGCCCTGGAGAGAAATTCCCAGTAACTCTAACTCATCCCCAACTCAGAAATGTACACCCATGACCATATACATGGTATGTTATGACTAACTGCTTTATGTCTTCTGTAACCTGCTTATGAAGACATTCAGATCATCTTGACTACATAATCTTGGCAGTCAAAAACAGCTCTAAGCTTGCTGTGCAGATACTCAAGGTATTCTTGTGGTTTTTACCTTTAAAAATCTTGCCCTTACAACCACCCCTCTTCTTGGAAAGCTCAAGATTTGCTCAGAGACTGTTGTCCCGATAGCAGTAATCAATAAATTTTTGAATTGTAAATGGATTGATTCTATAGTCTTTTCTCAGTAGTCAAGAACTATATAACAATGCCTCTCATTTAATTAACTCAACTGTAGTTCACAGACTCTGTAGCCAATCATGGTAATTTGATTGTAAATGGCCCTCATGGACTCATAAGAAGTGACACTATTTGGATATGTGGCCTTGTAAAAGAAAGTATGTCACTATGGGTGGGCTTGGAGGTTTCAGATTCTCAAGCCAGGCCCAGGAACTCTCTTTCTGGTGCCTATTGATCCAGATGAAGAAATGTCAGCTCCTTCTCCAGCACCATGTCTCCCTACATGTCTCCATTTTTTCCATTATGATGATAATGGACTCAGCTTCTTAACTTGTTTAGACACTGATGAGGACTCGTAGCTTTCCACCAAAAATAACCATTCTAAGAATCAGCACATTGTGTCTTCACTAACGGGACACCTCCTCTACCTTTTTAGTTACTCCTCTTCAGTTTCATGCTTCTAACTCCTCCAAGTCAGAATAGGGAATCTTCCTTTCCCTGACTATCTCTCTCTGCTGGATGTCCCACCTTCTAATTCTGCCTCAGCTCATTGGCTATCAAATGTTTATTGACAGGTGATACCTTCACACAGTAAGTGAGAGATTCTCTCTACAGGGCCTAAGACCTCTGGAAGCAAGAGCAAAATAAACCTTTTCTTCTTGGAAATAGATTGGTAAGAGTTCACGGAGCGGAAAGCTATCAACATGAACATTCTGGCTCCCACAAGGAGCTGCTGAGATTGTACCCGCCTTCATTCTGCCCTAGCCTGTAGAAATTCTCACTTTGTCGGGCACGAATAGCCGTAGTATATTGACCTCCACCCCTCATCTTCCTTACTTCATCCTCCCCATCTTTAGGGAGTCATTCCATTTTTATATTATTCACTTTCATTACAAAGGAAAGGATGGTAAGGAACACAAAAGAATAGTTCTGGCCATGCTACTATTTTAAGCCACAACTCTAAATCACCAGCAAGGCTCTTTGTTCCTTAAAATCACACCACAAAGCAACCTTTAAAACAGAGAGTTTATTTTGGCTTATGATTCCAGAGGGATTGTAGTCCCTCATGGCAAGGAGGCATAACAGCAAGCAAGCAGGTATAGTGACAGGAGCAGGATGCTAAGATTTCAATAGCCTCAAAGAACAATGCAGAGTATGAACTGGGAGTAGGGTGAGGCTTTTAAATCTCAGTCATCCCAGTGATGGAGTTCCTCCTTCAAGGATGTGCCTACCCAGTGCTCCCCAAGCAGCATTACCAACAGCAAACCAAATGTCCTGTTGCCCTAGCTAAGAAGGGGCACTTTGTATTCAATTCACTACAAAATGATTTGGTTTTTTACAAATACTTTGAATTTTATTAAGCCAAATTCCCCCCTCTCCCCATACATAGTTTAGTTTGCTGTAGGGCATGTACACCATAGTACGATATTAGAAGACATAAAACAACTTGTAAGAGTTTGTTCTCTTCTTCTACCATGTTGGTTCCAGTGATCAAACCCACCTTGTCAGGCTTGATGGCAAATATCCCTTTCCACTGAACTCCCTGCCTGGTCTCACCTTAAAGATTTTATTCTGATTTTGAAAGTTAATAGTCATGTTATTTTTATTCATATTAAAGTTTAATTTTAATTGTAAATTTATAAATTTATAATAATTTATTATAAAATTATAGTTATAGTTTTAAACATGTTATCATTTTATCCCTTTCTAGGGACACATGAAAAAAAATGACCACTGAGCCAAAGAGGCATCATGAGTATAAGAAAGTAGCCTTTGAGAACATCTTATACTGCATCCACTCCTGATTTATACTTGTTTATTTCATATTTTATTTTATTTTATCTATTATTGTCAGTAGTTTACCTTTTGGTTCAATGCAGGGCTTCACATATGCTAGGCAAGCATTATACCACTGAGATACAACTCCATCTTTATAAAGGACCTTTGAAAGAACTGACTTTCTCAAATAATTGCGTTTAAGAAAAATTTTGCGGTTTCAATTTGTGCCCTGAGCTGACCCTGTGCCACAGCTCTTCATACCTGGATCCCGCCTGGAGAGAACTGGTCTCCCAGAAGTACTGACATACATGTGAGCACAGGTATAACCAGCACTTCTGCTCTGAGAGACCTGTCCAGAGCCCTCAGGACACAGGAACCGAGGAGCAGCCTGGGATGGGATCCTTCTGGTTTCTGTCTGTTCCCAGAGCTTACCCTGTCCCACAGCTCTCCATAACCTGGTCCCACAAGGAAAGAACAGGTCTACCAGGAGTGCTGACACACCTGAGAGCACAGATCTCAATATCAAGGTCCCACTGGGACTGGTCTCCCAAGAGTGTTGACACCCCTGAGAGCACAGGTGAGAGCAATGCTTCTGCTTAAATTCCTGGCCCAAGAGGGACCCATTCAGAGCCATCAGGACACAGGAACCAAGGAACGGTCAGGGAAAGGACTCTTCATATTTCCTTCTGCACCCTGGAGCAGACTCTGTGCCACAGCTCTCCACACCCAATTCATCATCATGAGAGAATTGGTCTCCCAGGAATGTTGATAAACAGGCTTAGAGGAGGTACAAGCCACAGAGACAGCAAGACCAGCTAACACCAGAGATAACCAGATGGCTAGAGTCAAGGGCAAGAACATAAGCAACAGAAACCAAAGCTAATTGGTATCATCAGAGCCCAGTTCTCCCACCACAGCAAGCCCTGGATACCCTAACACACCAGAAAAGAAAGACTGTGATTTAAAATCACATCTCATGATGATGATAGAGGACTTTAAGAAGGACATGGATAACTCTCTTAAAGAAATACAGAAGAACACGGGTAAATAGCTGGAAGCCCTTTAAAAAGAAACACAAAAAATCCTTTTAAGAAGTACAGGAAAACACAACCAAACAGGTAAAAGAAGTGAACAAAACCACCCAGAATCTAAAAATGGAAATAGAAACAATAAAGAAATCACAAAGGAAGACAACCCTGGAGAGAGAAAACCTAGGAAAAAGAACAGGAGTAATAGATGCAAGCATCACAAACAGAATACAAGAGATAGAACACCAAATCTTAGGTGCAGAAGATACCATAGAAAACATTGACACAACAGTCAAAGAAAATGCAAAATGCAAAAAGTTCCTAACCCAAAATATCCAGGAAATCCAGGACACAATGAGAAGACCAAATTAAAGGATAATAGGTATAGAAGAGAGTGAAGATTCCCAACTGAAAGGGCCAGTAAATATCTTCAACAAAATTATAGAAGAGAACTTCCCCAACCGAAAGAAAGAGATGCCCATAAACATACAAGAAGCTTACAGAACTCCAAATAGATTGGACCAGAAAAGAAATTCCTCCTGTCATATAATAGTCAAAACACCAAATGCACAAAACAAAGAAAGAATATTAAAAGTAGTAAGGGAAAAAGATCAAGTAACAAATAAAGGTAGACCTATCAGAATTATACCAGACTTCTCACCAGCGACTATGAAAGCTAGAAAATCCTGGGAAGATGTCATACAGACCCTAAGAGAACACAAATGCCAGCCCAAGCTACTATATCTAGCAAAACTCTCAATTATCATACATGGAAAAACCAAGATATTCCATAAAACTAAATTTAAACAATATCTTTCCACAAATCCAGCCCTACAAAGGATAATAGATGGAAAACTCCAGCACAAGGAGGGAAACTACACCCTAGAAAAATCAAGAAAATAATCTTCTTTCAACAAACCCAAAAGAAGATAGCCACACAAACATAATTCCACCTCTAACAACAAAAATAACAGGAAGCAACAATCACTATTCCTTAATATTTCTTGACATCAATGAACTCAATTCCCCAATAAAAAGACATAGACTAACAAACTGGATACATAAACAGGACCTAGAATTTTGCTGCTTACTGGAAATACATCACAGTAACAAAGACAAATACTACCTCAGAGTAAAAAGCTAGAAAAAAAATTCCAAGCAAATAGTCCCAAGAGACAAGCTGGAGTAGCCATTCTAATATCGAATAGAATTGACTTTCAACCAAATGTTATCAAAAAAGATAAGGAAGGACACTTCATATTCGCCAAAGGAAAAATGATGACCTCTCAGTTATGGACATCTGTACTCCAAATGCAAGGGCACCCACATTCATAAAAAAAACTTTACTAAAGCTCAAAGCACACATTGTACCTCACACAATAATAATGGGAGACTTCAACACCCTACTCTCATCAGTGGACAGATCGTAGGAACAGAAACTAAACAGAGACACAGTGAAACTAACAGAGGTTATGAACCAAGTGAATTTAACAAATATCTATAGGACATTTCATCCTAAATCAAAAGAATATACCTTCTTCTGAGCACCTCATGGTACCTTCTCCAAAACTGACCATATCATCGGTCATAAAACAAACCTCAACAGATACAAGAAGATTGAAATAATCCCATGCATGCTATCAGATAACCACAATCTAAGGCTGGTCTTCAATAGCAACAAAAACAACAGAAAGCCCACATACACATGGAAGCTGAGCAATGCTCTATTCAATGATAACGTGGTTAAGGAAGAAATAAAGAAAGAAATTAAAGGCATTTTAAAATTTAGTGAAATGGAAGGCACAACATACCCAAACTCTTTTTTTGTTTGTTTGTTTTGGTTTGGTTTTTTTCGAGACAGGGTTTCTCTGTGTAGCCCTGGCTGTCCTGGAACTCACTCTGTAGACCAGACTGGCCTCGAACTCAGAAATCCGCCTGCCTCTGCCTCCCAAGAGCTGGGATTAAAGGCGTGCACCACCACTGCCCGGCTAACATACCCAAACTTATGGGACACAGTAAAAGCAGTGCTAAGAGGAAAACAAATAGCTTTGAGTGCCTCCAAAAAGAAATTGGAGAGAGCATACACTAGCAGCTTAACAGCACACCTGAAAGCTCTAGAACAAAAAGAAGCAAATATACCAAAGAGGAGTAGATGGTAGCAAATAAGCAAACTCAGAGCTGAAATTAACCAAATAGAAACAAAAGAACTATACATCAACAAAACCAGGAGCTGGTCCTAAGAGAAAATAAACAAGATAGATAAACCCTTAGCCAATCTAACCAGAGGGCACAGAGACAGAATCCAAATTAACAAAATTAGAAATGAAAAGGAAGATATAATAACAGAAACTGAGGAAAGTCAAAAACATCATCAGATCCTACTACAAAATTCTGTACTCAACAAAACTGGAAAATATAAATGAAATAGGCAATTTTATAGACAGATTCCAGGTACCACAGTTAAATCATGATCAGATAAACCATCTAAACAATCCCATAACCCCTAAAGAAATAGAAGCCATCTGAAAAACCCCACCAGAGAACTCCTACAGGTGATAAACAACTTCAGCAAAATGGCTGGATATAAAATTAACTCAAACAAATCAGTAGTCTTCCTATACTCCGAGGATAAATGGTCTGAGAAAGAAATTAAGGAAATGACACCCTTCACAATAGTCACAAACAGTATAAAGTAATTTGATGTGACTTTAATCAAAAAAGTGAAAGATCTGTATGACAAGAACTTCAAGCCTCTGAAGAAAGAAATTGAAGAAGACCTCAGAGGATGGAAAGATCCCACATGCTAGCAGATTGGCAGGATTAATATAGGAAAAATGGCCATCTTGCCGAAAGTAATCTATAGATTCAATGCAATGGCCATCAAAATTCCAACAAAATTCTTCATAGAGTTAGAAAGAGCAATTCAAAATTTCATTTTGAATAACTAAAAAAGCCTGGATAGAAAAAATACTCTCAACAATAAAAGAACTTCTGAGGGAATCACCATCCTTGACCTTAAGCTGTACTACAGAGCAATAGTGATAAAAACTGCATGGTATTGGTACAGTGACAGGCAGGTAGATCAGTGGACTAGAATTGAAGACCCAGAAATGAACCCACACACCTATGGTCACTTGATCTTTAACAAAGGAGCTAAAACCATCCTGTGAAAAAAAGCATTTTCAACAAATGGTGCTAGTTCAATTGGCAGTCAATATGTAGAAAAATGCAAATTGATCCATTCTTATCTCCTTGTACAAAGCGCAAGCACAAGTGGATCAAGGATCTCCACATAAAACCAGATACACTGAATCTAATAGAAGAGAAAGTGGGGGAAATTCTTGAACACATGGGCACAGGGGAAAAGTTCCTGAACAGAACACCAATGGCTTATGCTCTAATATCTAGAATTGACAAATGGGACCTCATAAAATTGCAAAGCTTCTGTAAGGCAAAGGACACTGTCAATCGGACAAAACAGCAACCAATAGATTGGGAAAAGATCTTTACCAATACTACATCTAATAGAGGGCTAATATCCAATATATACAAAGAACTTAAGAAGTTAGACTTCAGAGAACCAAATATCTGTATTTTTAAAATGGGGAACAGAGCTCAGCAGAGAATTTTCAACTGAGGAAACTCAAATGGCTGAAAAGCACCTAAATCAATGTTCAACATCCTTAGTCATCAGGGAAATGCAAATCAAAACAACCCTGAGATTCCACCCCACTCCAGTCAGAATGGCTAAGATCAAAAACTCAGGTGACAGCAGATGCTGGTGAGGATGTGGAGAAGGAGGAATACTCCTCCATTTCTGGTGGGATTGCAAGCTGGTACAGCCACTCTGGAAATTGGTCTGGAAGTCCCTCAGAAAATTGGACATAGTACTACCTGAGGACCCAGCTATACCACTCCTGAGCATATACCCAGAAGATGCTCCAACATACAAGAACACATGCTACACTATATTCATAGCAGCCATATTTATAATAGCTAGAACCTGGAAACAACACAGCTGTCCCTCAACAGAAGAATAGATACTGAAAATGTGGTACATTTACACAATGGGATACTACTCAGCTATTAAAAACAATGACTTCATGATATTTGCAGGCAAATCGATGGACCTAGAAAATATCCTGCATGAGGTGACTCAGTCACAAAAGACCACATATGATATGTACTCACTGATAAGTGGGTATTAGGCAAAGAGTGTGGAATATCCATGATACAACTCACATGAAGCTCAAGAGGAAGGAAGACCAAACAGTGGGTGCTTCAGTCCTAGTTAGAAGGGAAAACAAAATAATCAAGGGACGTAGAGAGTGGGAGGGACTTGGGAGGAAGAGAAGAGGGGGGAGGGGAAAAAGAGGGGAAGAATCAGGTATGGAAGCAGATGGAGGAGACTTAAAGAGGCTCAGGAAATTGAACAGAGGTGTGTAGCAATGGGGGATGGGGAACTGGGGGTAGCAACCAGAAAGTCCCAGAGGTCAGGAAAGCAAGAGCCTCTCAGGACCCCACAGGGATGACATTAGCTGAAATACCCCACAAAGGGGAGGGAGAACCTGTTGAGATCATATCCAAAGGTTAGGCATGCCCTCCCCCCAAGTTGAGGAATGGGGTCACCTACCCATCTCCAAAATTTTAACCCAGAATTGCTCCTGTCTAAAGGAAATACAGGGACAAAAAGTGGCGCAGAGACTGAAGGAAAGGCCATCCAGAGACTGCCCCACCTGGGGATCCATCCCACATGCAGATATCAAACCCAGACACTATTGCAGATGCCAAGAAGTGCTTGCAGACAGGAGCCTGATACAGATGTCTACTTAGAGGCTCTGCCAGATTCTGACAAATACAGATGCGGAGGCTCACAGCCAACCATCAAACTGAGCACAGGGACCCCAATGGAAGAGTTAGGAGAAGGGCTGAAGGAGCTGAAGGGGCCTTATCTGGCATCAATGGGAGGGGAGGTCCTTGGTCCTGTGAAGGCTTGATGACCCAGTGTAGAGCAATTCCCAGGGTGGTGAGGCAGGAGTGCGTAGGTGGGTGGGGGAGCACTCTCAGAGAAGCAGGGTAATGGGGGATGGGTTGATGAGGGGAAACCAGGAAAGGGGATAACATTTGGAATGTAAATAAATAAAATTAAATTAAATTTTAAAAATTCATAAATGACTTTGAATTGCTAGGGGAAAACGGTCCAACAAGCTTTGCAATGTGATTTTTAATAACCTGATTAAGCTTGTCAGTGCTCTAAACAAAATGATCAACTGTATGACAGAAGTAAAGAAAGAAGGGACACATGAAGAAGAAGTCTAATCTTGGAAGTATCATGTCTAAAATAATAAAACTTTGACAACTCCTAGATATTGACACATGCAGACATCATGAACATAGAAAAGATAACTTTTTCAATGTGGCCCAACCAGAATGCATATTTTCAGCTCTAAACTCCTCCGCCATTGAAGCATAAATTCAGTGAAATTACTGTTTCAGAAATAGGAAAGTTTTAAACTCATTTGAAGATGTGTAGGAAACACACACTCCTGTTGATTGAGTTAAAAGAGAAAATGCTCTGTGAAAATGAAGGAAGCTTTAAAGTTCATTGTGTGCATCACCATAGACATCTTATCTGAAAAATTCTTAAGTGATAGCCTAATGTCCAGAAAATGCTATCAGTAATTGTTTTCACATGAGTAAAAATAATTGTTCAGGTCCTTAAAGGTAAAAGTTCCTATCATACCTCTCGTGATTCAAAACTAGTGAAACATACATTCTGTTCATGGCCTTACACAGGCCAGTAGAAAACTCATTACAGCTTAGTTTTCAGTTCTCTGTCATTCTCAACCTTAGGACTTCTGTGCAAATCTCTGCACTCGCTGTCCCTCTTTGTGAGCTTCATCTCCGCAAGTTCAGTTTCTGAAGAGTTGATGTCCCCAAGGGGTTGGAATTTCCTTATAAGTATCAGAATGAAGAATGCAGGGAGATAGCTTGATCCTCTTAGTGCTACAGGCAAACCCAGGAAAATGCGCCTATTGAAAAGAACTAATCTGTATTACATCCTAATATTTTAGTGAAAGCTAATTTTGTATATTCTTATAGATCCTTTATTCTTTGAAGAAAAACATCTAGGGATTATTTTGCTCACGTTCTTTATATAATCTACTTTGCTTAGTTATTAATTATGTTTGTTACAATGACAAATATTTTCCAATATAAAAGTTTAAACCTATTTTCTTCATTTGGGTGATGGCTAGTTTTCATTATCAGCTTTATTAATTTTGGGATCATTGTGGAAAGACATCTCTGGGTGTGTCTATAAAGATGTTGCTTTCAGACAAGTTTAGCTGATGATGAATTTCTCATATGAATGTGAGCACCATGCACTGGCACTCTAACACTAGGTGCTTCCTGACAGAACATGCAACATGACCAAACCACTCAAACTCCGCCACCAAATCTCCTGTACCATTACCTCACACTTGGCCACATGCTTCCTCAGCCATTTTTGCCTGTTCTCTGAAATACTGAGTCAAAACCCCATATCATGCTAAGGGAACTCTTCTTTTCTCTTTTGTTCACACATGTATAAAATGACTTTATACTTTTCTCTTTTCAAGTTTTCTCTCCTACTCAGCATCGACACGCTGTGTTCCATCAATGCATTTTTCTGATGTTGAAATCTTTGTATGTAAAAATTAAGTTCTATTAGTCATGTTTATATATTTATACATTGAATTTGTTCATTTTCATACATAATTTTGCATGTGTCAGCATGAAGTCTGTACAAGTTTTGTGAGATGAATTGGGTAATTTTCACTTTCAGGATTTCTTGCAATAACTTATATACTGTTATAAGTATCTAATCTTTGTCAGTTTGCTAAAACATGCCTTAAGGGTTCTGGAATTAATGTGTTGGGAAGTAGTTATTTTTGCCATATGCATGATTCTAAATAACTATGATGTCTTCCTTTATTTTCTAGACATATTCATAGTAAAATTTGGTGTGATGAATAGTGTTTTCAACTTCATACAATCTAGAATCTTCTAGAAAGAAAGTTTCAGTGAAGGCTGTTGTGGATGATATTATCCTGTGAACATGTCATGAGACATTGTTTTGATTACATTAATTGAGTTGAGAACACCAAGCCCACACAGTTGGTGGCAAC
Source organism: Uromys caudimaculatus (assembly GCA_028551405.1). Lineage (NCBI taxonomy): Eukaryota > Metazoa > Chordata > Mammalia > Rodentia > Muridae > Uromys > Uromys caudimaculatus. The sequence continues at coordinate 7,276,637 of CM052700.1, read as the reverse complement.
ATTTCTTAGCTAGAAAATCCTGGACTTGACTACATTTGAAGAGAAAATGTTCACAGCTGTTTCTGCAGAAAGAAAGTATAGTATATATGCATAGATACTCAAGACTTCTGATCTAACAGTCTAGAAATATAACTAATTTTTTTCTAGATGAGAAATAGGTTAAGAAATATGTTATTTTCCTGCCACTGTTATAAAAGATTTTGACAGGAGATAAATTGTCTCACAATTCCAGGATATAGTCTACGATTACGGGGGTGTCAAGGCATCTGGAACTTTAGCCAGCACAAATATGTTGACAGCAGTTGAGTCCTTCCAAGAATGATCTCAGCTATCCCCAGATATACATGCTTCGGACAGGGCCTGCCAGCACTTTTCTCTCCCACTTTTTTTTTTTTTTTTTTTTTTAGTATAATGCTCACCCATCTAGAAATACAGTGTGAGTGGGTCATACCTAGAGAAGGGTAAGATCCCTTATGGTTGAAGAGGCTTTAGGAGCAAGGAGGAGTCTTTGCTACATTGCAGTCTGTAGCAAACAAAGTTCCTTTTTTCTCTTCCTTGGACCTGATGCTCTAAATGGCAAGTAAGGTAACAGAGGGAGTCTGTTTCAAAGTCAGCCTAACATGATCCCTAGGGATGGGGAATCAGTGAACCCACACTTAGTTCTTTCACTGTAGTGTTAGTGACAGCTGCCCAAGTAGCACTCAGAGTGGTGGGAAGTCAAAGCAGTAGCATGAAACCACATACAACTGGGTGTACCCTGATCTCAGAGAGCCAGCTCCCTGGTTTCATGGTTCTTAAGTGAAATGGCTCCAGTTATTATACCATCCCCCTTGTGACACTCTTTGAAGGCTTGTAGCATAATCACTTTACTGAGCCAATTCGTGTTAATGAAGCTCCTAACCAATAAATCCAGCAGTTTCCCAGCGATGTGGCCAACAGTGAAATGTAGATTCCAGGTGCCTTTTCAAGATAGGCCCTGTATTCAGCATCTGGCATATTTTGTTCAACTGTGTGGTACTACACAGATTTGAGGCTTTGAGCCTGAGTCAGGCAGCAAGCATGAAAAGGCTGTGAACTATCCTGGAGCTACAGTGCCATAATCCATGCTGCCTGGATATTCTGGGACTCTGTTATATCAACCTCTACATAAGGATGGAATTCCTCTTCTCTGTACCTAGATATGGGTTGATAGGAAATGAAAAGATTTTGTTCCCCCTACAGCACCCTTGTTCTAGGTCTCTAAATCTTCTTTCATGTCTCCAGTGTTCTGCCATGCTAGCTCAGCTCAAGAGGCAGCTTTCCCCTCCCAATCCAGGCACTCTAAGCAGACACCTCCTCTCTTTCTAAAATATTTTTGATGGGTTGTTTTAGGAAACCCACTCATACTTAAATAATTTAAGCACTGTAGAAATGATGGGGAGATTTTTAATATATATAAAAAGGAAAGTATTCTACCCATGTGCATTCTGAAAATGAAGCCAATCTAATCTTATCGCTCAAGAAAATTTTAGATATGAATGAGGACATTTTATGCTACAAAAGTAGATCTCAAATGCTATCATTACCTGAAGCTGTTTATGTCATACAACCTGCATGCCCCAGGCTCACCACATTTCAGAGTTCCCCAATGTAAGCAGGTGCTGTCTATCAAAGCGCCAAAGTAAACAGGTGCAGGAATGCCAGCTGTAATGAAGAGAGAAAAATTCAAAACAAAACATACCCCTAACAAATCAACAACCACAAAAACAAAACCCAAGCCCATTGAAAGGAAGAAATGGGGGGTAAGGGGAAGAGATTATTTTACTTGGAAATACTTCAATTTTCCTATTTAAAAAAAACAATATAACAAATTAGGAATCAAATGTTATAAACTTTCTTTTAAGAATTATAACTTAGTATAAAGTTTCTAGATCGCTGCAAATGAAAACTATGTAAAAGATACTAAGAAATTATTCTGTGAGTTCATAATTATGAACCTCATGTATTTCCCGAAATGTCTTATGTTGTGTTTCTGTATATCCAACTAACAAAAACCATTTCCTACTGATTTTTTATTGAATCTACTAAAAGATAAAGGTTAATTAAGTTTAGGTAAGTTCTTTAAAGACAAGAGAAAGCATTTTTATTTCTACAATTACTTCATTTTCAGACTAATTACTAGTAGCCAGTTCCAAACACAAGGCCTTGTAAGCCGAAGTTCCGTGTACTGTGGGCAGAGCACACCTATGTTAAAGATATTTCAAGTTGGTGGGACCTCCTGCCTGTGGATACTTGGACTATTGCAGATCCAAAGACAAATTATCTCTACCTCTTTTATTGATAATTCATTGTCCTATTCCCGCGTCTGTTCCTATGTCCCTGTGGCTATGACATGAAGCCTTGGGGGATATCTTGATGTAAGAGGCAGTACAGGAAAGAGGCCTTACAGTATCTAACACCCAAACACTAAGAAGGGCAACAGATAGCATCTGAGCCCACAGCACAGAAATTCCTGCTTTTCTGTAACCAACCTACCTGACACTTCTACAGATATCTTTGAGAAGTACCTTGTTAATGGGTTCTTTTGTTCTCTAACTATAAAAATCACAAAATAGCCCTCATGTTCTAACATGATATTTGGATGACGTTAATCTGTGTGCTCATGTTACGGTAACTCATGTTTAATTCCCAACTAAAATCCTTATTCTCTTTAAGGTAAAGGGTGTGTTTGAGGTTAACAATGTGTGGTGGTTTGACTGTGCTTGACATTGAAAGTAGAACTATTGGGTGTAGCCTTGTTGGCCTAGGTGTGGCCTTGTTGGAGGAAGTAGATCACTGTGGGAGTGGGCAATGAGACCCTCCTCCTAGTTACCCACAAGGCAGTTTTTCCTGGCTGAAGTCAGATCAACATAAAGAACTCTCAGCTCCTCCAGCACCATGTCTGCCTGCATGCTGCCATGCTTCCTACCATGATGACAATTGACTGAACCTCTGAAAGTGTAAGGCAGCCCCAGTTAAATGTGTTCCTTTATAAGAGTTGCTTTGGTCATGGTGTTTGTTCACAGCATTGGAAACCCTAAGACACAGGTAAAGGATATCTTCTTATCAGAAAAAAATTAAATAGTTACTAAGCACTTAATATTGTCTGATATGTTGGGGAAATTATTCATACCAAATATTCTTATGCAAAATGCATGTAATCCAACTCCAAGTGACTTCTCTTCAGACTTGACACACCTGAAAAATACATACATACATACAAACATACATACATACGTACGTACAAGTTCATCAGGCAAATCCATATCTGTCCTAGCGTCCTCCCAATGACAGCAGGAGTTTATGATTACAATGCTTAAGATTTTCATCCTGAGGTGAGAATGTTACAGCTCTACCTTTGTGAAGCCCATACAGAAGAAGGAAGATAAGGTCATCTAGCCTCTGACCTCCACACATCTAAATCAGGGCTGATCCCTTGAACAGTTAGACATTGTCTGCTAACCTAGATGAACAGTTTCCTGGTTACCGTAGCAGATACCATGCCGTACCCATGATAATGGACCCAAACCTTTGAAACCAGAAACTAAATAAATTATTATTCTCTTAAGTATTTTGGGGGGTAAGGGGGCAAGGCATTTTGTTGTGTTGATAAAGCAAACACGTGCCATATAAAAATTGGAGGTATAGTAAATGTGGTCCAACAAGACAGAGAAAGAATCCATTATGACATTATGACATTAAGAAAATGCTATATGGAGTTATTCACCTTAGGTGTTTCTTTTTCCTGTACTGCCAAAAAATAGACTTGAGGTGGTTTTGAGAATCAAATACAAAGTGGAGACCTATTAGGATACGAACTGAAAAATATTCTTGTAAATTAGGAATACGGAAACCCTTTTTAAAATGTGGTCTTTTCCCAACAAATACACCCTTGGGTAAGAAAATCATAATATGTGCAACTTGGTATTTCATTTAGGGAGCAACTCCATGAAAGAGTTGAAGAAAACACAACAACATAGAAGAGTCATGATAGAACACAAACGGTAGTACTTCCTCTATCGCTTACATTGCAATCATCAAATTCAGCAAGAAAAAGCAAAGAAATATAAGAAAAATAATTTGAATGAACCCTAACCTCATTATATCAAGAAATCTAAAAGATTGCTTCGTGGGTGAGGCTTCTGGCCTCCCAGCTTGACAAACTCTTTCAATACGTGGAACCCGCATGGTGAAAAGAGAGCCAAATCATGTGAGATGTTCTCTTATTTCAATATGAATGCCATGGCTGTTAAAACACACACACACACACACACACCCATACACACACACACATACATTCAGGTACACACAAAATGTTTTTAAAAATCACACATTAAACTATCAATTAACCCTTTTCTGCCCCCAGTGGAAGAGTCAACATGAAAATGTAAGATAATTTAAAAAGTGAGGGACGGATGCTAGAACAGGCGTGCAGGAGACATGAGAGCATCTTGTGAGAGTGTGTCTGCAGACTCTGAAGAGTTCAGCTGCTCATCTGCGTTTCACCTAAAACTGTCCTTCTCTATGAAGAAAGGTCACCCTCATCACCTGGCCACACAGCTTTGCAACTGAAGCGCCTGGAGTAGTGAGGGAGAAAGGAGACACCACTTAGTCACATCAGCTAAATCTGCCTGGCAGGAGATGGAGTGACAACGGTCAGACAAATGACCTTCACTTTCAAGAATAAGTCTTAAGTCTTTTTCACTAGCAATACTTGATGCCTTTATCTGTCCATGAACTTGTGAACAAGGCATACAGCACATTTCCATTTGATGAATAGTAAAAATACTAAAACTATATTTTACAATGGAAAATGAGTAAAAGGCATGTGTCTATCCTATTCCAGTGAGTGTGTATGATGAAGAGAAGCAGGGGAAAGGAAGAAGAAAGTGGAGGGAAAGGAAGGGTTAGACAAAGGGAGGGAAGAAAGGAGAAAAGAGTAGAGCTGGGGAAGGACGAAGGGTAGGGTAGGAAAGGGTAGGTTAGGCTAAGGGAGGAATGGGAACGGAAGAGAGGAGAAGAGAGGAGAGGAGAGGAGAGGAGAGGAGAGGAGAGGAGAGGAGAGGAGAGGAGAAGGAAAGGGAAGAGAAGAGACGAGAAGAGAAGGAAGGGAAAAGATAGGAAGGGAAGGGAAGAAAAGAGAAGAGAACAGAGAGAACAGAGATGTGCAGGGAGAAGAAGAAGGAAACAAGGGAGAAGGAAGGGAGAAAGAGATCTGGATAAGAAGGACAAAGGGTAGGACACAGGGAATGTGGACGACAGAATGAAAAAGCCCAGGGGGAAGAGGGAAAAAAGGAGAAGGGACAGCCATGGTTCGCTCTGGAAGGATAAAGTGTTATGAATCACATACCACGATTAATTCAACTTTGCTTCTGAATTCCAGTGAGACAGAAAAGGTGGGGTTGAACTATTTCCCGTTGCTAGGGGGTGGGAAATTTGATAGACTGGAAAAAACAACTGCTAATAATATAAAACTTTGAAATTGTCTGTTCAACTTGCTCAGTTTGATTGAGAGTTGAATATCTATCATTGCATGCATGTACCTCCTTGTTAAAGAATATCTATTATTGCATTCCTGGTTTTTGTTTGTTTGTTTGCTTGCTTGCTTTTTTTTTGTTGTTGTTAAAGACAGACTAGGCTCACAATATCAAGGAGTATTGGACCTTTTTACACAGAGAGTTTTACACTCTGCCACTCAGTTAGCTGAACCATATTAAATAAGTGCTAGCCAACTACTCTCAATTGCCAAAACAAGAAGTCTGTTCATTTAGGCTTAATTAGAGAAGATAGGAAAGGACAGGAAGGAAGTTTTCAGAAAACTTTAAATTACTGTTACATTTAGCAGTCTTTGCTGTAACAGTCTTGATAATGGACTTTTACTTAGAACATTAAGATTCTTGGAACCATGACTCCAAGGTCTTTTCTTCAGAAAAAAATGAATAATAAATGACAAAAATAAATCTAAATCTAGATGGCATCATTTGCTTGGGACAGTGGGTAAACATGCTTGCCTCAAAGGCTTGGTGACCCAAGTTCAGACCCTAGAGTCAGGGAATAAATATATGTAAAAAAACAATTAAAATAAGAAGACCAATTCAGTGATATGCATCTCTAATTCCTTCAGTGAAATAAGAAGAGAAAACAGAATTGTTTGCAACCTTGGGCAGGTCAGCAGGAGTACACAGGCAGCCCAGTAGCAGAAACACCAAGAAAGACCATGCCTCAAATAGAAGGGGAAAGGAGAGAACGGATTCCCCGATATTCTGACCTGCTGCATTCTTAGAAGCACATAGAACCCCACACCATGCACTCATGTGCACACGTATCATACACTCACATATGCACACACTACCAAGAACAAAAGAGAGCAAACTAAAGGAGGGGTTTACTTATTACCTCAGAAGAACCATGTACCCAGGGACGGCTGCAAGTGAGTAGAATAAACTGCAAATTATTGTTAAGATTAAAAGGTACTGCAGGTTCTTAGCACACTCAGGGCCTCTGTTACACAGTCCCAGGACGGCAGACGAGTTTCCTGATGACCGAATGCAGCTGCAATTTTGAAACACCTGTCAAAAAAGAAAAAAGATATTGGGCTTAAACTTTCAGTATTGTCTACACAGCCAGTTGGATCCAAATGGAGAGCGTTGGGCCAATGATATGACTCACAGGAAGAGCACTCACCTAGTTCGAATGAAGACCCGAGTTTGAGCACAAATGAGATTAAATAAAAAACATTAAGTAACTCAAACACAGGCTAATTGTCGTCTTTATTTCCATCTCTTTTTTGGTATCTCAGATTTTATCAATAAAATATAAAGGGTAGATTTTAAAATTTGGCATATTTTAAACTGAGTAAATTTGCAAAAAATTCACTTATTTTGAATTCACACTTTAATTATTTTTATTTGTTTGGTTTTACTTTTATGTGTGTATGCATGTGTTGTGTGTATGGTGTGCATGTATGTCATGTATGTGTCTGTGTCTGCATATTTTTGTGCTATGGTAGGCATGCAGAAGTCAGGAAACAATGTATGGGATTTAGTTCTCTCTTTCTATCATGTGGAACCCAGAACATGACTTGGTAACAAATGCCTTTACCCAGTTAGTCAATTTTCTAGCCTGCAGATAATTTTTAAAAAATAAGTAAAAACGGCTTTGCTTGTTTTTACCTACTACTAAGTACTAAAATATCATGTGTCTCAGAATGTTGATGGAATATTTAGGTACTCACTGATAAACAAAGTTATGTCCCCAAAGAAAAGTGTTTACTTAAAAAAATAAAGCCAATATTTTTAAAGTTGTTATGTTTCCAGGTCTGATTACCAAGCACCTCTAAGTATTCTAACATGTTTGAGGAAAGGAAAAATGCTTGATTCTTTATCATGGAAAGCTATCATGATGGGGGGTGGGGGGCTGGGGAGATGGAACAGTCAGTAATGATCTGCACAAGCATGAGGGGGTCAGTTCACATCCCCAGCACACACGTGAAAAATGCATGAATAACGGATGTGCTTGCCACACTGATGCTCTGAAGGTGGGAACAGGTGACCCTCTGCGGGGTGGTGGTCCATGAGAGGAAGCAAGGTAAGGTCAAGCTAAAGGCTAGAAGCCCTGGAGACCCTGAAGGGACAGTAGGAGCTTTGCCTGCTCCCAGCACCAGGCCCCTGTCATGTAGCCACAGCCCCCTATAAAGAGATTTGTGGTCATCAGTCACATAAGGGCAAAGTCCCCAGGCCCTTCCCCATGTAGATGAAGCATCCCTTACATGTCAGACCAAGACAATAGGAATCAAAATGTGATCAAAACCAGGTAGGCTCAAAACAAAGTTCTCCATGCTAATGAGGTACCTAGAGGCCTGGAGGGCATTGCCAATAAGTTTCCCTTCCCAGACATTCCTCCCTGCAAAAGGCCCACCCTGAGAAGTGGGGTATGGTTTTATCACTTCCCACCAGGAAAATAAGCTGTTTGGAACAATGAACTGACTCTTCATGGAGATCAGCTGTTAGGAGCCATGGAGAAGGCCTTAGCCTGCAGAGCAGCACTCTAGTCTCCCATAGAAGACCTCTCTGCTCCCAGCCACAACTGCTACCAAGCTAAGAACAATCTCTGCTAGGACAAGCTAGACAGAGATCCCCTTTCCCCCTCCACACCCTCCATGACCCCAGGATAAACACTGTCCCCAGCCTGCAGACCCCTGACTCCCATTCTCAGCTCTTCTGTAACTCCCAGTGGCACCTGGACGTCCAAGAGCCTGAGAACTCTACAGCCCTGGGCTCACCACAGGTTTGGGGAACCCCGAGCAGGTCCAGCTTTCCTGTACCTCAGTCTGAGCTTTCCAACCCCTGAAGGGGTGTCAGTGGAGGCATGGGATAAATGCAATCAAACTCCATCAAGTAGCTGTGCTCAGTGGGGAACCTGAGGTCAACAACCCTACAACTCCCTGGGTTCACTTGCCAGGCAGCTTAAGAGATCTAGAAAATTCTAGGACACTGAGATCCTGTCTCTGAAGCACAGGGTACATGGGACCTGAGAATCAAGAGGTACCCACCTTCAGGTCTCCATATGCACACGTTCCTGCATACCACACACAAACACCCACAATAAGTAATAGATAAATAAATAATAGATAAATAGTTGACAAAAAGCTCATGATATGAAAATTTTTCTGCCAATCTCAACTACATAGCAAGTTTGGGGCCATCCTGGGATTCATGAAACCCTGTCTCAACAAAGGGAAAATTGTGTGCAGAGTAATTTATTAATTTTAATGTTGATTTTTATATATGATTCTATATCTGTGTTAATCCAAACAGGTCCATGTTGGTGCTTGAGAAAGTCAGAAGAGTGACAGATGGCCTGGAGCTGGAGTTGTGAGCGGTACCTTCTGTGTTCAGGGAACTAAACACATCCTCTGAAAGAGCAGCAAGTGCTCCTTACACCTGAGTTACCTCTCCAACCCATCCAGAGCATTTAACTCAGATCGTTTGAACAGTGAGTTCAACTCTTTGTAATTACAAAATATGCTCAGACTCTGTCAAGGTTTTTATATAATCTCTAGGAATTGTAACATCAAGTATGCATACACAGAATAAATTGAGTTATTCACCAAAAATATTAATCTGTTTTAAGCAAGGACTACTCTTTGCTTTTTAGCTGAAGAAGGTTTAGGTCACAGCACATGCTAACTCAGGACACAAAACATCACCCCAAACACTGAAAGGATGTTTACCATGTTGGTTCCAGTTCCAACAGACTTCTCACAGCCAGCGAGGCAGGCTGACATGTATGCCAGGCCATTGTCCCCACACACTGGATCCCATGTTTTTGTTAAGCAGCTACACCTTGTGTTGCAGTCATCAAGGATGTTACTCTCCACATATAGAGAGGGCTGAATTCTGGAATGATTTGAAATAATGTTATGGATGATGAAAAATCTACCCAAGCACTTTATTTTCTTCTTTTCGTCTCAGCATGTACACACACAAGAGGAGAGAGAGAGAGAGAGAGAGAGAGAGAGAGAGAGAGAGAGAGAGAGAGAGAGAGAGAGAAAGGACATCACCTTCTCCCCCAGAACAGAAACAGAAACAGAAGTCATTCGTATATGAACATGTGGTCCCTATACTATGATTTGGCACACAAGTTATTTACGCCAATGGTATCATGAATGCATTTTTAGTTACATCAAAACCAAAACTAAAGCGCCTACCCAATGGGAAAATATTCTCCTGTCAGAGCTAAATTGAAGAGGGCTAATCTCTCATTGATCTGCATGATGGGAAATAATGAAAGAGGGCTGATTTGAACAAAATCTGCAATTTCCATTTATAAGATAGATGGTGCATTTAGCTCCTAAAATGGAGTGTTTGACTGACCACACATGCTCTTTCTTCTGAGATAAAAAGTGCCCAGCACTGACAAGGAGATTTAAACAGTAAAATGTGGGAGTCTAGAAGCTAAATTCAAATTCTGTCCTTCAAGCACAGCGTAGAGTCAGCATGACAGGAGATGGACTTAGTGTGTACAATTCTACTCAGGTGGTCTTGGAGCCATTTTCTGTAAACACACTAATCTCCCCCCCCCCGAGTTTCAATTTGTATATCTCCTAAGTGAATGAAAATTTTTCTATCTTAAAAAATAAATAAATAAAATCGGATGATATATATGTATATATATAATGTTTTATATGTTGTATATAATTATATAAATACAAAATTGCTTATTTTATACTTGAAATTATTTATATACTACAAATCTTAAGAATGTTGAAAGGAATTTTAATTTTCATATCTCTGTCTCTTTTTCACTCTCCCTCTCTGTCGTGAGTGTGTGTGTGTGTGTGTGCAGTTTGTGTGTAGGAACATGTTTACAATAGCATGCACGTGACAATCAGTAGATACTATTCCACCTTGTTAGAGACAGAGTCCCCTGTTGTTCATGGCTGCAAATGCCAGGTTAGCAGATCCATGAACTTGCAGGTTTCCTGCCTATGCCATTCAGCTCACAGGAGGAGTCCTGGGATCACAGATGCCCAACTGTGTCCTCCTTTAAATGGGTTCTGGGGATCTGAACTCAAGTACCTCTGCATGGATCTTTATCACTGTGTTCCCTGCCATTCTGAAATGAAGTGAACTTCAAGTATACGGTTTATTTTATTTTAACTGATTGGTTGATCTTATAAATATTCCCTAAATTAAATTTTAAATTTCTCAGGCTAATATATAATATAACCAGGAAACATGTAAAATGCAAAATTTAATATTACAGAGTACATGTGATATACCTATAACAGTGACATTTATAAACATGCACATTAATGGACTTACCATGAATTAGATTCAATTATGCTAAATTTGAACCCATTGTGGATGCTTATGAAGGCTTGCAGCCTGTACAGTCAACTTTAAGGCTACCTGTTTATAGAACTATGAAGCACATGAATAATCTAGGCTACAAAGCTCCAGGTTACTTTTCTTCATTACACTTTAAAGCAGACTAGGATATCAAAAAACACCCATATGCATGTGGAATAAACTTGTACACTGATAGTCCTCAGACCTCTTTAATAAGCTCACACTTTGTATGAGATGACATAAAATTGATGAATGGAAGAAAAGTATAAAATAACCACGGATCACTGCCATGAAGTCATAATAAAATGATCTGGCCATGTACAATCTTTGAAGAAAGTGAACCAGCAATTGTGAAAATATTTTGATCTTCATTAGGAAACAACATACCCTTTATAAGAAGTAGTTAATCCAGCAACTGGGACATTATCACAGGTCATCATAAAGTTACATATAAAAAGAAGATACTCAGACAAGGATAGGCAGAATGCTAGGTATGCAGCTTTCTTGACAGTAACCTTAAACTTCTTCATAATAAAGCCACCAATTAAATATCCAAGGCATACTGGAGGTAAGGAATAAGCACCTATAAACACAAGTGAAATAATATTCATAAGGACATCAGAAAAATAAATATGTTATCAATTTGTCCAATACATCTTACTTAAGAAACAATTTATCTTAAATATACTGTGATTCTGCCCCTATTCACTCGTATATTACATAAAATGAAGCTTACAAATTCCCATAACACCACTTTAAAAATACAATTAGCATTTACTTAATCATTTGCAGCAGGTTATAAACACCTTTATGAGCATTATATGAAACACACACACAATATTAAATATTAAATGTTTCATTTGTTTCTTTCCACTCTGTGTATTGAGAATTTGACTTTGCTCCGGGTGATTTTGAAGGTTGCTATTGAATCCATGTTTATCAAAAGTATAAAACATTTTGTGCATCATTGATGTCCAGCATTTCTCCTCTCTGACTCTCTTCACCTATACAAAATCAAAGAAAAGAATGAAAGAAAGGAAGGAAGGAGGAAGGGAGGGAGGGAGGAGGGAGAGGGAGGGAGGGAGGGAGGGAGGGAGGGAGGAAGGAAGGAAGGAAGGAAGAAAAAAAGAAAGAAAGAAAGAAAGAAAGAAAGAAAGAAAGAAAGAAAGAAAGAAAGAAAGAAAGAAAGAAAGAAAGAAAGAAAGAAAGGGAAAAGAAAGCCCTGTGTAGGGAGGATTCACACAACACTAGCCCCAGCGTTGGAAGAATTCAACCATTCTTCGCAGCTCCAAACCACTGCATTTAATTTTATACATCTTAGGGTGAAGTCTGGGATTTGTACATTCAGGAAATTCTAGATAATGTGGCAGCCTGTGATCCTCAGTTTTCAAAGGTAAAGTAGGGTCTCTGGGTTTAGTATAACTAACAAGAAAAGCAGAGTATGACTTCACAGACTCCTCAGACCAACACGGGTCTGAGCCACTGAATTAGGAGGAATGTGGAGAACAAGAACTGAAGCCAAGATATAAAATGTGGGTGTAAGATACAGAAGCCCAGTGAGTTAACTCTGTGTTCCTCTCTGAATTAACACATTGGTATCTGAAAACCGACTAATGGGAGCTTCTCCTAAGATTTCTATAACTCTGATGATGATTTCTATTTAGTTTGGAGAGAAATCAGAGAGGGAATTTCATGCTTCTTTCTTCTTTTATCCTTTCTTGATTTCCTTAGAGATTGGAAGGAAGAAATTTACAAGACTACCCTAAGAGATTTCATTTTCTTGTATTAGTCACATTATCTTAGTACTAAGCACATCCTCGTGTGAGGGGGAAGTGCTACTCAGCGATGAACGTACGTACCTATGAGGAATACTGCCTCTGCAGTGGATTTTCCATATTGCTGTTCCAGGTATTTGGGCAAGAAGGTAAATGAATTGATATATCCACTCATCTGGAGCATACTTGTGAGGTTGAAAAGCATGTAAATCGGATTGCAGGAGAGGCTCTTCATGAATGGCAAGAAATCTGAAACAAGAGAGCATATAGACCACCAACCTAACTCGGCCTTCCTTGCATTTTGTATCTAGCGTTCTCCTAAAATATCACCAATTCTTGGCTGTAACACAAATGCATTTAGTAAAATTTTATTCCTTGGGACTAAAGTTCTATATCATTGTTTAAGTCACATTGAAGTTAGTGACACAGCAGGCAATATATGAATCAAAGCACAGCTGTGAGAACAAACAAATCTATAAAAAGATGAGATTATGTCTCTGTCCACGCTTTCATTTCCTTCTATCATGCCTTCAACAGAGAGTGACTCGTCTGTTTTCTAGAATTAGCAAGGAACTGGCTTTGATGAAGTTTCATTTCTGACTCTAATAGTATTACCCCTTAATGCAAGAATGGATACGCTAAGAGCTTATGAATTCTCCAGGAATCATGCTGTAGCCCAGACAACCCTAGCATCTTCCCAGGGCTTCACAGGACACGCATTAGAAGCACCTAGCGATAATCACAAATGTCTCAACTCAAAGGTCTCACTGACCTATTGGTGTATATCAGGAACCTTCCAAGTTTGCCCTCTTTAAGAAACTGAAAGTCAAGTTTTTAGCCTAGGAAGTGGATTGGATCTCACTGAAGATGATTTGGCTGAAACCCACAGTTAAGTCTCTTTCCTTTTCACGTCTTCATGTCTTCTGTCTTGATTTTCTAATTTTATACTATCCTTCATAAATTGCCTCAAGTTTCATTTAGATCAAAGTAACTAGTATAAACCATTTAGAAGTAGAGACAGAGTAGTTTAATGAAAGGAAATGAACTCCAGTGACAAAACTCTTCTTTATGAGTGAGATGGTTGCAGTCAGTATTCCTGGGAGCTTTTGAATTCACCCATGTTTGTTGACATCCCTGTCCTTCTAAATGAGTTTCCAAGTTTCACAGCTATTTTCTGTATATCTTATTCTCTACTAAGCTCTTTCCTAGTTTTGATGTTTAGGTTGATCGGGTAGACCACAGAGTTGCACACATGTCAACATTTGCCCTTTCTGGGGAATCTTTAACATGGCTATGATTCGAAGAAGGTTCAATCCTCTGCACTGGCTCCCAGTGTGATTGGCACTTCAGCCATGATCTCTAATTTTTAAGGCAGGCATGTGACCATTCAGCACATATTGGTGCTGGGGATTGTGAATGGTGGGGGAAATAGCAACATCATCAATAAAATGCTCACCATGGTAGTCTATGCCACAATGCAGAAACCCAGGATATAACTCACTAGTACCTTCATTTGACAGGTAAAGCATCGCATCTTTCAACTACACATTTTCAGAATTCCAGAGCCCAAGCCACGCCCCTTATGTACTAACTTTGACTTTTGGAGACTACTACATAACTGTGAAAATAGTGCCACATTTTAAGAATGGGCACTCTTGAACAACACTCCACTGCCCCACTGTAGCTTCTCACAGAAGCATCTCTACTATGCATTGTCAGTTAGTAACATTCCTGCTTATTTTAGGGCAGTTTGTTCTAAGGGAACAATTCTCCTATAAACTACCACACACTTTCAAATATAGAGGATTATGTCATCTATCAGCCTTGAATTCAAGGATGCTCACAGCTAAACATTTTTCTTATCAAACAGTGTTTTATCTTTGTCTTTATCTTTGATTTTTTGGTTATTTTTTTTAACTTGGACTTTTTTTTTTTTGTAAAATAGGACTGACAAAACAGATTGGAAAATATATTTGCTCATTTAGTGTCAGTTTGACTTAAACTCTTCATTAATCTAATCTAAAACAAGCCAGGTTCCCTATCATGTCAGTTATTTTCAAGTGGTGACGGTGGAAGACATTTAACACATCTGAGTAGAGACATTTGGTGACAAACGATCTTAACTCAGCACAAGTGACAAGTGACCACTAAACACAGAACCAACTAAATCAAATAGAGTTTAAAGTTTTTATGTTTGCCTTTAGTGATTCCAGGGTTTTCCCCTTTGGCTCGTTCTCTATATTTCTCAACTTTCGTATATTTAGTCATATCCAAATTATCCTGTAGTCCTTTCTTTGGGAGTGCTTTTGGCAAAAAGAAAAAGGGGATGCTGGCCAGGATATTCACTCCTGCACAGACCAAAAAACCGATCCACCAAGCACCAACCCAGCGTGTATCTGTGGGCGTTATGGTCAGGTCATCTGTAAAGAAATGTAGATATTGTATTAACATGCATAATTTTTTCCTTAGTAAACTGTAAAAAAAAATTACAATTAATAAATTCATCTAAACATAATTTCTGTATATCATTGTTCACCATTCACACATTTGTTACCATTCCTGCTTGTGTCTAGAACTTGTGATCATCTTTACCTGCTTCCCACATGCTGGGATTCCAGGCATCCACCACCTCACTGGGGTAATTCAGACCTTTAGAAAAAGTATCTGAGGTTGATCCATTCTGTGAAGTTAAATTAAGAAGAAGGAAAGGGCCTGGAGTAGTACATGTAATAATAGTTAAAGGTTTAAGACAGAAACAAGATTTGAGAAATATTAAAAGAACTAGGTTTATCCTGATGTAGTTATGTCTTAAAACACCACAATGGGTGAGGAAGGGGCCAGAGAGACAGTTCAGTGGCCAAGAGTTATTTATGCTTTTGCCTGTAACTCTGATTTCAGGAAGTCTGACACCCTCTCTGACCTCAGCAGGCACCCCCACAAACACACATAGACATACACATATACATAAAAATAATAAAACAAAATACATGGGATCGAATTATTTTTATGTTTTGTATATTCATTAAAAAATAACTATTTGGGGAAGAAGTGGAGATGGGAACAAAAGGGATGAAGTTGGGGGAGGAGAGAGGGAGAGAGGACTAGTAGAGTCACCTGGAATTGAGGGTGATCTATGACATGAGCTAGAAACCTAGGACAATGAAAATTCCCAGGAATCAGTGGGGGTGATCTTATCTAAGACTCCTAGCAATGGAAAATATGGAGTCTGAATTGGTCATCTCCTATAACCAACAAAGACTTCCAACGGAGGTGTTGGGACACTAACCCACTCACAAATGCTTAGACCCACAATTTGTTCTGCCTACAAGATATGCACTTGTAAGAGATGGAGCAGAATTTAAGGGAAAAGTCAACTAATGACTAGCCCAGGCTGAGACCCAAGCCATGAGAGGGAGCCCACCTGACATTATAAATGATATTCTGCTATAGTAGCAGACAGGAACCTAACATATTTGTAATCAGAGAGGCATATTCAGCAAATAATCAAAACAGATGCAGAAAGCCACAGCCAAACATTAAATGGAGCTTGGGGAATCCGGTAGATGAGGGGAAGGAAGAATTGAATGAGCCAGAGGGGTTGACACAACAACAAAAAACCTACAGAATAAACTAACCTGGGTCCATAGGTGCTCATAGATAGTGAACTGCCAACCAGGGTGCATGAGACAAATCGAGGCCCTCTGCACATATGTTAACAGTTGTACAGGTTAGTCTTTATGTAGCTTCTTAAGACAGAAGCCAGGGATGTCTCTGACTTCATTGCCTGCTTTAGATCCCTTTCCTCTAACTGGGCTCAATGGAAGAAGGTACACCTAGTCCTACCGCAACTTTCTGTGCCAAGGTATATCTGTGGGAGGTCATCCCACTTTGGAGTGGATGGAGAGTGAGGTAGGTGGGGAAAGGGAGGTAAAAGGGGGGAACTGAGAAGAGAGGAGGGAGGAGAACCTATGATAGGGATGGAAAGTAAATAAATAACATAATTAATAAAAAGATTAAAAATAATTTTATCTAGCAGTGTGTGGTGATATAGTTTCCATCGGTAAATGGGCTTTTCTGTGTGTCATGTGAAAATTTAATAAATTGATGGTCATCACATAACTGAAATATTTGTTTTTTATCCATATTGACTGTCTCATTGGAAAAAAAAGAAAACTGTGTAAGTAAAAAATTTAAAACAAAGACATGATTGAAATGTGGTGGAAGAATGGTGGATTTTGGATCAGCATTTGACATTTTATTCCCTTTATGGAATATTCCCCTTAGGTCTGCCATCTGTAAGCAGTTTTTATGTAAATTATGATCAAGGGAGGCAGTGGTATAGCATTTTTGAGCATTCTCACACACTTTAGTGACTGGACTTTGTAGAAAAAAATATCTTATGGCACCTGTCAATAATTTGATGGCTTATGGCTTTGGGAGGAAATAGGAAGTGGAACATCTGGAATACAGGAAGGATTCTAGGATAAAAGCCAGGCATGGGAGATTTGCCTGAGAAGATGTGACAAGATGGATGCATGTACCCGAGCATAGGTAACCAGCCAAATAGAATGTAGATTAGAATAGATGGGTGAATTTAAGTTATGAGATGGTCAGAGAAGAGCTTAACTATATGACCAAGGTATTTGTAAACAGATTTTGAGTCTGCATCTTTTTTTTTCTGGGAGTATGCAGCTGGGAGGAAGAACCAGACTTAACTTCTACAAATGTTACCCAAACACAGCAGAGAACCAAACTACCTTGAGGTAACTTTCTGGATAGAGGGATCAATTCTCCATGAAACAAAACAGCTTTAAAACTCTGTCTTTTTAAGAAAAGAGGAAAAAAAATCAGTGGTGCTTTAAAACATTTTGAAAAGAATCAACCCTGCATATAGAAAGGCTACAGCTAGGGAGAAAGGAGACTTAGAAACAGCAGCTAGCAAGTGTGAATGTATACGACCTTCCGTGGACCCAACAGTTCAGTTTGGGTCACACAACTAAGGCCTAAAGATGTGCACAAGGAACAACCAGAGCACCCCTCAAGAGAGGGGCAGATGAGCTATAGCTGAGCTCCTCGCAGAGGGCTGGCAAGGAATGTAAAGGCTTCAACCCTATCCTACCATTCCTGAAGTAGGCAGAGGCCAGAGGCTCTGGCCCAGCAGAACATGGCAGGACATATGGATTTGAGATTGTTGGTGGACAGGAACCCCTACAGGGCAGTCCAAAACTGGTCAGAGCCAGGAGAGCAGAATGGCTCCCAGAAAACAATGAAGTCAGGGTGGGGACTCTTGCTGATAGATCAAACTGCTTGCAAATGGCAGTCTAAAATCCAAACTGACACAATTTTTTCCTTAAAGATATTCTGCAAGTTTTTTGCTTAAGAGTAGGTAGGAATGTCCTTAGTAACTTAAAAAATAAATACATATCAACCTTAGATTTATATAAAGGAAGGGAATATAGGTATATTTACCCACATGAGGTATGTTTGATTTCAATTTGAAAGCTAATGCTTTTTTTTTCCTGTTCCCAAAAAGCATTTTGTCCTAGAAAAGATATATTCTACTAATTAATGTAAGGACTGAGAGTTAGGGTTGGGGCAGGGTTTATTGCTTTTATCTTTCCAGGAGAAGAACTCATCCAACTAAGGAATTCGGAGAGACCACTGGACAAGAGAAACATCTGCAAATAATTGATGGATCAATACGATCTAAGAAAAGGAGTAAACAAGTGACATATAAAAAACAATACTGTTATGCTTATTAACTATACTTGTTACTTATTATCTTGGCAATGCAGAATATAAATTGCTTTTGTTGATACCCAAATACCACCAGGAGAAAGCTGGTCTCCCAGGAGTACTGACATGACTATGAGCACATGCAAGATCACCATTTCTACTCCAAAGGACTTGCCTGGAGCCCTCAGGACACAGGAACTGAGGAGAAGCCTGGGACAGGATCCTTCCAGTTTCTGTCTGTTTCTAGAGCTGATCCTGTGCCACAGTGCCCAGAGCTGATCCTGTACTACAGTTCTACATACCCAAATACCGATGGGAGAAAGCTGGTCTTCCAGGAGTGCTGACACACCTGTGAGCAAAGAGAAGACCACCACTTCTACTCAAATCCCTGGCCCAAGAGGGAACATCCCAGAGCCATCAGGACACAGGAACCAAGGAACCGCCAGGGAGAAAATCCTTCCAATTTCCATCTGCACCCTGAAGCTGACCCTGTGCCACAGCTCTTTATACCAAAACACCACCTGGAGAGATCTGGTCTTCCAGGAGTACTGACACACAGGAGAAACAAGCCACCTCAGAGACAAGACCAGCTAACACCACAGATAACCAGATGACGAGAGGCAAGGGCAAGTTTATAAGCAATAGAAACCAAGGCTACTTGGTATCATCAGAACCCAGTTCTCCCACCACAGGGAGCCCTGGATACCCCAACACACCAGAAAAGCAAGACTCTGATTTAAAATCGTTTCTCATGATGATGCTAGAGGACTTTAAGAAGGAAATAAATAACTTCCTTAAAGAAATACAGGAGAACACAGGTAAACAGGTAGAAGCCCCTTAAAGAGGAAACACAAAAATCCCTTAATGAACTACAGGAAAGCACAACTGAACAGGTAAAGGAGTTGAACAAAACCACCCAGAATCTAAAAATGGAAATAGAAACAATAAAGAAATCACAAAGGGAGAAAATCCTGGAGACAGAAAACCAGGAAAGAGATCAGGAGTCATAGATGCAAGCATCACCAACAGAATACAAGAGATAGAAGAGAGAATCTCAGGTACAGAAGATACCATAGAAAACATTGAAACAACTGTCAAAAAATGCACAATGCAAAAAGCTGCTAACCCAAAACATCCAGGAAAACCAGGACATAATGAGTAAACCAAACCTAAGGAAAATAGGTATGCAACAGAGCAAAGATTCCTAACTTAAAGAGCCACTAGATATTTACAACAAATATAGAAGAGAACTTCCCTAGCCTAAAGAAAGAGATGCCCATAAACATACACAAAGCCTACAGAACTCCAAATAGATTAGACCAGGAAAGATATTCCTCCTGTCACAAAATAGTCAAAACACCAAATGCAAAAACAAAGAATATCAAAAGCAGTAAGGGAAAAATGTCAAGTAACATATAAAGGCAGACCTATCAAAATTATGCCAGACTTCTCACCAGAGACTATGAAAGCTAGAAGATCCTGGGCAGATGTCATACAGACCCTAAGAGAACCCAAAGGCCAGTCCAGGCTATTATATCAAGCAAAACTCTCAATTACCACAAATGGTGAAACCAAGATATTCCATGATAAAACTAAATTTATACAATATATTTTCACAAATCCTGCCCTACAAAGGATAATAGATGGAAAACTCCAACACAAGAAGGGAAACTATGCCCTAGAAAAGTCAAGAAAGCAATCTTCTTTCAACAACCCAAAAGAAGATAGCCACACAAACATAATTCCAACTCTAACAACGAAAATAACAGAAAGCACCAATCACTATTACTTAATATCTCTTAACATAAATGGACTCATTTCCCCAATAAAAAGGCATAAAATAACAGACTAGATACATAAATGGGACCCAGCATTTTGCTGCATACAGGAAATGCATTTCAATATCAAAGATAGACATTGCCTCAGAGTAAAGAGCTGCAAAAAAAATTTTCCAAGCAAATGGTCCCAAGAAACAAGCTGGAGTAGCCATTGTAATATCAGATAAAATCGACTTTTAACCAAAAGTTATTTAAAAAGATAAGGAAGTACATTTCATATTCATCAAAGGAAAACCCTATCAAGAAGAACCCTCAATTCTGAACATCTATACTCCAAATGCAAGGGCGTCTACATTCATAAAAGAAACTGTACTAAAGCTTAAAGCACACATTGCACTCTCACAATAATAGTGAGAGACTTCAACACCCTACACTTATTAGAGGGAAACAGAAACTAAACAGAGACACAGTGAAACTGATAGAAGTAATGGACCAAATAGATTTAACAAATATCTGAAGATCATTTCATCCTAAAACAAAAGAATATACTTCTTCTCAGCATCTCATGGTACCTTCTCCAAAATTGACCATATAATCGGTCACAAAACAGACCTCAACAGATACAAGAAGACTGAAATAATCCCATGCATCCTATCAGATCACCACAGACTAAGGCTGGTCTTCAATAACAACAAAAACAACAGAAAGCCTACATGGAAGCTGAACAATGCTCTACTCAATGATAACTTTGTCAAAGAAGAAATAAAAAAAGAAATTAAAGACTTTTTAGAATGTAATGAAATTGAAGGCACAGCATACCCAAACTTATGGGACACAATGAAAGCAGTCTTAAGAGGAAAACTCATAGCTCTGAGTGCCTCCAAACAAAAATTGGACAGGGCATACACTAGCAGCTTAACAGCACACCTGAAAGCTCTAGAATAAAAAGAAGTGAATACACACAAGGGGTGTATTTACTCTCTTCACATACTCCTCTTCAAGAGGAGTAAAAGACAGAAAGTAATCAAACCCAAGGCTGAAATCAACCAAATAGAAACAAAAGAACTATACAAAGAATCAATAAAACCAGAAGCTCGTTCTTTGAGAAAAACAGCAAGATAGATAATCCCTTAGGCAGACTAACCAGAGGGTACAGAGACAGAATCCAAATTAACAAAATCAGAAAGGAAAAGGGAGATATAATATCAGAAACAGAAAATTCAAAAAATCATCAGATCCAACTACAAAATTCTGTACTCAACAAAACTGGAAAATCCGAATGAAATGGGCAATTTTCTAGATAGATATCAAATACCAAAGTTAAATCAGGATCAGATAAACCATCTAAACAGCTCCATATCCCCTAAAGATAAAGAAGCAGTCGTAAAAAGTCTTCCAACCAAAACAAAAGCCCAGGACCATATGGGTTTAGTGCAGAATTCTATCAAACCTTCAAAGAAGACCTAATACCAATACTCTTCAAACAATTCCACAAAATAGAAACAGAAGGAACACAATCCAATTTGTTCTATGAAGCTACAGTTATACTAATACCAAACCCACACAAACACCCAACAAAGAAAGAGAACATCAGACCAATTTCCCTTATAAATACCAATGCAAAAATACTCAATAAAATTCTTGCAAACAAAATCCAAGAACACATCAGAATGATCATTCACCATGACCAAGTAGGCTGCATCCCAGGGATGTGGGGATGATTCAATATACAGAAATCCATGAACACAGTACACTACATACACAAACTCAAACAAAAAAACCACATGATCATTTCATTAGATGCTGAAAAAGCATTTGACAAAATTCAGCATGCCTTCATGTTAAAAGTATTGGAATGACCAGGAATTCAAGGCCCTTACCTAAACATAGTAAAAGCAATATACAGCAAACCAGTAGCCAACATCAAACTAAATGGAGAGAAACTTGAAGCAATCCCACTAAGATCAGGGACTAGACAAGCCTGCCCACTTTCTCCCTATCTATTCAATACAGCACTTGAAATTCTGGCTAGAGCAATTCAACAACAAAAGGTCCAAGGATACAAATTGGAAAGGAAAAAGTCAAAATATAACTATTTGCTGATGATAAGATAGTATACTTAAGTGACCCCAAAAATCCACCAAAGAACTTCTAAACCTGATAAAGAACTTCAGCAAAGTGGCTGAATATAGTATTAACTCAAACAAATCAGTAGCCTTCCTATACTCAAAGGATAAATGGGCTGAGAAAGAAATTAGGGAAATAATACCCTTCACAATAGTCACAAACAATATAAAATAACTTGGTGTGACTCTAACCAAACAAGTGAAAGATTTGTACTACAAGAACTTCAAGTCTCTGAAGAAAGAAACCAAAGAAGACCTCAGAAGATGGAAAGGTCTCCCATGCTAATGGATTGGCAGGATTAATAGAATAAAAATGGTCATATTGCCCAAAGCAATCTACACATTCATTGCAATCCCCATCAAAATTCCAACTCAATTCTTCATAGAGTTAGAAAGAGCAATTCAAAAATTCATTTGGAATAACAAAAACTATTTGGAATAGCAAAAACTATATTCTCAACAACAAAAGAATTTCTAGGGGAATCACCATCCCTGACCTCAAGCTGTATTAAAGAACAATAGTGATTTAAAAAACAAACAAACTGCATGGTATTGGTACAGTGACAGGCAGGTAGATCAATGGAATAGATATGAAGACACAGAAATTAACCCACACGCCTATGGTCACTTGATCTTTGACAAAGGAGCTGAAAACATTCAGTGGAAAAAAAGATAGCATTTTCAACAAATGGTGCTGGTTCAACTGGCAGTCAGCATGTAGAAGAATGCAAATTGATCCATTCTTATCTCCCTCTACAAAGCTCAAGTACATGTGGATCAAGAACCTCCATATAAAACCAGATGCAGTGAATCTAATAGAAGAGAAAGTGGGGAAAACCCTAGAACACATGGGCACAGGGGAAATGTTCCTGAACAGAACACCAATTGATTATGCTCTAAGATCAAGAATCAACAAATGGGGCCTCACAAAATTGCAAAGCGTCTGTAAGGCAAAGGACACTGTCAACTGGACAAGACATCAATCAACAAATTGGGAAAAGATCGTTACCTATCCTACATCCAATAGAGGGCTAATATCCAATCTCACACTAGTTAGAATGGCTAAGATCCAAAACTCAGGTGACAGCAGATGCTGGTGAGGATGTGGAGAAAGAGGAACACTCCTCCATTGCTGGTGGAATTGTAAACTGGTGCAACCACTCTGGAAATCAATCTGGAGGTTCCTCAGAAAATTGGAAATAGATCTACCTGAATACTCAGCAATACCACTCTTGGGAATATACCCAAAAGATCCCCAATGATGCTACACAGGCATGTGTTCCACTATGTTCAAAGCAGTCTTGTTTGTGATAACCAGAAGCTGTAAACAACTCAGATGTCCCAGGACAGAAGAATGGATATAGAAAATGTGGTTCATTTACACAATGGAATACTACTCAGCTATTAAGAATGAGGACATCCTAAGTTTTGCAAGCAAATAGATGGAACTAAAAAATATCATTCTGAATGAGGTAACTCAGACCCAAAAGGACATCCATGGTATGTTCTCATTAGTAAGTGGATATTAACCCAAAAAAAAGTACAGAATACCTAAGATACAGTCCATAGAACTCAAAAAGGTCAACAAGCTGAAGGGCCCAAGTGAGGATGTCTCAGTCCCACTTGGGAGGAAGAAAAAAGCAACCACAAGGGGGGAGGGAGGGACCTGGGAGGGAAAGCGGATGGGTGGGGGGGAGAAGGGAATCTGATCTGGTATTGGGTGGGGGAAAAGGACTAAAGTTCTGAGGGCCAGCAGAAAGAATGGAAACAGGCAACCTCAGGAGGTAGGAGGTTAGGGGGACCCTCCAGAATGCACCAGAGACCTGGGAGGTGAGAGACTCTCAAGACTCAAAGGAGGGACCTTAGATGAAATGCCCTACATTGGGGAGAGGGAACTTGTAGAGCCCACCTCCAACAGAAAGATAGGGCATCAAGTGAGGGATGGGATTGCCATCCCACAGTCAAAGCTCTGACCCCTAATTGTTTCTGTCTGAAAGAACTATAGGAATGGAAATGGAGAAGATTATGAGAAAAAGAAGGTCCAGCAACAGGCCCATAGTGGGATCCAGCTCAAGGGAAGGCCCCAAGGTCTGACACTATTACTGAGGCTATGGAGTGCTCACAAAAAGAGATCTATCATGACTGCCCTCTGGAAGACCCAACAAGCAGCTGAAAGAGTCAGATGCAGATATTTACACCCAACCAATGGACAGAAGCTGCTGACCCCTGTGGTTCAATTAGGGAAAAGCTAGAAGAAGCTGAGGAGGAGGGCGACCCTGTAGGAGGACAAGCAGTCTCAATTAACCTGGACCCCAGAGGTCTCTCAGACACAAGACCACCAACCAGGCAACATACACCAGCTGATAGGAGGCCCCCAGCACATACACAGCAGAAGATCACTGGGTCTGGGTTCAGTCAGAGAAGATGCACCTAGCCCTCAGGAGACTGGAGGCCCCAGGGAGTTTAGAGGTCTGTGAGGTAGGGGGAAGGAGATGGGACACCCTTGTGGAGACAGGGTGTTGGGGAGGAGGTATGGGATGTGAAACAATTGGAGGGTGGACCAAGAGGGGAATAAAATCTGGAATTTAGAATAAAAATAATTAAATAATTAAATAAATACATAAATAAATACATAAATAAATAAATCGAGAAAAAGAAAGGGGAGGACTTAAAAATATTAGAAGAATATTAGACAAAAAGTGATAGATTATTGAATTTATACATAACAAAGCAAAAAATTATAGCCATAATCTCACATTGGTGGAGCTATTTATGTTTTGAGGCAAAATTGACGTTATATTTTGTTACATTGGTATAAAATTTTGTATAGTGATACAGAAAGAAGTTTATTTTGATAAATTGATATACATTATTGTGTATTGATACAAATTTAAGGTTATTTTGATAAACTTAACATATATTGGTTTTCAATGTTTATTTGAGGTATTATATAATTCTTAAAGATGCAATATAAAGTTCTAGTCCTTTTGAAAGCTGCTCTTACAAGCTGTTAGGAATAAATAAAATTACAAATTTGATACTGAGGTAGTCAAACTCATAGTCATATTAGATCCTAGTTTAGTTAAATTACAGTAAGATGTTTTCAAATGTATTCAGAAAGCAAATAACTAAAAATAAACAATGTTTGATAATTCAGATATACTATTGATAGATAGTTTTCAAAAACATCAGAAATCCACAGCATAAGGCATTTAACATTGTATCATTATTTAAAAACCTTTCTGACTATGATACAGGTCTGCCCCTGACACTATCAGCATTCCGCTTCAAAGATGATGAGCATCAATAGCAACCTCCATATGGAGTTGCTTCAACTGTGGCAAGCTATCCACTGGGCAAAGAAAATGCCCATGCTTCAACTATAGCCTCACAATTTGGAATCTGAAGAGGCCACCTCCTGTAGCTAGGCAGGAACCCTAGTGGAGAGTTAGGGACACAAACCCACTCACAAAACTTTTGACCCAAAATTTATCCTGTCTAAAAGAAATACAGGGATGGAGGATAGAGCAGAGACTGAGAGAATGGCCAACCAATATACCATCTAATTTGAGACCCATTCCATGGGCAAGAACAAACCTCTGACACTATTAATGATACTCTGGTATGCTTGCAGACAGAAGCCTAGCATAACCGTCCTCTGAGAGGCTTACTGCAGCAGGCGACTGAAACAGATGCAGAGACACACAACTAAACACTGGACAGAGTTCGAGGAGTCTTACAGAAGAGTTGGGGGAAGGATTGAGGGCCAAGAAGGGGATAGGAACTGCACAGGAAGACCAATAGGGTTGAGTAACCTGGATTCTTGGGGTGCTCAGAGTTTGGACCACCAACCAAAGAACATATAAATATTGGGAATTGGTTATAATGCTTTGTTTTAATTCGGCTCCCAAAAGCCGCAGTTCTAGATGTTGAGGGTCCTTGCCCCGTGCTGGCTTTGATTGGTAATAAAGAATGGCCATACAGCCAATAGCTGGGCAGAGATGACTTTTATATTTCACAAGCAGAGAACCAAGGGAGAGAGGGAGAGAGGAAGAGGAGAATCATCGTGATGGGGGAGTAAAGAGAACAGACTTAAAGGCCTGCTGGCCCCAGGGGTCACTCATCTGACTGGGCCTGGGGCAGCAGAAATAAAATATAGATTTAGCAAATATTAAATCAAGAATTCCAGATGAAAATGTGTGTTACCTGCAGGGAGGTTTAGAAGTGCCCAACCATTGAGTTAGTCAAGGCATATCAAAGTATCTGGAGATACTTTTTATATATTCAAGATATAAAGAAATTATGCTTGGTATCTACGCTATATGTACACACACATATACATATAACATATATATGGACATGTATCATATGTATGTTACATGTACCTGTGTTGGTGTTTATAAATATTGAGAAAGAATTTTCCATTGTTTCAATATTGACCATTCTCAGAAGATCAGGCATTTGTATGTCCTTCATTCACAAATGCAGAGCTCTTGAGTGGGTGCAATGACCTGCACCCACCAGGAGCCAAAGCAGTTTAACTAACTCTCTGCTACATACATGGGCTGGACCTAGGCCCCCACACACATATGTAACATATGTGCAGCTTATTCTTCATGTGGGTCCCAAACAACTAAAACAGGGGCTATCCCAAAAGCTGTTGCTTGTCCATAGGATATGCTCCTCTACCAGGACTGCCTTGTCTGGCCTCAATGGGAGAGGATGTGCTAGGGTGGGGAGAGAGTCAGTGGGTCCCCACCCAATCAGAGGAGAAAGGGAGAGGGGGTGGAGGAGGGATTGTGGGAGGATATAACTAGGATATAAAGTGAATAAATATTTTAAAAAGAAAGAAAAAATGCTGTCCAGAGAGAACAAATGGGTGCAGTAAAGTCAACTGCCAAATTCTTCTAAGACAGTGTAAGCAAGTCCTTCATAACTCTTGCTTCACAAATATGTCTGTCAGATATACTTGGGCAGAAGGCTGAAGATGGATGTTCCAATGTTATAGAGGTAATTCTGGGGATCTGTTCAAGTAGACAACTATTTCTGTCTTTTATATAATATTGTAAGCTGATTGTCTATATTTCCTACTTACACAGGTAATGTTTATTTCTTCTCGGGTCTCTGATGGGGTTGAAGACTAGATAATTATAACCTCACAATTAAGTTTAAGTTGTTTATGACTTCAGAAGATGTTTTTAGATTCATAATATAAGTTAAGGTTGAAATTGAATTAAGTACAAAACTTTAAACATGCCACGATAGGATAGATAATAAAACAGTATCAAAAGTTGCCAAATTCCATAGGCCGGTCATTGTAAATGTAAATGTTCCCTTATAGTTTTTTAATTGTTTCATAATTTTTGTATTTGTATACAGTTTTTATTTAAAAGAAGACCCTTTTATTAGACTCAACCAGGGAACTGTATAGAAAACATCTTGCGTATATATGAATGTTGTACCTGTCAATAATAAATTCAATGACCTACATCATAGATAGGAAATAGGAGGGATATCTGGAAGGCAGAGTGGATTCTGGGATAGTGCCGAGCACAGAAAATTCACCCTGGAAGATGTGACAAGATGGACTCATGGTACCTGAGTACAGGAAACCAGACATGTGATAGAATGTAGATTAGAATTATTGGGTTAATTTAAGTTATAAGGTGGTCAGAGAAGAGCCTAGCTATATGACCACAGTATTTGTAAATATACTTTGAATCTGACACGTATTTCTGGAAGTATGAGGCTGGAAAGAAGAACCAGATTTAACTTCTACAGGACTTTATAAGTAAAATGCATTGTGTTTGTTACCTGTATTCACAGACGCAATGTCTACATACAATCGTGTACAGAAAGATCCCAAAAAAAGTCCAATAATTGGGCCAATTATCCTCCCCACTTCTAAAATCCCTGGAAGTAAACAAAGATAGGAATATACATAAGCACACATGAATTTTCTTGCACACAAAAAGCCATGAGATTGAATTGTTTATAATCTTAATTTCTTTTCCTTCCTTTGCAGAGCTGCGCATAAAATGCAATAGAGTAGTCAAAAGCTCTACTAGTGAGCCACATGCTCCATAACTGGAGATACTTTATATATTCAAGATATAAAGAAATTATGTTTGGTATGTACATTACATGTACACACATATGTACATATAACATATATATGGACATGCATCATATGTATGTTACATGTACCTCTGTTGATGTTTATAAATATTGAGAAAGAATTTTCCATTGTTTCAATATTGAAAATTCTCAGAAGATCATGTGTTAGAGAATTGTTTCCCAGGAGGGCACCACTGGAATATGATGGAACCCTTCCCATGCAGGGCATGGTGATGAGTCTTCAGGCCATTGGAGTAGAACTGTAGTCTCTTTCATATTTTGTTGTATTTTCCCATCACCAGATGAATGGTTTTACTACACTTACCCTTCGGTCATAATTAGCTTCTTCATGACCAAACCATACAATCCAGCAAGCTAGACCAAAACATCCAAAGATATAAGCCAAGTGTACTGTATTATAACCATTATCTCAGTTACATATTAAAGTGAAAAGAAGTTGACTGACACAGAAGCTTCATTACTTTCTTTTTTGTGCATAAAGTGAATTTTATTTTAAATTGGCATATGCTACAAATGGTCAGGAGAGGTGAGTTTTAGATAACCAATCAAACCTCATCCTGTATCACTTATTACTATTCTTTTTATTTTTTTCTTTTTTCTTTTTTTTTGGATATTTACTTTATTTACATTTCAAATGTTTTCCCCTTTACAGGTCTCCCCTTCGGAACTCTCGTCCCCCTGCCTCTATGAGGGTGCTCCCCCCACCCACCTACCCAATCCCATTTTCCCTTCCTAGCATTCCCCTACACTGGGGCATTGAACACCCTCAGGCCCAAGGGCCTCTCCTCCCACTGATGTCCAACAAGGCCCTCCTTTGACACATATGTGCCCAGCACCATGGGTCCCTCCATGTGTATTCTTTGGTTGGTGGCCCAGTCTCCAGGAGCTCTGGGGGTTCTGGCCAGTTGACACTGTTGCTCCCTCCATGGGACTGCAAACCCCCTTAGCTCCTTCAGTTCCTCCTCCAACTCCTCCATCCAGGATCCTGCGCTCAGTCCAATGGTTGGCTGTGAGCCAGCCTCTGTGTTTGTCAGGCTCTGCCTGAGCCTCTCAGGAGACAGCTTATCATGCTCCCATCAGTTAGCACTTCCCAGCATCCACAATAATGTCTGGGTTTGGTGACTGTATATGGGATATATCCCCAGGTGGGGCAGTCTCTGGATGGCCTATCCTTCAGTCTCTGCTCCACACTTTGTCTCCATATTTCTTCCAGTGAGTATTTTGCTCACCCTTCTAAGAAACACTGAAGCATTCACATTTTGGTCTTCTTCTTAGGCTTCATATGGTCTGTGAATTGAATCTTGGGTATTCTGAACTTTTGGGCTAATATCCACTTATCAGTGAGTACATACCCTGTTTGTTCTTTTGTGACTGGGTTACCTCACTCAGGATGATATTTTCAAGTTCCATCCATTTGCCTGCGAATTTCATGACGTCATTGTTTTTAATAGCTGAGTAATATTCCACTGTGTAAATGTACTACATTTTATGTATCTGTTGAGAGACATCTGGGTTGTTTCCAGCTTCTGGCTATTATAAACATGGCTGCTATGAACATAGTGGAGCATATGTCCTTATTACATGTTGGAGCGTCTTCTGGGTATATGCCCAGAAGTGGTATAGCTGGGTTCTCAGGTAGTACTATGCCCAATTTTCTGAGGAAGAGCCAAACTAATATCCAGAGTGGTTGTACTAGCTTGCAATCCTACCAGCAGTGGAGGAGTGTTCCTCTTTCTCTACATTCTCACTAGCATCTGCTGTCACCTGAGTTTTTGATCTTAACCACTCTTACTGTTGTGAGGTGGAATCTCAGGGATTTTTTTTTTTTTTTTTTTTTTTTTGCATTTCTCTGATGACTAAGGATGTTGAATATTTCTTTAGGAGAAGCTTCATTACTTAAAGCAACCTCCCAAATTCACTTTTATGTTAAGATAAAGTCAAGGGTGTCACTATCAGTTCCCTCAAAGCCCCTGTCTTAGTCAGGGTTTCTATTCCTGCACAAACATCATGACCAAGATGCAAGTTGTGGAAGGAAAGGGTTTATTCAGCTTACTCTTCCACACTGCTGTTCATCACCAGAGGAAGTCAGGACTGGAACTCAAGCAGATCAGGAAGCAGGAGCTAATGCAGAAGCCATGGAGGGATGTTTCTTACTGGCTTGCTTCCCCTGGCTTGCTCAACTGGTTTTCTTATAAAGCCCAAGACTACCAGCCCACAGATGGTACCATCCACAACGGCCCCTCCCCCCTTGATCACTAATTGAGAAAATGACTTATCGCTGGATCTCATGGAGGCATTTTCTCAACTGAAACTCCTTCTCTGTGATAACTCCAGCTTGTGTCAAGTTGACACAAAACCAGCCAGTACAACCCCAATCTGAAAATGGTCCTCTGATGTTTCCATAAGTCATGTTTTAAAAGGGCCTCTATAATGGCTAGCTTTCATTGTCAACGTAGTACAACACAGAATTACCTGAGAAGATAGCCTTAATGGAGTGCTGTCTACATTGGGTTTACTTTTGGACATGTCAGGAGGAAATAGTTTTAATTAAGTTAAATGATGTGAAAAGGCCAAAACTACTGTAGGCAGCCATTCCCTAGGTAAGGAGTTCTGAACTGGGTAAGAGTAGAGAAACAGTTGAGCACAACCATGTAAGCAAAGGCATAGCATGCATCCATTCATCTGCTTTTGAATGTGTGACCAGTTGCTTCAACTCCTGCTACTGTGGCTTAGTTGTTGTGCTGGAACTGTAAGCCAGATGAACCCCTTTCTCCTAATGAACCCCTTTCTCTTCAAAGTTGAATTTTTGCGCAGAAACAGAGATGAAATTAGAACAGTTTCTAAATGTGTGTGTGTGTGTGTGTGTGTGTGTGTGTGTGTGTTTTAATGAATTTCTTATAGTGTAGCTTCATCAAAGCTCGTCTTTGGAAACTTCCTTCCACAGAAAGAATGTGTCCTCATAACAGCACTTCTCTTTGATGTTATCCTTGTCACCTTTCTTATTTCATAGTTTTCACTTCCTTGTTCCTTTCCAACCACAGCTGGCTGCTGTGAAACCACTTCCTGTATCTCCAAATGTAACTGCAGTTCAGAACCTCTCCTGAGCCACCCCTATCCACAGAAAACTCAGATATGAACAAAGAAAACTTCCTTCCTTCTCTTTCCTTTACATCCTGTCTTTTTCTCCTTCTCCATGGTTCTATGGGTTAGTCTTCTGCTGTAGGCCTGGCTTCTCAATCCCAGACCCTTCTATCTCCCTTGTTCTCCCTAACACTTCCTTCTGTTTGATGCCCTCTATGCAAAGATTCCTGCAAAATTTCCAGCCTCTACTGAGTTCTTTCCTGCTCTACACTGTCTGCCTGTCATTCTGCTCAGATGGTTTGTGATTCTAAGGTGTTCTCTTGATACCAAAAGTGACCTCTATGGATCATATTCTCCACTATTCTTTGTTCTCTTAACTTAATTGACATTATTCGCCAACTCCTCATCTGTCTGCTTTCTCCTAATGCCTTCTCTAAACTGTACATTTACTTTTCACTTTGTTCCCATGGATACTCCCTGTTAACTTTGCCTCTTATCATTCTACCTACTAAGTAGAAGAGTCCCGAGTGTGGATTCTTATGAATACTCAGTACATTTATGCATCCTCAAGAACATTTCATTTCTTCTTGATTTAACTTATTGTCTACATAGATAACTCCCAGTTTTTATATTTGGCCTCTATATCTGTTCAGCTACAGAGCCATATATCAAATTATATTCTTCACTTATTTGTTTTATATTTATTTGATTATATATACTTATGTAATTATATAGTTATTTATTTAAGAAACTAAGCTACTTATGTACTAAATATAAGATTCACAAATTATGTATCTTACTCACTTAATATGGTTATTATTGTAATTTTTATATCTTTGTGTATAATTTCTCTCAAATTTTGATAGATCTATTTTCTAAGATATATTTATCATTGCAGGATGTGCTTGTATTTTTTTTTCTTAGATGAATGTGAAGAGAATGACTAAATTAACACTAGAAAACATTACTTTCAAATTAATAAGTCTCCTTAAAGAGACAAAGGTTATTTTTAAATTTAATTCATTTTTATTAATCCTACATCTCTTCCTGTCTTCTCTTACTCTATTTGGCTCTTTTTGTTTGTTTGTTTGATTTTATGCCTACATTAATCCAAAAATATATCTATGTAGCAGTGGTTCTCAACTTTCCTAATGCTGTAATCCTTTAACACAGTTCGATAAAATAATTTTCTTGACCGAGCAGTGGTGGAGCATGCCTTTAATCCCAGCACTTGGGAGGCAGAGGCAGGTGGATTTCTGAGTTCGAGGCCAGCCTGGTCTACAGAGTGACTTCCAGGACAGCCCGCGCTACACAGAGAAACCCTGTTTCGAAAAAACAACAAAACGAACAAACAAAAACAAAGAAATTCCTAAAAAAAATAATTTTCTTGCTACTTAATAATGGTGATTTTGCTACATTATGAATCACAATGTAAATATCTGTGCTTTATGATGTGTTAGATGACCCCTTTGAAAGGGTCACTCCACCTCCAAAGTGACCGCCAACCATAGGTTAAAAACCACTACTATATACAAAGTTATGGGTTTATAAATCAACAACAGATAAATTTACTCAAGCATATAATCAAATTTTTTATAATAAATTCAGATCATTTAGTAGATAACATTAGAAGATGGAAACTAAATTTACTCTTGCCTAGGAGAGCATACATTTTTTAAAAAGATAATTTCATTGAGTATTCCAAAAGAATGCATCCAGATATTTGTTAAAATGATGAAAAAAAAACCTGTCTAGGCTGAGGAATTATAAGGAACGGAACTGTACCCTTAACTTCATAGAGAAGCAGGGTGCGGAATCCCCAGTAGTAAGAGAGAACAGATGGTAAATAAGAACATGGTTGGCATGGTACACAGAATAGGTAATGTGGGATTAAAACAGTGTCTGGTCCACTAACACTCAAATGTTTATGAGTTCATGACAAGAGAAAACACTACAGGGCCAGCTATATGGCACACACACACACACACACACACACACACGCACGCACACGCACACGCACACGCACACACACACACACACGCACGCACACACAGAGGGAGAGGGGCATACACAGAGAGAGAGAGAGACAGAGATAGAGAGAGAAACAGAAAGTAAAACTATATTTTAAAATACTATAGACACAAAATGGCCAACAATGGAATTGCAATAATTTATAAATAAAGGAATGAAAACCTCGAAGCATTGAAATCAATAATCACTTTCTACCTTCCTAAGGATGGTTTTCAAACTTACCAATGTATAAAGGAGAGTTTTCTGATTTGGCAAAGTCTTCAATGTAAGAAATGCCCAAGGGCACGATGGGAGTTTCACCAATTCCACGCATAATATTTCCTGCCAGTATATATATCCACATTAATGATTTCATTTTTTTCATACACTCTGCATTAAAACAAGAGAAAAACACATAAATATTTCATGGTTAAATGTTACTAACAGTTAATTCAAAGTTTTCTGTAAATGTTTCTCAGGTCAGTGTTATAGCAACAGAGAGTAAACTAGACCAAACACATAGATCACATTGTATGTTTAAATTCATCTCTACAATAGTGCTGGAGTAGAAATCTCTGACTGTTTTTTCTAAAATACACACTTTAACAAATAATAGCATCTTAATAAGTATTTTCAAACTCAAGAGGGAGAGTATTCTAGGTTATTTGATATCTCCTGTCCCCGAAAATGAAAATAAATTTTCTTTTGTCTTACGTATCTAGTAACCCTAGTTTCATATTAAAGCCCTTCATAAAAAAGCATTCTGTGGCCAAGTATCTGAGCAGAAAGCAATGAGAAGCAGGAGTCAACCTGCTGGGTCTTGCACTGGCTTTAAGGTCTGGGTTCTGTTTTCCACACACAGGAAGCTGTTTGAGGACAAGTTGCTTGCAGGTGAAATCGTTGTTTCATATTCGTATCTGTGTGGACACGGGAAACATTCACTGTGAGGAACTGACTGCAAGGAGAGCATCTGCACATTACTGACTCCTGCTTCCCTGAAAACAGGGCATTGAGAGCCAGTAAAGATTACAGATTATTCATAAACAATTTCCTCAATCTATTATTTATCATTATATGGATGATATCCTATTGGCTGATGCAGATATAAATATCTCAGAAAGAATGTTTAATGAAGTTAAAAAAAAATGACCTTCTCTTGCTGGAGATTGCAAATTGCCCCTGAAAAAATATAATGAGGATTCTATGAAATATCTAGGATATAGAATAAGTCTTCAGAAGTTTAGGCCACAAAAGGTGCAAATCAGAAAAAAACAATTAAGGACTCTGAATGATTTTCAGAAGCTACCAGGAGATATTAACTGGCTGAGGCCTGCAATTGGCTTGGCTACTCAAGAGCTAAGCAATTTATTTCAAACCTAATAAGGTGGTAAAGATTTAAATAGCCTGAGGAAATTATCAACTGAGGCTGAGAAAGAGTTAGCTTTGGCAGAAAGGAAATTACAGGATACACATCTAGATCATATTAATCCAAAGATGGCCTGCATCTTAGTTATCTTGCCTTCTACTCATTCCCCTATAGGAATTCATATGCAGAGGGAAGATTATATCTTATAATGGATATATTTTAGCACGTAATAGAGTAAGAACTTAATAACCTACATAGAAGAGGTTTCTGAATTGATACTAAAAGAAAAAAATACACTTTGACAATTAGCTGGAATGGATTGAGCTGGAATTAAGGGACCTTTTACTAATGCTTAAATTGCCTCATTACATACAAATGAGCATTGGCAAAGAGTGTGCAGTAATTTCTTGGGAAAGGTTAGCACCAAATACCCTAAAAGCAAGTGGCTTCAGTTCATTAAAATTACTAATTGGGTTCTTCCTTGTATAATAAAAGAACTCCAAGTTCTGGAGCTCTTTAGCATTTTACACTGTGCTAATAAATCAGGAAAGGTGGAATATAAAGTAGAAGATGTAAATAAGTTATTTGAGAATCCCTATAAGTCAGTACAAAAATCAGAATTATATGCAATACTTATGGTGTTATCAGATTTTCAAGAGTCTCTTAATATAGTAACTGACTCTCAGTATGCAGAAAGGGCTGTGTTACACATAGAGACTGCTGAACTTAGGATGATTCTTGATTGACTTCACTGTTTATTCAGCTATAGCAAATGATCAGGAACAGGAGTAATCCACTGAATATGATACACATAAGATCCTGTATGAGTTTGCCAGGCCCTCTGGCACAAGGTAATAATGAAATTGATAAGTTATTGATAAGAAGTGTATTAGAGGCTTCAGAATTCCATTAAAAACACCATGTTAGCAGCAAAGATATAAAGGAAGACTTCTATATCACTTGGCACCAAGCCAAGGAAATTGTGAGACAATGTCCTACTTGCTCATTATATAACCAAATTCCATTGCCTACAGGAAGTAACCCTAAAGGTACCCAAAGAAATGAAATTTGGTAAATGGATGTGTTCCATTTTACAGAGGTGTGGTAAACTAACATATGCGCATCATACAATAGACACACATTCAGGATTTCAGTGGGCAACTGCCATAGCTTCAGAAAAAGCTGATTCTGTAATTATGCATTTGTTAGAAGTTATGGCCGTTATGGGAATACCCATACAAACTAAAATGGACAATGGTACAGCATGTGTCTCTAATTAGATGAAGCAGTTTTTTCACATATTATATTATAAAACATGCTAAAGGCATACCACATAAACCTACAGGACAAGTAATTGTGGAGAGGTCTAATAGTACTTCAACAAAGATGCTTAACAGACAAAAGGGGGCAACAAAGACCCCCAGAGATAGATTACACGGTGCTTTATTAACCTTAATTTAAAAAAAAATGCTAACGAACAAAAAGCTATGGCTGCTGGAAGATATAAGATTGTGGAAAAAACATGCTAAACTAAATCAGCCTGTTTATTTTAAAGCGGTTCTAATGTCAGAATGGAAAACAGGAAATATGAAATGTGTTGTGCTGGGAGAGAGGTTATGCCTATATTTCCACAGAAAAAGAAAAGCTATAGGTTCCTTCTAAGTTGATAAAAAAAAATCGGACATGACAAAGCAAGACCCACCTGAAGATCTTGGCTATGGACAAGAAGAAGGAAATTGACAAGATCAAGAAAATAAGTCATACATACATGGACCTCTGTACACAGAGGCAGCTCTGGGACTGTCTGAGACTTAAATGTCTATATACGGCCAATAATTCTTATGGGGTACAAAATTCTCATGACTTATTATTTCATACCATCCTTTAAGATGACATGAATGGAAATTTATATTGTAGTTTGATTATGTGATCAAACTAATCTCTAAAGAAAGGCAGTTGTCTTTCTTTATTGGTTTTCCTTAAATGATCTGTGTATGCCTCATGTTCCATTTGAATGTCTTTACAAAGCTATGAGTTACTTGCAAGTTTGTATATTGCAGAGTGAAAGAAGAGAAAGACAGTCTTTTCAAGATTCACACTCTGGAATGCTGATACTCTGGGACCTTCCATTCCAGCTCCCTGATTTATCCTTCCTCAACTGCATTGAAGCTGTTTCCTCTAAAGACTTGCTTCCAGGACATTTTTGGAACAGCTAGCTCACCCGTCCAGCCTTGCAGACTATTACAGTCAGCACTTCAGCTAAGCCATGAACTTTCTCAGCACATAGAGACTGGATGGCAAATGATGTCGGCTAGCTTTCCTTTGACAATACCAATTTTCCTATTTCCCTGTGGACCCCCAAAAGGAAATTCTTCACCCCAATTCATCAAGAAGCAAGCAAAAAATTGTCATGCCAGTCCCTTAGGTTGGGGTGGATGGTTCTAGTTATTTTATGAATTATAGAAATCACTGAAAGTCTGAGGTCATCCTGAGCTACATATTAAATTCCAGATCAGCCTGGGCTACTTATCAATCCCTTACTGCAAAAAGCAAAGCAAGCAAAACTGGAAAGTTTTCTCAGTGGTTAAGAGCATTTGCTGCTCTGGGAGTGGACCTGGGTTCATTTTCCAGCACCCACATTACCATGCGGACAACCATCTGTAACTACAAACTCAGGGGATTAGACACCCTCTTCTGATCTCTGTGTGCACCAGACATGCTTACACACACACACACACACACACACACACACACACACACACACCCCTAAAATATATAAAATGCCTTTTAAGAAAAGTAAAAAAACAAAAAAGAAATAATGAAAAAGAGGAGTAAAAGGAAGATGAGGGAAGGGTGTAAAACAAATGCATAAGGAAAAGAATGACAGAGAATTCCAAGGGAATGGCACTGAGTTGACCTAGAAGTTTGTACTTCTTAGGCAGCATGAGGATAACAGACAGTAGCAAGAGGCATCCTCAGGAAAGCCATGAAACCCCTGACCTGTGTTGATGGATGTTACCCTGCCCCAGTGAGAAACTTTTGATATAATGAAAGACACAAATAATCTCTATAAAATAGAAAAAATAAGCTTATCATTAAATCTAGATAAAAAATGGAATCTATAAGAAAGAATAGCGTAATCCTATGGGAGAGAACATTTTTTATAGTATGCTAATGTAAATAGAAAATTTTGTATGTGTTTTACAACAAGACATTTGAAGATATTTGAGCAAACAAACAAACAAAACCTGAAAACTGTCCCCCAAAAGTAGAAAAGGTGTAAACAATAACTGAACATAATTAAACTTTTACAATTTTCTCTGTAAGTTACTTTGGTAAACATAAAAATAAAATCAGCCTTGACATTCTTCTATCCCTTGGTGACTCATGGTTACATCATAATGTTGACCCCATGTAATCAAAGAATCTAAATAGTCTTGATGAAGAAATCAGTACAAGAGTTAGAAGATTCAGAGAATCTATTCATGTGTCTCAACTTCATGAAAGAGATGTCTCAAATCTCCATGTCACAAATGGACTGGATGGGATCTTAAATGGATCCAAGGCCACAAGGTTCACAGATCATACTGGCAGATCAGAGACCACATCTTCTAATTTACATACTAGCATTCAGTATTTCAGGGAACTATGACTTCTTCCAGAGAGGAAATTCTGAGCCTCATTGCCTGTAAGTTAAAGTTGAATCTAAAATTATCATCAAGGATTAGAATACTCACCTGCCCATGAGGAAATGAGGTAATGACATTAAGAAACACCCAAGGCCCATAACCACACATCCTACACCAATCATGATAGGTCTGTGCAGTTTCCTTCCAAAATAACTCACGAATATAATCAACAAAAGGTTTCCTGGTTGGGGGAATGAGAACGCTTTTTTCAGTAAAGTATTAGCAGCTCTGAGTCAACAACCTCTAAAACATTTGGACTCTAGAGTTTGTTGTTTAACAACCACCTTAAGAATTCAGGGGTTGGTACTTATGAGGTTTTTCATATTTTTTTAATGTGTAAAGCAATTATGACATGAAAGGAAAGCTCTCTTCCATTTTGGAGAATATTAAAAGCTCTACCCAGGATGATCCTGCTTTTGGCATTGGATACAAAAGCAGTTGTCAGCCTTCATGTCATCTCTGACCTCTCCTCTCAAGCCTACTTACTCTATGCAGAATCAGATGGGGTAATTTTTTGCAAACTTACTATTTTAAAACTCTTTTATTGCTCAACATGGCCAAGTTGGATGTCTGCTTCGATTTTCAATTCTTTTTGTAGACCCGTTAATATTGTTAAGCAGAGAGATGGTAAGAGTCCTAGTACTCCAAATGGGTCTTAGATCTAGATTGCAGAAATCAAACCAAAAAAAATCTTCTTTGTGATTTAGAAGAAAACTTTGATTAAAAAGCAATCATTAGGAAGCCCTGTTTTGACAGAGGCCTTTGACAAACATGTTTGAGAGTTGAAAGAACTAGTAGAACCTGGTGGCACAGATCTGTCATTCCCAGCTACAGGGATGCCAAGAAAAAATGATTACAAGGTGCAAATTTGCCTGGGCTACAAAGTGAGTTTAAGACCAGCCTGGGCTGTAAAGCGAGGTTAAGACCACTCTGGGAAACTTAGTAAGACTTCCTTAAAAAATAAATAAATAAAGGGAAACTTAGTAAGACTTCCTTTAAAAATAAATAAATAAATAAATAAATAAATAAATAAATAAATAAATAAATAAATAAAATAGACTAAATAAAGGAGGGATCCAGCGGGAAAACGTATCCTTAATCTGCCTGAGGCTCTACGTTCAATCATCAGTATTAGTCACACAGAAAAAGAGTTGAAAAGAACCAAATATATAAGTAAGCTCTCTACGAAACACATACTTTTAATTTGATGAGAATGTTTACTCTATTCATATTATACATAAAGGAAGGTTCAGAA
Source organism: Uromys caudimaculatus (assembly GCA_028551405.1). Classification (NCBI taxonomy): domain Eukaryota; kingdom Metazoa; phylum Chordata; class Mammalia; order Rodentia; family Muridae; genus Uromys; species Uromys caudimaculatus. The sequence goes on along the minus strand of CM052700.1, from coordinate 7,236,812 downwards.
AAATCAAACATTCTTCTTTGATGGCTTAGCAAATCGCTAAGTGGTCTTAACTGTTTGAAAGATATTTGAAGACTTTGTTTTTCTTCCAATTTTATTTCCCTCTACTAAGAAGAAGAGATGTGCTATTGTTTTTGAATGGCTTGTTCTCCACTTCTGTATTCTTATTTTCCTTGTTACAGTCTGTCTGTTTTCAAAGACCCCATCAGTGAAATCATCATGCATCAGATATCCAAGATACCCAGTGTTTGAACTCTCTATGTTTCTTTCTATCTATGGCTGTACTCCTGAACGCACAAGCAACTGTCTGAAATCTTTATTGATTGAAAGGAAAAGCACTCCTGCCGCTCATTAGGCTGAATTCACCTTTTACATTGCCTTGTTGTGTCCCTCTAATAAACAGTGGGACGAGCTGGGGACAGAGGTAAAGTATTATGTAGGCTACTAGGAGGTTGCTTCTAAAACTGTTGGAGAAATACACACCAAATCCTGCTTTCACTGGCCAATGTGAATCGCTTCTGCTAACAACTATTTCTAATTAATTCCCTTTAAGTCACCCACCACAACCAATGGTGGTAGAAAGACTAAATATTTTCAACTTGAAACAGGATTTTTTTAACCTTTAGTCTAGAAGCTATGGAGTTAAGAGAAATTAGAACAATTGTGGGCTTGGATGATGATTATTGAAAATAATTATTATTGGTTATCAATAATTATTGAATATTAATTATCATTAACTGAATTAATCACAGTTTTTACTTCCTTCAAGACGACATTGTCTTTAATGCATTTAATGAAAACATCAAAACAAAATGAGATTAATCAGAAGTTCACTAATACTGAAGATGCACTGTTCTGTCTCCCAGGGTCAAGCTCCTTAGTACTTCCTATTTCACTATTGAATAATGAAATTATTCAGTAATTCATGAACTGGGCATTAGCTTTTCTGTTCATCATAAAGTAGGAAGCAGTAGTGACATGAACAACAATGATTCCTCTACCAATAGAAATATAATAGTGGCTTATGATATTGTGGTTGTTGTAAATACTGCAAAAAGTCAGGGAGCCAATAATTCCTTGAAAATAAGATCTAGTTAAGGTTTACTTTGCTGTTAAAAAGCACAAATATTTCTGCCTGGCAGGCAGTTTAAATATTCTGGCAATTTTACTTCAATGTAACTGGCTTCCTCTTTGCCTATATAGTTTAATTTTTTGCAAGTAAAATATTATCTTGAAATCAGATATCACTAGGTTTTGAATATGAGCGTAGAAAAATCAATGTCTACTTTTCACCCTATACTGGCATGCTGCTACCTGGGAAATAAAAGACATACTTCAGAGTAAGTCACACTCTCTACTTATTTCTCATCCCAGCACGTCTCCCAGACTCGTGCTGTAGCAACTTCCAACTTCCCATAAAACTGGGCTGACTCTATCTCCTCACAAACAGTTTGATGCTTTGCCCTCTGACAAATCTCTTCTTCACATGAACCTGTCCATTTCTTTGTGTGGGAAACCTTTACTCCTTCAGGAGACTTTCATCCATAGCACAAATGTGTCCTGTAGGATCTTGGGTAACTGATGGACTGCACTTGCTGCATCTAACACAGAGAGCACTAGGAGAATCTGTGTAAGGTCTATGTAAGGCATTTATCCTGAAACCACCAAAGGTGTAGGACACTTGTGAAATAGTGAGCACTAAGCAGCTTGATCCTGAAAGACAGATGGGGCATCCTCAGTATCGGTGAGCTTCTGCTCAATCCCAGTTTGCTTTGATGTTCACCCAGAAAGAAGTAAAATCTATGATTAAAGTAGAGAAGAGGGACAACAATGCTTCCAGCTCCCTTTGTTTATAGAGGGAATCGTTTTGTCTTTCAGCCTTGGTACTCTCATATCCCAGTTCACCACCAAAAACCAGAAGTTGAAGTCACTCCAGTCTTCTTAGGAACTGTGTGTGACAGAGCTCAAACACAGGAAAACTTCCTAGTCTTCCCTAGTGAATAGGAGAGGGGAGCCATCAACTTCACAGACACAATAGGGGAAGAGAAACATTTGCTCTCTCCTTTGGGACACAAGTTTCCCCTATATCAACCTTCTAAAATGCCAAAGAAAAACCCCTTTGCTTGTCTTTGAGTTATCAAGTGTTAGAATTAGAGGTTAATCCTCTAAATGTTCTGCTACTTCGAATAGAAAAGGAGTGTCAGGCTATACGACAATACATGGGGGCCATCATGAGGATATTTAAATAAATGGTTTGTTCATATCAAACTAGGATTTCCAGTCAACATCAGGAAGTATGTAACTCAGTCAGTTTAAGTAGGCTACAGCCAGAAATAAGGAGAAAATATCAATATATAAAGGTAAGTAAATGTAAAAATAACTCACCAATCTCAAAGCTCCCATTGATAAATCCAACTACAGATGTAGAAATATCAAATTGTCTCTCTATTTGTGTGAGCACGGAATTCATATAAACTCCTGACAATGATTTGGATAGATACGCACATGTTAATGCCACCAGAAACATCTAAGAAGAAAAATGTTTAAGAAAAAAAATGAAAACTTTTGGTTTTGATATGTATCTGTCATCTAGTGATAAAACAGCTTCGACCATGAGGTGAATGGTTGTATCTATCATAAACAGTCCTTGAACATGCACCAAACTTTAAAGTGTCATCTCTTCTGTATGTCACTGTGTCCTCATTCTGGAAAAACAATTAGAAAAGTTGGTGAGCAGTGGTAAATTTTGGAGATATTTATGGATTTCCTCTCTTATCAATGTACCTTATTCATATAGTAACACATGGAGTTGTTCTATGGAAGGCACAGCTATTGGTGGGTTGTCAGCACTATGTTGTTATCTGCAGGTCACATGGTGTCCACTTTATAGAGGAGAAAGAAGAGAACACAGAATTATACCAAGGCATTGTATCTGCAGCAAGCCTATTGTGCTCTCTCTGCAGAAATGACAGGTCCCTGGGTTTCCTTGTTCAGTTTAACATGTTGTCCTCTTTTTCTGCATTCTTGGACCAAACAAGTTACATTCTAACTGTGGGTGTCAATGGCCACAGCAAAGATACTTAATTTTCATTTCTTCCAAGTGCAATATTCTCTGTAACGCTTTATCTCATTAGTCCAAGCGGTGTTCATAGAAAACCAGGGCAGAATATTTTTGGGGTCTCTCAGGCACAAGATAAAGGGTGGCTATGTAAATAATGCACCTCACTACCTTTCTGTGACTAATTAACTCACTTTGAATGACTCACTAGTGAATGAGTTTCCTGTTTCCCCAGCTTATCTTCTAGCAGCTGATTGATGGCAAATGTCATCATCCCAGCTTCTGGAATTTCTGTGCAATCTCATCTGAAATACCATGCAAATGTATTGGGTTTGATTAGTATTTAGTGCTTGTAAATTTATTGTCACAAATGACAACTAATTTGGATAAAACAGAGCAGAAAGATATCAAAATAAAAAAGAAGTAAAAGAAAGAGAGAAAGAGAGAGAGGAGAGAGAGAGAGAGAGAGAGAGAGAGAATATTTGGGTGTGAAATGTGAACATCTAGTTCAGTACATGTCAAAAGTATAGACATTTGTTGTATAATTCCAAATGCAATTTGCAGAGATGTTCTTTCATCTCACTGTAAATTCTTTGGTGAATTTGATTAAGACTTGATAAGTTTCACATAAGTTTTATATTTCAGATCCTATAAGTATAATCGAAGTCTACCAAATTTCAAAAAAATCAGATTTTAGAAGACCATTTACTCTCTTTATGCTAAATATTTTATTCCTCTGTGCTTCTTTTAAAGTACTTTTTTCTGTGCAGAAAGTAAAAGAAACCAGCAGCTATGTTCATTCAGGTCTACTGCTACATAACGTCTGTATTTAAAAATCTAATCCTACTTTTTACCTCAATACTCTAGAGTCTGCAGCAAACTCCTTTAGAGCAGTGTTTTCTTGCTTTCTAAGGGAGTTTTATTTTTTCTCTCTCTTTTTTTTTTTTGATCCTATGTTTTTGTGTATGTGTTTGCACATTCATGAGGGATGCATTAATGTATGAATACTTACATGGAAATATCAGAAAACAACCTCAGGAAAATTCCTCAACATTTGTATATTGTTTTGAAAAAACATTGAGTCTCACCTGCCTAGAATTTACCTAGAAGACAAGGCTGGCTCATCAGTGAGCCCCAACTATCTACCTGACTTCATCTCTCCATGCTGAGATTACAGTTATATAGTGCCATGCCTATTTTTTATATAGACTTTGGCACCTGAACACAAGCCCTCCTGCTTCAAATGCAAGTGCTTTACTGATCGGGGTATCTGTCCCATCCCCTTGATAAATGTTCCTGTCTTTACTGTAGTAATTTTTATTTATTAAATTTACTTTTTGTTGATGTCACACATACATGGTATGTTCACTTTTTCTCTCTCTTGAACATTAACAAGTCTTTTTCCAAGCTTCATGAGGTTTGGTTTGGTTTTGTTGACTCGCTAAACCAGGGCCATCTGTCTGGCCACTGGGTTAGAACTAACCATTGGTATCTGGTGAGGTCGTCAGTGCATGTATGCGTGGAGGCTGTGAAGGGCATAATTTCCCTGTCCTGGGAGACTTTTCCTAATGATTATGTGTCTATCAAGAAGCGGAAGTTTCAGTCTGACAGAGTAGAGTTTTTGACCACCCCAACTTTATAGATAATCCTAAAGTCAGAGGAGAGGAGTCTATTTTTAAACAGGTTACTTCTAAATTTTGCCTTATATCCTAGTGGTTTGAACATTTTCTCATGACATTTATACAAATATCTACAGTTATTAAACTCCAAAGTAACTGTGGTGGTTTGAATAGGAATGGACCTCATAAGATCATATATTTAAATGTTTGGTCTCGAGATACTGGCAATACTGGAGTAGATGTGGCCTTGTTGAATGAAGTGTGTCAGTAGGGATGGGCTTTGAAGTTTCAGAAGCTCAAGCCATCCCAGTATCATAATTTTCTTGCTGCCTGTCAATCTTGATGCAGAATTCTTAGCTCATTTACTAGCTCCACATCAGTTTGCGTGCCACCATTATTCTAGCCATGAGGAACTAAAACTGAACCTGTAAGGCAGCCCCAATTAAGTGAGGATGCCTCAACCCCACTTGGGAGGGAGAAGAAAGCAATCACAAGGGAGGAGGGAGGGAGGGACATGAGAGGAAAAGTGGACTAGGGGGATATAGGGGAACCTGATCTGGTATTGGGTGAGGGAAAAGGACTGAAGACCTGAGGGCCAGCAGAAAGAATGGAATCAGGCAACCTTGAAAGGTAGGAGGTTGGGGGGGACCCTCCAGAATGTACCAGAGACCTGGGAGGTGAAAGACTCTCAGAACTCAAGGGGAGGGACCCTAGATGAAATGCCCTACACTGGGGAGAGGGAACTTGTAGAGCCTACCTCCAGCAGGAAGACAGGGGGCATCAAGTGAGGGATGGTGTTGCTATCCCATATTCAAAACTCTGACCCAAAATTGTTCCTGTCTGAAAGAACTTCAGGGATGGAAATAGAGAAGAGCCTGAGAAAAAGAAGGTCCAGCAACAGGCCCAAAGTGTGATCCAGCTCAAGGGGAGGCCCCAAGGCCTGACACTATTACTGAGGCTATGGAGCACTCACAAAAAGGGACCTAGCATGGCTGCCCTCTGAAAGACCCAGCAAGCAGCTGAAAGGGTCAGATGCAGATATTTGCACTCAATCAAAGGAGAGAAGTTGCTGACCCCTGTGGTTGAATTAGGGAAAAGTTGGAAGAAGCTGAGGAGGAGGGCGACCCTGTAGGAGGACCAGCAGTCTCAATTAACCTGGACCCCTAAGATCTCTCAGACACTGGACCACCAAGCAGGCAGCATATGCCAGCTGATATGAGGCCCCTAACACATATACAGCAGAGGACCGCTGGGTCTGGGTTCAGTCAGAGAAGATGCACCTAACCCTCAAGAGACTGGAGGCCCCAGGGAGTTTAGAGGTCTGGTGGGGTGGGGGGTGCGGCATTATTGTGGAGACAAGGGGGCTAGGAGGAGATATTGGATGTGGAACAGTCAGAGGATGGACCAGGAGGGAAATAAAATCTGGAGTGTAAAAAATAAAAAGAAAATAATAATAATGATGATGAGTTGCAGTTATCATGATGTTTCGTCACAGCCGTAGAAACCCTAACTAAACCAGTTAACAAAGACAAACATTGAGCACTACTGTTTATAGTGATATCTGATGACTTCTCTCTACAGATACGGTCTAGTAATCACAATACTTATTATCCTAAGATTTGAAGCTAGAGATGTGGCTCACTGGCTGCTCTTGTTGAAAACTTGTGTTATGTTCAGAGCACCCACATGGTGGTTCATATCGCCTGCAACTCCAGTTTCAGGTGATCTAACACCTGTCCTCCAAAGATACAAGATACCAAAATGGTGTACCAATATACCTGCGAGCAAAACATCCATATGCATAAAATAAAAGATAAATGTAAAGAAAGTAAAGCATCTTAAAGGTGTTTTAAACCTTTCTAAGATGCTTTACACATTGTAAAGGAGGTACAGATCACTAGAAGAGAAGTTGCCTAGTGTGTGTGAGTGCCTAGATTTAATCCTTCATACCAGCAGTGTAGGATAACCCTGAAAGATAAGCACACACATGTGTACAGTGACAAAGACAGACACATACACAATGAGGACACACAAAGATTTTTTTAAATCTGAAAATGTAGGACTACCATTACCCTTTTCAAATGAACAACAAAGACGTATAAACAGGTTGCATAAATTGTCCAAAATAGAACATCTAGTAAGCATATGGCAAGGATTAAGAGCCAAGGGACCTGGGTTCCTCAGAAGCTTGTAAGAACTTGAGAGTGGTTGGCTTCCAATAATTCATACATCATTGCAAGTAAAAACACTTTCCAGGGGCTGAGTCTGAAGCCTCTTTTACATTAATATTCAGATTCAACTACATGTGAATAAAGACAAAAATGAGGTTTTAATAAGATGATTTAAGAGACAGCATCTTAGAGAGAAACATTCTAAGGAACTCTGTAGAAACTAAACCAATGCTTGAATTTCATGGGTTAATATATATTTACATTCTGTGATATAAAGATGCCTCTGGCGCTATGACAACAATAATTGTTTCTAAAATACCGAACTCCACCAAAGCAATAAACAGAATGGACTATTTTCTTACAAACAATGATTATTATGTTGCCAAAGCTGGAAGAAAATATTTTTCTAGTCAGGTCACAAAGTCATCTTTGCATATTAATGACAAACACTTCTGTTGTAGAGCTGATTTCTAGCTATAAGCCCTCACCTTCTATCCGAACCCCGAAGCTGAGCACTGGATTAACCTCTGACATCAGACTAAATTCTACCACAATATAATACACATCTAAAACATTTTAAACCCCATTCTTCATTAAGAACCTCTAGAGCAGTGGTTCTCAAACTTCCTAATGCTGTGACCATGTAATACAGTTCTTCCTGTTGTGTTGACCCCAACCATAAATTTATTTTCATTGATGCTTTGTAACTTTTATTTTGCAATTGTTAGGAACTGTAATTTAAATATCTGATATGCACGATAACTGATTTGTGACCCCTGTAAAAGGATCATCCAACCCATACGTTGAGAACTCACTGGCTGAGAACCACTGCCCTAAATTATTCTGTTTCCTGAATGAATAATACTGGTTAGACATCCTTCATTGTAAAACCAACAGTTTCTAAGGCAAGGAATTAACAACACATTGGGTAAAAGAGCATTTGTGTTCAAAATTTTATGTGAGCTGAGTAGCATTACGAGTACATTCAGTATTTGTTTTAAATACTCTCATGAGTACATACATACATAGAAACAATCCACACCTTCATCTTGGAAAAGCATCTGCCCTCTTGTGTTGCAATCTTTTTCTCTGTTTCTTCCATGGTGTTCTTCTGGTTGTTTCCAGTGTCTTTGCTTTAAAAGTCCTACTGCAGTCTTTCTAAGAAAAGAGAAAGTTGTTAAATAAATTATTTTCTGAACTGTAACAAGTCATTCAAAAATATATCTCTTAGGGATAAGGTGTCTTAGTCAGAGTTTCTATTGCTGTGAGAAAGTACCAGGACCAAAGAGAAATTAAAAGGAAAGGGTTTATTTTAGCTCACAGTTGTATATTAAGTTCACTGCTGAGGGAAGTCAGGACAGGAGCCCAAAATAGCAATTTGGATACTGGAGCCAATGCAAAAGTCAAGGAGGAATGCTGCTTTCTTCTTCGCTCCTCAAAACTTGCTTGGCCTGCTTATACAACCCAGGTCTATCTACCAGAGAGGGACACACCTACCATGAGCTAGGCCCTCACGTATCAATTATAAATAAAGAAAATGCACTACATGCTAGACCATAGGTCAATCTCATTGGGACATTTTCTCAGTTGAAGTTCTCTTCTCAAATTACTCTAGTGAATGCCAAGTTCATATAAAACTGCCCAGCATAGGTGGTTCAGTGGTAAAGTGTTTGATTCTTAAGCTTGAGGCCCTGACTTTGAATTCTTAGCAGGCAATTTAAAAAGCTGTACTTCTCTGCACATGCCTGTAAACCATCACTGGGAGGACCCAAAGAACAGGATCACTGCAATGTGCCAATATGGCACTCTAGTCACATTAACCACCAAGAAGTTGGATGAAAAAAACTATCATAAAACATAAGATAGAACATTCTACAGGAAAATATTCAGCATTGACTTCTAGTTTCTGTAATATGCACATGTATACATGTACACCTTCACATATACTTATGGACAGACAAATCCATACACACAAACCCATAAATGCACTGCATACACACACACACACACACACACACACACACACACACACACACACACGAATAGGAATAATTTAACCAGTAACTGAAATGTTATAAAAATACCTAGGGAATTTTTGTTTTGATTTTTTCCGTTTTTTGCCTTTTGTTTTTATTTACTCTGACTAACCTTATAAATAACCGCATAGAGTAGGATTGAATTTGTTTGATTTTTATTGAAAAGATAAACAAAAACCTATGCTGAGTCTTTGGCAGTGTTAAAGATATCCTTAGAGCTTGTTAAACTCTGACCTTAAGCTAATGACAGTGTGGTGAAAACCAACCTTCCCAGTTCTTTAGACAAACCAAATGAGACCCAGGTGATGCCCTTAGAACTCACTTGAGGTCTCCGGCCTCTACAAATGGGGTAGTATTTGTTGTGATTGTATTAAATCTCTGCCTCACTGAAGTCTAGGCTTCCTTCTTGGGTTCTTTGCATTCCAAGACTTCTCTGGAGTCTCAAGAAGAGAAACACTTTCTGGGGCACTGTTGATTCACAGAAACCTGGGGAGACACAGAATCATTTTAATCATGAAAACAACCTAAGTAAAAACAACAAGTAAGTCTATAATCTGGGGAAGAATCTAGCAATTCAAGTTTGGAAGATTTAGGGGGTAGGAAAAGACCAGATAACTAAATAGAACTACATGGTTATTTATGACCTACATATTATGTATGGACAAATGTCTCTCTGTGTATAGGCAATATGTCATTACAAGTATTTATATGCAATGGAGAAACGAGGCAAGCTCTATTCAGCCTTATTAAACTTTCTAGTTTTCATCTTGAAAGTAGGATTTTTCATATTTATTCTATACAATTTATTTCAACATACCTGGATGATTTCTCAGGTATATCTATACCACTAATTTATGAAAATCCTCTGAACACATCCACTTAATATGTGATCTGTAATGGCTCTGAGTATATAAAACATGTAAACACTTATCAGAGTTTCAAATCCCAGTCACCACTGAGTGATTATGTATGACCCCAGTTCTCTTTACTGCCTTGTAGTTCCAACAACTACTTATTGGACATTTACTGTGTGCCAATCCCTGCATGAACCAAGATCCAACAAAAAAGAAGACAAGGGAGAAAAGACTCAGTCACCAGAGAAAGTTACTTTGACCCAGATCTCCTGGGAATGCTAAAATTTCCAAATAAATAAATAAATAAATAAATAAATAAATAAATAAATAAATAAATAAATAAGTAAGTAAGTAAGTAAGTAAATATTGCACTGAGTTAGAATGGGGCCGTGTAAGCTGAGGTACAACTTATTTATTCTGTAAATAAGGCTGTAAATTCACAGGATATAGATGAAAATTATAAGAGCTATCTTGGCAGTTCTGAACACACCAACAAATAAAACTGGCAGACTCAAGACTCCCACATAAAACTTCAAGTCCACTTAACTTCCTGAGAGGACCTGATACTGATTTTGGAAAGCATGGTACAATGCGGCAATTTCTAAAACAGAGGAAGCTCATAATTTAAATCTACACACATATAGAAGAAACATCAAATTCTCAAGTCCCCTCACCTGCCTCTATTTTTACTATCCTCCATCGTGCATTTTTTCATTAGTCTTTTCTTTCTTCTGTTTCTCCTTGCCCATGCCTGAGCTGGGGATGGTCACCCTGTAAGCCCCTTGCGACATGAGTGTGGGCAGGCCCCCTCACTGGGTATCTCCAACCACAAGGTCCTACCATCTGAACACTCTAATTGCCCTAAAAGCCGGACCCAGCCCCTTCCCTACAGAGTAAAAAGCCCAAGCTCTGGACTTGAAATCCCACCAATTCCCACCCTGAATGCTCTGCCCCAAAGAAATTCTATTTCTCTGGTGTTCTTCTCCTTAGCCCAAGCAGTCACCCTCCTGGGTTCGTCCTTGCCTGTAAATCGCTTATGTGAGTTTTGTTGTACACTGGGTATTCCTTTATAGTATTCCTTGGCTTTCAACTGCCAGGATACCTTTCTTCTCAGAGCTGTAAAACTTATATTGGTTCTGTGACTCACATAGGCTTTCCTGGTGCCTGTTTTCCCCCTTGAGTTCTAAGATGCATTAAGATCCTAGCTCTCATCTCAAGTCCACCAGCAACAGACTCACCTTCCAGATCACCAAGTGCTCAGCACCCCCATCAAACAGTGGCAATTAGGGAAGTTTCCTTTTGGGTCAGTGTAAATGTTTCCATGAGTACGAGGACAAGACCACTGAACATCTGGCTCCCTTCTGGTATTCTTAGAGATGAAGGTACTCCCAGCCACCATCTTTAAGGCTGTGACTGGCCCACTTCACCTGGCCCCATTCACCCCTACCTTTGGAGCTCCAACCTTGCAGTTTCCTTAGGCCCATATGTTTTATGTATGAGTGGCATTAGACCATTGTTTTTGTATTGTTTCACTTCATTTAAAAGCTGACTCTAGAGTTGGAGTACGGCTCCCCCTCCACTGTAGCAAAACATCATTCCCCTTTCATTCAATTACAAAACTCTTTCCACTCCCTTCCAGGGGGAAAGGTTAGATGTAGCCTACCCACCTGATTCTGGTTATTTGGAAAGTTACATCTGGCTATTTTCTGTGTGCAGATGGGATTGTGTTTTCTGATGTATCTGTAAGTTCCATTGTAAACATGGGAGCCAAGATGAAAGTTGATCAGGCTGAATGAATGGTTAGTTGAATATATGAATAATGGTGGCCACTACACATTTTGTTTCTGACTGGGCTTCTTTGAGTATCTGAGCTTTCTATGTTCTATGTTATTTTACTTTGTTTTTGCTTTCTCTGCTGCTGCTGTCAGCTGCCAACCTCCACTTACTATGGCTGTTGTAATGTCCAGAGTAAAAAAAATATATATATATATATATATATATATATATATATATATATATATATTGGCTTTTGGTCACTGGCTTCAGTTTGTGAAAGGTAGGATGTTAAAACAATGATTGTTTAATAAGCTATTAAAGCTATATGTTCATGCAATTCATATACAAGAATGTAAAGTTGTCTGTAACTGAACTTCTTATATGTGAATCAAAGAAGTTAACCTTTGAGTCACCTGTTGCTGTCTTCCTCCTCATCAACTCTTCTGCCTTCTAACGCGCAAGGGTCTCCAAGCATTGCTCCCTTTCAAGGCCTCTCCACGTCTCATTAATAGAGGACATCTTACTCACCTTTCAGCCATGCGAACATCTCACCATTTCAAACTGATTCACGTTGCTGATTTGACATCTAAACTTGCTTTCTCTTCTCTTCTGTTTCTTCCCTTCTATACCTGTCTGGGGTAGATCTTACATATGGATGTATAATATCCAAGAGACCTCTGTCTCTCACCAAATACCTGTCATAATCATAACCTCTATATCAGACTGTCTAAGGTCAATTAAGTCCCCTGCAACTCCCTATTTTTACTGTGAGACAAAAAAAAAAATACTATAAAAAGTGGCCACAACTTAAATTTGTTACCCACATTGGTCCTGAAAATATTATAGAACAATCTGAGCCATTCTAGTTGCATATCAGCTACTGAATAATATTCTGCCTGGCCACTTTGGAGAGTGCTGGTTTGCTGGCTGAGTCCCTCCAGATGTTGAAGGATATTTGATCATATGGTGGATGTCAAGATTGTGCTATTTACTGAAAAACAAACAAACAACTGTTTTTAGCTGTGTTGTGGCTCAGCCCTTAGCACACACCTTTAATTCCTCTGGCTGGAATGCAGACAGTACCTTAATATACACCTCTAGTCTGAAACAAGGAAGGTAGTTAGTTTGTAGAAGGAAGTGCTCATGTTTGAAAGTGATGTTTGATTGAGTAGCAGACAAAGTGATGAATCAGAGAAAGACTTGACAGAATAGGACTTTCCCAACTCTCACCAGAAGAGAGAAGAAAGGGAAGCTACTTATGAGAGCAGTGTAGAGAGGGAAGGAGGTAGTTTTACAGGGAGAGTTTTTACAAAGACAGGTTGAAGAGAGAACAAATTAGACACAGGTATAGACCAAAGGAACCAGATGTTGAGAAGGAGCCAGAAGATTAGAACAGATTGCCTAAGTCAGTATGAGGCCAAGCAGAGATACCCAGGACAGGCAGAGAGAAAGAGAACTCAGAATTAGTTGGCTTATAGAGGAGTTTTGAGCCATAACAGCTGAGTTGAACCAGCAAGTAAGAGCACAGAAATAACCAGAAAAGTATTGAGCAGCAAGTCGCAAAGGCAGAAAGCATTCTAGGCCTAGATTATTTTGTACAGAGGCTAGAAGCTTCCAGGCCTAGGTTTGTAGATAGAGCCAGAAGCTTCAGAGATGACAATTACATCAGGCAAATAAAAGTAACTGTTATTTCCTGAGTCAAATTCATGACCACAATTTATAGCCTCACCTACTGGACTACTAGACTCTCTTACCTCACCTCTCATTCCCATCAGTTTTTATAAAAGTTCATCGGATCTCCAATGGGTAGCACAGACCAACCACCCTTACATTCCAGGGCAAAACAGACTCACTGGCCACTGTTGTACTACAAAATCAGTGAAGATTAGATTTATAGCAGAAGCAGGTAGTCTTTGTTTCTTCTTCAGGAAGGAATGTTGCTTTTATGTTAACCAATATGATACAGTAAGACAAGATCTGAAAACTCGAGACAGATCTCCAAAACTGTTTCAGAAATAGCTTCTCAGTGCCTCTGGCCAGTGGATCATTAACAGTCCAATATATACATACATATATACATATATATATATACACATATATATACATATATATATACACACATATATATATATGAATATTAGCCTTCTTAACCCCTTTCTCCTCCTTTCTTAATCCAGTCATACCCTGCCATATAAACTTCTTGTCTAGATTTCTTCAATAACCAATCCAAAAGATTTCTAACCAGACTTTTAAGTAGTTTCTATTACAGGTTTACCAGTGCCTAGATATGAATCCAAATTCAGGGGACTTCCAATCATACACTGATGGTGAAAGTCAAGTTTGCCCCGAAGACTTTGATGCCCCAATTCAGCATGAAGAGGTCTAATGATAACTTACTTATGCCCTGTCATGGACCCTGGATTTTTAATTATAGTAAACACAAAAGGGGGTGTAAGCCCTAATAAATCTATTTGTGAAGTTTGTTGTGCAGTATGACTTCGTGGTAACCCTTGACTCTTGACTGCCAAGGTACCTTTCTTCTCTTCACTTACACACCTTGCAATCAGTAAGATAGAAGTTACTCCCATTTAAAACATGTCTTCATTTTCTTTAGTGGCTTAACATATAACCATTCTAAACATATATTTTTCACTTTTTATCCAAGAGAAACTGAAATTATCCCCAGAAGATCACTGGATAGTTCTTTCCATGTGCACTAAGCAATCATCTCGGTAGTTAATATCAGCATCTTTAAGATGCCTTTCAAAACACTTTTGCTGTGGTAGAGAAGTTTGACAAACAAGTCTCTTGACTGTGAATAAAGCATACAAAGCCAAACACTTGAAAACAGATGAAATGTTAACTAATTCATTCATACCTTTCCTCTAATGTGACAACCTTTGATGTGGAAAACATTATATTTTTTCGGATGCACTTGTTGTCAATAGAGAAAAAGAGGCAAAACCAGTATCTGTTTCATTGATTCAACAAAACCTGTGTCTTTGAATCATGTCACATTTTCCTATTAAGGACTTTGAACCTAACTGAGAAATGTGCACAGACTAAGTGGCAGCCACATGTTACTTTGTTAGCACAGGGTTGTTTAAACAATTACTTCTGCCCCCATGATCACAGAGCATGCAGATAAATCCATATCAATTGTCAGTGCTCATGAAAACAGCGCATTATACTTTTAACTAAGCAGAGAAAACTGTGATGTCTCCGTCTCTTTAGCATCCGCATGATAAATGGGAGCATATCACACCTATTCTGAGGCAAAATTGACCACAACTGTTAACCATTTTTACTGTTTGTTTTATTTTAAAGATATCTGATGGAACATCTGCTCTCAAACTTTTTAAGAATACAGCACAGAATTGTTAAGTAAGTAGGTAAGCTTACTACAAAGCAGATCTCTAGAACAGTAACTACCTTGCCACACTGGCAGTCTATACTCATTAAGCAGAAACCCTAGGAAAGGGGACACCCTTCGGTTGGTGGTCCTCAATAACATCTCAAACATGGGAGAATACAAGTTTGTACAAACTTAATGAACACACTCACTCACTCTCAGTATCCACACATTTTGTGTTATCAGAAAATACATGCTGTTCATTTCACCTACTCTGCACTACTGAATTAAGGAAACAAAGGCTTTGCTTTACCTTGACCAAGCGAGAAGTATACACATGAAGAAATCATAGAAAATAGTCCTCTTGCTCATGGTGGTAAAGAAAACCACAGCAGCAAGTCTTATGAAATGCACCTATTTCCAGAATCCGCAAGTTGCCTCTAACAACGAGAGACAACCTATTGGATGACTTCCAGCTGGAATCATTTCAACCAATACCAATCTAAGGACAGGCATGGAGAATCTACAATGACTTGTTTGATTTCTATCAAATTATTTTACTTTGGCCATCTTCTTTCCATTAGAAATCATAGGAGACAGTACTAAATTCCACCTGTTAAGTCTGACATATCCAGGTACACTTTTATTTCCTACCTTTAAGGTACATGGTATGTACCCCTCTGGGAAAATTTATCCAGACATCTACATTACCCATTCATGTGGTTTTACCATGCAAAACATGACTGGAACGTGGACAAATCCTTCACCAGCAATATAACCAGCTTGTAAATTTAGATGTATTCTAAGTCTAGACTCAGAAACAGAACAGGAAATTCAAAACATACCTCTGTCTTTAACAGAGGCAGCTGTGAATGGCATCAGTGTCACTTTCTGTACCAAACTTTTGTAGAGAATGAGGAGATAGTTTCAAGAGAAGGCAGTTTTCCACACTAGAGACACTGGTTTTGACCTAATACTTAACAACCAGTTTTAAGCTCTGTAATACACAGTTCTCTTAAACCCTTCATTCTGTTTATCTTCTCTGTGCACTTTGTCCTCTGGCTGCTTGTTTCTGTGTTCATTAGATTATAACCAAGGAAAAATACCTTTTTAACTTATTGATTTGTGGATTTTGGAGGGGAGGGGTCCGGTTGCTTTTTTCTGTGTTCACTAGATTGTAACAAAAGAAAAATATCCTTTTAACTTATTGATTGATGTTTTTTTCTTTTACCATGTTTTCCTATTTATTTTTGTCCAGAACATTAGGTATATTTGTTTCAATAAAACATTGTCCTTCCATTTATTGGAAACAGAGATTCTTATATCCTCCCCAGCTATTAAATACTGTCTCTGGGAACACACATGGAATTAGTTTTCTGTTTAACTCTTTCACATCTTAGTAAGATAAATTATGCATATACAGCTCTTTATATGTTTCCAGGCATAGTCCTTATGTAAGAAGGGTAGTGGGCTCTGTCAAAGAAAGGATAGCTAAAGTCAGATAGATGGCTCACTGGGTAAAAGCATAGCTGTGCTCACAGTGGACACATGTTCAATTCCCAACACAGCCTCTCATAACCACCTATAACTCTTGTTCCAGGGAACCCAGCACCCTCTTCTGGCTTCTGAGGTCACTCCACACACATGACACACAGATATAAATGCAGACAAAATACCTATACATATAAAATAGGTAATAATTTAAAAATAACAGTAAGTGGAAGCAGAAGAAATTTCTAGATAAAGAGATGTAAGAGAACATGTGTATGGTCATCATTCTCTTTCTGAAGGGAACAAATGACTTACAGAACTCACGGTGATCAAGCATCATGGACTTCCCAAGAATAAAAAATCAACTATAGTCACCATGAAGATTAAAAACAGAAATTAAAACAGAAGTGAGAGATCAGTGAGTCCAGTTGATTTTTGAGTCTGAGACAATGAATGAGAGGTGCTTTGCAAAGAAGTTACTCAAGAACATGAGAAGCGTGCAGTTGACTGGAAAGGAGGAGAAAAAGTGAATATAGGTGTCCACCTCAAACTATAAACTAACAATTTCATTTTAACACTGATGCATGGAGTTTGAAAGAAGACAAACCAAACAAACAAAGAAAACCTCTGTATAAGCCCAGTAAGTAAAAAGTGAAAATATTGACTGTAAAGTCAACTATTAATGGTTGAAGAAGAAAAGAATCAAATAATTTATTTAACAATTACAGAGAAAATCACCAATTGAGGTATATGATACATATGAGAAGCTGATTAATTAAGGATATTAAAGAATTACATCAATACAACACAATCTTACAGAAAAAATATGTGGAAGCATTTCTTGGTAAAAGATATGAAAAGTGAGTAAAGTGTTTGTGTTTGTGTATGTGTGTGTGTGTGTGTGAGTATGTGTGTGTGTGTGTATGTGTGTGTGTGTGTGTGTGTGTGTGTGTGTGTGAGATCACCTGTGTGTGACATCCCCTGTGTGGGGGCATGCCTGTATGTCATGTGCTTGTACATGTGGATGTCTATTGATGTTGGGAATCTCCTTTATCATTCTGTAATTTGTTTATTGAAGCGGATGCTCTCAAGTGAAGCCCAACACTAATCTAGCTAGCCAGTTTGCCAATGCAATCGTGTTTCCAGGGACTCTCTGCTACCCCACCTGTCCTGCTCTTACATGGGTTCTGGGACTCACACTCCAGTCTGCATGCTTTCTTGGCATGAGTATGTACTGAGTTGTTTCCATAGCTCAAAAGCAGGAATTGTTTAAGAAGGCAAGGTCAATTGAAACCCAAACATGTGCTTTGTTGTTTTTGTTTTTTGTTTGTTTGTTTTTTCAATTTAACATTGACAGCCTTCTGATATGGAAAAGCTCAGCCTTTCTAGTGGCTGAACATGTGAAAAGGTGTGGAGTCATTTTAGGCAAAACAAAACAGTTTTCCAAACGGGCCTTCTGGAAGTTTTGGATTATAAAGTCAACATTTGTCAAATATACTTAGCATTTGAAAAGCTGTGTGTTCACCTCTCATTTACAAGGCCAGCACTTTAAACTGCTTTTATACTTTTCTTTGCCCCCACGCCTGCTTACAAGAATCAGTCAAAGTTTAGTATTTAGCCATGGTAAAGCTAGAATACTTCTGGAGTAACTCTTGAAAGCTCAAGAATGTGATAATTAGCACTAAATAAAATAAAAAGTTCAGAATTCTCAAAAATGTTCTGAATTCCCAAAGGAGATAATAGGGAGGAGACCATTTTAAAAACCCAAAGATGTGAGTCTGTTCCAGAAAACATACAAACAAGGTCTTCATCTATGTCCCCCATCAGTCCGTCACTGTAGAATCCCCAACGCACTCTGTTACGGTGAATACTCTGAGAATCTCAGTGACTCTGGTCCTTGATGTCCACAGACAGCACTGAGCGATGCTATCCTGAGGTTGAAGCAATGGTTCAGCAGTTAAGAACACCGGCTTCTCATGCACAGGACTTAGGTTTGGTGTCCAGCACCCACAGGGTAGCCAACAATTCTCTGTAACTCCAGTTGTAGAGGATCCAAATTCCTTTTCAGGCCTCCACAGGAACTGCATGTGCATGGTGCCCAGACACATATTTAGGTAAAATACACATATAAGTAAATAAAAATAAAGAATTCTGAAAACAAAAGAACGAATATAGAAAAAGGCTCTCTGAGACTCAAATGGAGATTTAACTCTGAAAAATAATTGATAGATCTGTACCAAGCATCAAGGTTAGCATAGTGGTCTATTTATTGGCTGCCAGTGAAGCAATGCTAAAGACTGCTCAAGTTACTGTTTTATAGATGTTTATTTGGGTTCAAAGTTTTTGTCCAAGAGTGTTGTATCTCACTAGGACAAGACCTTTTTGCAGGTGGCGTATTGGCAGCAGAGGAAATCACACAGTCAAAAATATTGAGGGCATAACAGACCTGTTTAAAGTGGCTTTTATAGCACAGTCACTCAAGATAACTTTCATTAAGTAGATGGATGAATTGATCCATTCATAAAGGTGAATGGGTCCCAAAGTTACCACTAAACCCATGCCATCAAAAGACACTAAGGATAGATTACCGGGAGGCCAGAAGCACCATTTCTAATGGTATTAAAGTACTTTGTTCAGTTTTGCAATCTGAGTCATAGTTTAACACCAGGACAATGTTAATGTTGAAGATTTGTGAGCAGAAATGGAAGAAGTCAAGGGGTGCAGCAGCGTGCTGGCCCCATATCTAGTTCCATCATCACTAATGCCTTTCCCCATGTACTTCTAATCCACAAAACTTTCTCCTGTCTCTTCTGCATTATCTCACTGACACTTCAATGTGAAGTGTGTGTGTGTGTGTGTGTGTGTGTATGGAGTGAGGATAAAACCTAGGACCATGTACATGTGAGGCAAACAGTCTGCCACTAAGCTATATCTTTAGCCCTTGATCTATTAAATTATTTTAAATTTTGGTAGGCCATTTGTGTTTAGAAATATATCTAATTATTTGAGGTTTTCCAGTGTTTTAGTTTGTAATTGTTCATAATATTTTCTTATGAATTTTTATATTCATATGAGATCCGCAGCAAACATGGTGGGAAAGACATAGTGCCTGCAGGTCAAGGCGGCCAATGACATTACACCTTCAGTCAGAAACAGGAAGAGGGAAAGATTGACATCCAGCTCATTTCTCACTGTTTTATTCTGCTCAGGACTACAGTTAGTGGGATGACACCGCACACATTAAGGTGGGTCTTTCCTCAGTTAACAGGGAAGGAGACTCTTGTCTGTATACTCACACTTGGGTTTCTACATGAGTCTAAAAAGGAGAGTACTTCCCATAGTTTTGCAGGCTCTGGCCAGCAGAGGGCTTTTCCTGTGCTGCTGGGCTGCACTGGCTTCCAGGTTGGCTGACTCCAGCTGGAATGGTCACTAGAGCATCCCTGTCTGCATGCTCTCCTAGGCTGAAATGCCCTTAGGATGGTTTCTTCATCACTCTCTCCATTGCTGCCTGCTGAAGCCTCTACACCAGCTAGACCCGAAGCTCCATGGAGCAGGAACTGAATCCACCTCACCGCTAAGTCACCTCACCACCTGTTATTCAGTTCAGTGTCTGAAACAAAAGAGATGCTGGGAGCTGAGACTATCACTCTGTGGTGGCTGGTGGCGGGAGCCTAGTTGTGCAGGGACCCAGGGGTTCAATACTCAAATGGGAGGTCTCAAGTATATATATGGTTTTATTTAGTTAGTTGATTGGTTTTGGGTTTTGGTTTTGTTTTGTTTGGTTTTGTTTTTTGTTATTTTGAGATAGTGTTTCCCTGTGTAGTCCTGGCTGTCCTGAAGACAGGCTGGCCTCATAGAGATCTGTCTGCCTCTGCCTAGAGAGTGCTGGTATTAAAGGCATGCACGACCACTGCCTGGCTAAATAATATGGATTTTTCAACTCGTTTTTACTATTTATTTATTTATTCATTCATTCATTCATTCATTCATTCATTCATTTTATGTGAGTACACTGTCACTGTCTTCAGACACATCAGAAGAGGGCATCAGATCTCATTACAGGGGGTTGTAGTTCCTAGGAATTGAACTCAGGACCTCAGGAAGAGCACTCAGTACTCTTAACCACTGAGCCATCTCTCCAGCCCTGATTTTTCAACTCTTTTGATAAAAAAAAATAGCCCAAAACAAACTGTGAATATTGAGAATAATGGTCTTTGTTACATACAGTATGAAATAATCCTTTAACTCTTCTATTTTTAGAATATAAATTCTAAAAAAAGAACTTGAAAAATACTAAATCTAACAACTTAAATATTTCCAACATTGACTCTTAATAATGTATATTTCTCTTTCAAAATTTTATTATTGGAATGCTATATTCTGATGTGTGTGTGTGTGTGTGTGTGTGTGTGTGTGTGTGTACAGCACATGCATGTGTGTGAGTCTGAGCACATATGTGCTGCAGAGCGTGAGTGGGATCAGAGGGCAATGCCAGGGGTCTGTCTCTACCTACTGCCTTGTGGGAGGCTGGTTCTCTTGTTTGCTGGTCCCCTATCTGGAGATGCCAGGCTCCAAGGATTCCCTTCACTCTTCTGCCCATGTCACCATAGGAGTTCTGGTATTACATGAGGATTCACACTCAGGGCTTCATGTTTGTGTGCCAAGGGCTTTACACACTAAGACCTCTCTCCAGCACCCTATTCATCTTCCTACTGAGACTGTTGTTTCTGTGTTTGTATAAAACTGGAAAACTTTCTTTCTTGATTCAATGAGAATTTCAACCCTGTATGGTCAATTCTTCAAGGACTTTCATACAAAATTTTCAGGAAAAGAGACAAATACCAAGAGAATATTGAAAATAAAGAAGGTAGGCAACTTGCAAGCTGAACAACTGGCACGTTGAGCTGTGCAGGCTTTCAGAACAAAGCCAGGCACTTTAAGCATCCTGGGTAAGTTTTCAAATCTTTGTATATATTACCAGCATTTTTAGCTTCTGTTTCTTCCTTTCTACATGAAGTAGAGAAGCGCACACATACATATAAAAATTCAAGAGACAAGATTAACACAGCAGAGGCTTTTTGTAAATAACAATAGTTGACCTGATAACAGTCCATTTTTGCATTCTAAAATATTATGACAAGTTTCCAAGCATGAAATGTTGAAATAAATCATTTAACAGATGTCATGCTTGGTCCCACCTTAATTCCAAGACTTTTGAGCAAACAATAACAAAAAAAGAACATCCATGGGTCAAGATATTTGGGAGATTCTCGTAGCTACCACTGGTAAAATACTGCAGGCCTTAGGTCCTGGAATATATCTGCATACAGAGACAACCCTGCTGTACCTCGCCACTGTAAGCACATACTGCAATCCAACGAATGTTCACTGGTAAAATACTGCAGGCCTTAGGTCCTGGAATATATCTGCATACAGAGACAACCCTGCTGTACCTCACCACTGTAAGCACATACTGCAATCCAACGAATGTTCACTCTTGCTGTTCACGATGGCTGTTTTGAGATACAATGTGCTGAGCATCCTTAATGTGTATGCCCTCTCCTTCATCTTTAGAAGAGGGGCAAGATGGAGGGAGGAATGAGGGCTTCAATGGCAGCAGCAGCAAACAAGAAAAGCAAGAGAGCAAGAGAAGGTATTCCTGCAGGATTGGGTTTTTAAGAAGGGGAGGGGGAGGGGAGTCTGTGTTAGGATGAGTTAGTAAATCCTGATTGGACATATTAGGCAAATAACTGTGATTGGTGTTTTCTTCAGGAATGAGTCAGTGGCCAAATAATGGAATAGACCTTGTGAGCTAGCTTTCAGAATGCAACATTCTTAGCAAGGGAGATCAAAAGCGGTAAAAGGGCAAAACCACCTGCAATGTTTGCTATGTTCAGGCATGGATTTGCCTTGAGTGGGTGTGCTAGAGCCCCTTCATTCCTATCTTTTTGCTTTATTATTGGGTTGTTGTGTGTTAGGCAAGTGGGTGTCCTTTTCTCTGGGTGATTCCTCTGATACTGGGGACACCATTGTTAGGGAACCAAAGAAACTGGAATGTTGGTCAGTTTGGGAAGGGTAGACTGGGTCATTCAATGTGCAGGGTCTGTGGGAATGCCTGAGACAAGGAAAGTGTAGTCTGTAAAGCTGGACCAGGATGTAATTCAGAGGAAACAGCTGGGACTGGGGCTGAAGTTGTTGGAGCAGTCTGTAATTGATTTATAATCCAGAGTCTAGAAGAATCCTGTCTGGGACTGTGGACCCTGGGTGGCAGTGAGCTTGAGACAGGCAATCCTCACATAGGCAAGCCAGGTGAGGAGCAATTGCTAGATGACCACCAGACCATCCCATGGGGCATGGACAGGGAGCTAGCTTGAGATGACTACTAGTTGGGCACTAGGCAGGCTTTATAGGGGGGGTGGTATAGACAGTGTCCAAAATGACTCCTCCTGGTGCCATAATGCACTCTTGAGACCACTCCTGAGATGTCCTCAGGTACTCAGAGACCCTGGGTTCCCTTCAGATAAGCAAAGGCATGTGGAAAAATGGAAGAGAAAGAGAAACAGAAGGATGTGGGCACAATGAAAAGAGGCAGAACTGGAGACTCGTGGGTAGTCAGGAACAGCCTGCTGTGAGTAGCTGGTGATGCCACCTGGGACCATGGTGGGGTTCTAGCTTGTGCTGCCACCAGGGGCCACATCTGGGTCTATGGCCCTGAAGCAGCATGAGTCTGTTACTACCAAAAGCCAGGCAGATGTTCCAGGTCTGGGCTACGACCCAGGGACATGTTGATATCTGAGGACTGTGAAAATTGGATCCACCCCTCACCTGGGTCTTGTAAGATCTCTGGGATCATAAAAGCAAGAGAGCTGACCCTTTCCCTTACCTGCTGCAATACTTGGGG
This sequence comes from Uromys caudimaculatus, assembly GCA_028551405.1. Classification (NCBI taxonomy): domain Eukaryota; kingdom Metazoa; phylum Chordata; class Mammalia; order Rodentia; family Muridae; genus Uromys; species Uromys caudimaculatus. The sequence continues at coordinate 7,213,557 of CM052700.1, read as the reverse complement.
AAATGAGCCATGCACCTCATCTGGGCAGGACAATAGAGTTGGCCCTGGATGTGGGGGATGAAGGTGAGCTATCCATGAGGGTATGAGCAGACCTGGCTCTTGTCTTCTGTGCAGCACAAATGCTGGAGAAATGTCCTCATACCCTCCCTTGCCCAACACTGTCTATAGCAGATGAAAGATTGGTCCCAAGGTCATGAGGGTGAGAGAACTGGCAATGTCCCTCACAGGAGACCAGGTCCTGAACGTCACCTGGGCAGCAGGTTCAACTTGACCCTGGTTGCAGGCGTTGCAGGTGGGCCAGGAGTACGAAAGCCAGAGAGCTATGGGCTGAACACCTCATATCCTCTCAGGCCCTGATCCAGGCCTTTGAATTGGCCTACCACAACAACTACCCCATCAGTCAACTGCTGGAGTGCATGAAGGACCCACTGCTACAGATCAAAAGCTGCAGGGTCTCCATGACGCAGGGCAACACGGGGTATTTAAGAGTCTCAGTGAAGTTTCAGTATTGATAGAGTAGCAGAGAAATAAAATACCTGGATTATGTGCTTTTATATGGGCTAGCTAGAATTTATAATTCTTTTTACAGATGGTACCCCACATTAGGCACCAAAATGTTGTTGTGAATATTATTATGGGGGATTTGTCCCACCTTAGATCACTTAGTTCCCAAATATAAGACATAAAACCTTTATACTTATAATAAGCCTTAAAACCTTAGAGCTGGGCAGATATCAAACATCATTGCTATTTTGTCTAAACTTAGGGCATGAGAATAAATTCAGCATATACCTAAATTTTCAAAAGGGGACGATGGTTTTGTTAATTTTATGAATCGTGGATATGTTGCCATTTAAGGGGGTGGCTACAAATAGGCATGGTCTTGGACAGAGGGGAAATGAAGTAGGGAGATTCGATTCAGGAATTTCTATCTTTCTTTTAGTTTTCTCTACCCTTCTTTCTTTCTTAGAGAAAGTAAGGGGATTGAGAAGAAAGATGGGGAGTACAGAAATATCATATAAAATAATAGGATAAAAGATATTATTTAAGCTACTCTTGTGCTCATAGGTACTGTTATTCTCAAAGTAATTTTTGATACATTGGTACAGAATTTTGTATGTTGATACAGAAATAAGGTTATTTGGATACATAATACAGGTTGTTATATATTGATGCACATTTAAGATTTTCTTTTTTTTATTATTTTTTGATACTTTATTTACATTTCCAATATTTCCCCCATTCTAGGTCTCCTCTTTGGAAACCATCTATCCTCTAGCCATTCCCCCACCTCTATAAGGGAACTCCACCTCCCACCAACCCGCCTACCCACTCCTATATTCCCACCTTGACATTCCCCTTTACTGGGGCCTCTAACACCCTCAGGCCTAAGGGCCTCTCCTCCCCCTGATGGACAATAAGGCCCTCTGCTGCCATATATGTGGTCCAAACAATGGGTCCCTCCATGTATATTCTTTCGTTGGTGGTCCAGCCTCCAGGAGGACCAGGGCGGTCAGGCCAGTTGACACTGTTGCTCCCTCCATGGGGCTGCAGACTCCCTGAGCTACTTCAGTCCCTTCTCCAACTCCTCCATCTGGGACCTTAATCTCAGTCCAGCGGTTACTGTAAAGTGAAACTTGGGTATTCTGAACTTTTGGGCTAATATCCACTTGTCAGTGAGTACATACAATGTTCATTCTTTTGTGACTGAGTTACCTCACTCAGGATGACATTTTCAAGTTCCATCCATTTGCCTGCAAATTTCATTAAGTCATTGTTTTTAATAGCTGAGTAGTACTCCATTGTGTAAATGTACCACATTTTCTGTATCCATTCCTCTGCTGAGGGACATCTGGGTTGTTTCCAGCTTCTGGCTATTATAAATATGGCTGCTATGAACATAGTAGAGCATGTGTCTTTATTACATATTGGATCATCTTCTGGATATATGCCCAGGAGTGGTATAGCTGTGTCCTCAGGTAGTGTTATATCCATTTTTCTGAAGGTCCGCCAAACTGATTTCCCGAGTGGTTGTACCAGCTTGCAATCCCACCAACAATGGAGGAGTGTTCCTCTTTCTCCACATCCTCGCCAGCATCTACTGTCACCTGAGTTTTTGATCTTAGCCATTCTGACTGGTGTGAGGTGGAATTTCAGTCTTGTTTTGATTTGCATTTCCCTGATGACTAAGGATGTTGAGCATTTCTTTAGGTGCATCTCAGCCCTGTGAATTTCCTCAGTGGAGAATTCTCTGTTTAGCTCTGTTCCCCATTTTTTGATAGGGTTATTTGGTTTTCTGGAGTCGAACTTCTTGAGTTCTTTGTATATGTTGGATATTAGCCCTCTATCGGACGTAGGATTGGTAAAAATCTTTTCCCAGTCTGTTGGTTGTCATTTTGTCCTATTGACAGTGTCCTTTGCCTTACAGAAGCTTTGCAATTTCATGAGGTCCCATTCGTCAATTCTTGATCTTAGAGCATAAGCCATTGGTGTTCTGTTCAGGAACTTTTCCCCTGTACCCATGTGTTCGAGGCTTTTCCCCACTTTCTCTTCTATTACATTCAGTGTATCTGGTTTTATGTGGAGGTCCTTGGTCCACTTGGACTTGAGCTTTGTACAGGGAGATAGGAATGGATCAATTTGCATTCTTCTGCATGTAGACCACCAGTTGAACCAGTATCATTTGTTGAAAATGCTGACATTTTTCCACTGAGTGGTTTTAGCTCCTTTGTCAAAGATCAAGTGACCATAGGTGTGTGGGTTCATTTCTGGGTCTTCAATTCTATTCCTTTGATCTACCCGCCTGTCGCTGTACCAATACCATGCAGTTTTTATCAATACTGCTCTGTAATACAGCTTGAGGTCAAGAATGCTGATTCCCTGAGACATTCTTTTGTTGTTGAGAATAGCTTTTGCTATCCTGGATTTTTTGTTGTTCCAAATGAATTTGGAAATTGCTCTTTCTATGTCTATGAAGAATTGAGTTGGAATTTTGATGGGGATTGCACTGATACTGTACATTGCTTTTGGCAGGATGGCCATTTTTACTATATTAATCCTGCCAATCCATGAGCACGGGAGAGCTTTCCATCTTCTGAGGTCTTCCTCGATTTCTTTCTCAAAGACTTGAAGTTCTTATCATATAGATCTTTCACTTGTTTGGTTAGAGTCACACCAAGATACTTTATATTGTTTGTGACAATTGTGAAGGGTGTCATTTCCCTAATTTCTTTCTCAACCTGTTTATCCTTTGAGTACAGGAAGGCTACTGATTTGTTTGAGTTAATTTTATATCCGGCCACTTTGCTGAAGTTGTTTATCAGCTGTAGCAGGTCTCTGGTGGAGGTTTTCGGTCACTTAAGTATACGATCATATCATCTGCAAAGAGTGATATTTTGATTTCTTCCTTTCCAATTTGTATCCCTTTGACCTCCTTTTGTTGTCTAATTGCTCTAGCTAGAACTTCAATTACTATATTGAATAGATAGGGGGAGAGAGCGCAGCCTTGTCTAGTCCCTGGATTGCTTCGAGTTTCTCTCCTTTTAGTTTGATGTTGGCTACTGGTATGCTGTATATTGCTTTGACTATGTTTAGGTATGGGTCTTGAATTCCTGATCTTCCCAGGACTTTTATCATGAAGGGATGTTGAATTTTGTCAAATGCTTTTTCAGAATCTAAGGAAATGACCATGTGGTTTTTTTCTTTGAGTTTGTTTATGTAGTGGATTACATTGATGGATTTCCAGGTATTGAACCATCCCTGCATCCCTGGGATGAAGCCTACTTGATCATGATGAATGATCATTTTAATGTGTTCTTGGATTCAGTTTTCGAGAATTTTATTGAGTATTTTTGCATCAATATTCATAAGGGAAATTGATCTGAAGTTTTCTTTCTTTGTTAGGTCTTTGTGAGGTTTTGGTATCAGTGTAACTGTGGCATCATCGAAGGAATTGGGTAGTGTTCCTTCTCTTTCTATTTTGTGGAATAGATTGAAGAGTATTGGTATTAGGTCTTCTTTGAAGGTCTGATAGATTTCTCCAGTGAACCCATCTGGTCCTGAGCTTTTTTTGGTTGGGAGACTATTAACGACTGCTTCTATTTTTTTAGGCATTATGGGACTGTTTAGATGGTTTATCTGACCCTGACTTAACTTTGTTATTTGGTATCTGTCTAGAAAATTGTCCATTTCATCCAGACTTTGCAGTTTTGTTGAGTATAGGCTTTTGTAGTAGGATCTGATAATTTTTTGAATTTCCTCAGAATCTGTTATTATGTCTCCCTTTTCATTTCTAATTTTGTTAATTTGGATCCTGTCTCTGTGCCCTCTGGTTATTCTGACTAAGGGTTTATCTATCTTGTTGATTTAGGCAAAGAACCAACTCTTGGTTTTGTTGATCCCTTGTATAGTTCTTTTTGTTTCTACTTGATTGATTTCAGCCCTGTGTTTGATTATTTCCTGCCTTCTACTCCTCTTGGGTGCATTAGCTTCTTTTTGTTCTAGAGCATTCAAGTGTGCTTTTAAGCTTATAGTTTATTCTCTCTACAGTTTCTTTCTGGAGGACCTCAAAGCTATGAGTTTTCCTCTTAACACTGCTTTCATCGTGTCCCATAAGTTTGGGTATGTTGTATTTTCATTTTCACTAAATTCTAGGAAGTCTTTAATTTCTTTCTTTATTTCTTCCTTACCAAGTTATCATAGAGTAGAGCATTGTTCAGCTTCCATGTGTATGTGGTTTTTCTGTTGTTATTGTTGCCATTGAAGACCAGCCTTAATCCGTAGTGATCTGATAGGTAGCATGGGATTATTTCGATCTTCTTGAATCTGTTGAGGTTTGTTTTGTGACCGACTATATCGTCAGTTTTGGAGAAAGTACCATGAGGTGCTGAGAAGATATATCCTTTTGATTTAGGATGAAATGTTCTATAGATATTTGTTAAATCCATTTGGTTCGTAACACCTCTTAGTTTCACTGTGTCTCTGTTTAGTTTGTGTTTCCCAGATCTGTCCATTGATGTTAATGCGGTGCTGAAGTCGCTACTATTATTGTGTGAGGGGCAATGCGTGCTTTAAGCTTTAGTAGAGTTTCTTTTATGAATGTGGGTGCTCTTGCATTTGGAGCATAGATGTTCAGAATTGAGAGTTCTTCTTGGCAGATTTTTCCTTTGATGAGTATGAACTGTCCTTCCTTATCTTTTTTGATGACTTTTGGGTGAAAGTCAATTTTATCCGATACTATAATGGCCAATCCAGCCTGTTTCTTGGGAACATTTGCCTGCAAAATTATTTTCCAGCCCTTTACTATGAGGTAGTGTTTGTCTTTATTACCAAGATGTGTTTCTTGAATGCAGCAAAATGCTGGATCCTCTTTATGGATCCAGTCTGTCAGTCGATGTCTTTTTATTGGGGAATTGAGTCCATTGATGTTAAGAGATATTTAGGAATAGTGATTGTTGGTTCCTTTTATTTCCCATGTTATTTTTACTTTTATGTGGCTATCTTCTTTTGAGTTTGTTGAAAGATTACTTTCTTGCTTTTTCTAGGGTGTAGTTTCCCTCTTTGAGTTGACGTTTACCATCCATTATCCTTTGTAGGACTGGGTTTGTGGAAACATATTGTGTAAATTTAGTTTTGTCATGGAATATTTTGGTTTCACCATCTATGGTAACTGAGAGTTTTGCTGGGTATAGCAACCTGGGTTGACAGTTGTGTTCTCTTAGGGTCTGTATGAGTTCTGCCCAGGATCTTCTAGCTTTCATAGTCTCTGGTGAGAAGTCTGGTGTAATTCTGATAGGTCTGCCTTTATATGTTACTTGACCTTTTTCCCTTACTGCTCCTAATATTCTTTCCTTGTTTTGTGTATTTGGTGTTTTCACTATAATGTGACGGGAAGAATTTCTTTTCTGGTCCAATCTGTTTGGAATTCTGTAAGCTTCTTGTATATTTATGTTCATTTCTTTCTTTAGGTTAGAGAAGTTTCCTCTATAATTTTGTTGAAGATATTTACTGGTCCTTTAAGTTGGGAATCTTCACTCTCTTCAATACCTATTAACCTTAGGTTCTGTCTTCTCATTGTGTCCTGGATTTCATGGATGTTTTCGTTAGAAGCTTTTTGCATTTTGCATTTTCATTTACTGTTGTGTCGATGTTATCTATGGAATCTTCTGCTCCTGAGATTCTCTCTTCTATTTCTTGTATTCTGTTGGTGATGCTTACATCAATGGTTCCTGCTCTCTTTCCTAGGTTTTCTAACTCCAGCGTTGTCTCCCTTTGTGATTTCTTTATTGGTTCTATTTCTATTTTTAGTTCCTGGATAGTTTTGTGCATTTCCTCTGTCTGTTTGATTGTGTTTTCCTGTAATTCCACCTGTTTGATTGAGTTTTCCTATAA
>CM052700.1:7141286-7200027 GCA_028551405.1 Uromys caudimaculatus | reverse complement strand
GCAGATCCGGGCGGGTCTGGACGAGAGGTGCTGCTCCCCTCAACCCCACTCACGGGCCTTCCAAGTTCCTGTGAGGCTTCCTCTCTACGGCGTTCCTTGGCTGCCGACTCCTCGAGTTCTTTATTCTTAATGATTAGTCTATAAGAATTCCTACAATTATATGAGTAATTATTAACCCCTTTGTAATAGGACTGTTATTAAGTCCTCTCTGATATTAAAAATGCAGTGGAAACTCTACAAGTCTTCAAGTATCACCAGTTAATTGCTTCAGAGATAGAAAGCAGGCATTTACAACTTAGATCACTTTCCAAGAGATTGTAAAACAATTAACTAAAAGTCATAAAAAGGGAATTAATGATTTATTGTAGGTGCAAGGACAGAAGATAAAATATTGACTGGCTTTAACTATACAAAACTTCAATAATAACTTAGTCACAAAAATTATGTATTTTAACTTTTAATGAACCTGTAGAGCTAGTGACAGATAATAAATGTCTAGTGTTAATAGATACATATGTAAATAATCTCTGTTGTAGACTTCATATTTAATTTATGATTTGAATTTATGTTTAACATTTAGTCAACTTTTTAAAAAAATGATGCTTGGAAAATCCATGTGATCTACTCCTCTAGAAAAACTAGGAATGATTAAATTGCAGGCAGAGCAGGAAAAGAGAGCAAGGTAGGAAGGAAGACAACAAAGTAAAATGACTTAGAAATTAAAAAGGAACTCAGAAAATAAGAAGTTTTAGGAGAGAGAATTTTTGGAGAAGAACTTTTACGGAGAAGAACTTAGAAGTAAATATTAAAATCCTTTTCAAAGTGTCGCTTTTCCCTCCTTAGACTTTCATTAGCAGGCTGGGAATTAGAGCTTCAAAGTTCCTGTGGAGATAAAAACAAAGACTACTTTATTTAATCCAACCAGAACTACTGGAATAGGACTCTGGTAAGAAATCTTCCCATCTATTGATATCTTCCTCAATTTCTCAGCAACTTAAAGTTCTCTTAACAGATTTTTCACTTGCTTAATTAGAGTTAGAACAAGATATTTTATATCATTTGTGGCTATTGTGAAGGGTGCTGTTTCCCTAATTTCTTTCTCTGCCCATTTATCATTTGTATAAAGGAGGGCTATTGATTATTTTTTTAGTTAATTTTGTATCTACCCACTTTGTTGAAGTTGTTTATCTGCTGTAAGAGTTCTCTTATAAAATTTTTGGGGTAAGTTATGTATACTATCATATCATCTGAAATAGCAATACTTTGGATTCTTCCTTCACAATTTGTATCCCCTTGATTTCCTGTAGATGTCTAGCTACTATAATCTAGCTTTAGCCAGAACTTCAAGTATTATATTGAATAAATAGAAAAACAGTGGGCAAACTTGCCTTGTCCCTGATTTTAGTGGAATCACTTTTAAGTTTCTATCCGTTTAGCTTAATGTTGGCTATTGGCTTGTTGTATATTGCTTTTATTATATCTAGATATGCCCTGTATCCTTCAACTCTCTAAGACTTTTAATGTGAATGAGCATTGTATTTTGTCAAAGACTTTTTCAGCATCTAATGGGATGATCAAGTGATTTTTTTTTCTTTCAGTTCATTTATATGGTGGACTACATTGATAAATTTTCATACATTGAACCTTCCATGCATCCTTGGGGTAAAGCTTACTTGATCATGTTGGATGTTTTTGATGTGCTTCTAGATTCAGTTTGTGAGGATCTTATTGATATGTTTTGCTTGTTTTTGCATCAGTGTTCATGAGAGAAATTGGTCTGAAATTCTTTTTCTTTGTTGATTCTTTGTATAGTTTAGTTACCAGGATGACTGTGGCTTCATAGAGTTAGTTAGTGGCTTCTGTTTCTATTTTGTGGAATCATTTGAGAAGTATAACTATTAGCTCTCTTTTGAAAGTCTGGTAGAATTCTACACTAAAACTGTCTGACCCTGGGCTTTTTTTTTTTTTTTTTTTTTTTGTTGGGCTACTTTTAATGACTGCTTCTATTTCTTTAGAAGTTAAGTACTTTACCTGATTTTGATTTAACTTTGGCAAGTGGTATCTATCTAGAAAATTATCAATTTTGATTTGGATACTGTCTCTTCTGTATTTTGGTTGATTTTCTAAGGGTTTTTCTATCCTGTTGATTTTCTCTCTCTCTCTCTCTCTCTCTCTCTCTCTCTCTCTCTCTCTCTCTCTCTAATTATCTTTAACCATTTTTTTTCAGTCCAATCGTTATCCCCTCCCAGTCCACCCTCCAACAGTTCCTCATCCCATTCTTCCTCCCCTCCATCTCCAAGAGGATATCCCCACCCCACCCCCACCTCACCATGCCTCTGCACTCCCTGGTGCCTCAAGTCTTTCGAGGGTTAGGTGCATCTTCTCTCACTGAGACCAGACCAGGCAGTCCTCTGCTGTATATGTGTCAGGGGCACGGTACTAGGTATTGTATGCTGCTTGGTTGGTGGCTCAGTGTCTGAGAGATCTCAGGGACCAGGTTAGTTGAGTCTGCTGGTCTTCCTATGTGGTCCCCCTCCTCTCTTCCACAACTTCTTCCAGCCTTTCCCTAATTCAACCACAGGTGTCCCTAGCTTCCATCTATTGGTTGTGTGTGAGTATCTGTGTCTGTCTCATTCAAGTATTTCTTTGGGCCTCTCAGAGGGCAGCCATGCTAGGCTCCTGTCATTGATTCTTTGTGTTAACTATATATCCAACTACTTTGGTGAAGTTGTTTATCAGCTTTAGTTCTCTGGTAGGATTGTTGGGGTCGCTTAAGCATACTATCATATCATCCACAAATAGTGACTTCTTCCTTTCCAATTTATATTCCCTTTAATCTCCTTTAGTTGTGTTATTGCTCTAGATAGAACTTCAAGTACTAAATTGAATAGATAGGGAAGAGTGTGCAGCCTTGTCTTGTCCCTGATTTAAGTGGTATTGCTTCAAGTTTCTCATCATCTAATTTGATGTTGGCTGTTGATTTGCTGAATATTGCTATTATTATGTTTATGTATATGCCATGAACTCTTGATATCTCCAAGACTTTTACCATGGGGGTGCTGGATTTTGTCAAATGCTTTTTCATCATCTAATGAAATGTTTGTGTGACTTTTTTTTTCTTTGAGTTTGTTTATATAATAGATTACATTGGTGGATTTTTCTATATTGAACTATCCCTGCATCTCTGGGGTAAAGCCTACTCGATTGTGGTGAATGATGCTTTTGCTGTGTTCTTGGATTCGGTTTTTGAGAATTTTATTGTGTATTTTTACATCACTATTTATATGTGAATTTGGTCTGAAGTTCTCTTTCTTTGTTGAGTCTTTGGTTGTTTAGGTATCAGAGAAACTGTGTCTTCATAAAATAAATTAGGTAGTATTCCTTCTGTTTCTATTTTGTGGAATAGTTTTAGGTTTCTTTGTTTCTAATTGATTGATTTCAGCCCTGGTTTTGATTATTTCCTTCCTTCTACTCCTCCTCATTGTGTTTGCTGCTTTTTTCTAGATCTTTTAGGTGTTCTTTTAATTGCTGGTATGAGAACTTTCTAATTTCTTTATATAAGCCTTTAGTGCAATGACCTTTCCTCTTATCAATGTTTTCATTGTATCTCATAAATTTTGGTATGTTATGATTTTATTTTCATTGAATTCTAGAAAGTCTTTAATTTATTTATTTATTTATTTTCTACTCCAGAGATCATTGAGTAGAGAGTAATTCAGTTTCCATCAGTAGGTAGCCTTTCTGATGCTTCTGTTGTTGTTGGAGTCCAGCTTTAATCAATGATGGTCTGATAAGATAAAAGGCATTGTTTCAATTTCTTGCATCTTTGGAGGTGTGCTTTGAGACTGACTATATGAACAAAATTTTGGAGAAGGTTTCATGTGGTGCTGAGAAAGTATATTTATTTTGTTTGGGTGAAATGTTAAGTCTATTTGATTCATAACAACAGTTATTTTCATTATTTCTATGTTTATTTTTTGTTTGGATGTCCTGTCAGTTGGTGAGAATGGGGTGTTGAAGTGTCCCATCATAAATGTGGGGGGTTCAAAGTGTCATTTAAGCTTTAGCAGTGTTTCTTTTATGAATGTGGCTGCCCTTGTATTTGGGACATAGATGTTCAGAATTGGGATATCATTTTGGTACATTCTCCTTAATGAGTATGAAGTGTCCTATCCTGTCTCTTTTGATTAAGTTTGGTGGAAAGTCCATTTTATTAGATATTAGAATGGCCACTCCAGTTTTCTTCTTGTGTCTATATGCTTGGAAGACATTTTCCAGCCCTTTACTCTAAGGTAATGTCTATCTTTATTGCTAAGGTATGTTTCTTGTATGCATTAGAATGATGGGTCCTCTTTTCACATCCATTTTATTAACCTGTGTCTTTTATTGGGGAATTGAGACCATTGATGTCAAGAGATATTAATGAGCAGTGATTGTTAATTTCTGTTATTTTGATGTTGTTGGTGTTAATGTGTATAGAGAAGCAAGGGAAGATCACCCAAAGCCTAGTGTCACAAGTGGTTGTGAGATTCTTGATGTGGATGATGGAAACCACACTCAGATTCAGAGCAAGACCAGCACACGCTCATATCTCCTGATCTATTTCTCCATCCCCATGAAACTTTCTTTTGCAATACATACTAACTAATTCAGGAAACCATAACAATTGGAAGATAACTCTCGAAAGCTCTGCAGTTAGGTTATCTGCTTTCTCTTTGCTGTGGTTTTAGGTTTGGAACACCCCCATTGGCCCATGTGTTAAAATCTCAGTCTTCAGCAAGGTTCTATTGAACACTGATAGAAGCATTAAAAGATGAGGCCTAAGGGGGAATCTGGCCCAAAATAATAAGCGGAAGAGATACTAGGTCCTTGACCCCTTGTATCTCTTTCTTCCTACTTCCCAGCCAACATGAAGCCAGCAGCTTACTTCCTATGAGTTTCTTCCCCAGTGTGCTCTGAGGATACATGAATAAATTGAACACAGGACCAAAAATTCCCCCTAAATATAAGAAGGCAGCCTTTAAATAACATATTGTACTGAATTCACCCATGATTCATTTTTATTTTATTTTATTTTATTTTATTTTATTTTATTTTATTTTGTCAGTATTTTACTGTACCTTGGATCTTAACCCAAGGTCTAACATGTATTAGGCAAACATTGTAACCCTGAGATACAACCAATTTCTACAAACAGCCTTTGAACGGACTAGCTTTCTCAAATGCATGCTTTTAAAAAATAGTTTCATGACCAGCTTTGAATTGCTAGAAAAAAAATAGGCTCAACAATCTTCGCAATGTGATTTTTAATAATCTTATTAGGTTTGTCACTAATATAAACTAAATGATCAACTGTGTGTGACATGAGTAAAGAAAGAAGGTACTGAAAACAGGAGATGACACATGAGGAAGAAGTCTAATCTCAGAAGCATTATGGCTAAAATAAAAATAAAGAGTTAATAACTCCAGATATAAACATATACAAACATCTTGTACATAGAAAGAATAATTATTTTGCTGTGGCACAACCACAATGCATGTTTTCAGCTCTAAATACACCTAACATCAAAACATAACTTCAACAAAATTAAGTAGTGTTTAAGGAATATGTTTTAAAGTTATTTGAAGATATATAGGAAATATAAACTTCCCTTGATATAATAGAAAATGCTGTTTGCAAATGAAAGAATCTTTAATATTCAGTGTAGGGGTCTCTACATAAATCTATCCTGGGAAAAATCTTAAATCCTACACCCACCTCCTTAAAATGCTATCAATAATTATTTTTATCATGAGTAAAAATAATTGTTGAGGTTCTTAAAAATAAGAGTTCCTATTGTTTATCTCATGATTCAAAAATTGTCAATTGTACATTCTGTTCATGGCCTTACACAGGGTAGTAGAAAACTCATTACATCTTAGTTTTTAGTTCTCCATCATCCTTGAACTTAGGACTTCTGTGCACATCTGTGCAGTCACGTTCCTTCTCTGTGAGCTTCATCTCTGCAATTTCCATTTCTGAAGAGTTGATTTCCCCAGGAAGACAGAACTTCCTCATGAGTATTACAATAACGAATGCAGGGAAATAGCTTGCTCCTTTTAAAGCTGAAGCCAATCCAAGGTAAATGCGCCTATTGAAAAGAACGAATCTGTATGAAATCTTAATGTGTTTAGTGAATCTAAATTTGTATATTATTAAAGATCACTTATCCTTTGAAGAAAAATGTCAGGTGATTACTTTCCCGTGTTCTTTATGTGATCCACTTTTCCAATTTATTCATTTTGTTTGTTAAAATGTAGAAATTTATTCACTATAGAAATTTAAATATATCTTCTTCATGTTAGTAATGGCTCATTTCCATTGTCAACTTGACTGAAATTACAATCATTGTTGAAATACATATCTGTGTGTATCTATGAGGATGTTTTCAGAAAGTTGTTTCTGATGATGAATTTCTACCATGAATATGAACACTATACTCTGTGCTTCTAGCATTTGGTGACAGAGCATGGAGCATGATTGCCTCCTCACACTCTACTACCATACCTCCTCTGCCATTATTGCCTATTCTCTTAAATACTGAGCCAATAAAACCCCATATCAGGTTAAGGAAACTTTTCTTTTCGGTTTTGTTTGCTTAAATTTTGATCACACATGTATAAAGCATCATAAAGTCACTTTTCAAGTTTTTCTCCTACTCAACAATTGTCCACTAGTAGATTTTTGTGATATGGAAATCCTGGAATATCTAAAATAATTCATATTAGTTAGTTTTGTATATTAAAACATTCAGTGTGTTCATTTTCATGCATAATTTTGCATATAAAGTAATCAATCTATTTTAATTTTTTATTACTTTTTAACAATATGTATGTGATACTTCTCTGGGTTAGTATGTGTTCATAAACCCTAGATACTTATGACTTCGAGTAACAAGATTTTGTGCTCTGCCTAATGTGAGATATGGAAATTGAACTCATAATCACCGAATGATTGATTTGTGCTATTAAGGCCTGAGCCATCTCCTTAGCCCCAGATTCTTTTCTTTTGTTGAATTTATCCAGGTAAGCATGAAGACTGTACAAGCTTCCTGAAATGAATTAGGTAATTTTCCCTTTCACTATTTCTTACAATAACTTGTATGCTATTATAAACATCTGTTATTTATAAATTTGATAAAATATGCCTTAAAGTATCTGGACTTTTGTTTAGGAAATAGATATTTTTGATATACGTACATTTCTAATAACTATGAAAGTACTATTTCATGGTCTCAACATATTTATATTAAAATCTGGTATGATGGGTTTTTTTGTCAACTTCATACCATCTAGAACCTCCTGAGAAGGAAGTGTTTCAGTGAAGGACTGTGTGGATTATGTTGGCCTGTGAACATGTTCATGGGATACTGTTTTGATTGCAGTAATTGAGGTGAGAAGACACAGACTCCAGTGGGTGGCACTATGACTTTGGCAAGAAATCCTGAACTACATAAGTGCCAAGAACCATCAAGGAGAAGTTAAAAACTAGCAGGTGGCCGGGCAGTGGTGGCGCACACCTTTAATCTCAGCACTTGGGAGGCAGAAGCAGGGGATTTCTGAGTTTGAGGCCAGCCTGGTCTACAGAGTGAGTTCCAGGACTGCCAGGGCTACACAGAGAAACCCTGTCTTGAAAAAACAAACAAAAAAAAAAAAAAAAAAAAAAACCTAGCAGGTGATCTTGCTAGGATGGGTTCACATTGGGTGAAAAATCTACTATGAATTTGCTCCTGCAGGCAAGGCCCAGGAGAATTTCATTTTAGAAGAGATTCCTGCTATTAGTATGCTTTCTCTGTTATTATTAAATATATATATAACAATCACTAGGTATTAGCCTACCCTTTTGAGCAGATATCTGCAGAACTATGAAGATGTACTGTCTAGTAGTGATACTATACAAATAGTTTCATTGTAACTCAACCTGTGCTTTTGTGCATTACCCCGAGAATACACTTTCGTTTCAGACAATGTCTTTAAAACCAGCATTTAGAGCACTCAAAAATAATAATACTAGTAGGAAAGAGGGGAATGGATGATTTCTTAATTCTTAATGATGTTCCTATAAGAATTCCTAAAATTATATTAGTAATTACTAATGTATTAATTACTCTTTTATAATAGAATTGCTATTAAAGTTCTTTCTGATGTCAAAACTGCATTGAGAACTCTGCCAGTTTTAAAGTGTCAGGAGATAATTACTTCTGAGACAGCAAGCAGGCATCTGCACCTTAGAAAGTGTATTCCAAGAGGTTATAAAACCATTAACCAAAGGTCATAAAAAGAGAACTAATGATTTATTATAGGTGCAAGAGCAGAAGATAAAATATTGACTGGGTTTATATAAACAAAACTCCACTAATATCTTAGTCACGAATATTATGGTTTTTAACTCTCCATGAACCTGCAGAACTGTTGAAAAGTGATGAATATTTAGCCAGATAATTACTCTTCATGAATATGCATGTAAACATTCTCTGTTGTAAACTCCTTGTTCAATTTATGATTTGAATTTATGTGTAACCTTGTGGTGAACTTTTTACCATGTGACCATGCATTCTGCAAGATGTATAAGTGCTGAAGACAAAGAGAGAAGACAAAAACGAAGAGAAATGTTTAGATAAAACTGAACTCAAGAAGAACTTAGATAAGAAGGCATTTAGAGTAAGAGTTACTGTGATGGTTTGTATATGTTCAGAGGGAGTGGCACTATTGGAGTGGGTATGGCCTTGTTGGAGTAGGTGTGCCACTGTGGGTGTGGACTTTAAGACCCCCATCCTAGCTGCCTGGAAGCCAATATTCAGCATTCAGATCAAGATGTAAAACTTTCAACTCCTCCTGCACCATGCTTGCCTAGATGCTGCCATTTTTCTGCCTTGGTGATAATGGACTGAACCTCTGAAGCTATAAGCCAACCCCAATTAAATGGTCCTTATAAGAGTTGCCTTGGTTATGATGTGTGTTCACAGCAATAAAACCATAACTAAGACAGAAGTTGGTACCAGGGACTGAAGTATTGTTTTGATAGGCCTGACCATGCTTTTGTTTGGAAGACTATGGATTTGGGGACTTTGGATTTGAAAAGCAGTAGAATGTTTTAAATGGTGCTTGCTTAATGGGTTATCCTAGTAGGAATATGGTAGACTTTGTTACTGAGAGTGATTTAAATTTTGTGGACTTGGTCCAAGAGGTTTCAGTGGAGAACTTCAGTATGTGGCCTAGAGACTGTTTTTGTGCTATTTTGGTGAAGAATTTGGCTACTTTTTGCCCTTATCTGTAAAGTCTGTCTGAGGCTAAAGTGAAGAGACTCAGATTAATTGCATTGACAAACGAAGTCTCAGAAACACCCATCATAGACTTTGTTCTCTGGTTCAGTGTCATGAAGAGCATTTTAAACAAGTGTAGCAAGCTGAGAAAGGAAAAATATAAAATATATGGTCTGAATCTTAATTGAGCACCAGGAAGTGAAATGGAGCTGAATCCTGTGTTTAAGGATATTAAATTGAATTAAGGGAGTATAGACCTTGGGGCAAGATCCTACCCAACTAAATTTAGGTCCAGGCATGGTAGTACAAGCCTTTAATTCCATGAGGCAAAGACAAGCAGATCTCTGAGTTCAAGACCAGCCTAGAACAAAGCAAGCTGAAGGTGAAGAAAAACTTAAAATCCAGGGTTGGTGGACCACACCTTTAATCCCAGTGCTAAGGAGAAAGGCAGGAAAGATCTCTGAATTCAAAGTCAGTCTACAAAGCAGGTTCCAGAAAAGCCAACCTTAGGCAATGAAGGATTTAGGAAAAAGAAAGCTGAGGATAATGTAATAGAACAAGGGGACTATGTTCCAGCCCCAGTAAGCAGCAGAACTTGATAGCTTTGGCCACATGGCTCTGGCTTTAGAGTCCAGAATAAAAGAGATTACTGGGACAATTAATGCTGGTTAACTAGAGCTAAGAAATTAGTGGTGATTAAGAAGAGACCAGCATCATTGAGGTGAAATATTCTGGGAAGTGTTTTTCTAAGAGGACAAAGAAGCTGTGTTCCAGAGATAGCCAAAGTTCTACCTCATGCTGTAGCTGTCCTTGGTAATGTGTAAGAGTCACCCAGGTGGTACTGGTTTTGAAGGCATGAAGAGGCAATGAAGAGCAGCTGAAGGTTAGCACTGTGAGAGTCTATGGAAGGCCATTGGTGAAGGTGCAGCCTCAGTTACAGTTAATGACCCAGAACTGAAGCAGTCATGTAAAGGATGTGAGACTTAAAGCAATGAAAAGAGCCTATGATAGGCTATTTGTGAAGTCTAGTTGCAGCAGAAGACCACAGTATCTGAGAGATGCCAGTACCATGGGAAGATCACAAAGAAAAGCAGCAAAAGAGGAGTGGATCAACCTGAGTTTAGAGTGCTACAGAGGACAGACCTGGAGAAGTGACTCCAGCCCTTTGGAGAGCCCAGAAGATCATGTGTGGATCCCAGACATTGGAACAAGAAGCTGTAATGTTAACATTGCCTTGGAGGCCCTAAGATGTTCAAGATGCCAGAGCCATAAGATATCTGCTGAGGAAAGCTGCTAATGGAGTGGAACCAGCCCAGGAGAAAGAACTTCATTGCAGTTAAGAAAAATGAAAAAGGAGTGGGAGATCTGAAGACAACTTTGATATCAGACATGGAGATGCAGAGTTTGGAGTTTGCCCAGCTGGTTTTCTGTCTTGCTTTGGGAATTACAGTTAAGTGATTGGACAAATCTCAGAAAAGACTTTGAACTTTGGACTTTTAACACTGTTGAGGCTGCTGTAGACTATGGGGACTTTCGAAGTTGGACAAAATATATTTTTATTATGCTATGTTTAGGTATGGCCTCCATAGACTCATATATTTGAATAAGCCTATGGGGGTCAGGGAGTGGAATGTAATGGTTTGTGTATGCTTGTCACAGGAAGTGACACTACTGGAGTAGGTGTAGCCTTGTTGGACTACGTGGGTCACTGTGGGTATAGGTTTTAAGACCCTGATCCTAGCTGCCTGGAAGCCAATATTCTGCTAGCAGTCATGAAGATGTAGAACTCTCAGCTCCTTCTGCACCATGCCTGCCTGGATGCTGCTATGTCCCCACCCTGGTGATAATGGACTGAATCTCCGAACCTATAAGCCAGCCCCAATTAAATGTTGTCCTTATAAGAGTTGCCTTGGTCATGATGTGTGTTCACAGCAATGAAACCCTAACTAAGACAGTTACATCATAACAGGAGGAGAGAGCAAGATTAGAAGGAAAATGCAGAGTGGAATAACATAAAGACTATAAGACAACTTAAAAAATTTAGAGAGCAATGTGCAGAATGAAAAGGGGAAAAGGACAAAAGAAGAAGCTGCAGAGAAAGCAGAAGGAGCAAGTAGGCTTCTCCTTACCATGGGACAGACAGGTCTTTTCTTAATAGCAAGGCAGGCTTAGTCTTAATAAAGAGAAGAAAGCTTTCTTCTTACAGACTGTTTTAACTCATTTATCAATGAAAGGGTAGAAGTTTCTTCTTTCACTGTGCAATAATGATTGGAGCTCATTTTTCATCCAGAATGAGTGAGTTCTTTCTACACTGGTGCTTGGTCTATTGCTCCGTATAGATACGTAAGTATAAGAGTGTGTGTGTGTGTGTGTGTGTGTGTGTGTGTGTGTGTGTGTGTGTGTGTGTGCGTGTGTGTGTGTGTGTGTGTGTGTGTGTGTGTGTGTATAAGTATATAATTATGGGATTGTATAAATACTGGGCCCAACTGGTCAAATGGAGATTTAAGAATGTGAATGCATGAATCTGTATATGAAGTTATATGAGTTTAATTCATATTTGCTTGTGTAAAAGTTTTTCCTTCTTTGAGTGTGACTCTCTTCTCCTGGTTTATTAATGGAAGTTTATTGCTCCAAATTTCCCCCTAGCCTGACAAGAAAGAGACATCTGGAAAAGAGGGAAAAGGCTTTACCAATTAATCCATTACTTAATCCCCTGCTGAGGTGCTAATGCCAGAGACTGCAGCTTCAGGCCTCAGAGGAACTCAGACAGGCAGATAAGCTACTGCAGCAAAGTGACTTAGACTTTAGATAAGTAAAGGTTTTATTATTATACAGCAACCCTAAATATCTCCTAAGATCACGTCTCTCTCCTGCCATCTCTCTTTCCCCTCTGCTGCCTCAAAAGGAACCAAGAAGAAAGAAAATCCATTGGAGCTGGCCCTCAGCACATAAGAATAGAAAAAAATGAAGCCAGGGGTTTGTGGCCTGCACCCTTAATCACAACACTTGGGAAGAAGAGATAGACATATCTCTGCAAGTTCAAGGCTAGCCTGGTCTATAAAATGAGTTCCAGGACAGCTGCACTGTACACAGAGAAGCCCTGTTTTGAAAAACAAACAAAACAAAAGGAATAGAGAAAATGATCACAGCTACTTTTACAGAGGGAAAGTATAGGTCTGAGGTCTCTGAATCTTGCTGTCTTGTTTATCTCTAGTGTTCAGCCATGCTAGTTCAGCTCAAGATGCAGCTCTTCTCTGCTACTTTAGGAGCTCTATGCAGATACCTGCTTGCTTTCTAAAATATTTTGAAGGGCGTTTAGGGATGCCACTCAGGCATATATGTATTAAGCACTTTAGAAATAATAAGAAAATATTTAATATTTTAATATTTGAAATACATAAATAAGAAAGTTATACCATATAGCATTCTGATAATGAAGCCATATATAATCTTATCACTCAAGACAATGCTTTATATGAAAGGGGAATATTTTATAAGAATTTTACGTTACAAACGCAAGTCTCAAAGCTATCTTTACCTGAAGCTATTTATATCATACATCCTGCATGCCCCTGGCTCACCACATTTCTGAGTTCCCCAATGTAAACAGGTTCTGTCTAGCAAAGCACCAAAGTAAATAGGTACCGGGATGCCAGCTGCAATGAAAAGAAAGGAAAAACAAAAACAAATCAACAACAACAAAACAACAAAAACCCATCCCACTTATAGAACAAAAGCAAAAAGAAATATGTGTAATTGTATTTGGAAGTACTTCAATTTTGCTATTTTTAAATCAATATAAAAAATTATGAATCAAATGCTCTAAGCTTACTTTTTAGGAATTATCAGTTAATGTAAAGTTTGTAAGTCACGACAAAGGAAAGCTGTGTACAATACTCTAAAAACAGCATCCCTTGAGTTAATAATCTTGATTCTCATTTATTTTTTTAAAATGTATTGGTTTTCTGTACACCCAACTAACAAACCATTTCCTTCTCCTTTATTCTTAAATCTACCAAAAGATGGATGGTATAATTAAGTTTACGTAAGGTCTTTAAAGGCAAGGAGAAACACTTTTCATCCCTTCAGTTACTTCATTCTCAGACTAATTTCAAGTAACCAGTTCCAAACTCAAGCTTGTAAACTGAAGGTCAGGTAAAGTGGGCAGAGCACACCCATGCTAATGATGCTACAAGGTCATGAAACTTTCTGAATGTGGATATTTGGGATATGGCTGATCCAGAGACAAGTTATCTTTACCTTTTTATTGATTATTCATTGCTCTACCCTTGCTTCTGAACATATATCCATATGACTTTCACATGAAGCCTTTAGTGAAATCTTGACTTAAGAGGTCTCCAGCTTCGACTTTGACTTACTCAAATACTAAGAATGCCATCAGATAGCATCTGAGCCTACAGCACAGAACTATTTGCTTTGCTGTAACCATCCTACCTGACATTCCCACAAATACATTTGAGAAGAACCTTGTTCATGGATTCTTGCGTTCTCTAAGTATAAACATCATGAAACTGTCTCATATTATAACATGATGTTTGAAAGACATGAATTTGTGTTCCCACGTTATGGGTCACTTCCAGAATAAACCCTTATTCCATTTATGGTGAGAGTTCTATTTTGGGTTGACAAGATATTTACTATCTTCCCATTCAGAGAAAAGTAATTTGTTTACTAAGTACTTAATATTGATCTGATATATTGGGAAAGTCTTCATACCAAATATTCTTGTGCAAAATGCATGTAATCCAACTCCAAGTGACTTCTCTTCAGACTTGATACACCTAAAAAATATAAACATGCATATATAAAAGTTCATCATGCCAATCTATATCTGCCCTAGCATCCTTCCAATGACAGTAGTAGTTCATGGTTCTAATGGTTAAACTTTTCATCCTGAAGTAAGAATGATACATACTTACCACTGTCAAGTCCACACAGAAGAGGAGAGTAAGGACTTCTGAAAGCTGTCCTCTGATCTCCACACAGCTAAAGCATAACTGAGCCCTTTAACCGTTAGAGATTGTCTGCTAACCTAGATAAATAATTTTCTGGTTTCCTTGGTAAACACCATGCCATAGACACCATAAAGGACCCAAACCTTTGAAACCACAAACCAATTAAATCATTCTTCCCTTAAGTTGTTTGCAAGCATTTTGTCATGCTGATTTTAAAAAGGCTAGTACATGTCATATAAATATTTGAGATATTTTAAATGCAATTCCACAGATAAACAGAGAACGAATCCATCATGTAAACTATGACATCAAGAAAAGTACTGTGTTATGTGGAGGTAGCAATTGTACACACTTATCTCTTCTGAGATGATTTTGATAATTACATTCAAAAGGCCTCCAAACAAGTCAGGACAATAACTAAAAAATACTTTTGGAAATACAGAAATCCTTTTAAAATGTGATATATTCCCACCAAATACTCCATTGTGTAAGAAAAGCATAATATAAGCAACTGTTGGGATTTCATTTTGAAAGTGATTCCATAAAAGAATTAAAGAAAACACAACAGACTGGAAGAACAATGATAGTATGCCAACAGTAGCACTGAATCACCCATTATTTACATTGCAATCTTCAAATGCACGAAGAAAGACAAAAGAAATACAAGAAAAATATCTTGAACAGACCTTAACCTGATTACATCAAGAAATCACACATTAGGGCCTATGAGATGGCTCAGTTGGTAAAATTCTAGCCAACTGATTGACAAACTGATTTTAATACCTGGAGCACACATGGTGGAAACAGAACCAGCTCCTGGGAGCTGTCCTCTCATTTCAACATGCATGTCATAGTATGTACACACACAAACACATCCACATACAAACTCATATACACACAAAATGTTTCAAATAATCATACATTAAAACATCAATGAACCATATATTTTTTTATACCTAGTGGTATAAAAAAAAAACTTTCAGAAACTAAGATAATTGAGAAAGTAAGTAAAGGATGGACTCGGGGTCAGGTGTGCAGTAAACATGAGAGCATCTCGTGAGAGCATGCTTGGAGGTTCTAACAGGAGAGTTCAGCTAGCCATATGCCCATCATCTGTAACCATTCTCCTCTATGAGGAAAAGTCCTTATCAACCCAGCATGCAGCTTGAGAACTGAGGCACCTGGAGTGGTGAAAGAGAAAGGAGATACCACCTAACCATATCAGATGAATCTGCCTGGCAGGTGATGATGTTACAGTTGTCATAGACAAATGTTTCTCGCTTGCAAGAGTAAGTCTTAAGAATTAGCAGTACTTGGTGCCTTTATATTTCTGTGAATGTATGAACACATCTCCACATCTCCAATACGACATCATGCAATTGAATATGAATATAAAGGTGTTGGCGTACACGTTGTGAAGGTGTATCTCTGTCCTTCCTCACCTGCCTAAGGCATTTTCTTATTGACTTTAATAAAGAACTAACAGCCGAGACCACAGGCACAAACTCCTCAGCTGGTCCTACAACACCCAGAGGAAGCTCCACTCCCAGGCTCTCTAAAATGCCCAGGATCATAGTATGAGAGGCGAGGAGGATACAACATCTGTCCCAAAACTGGGAGTAACTGGGACCAGTGAGATCTAGGAACCCAGAAACCCCACTGGACCAGTGGCATGGTCTCCTTCCAGTCTAGGCCGGTACCCTGAGCAGACCTTGGGTGCGAACTTCTCGGCCAGTCCCACAACACCCAGAGGAAGCTCAACTCCCAGGTGCTCTCACACACACAGAATCACAATATCATAGGATCACAGGAGCTTAGTAACAACAGGACCTCAAGGTCGCAATGAGAGCTTGACTCCCAGGAGCTCTGTCATACCCAAGATCTCAGGATCACAGGATCACAGAATCACAGGATCCCTGAGACAGCTGGTCCCTGACGAGTTCTGATACAACCAGGATCATAGGAAGGACAGGCTCCAGTCAGATAAAGGGAGGGAAGGTAGCACTAAAGATAACCAGATGGCAGGAGGCAAGTACAAGAACATAAACAACAGAAACCAAGGCTACCTGGCATCATCAGAACCCAATTCTCCCCCCCCCCACCCACCCAAAGCAAATCCTGGATATATCATCACACTGGAAAAGCAAGATTCAGATATAAAATCACTTCTCATGATGGTGATAGAGGACTTTAAAAAGGACATAAATAACTCCCTTAAAGAAATACAGGAGAACAGAGGTAAACAGCTAGAAACCCTTAAAGATAAAACACAAAAATCCCTTAAGGAATTACAGGAAAACACAACCAAACAGGTGAAGGAATTGAATAAAACCATCCAGGATCTAAAAATGGAAACAGAAACAATAAAGAAATCACAAAGGAAGACAACCCAGGAGATTGAAAACCTAAGAAAGAGATCAGGAGTCATAGATGCAAGCATCACCAACAGAATACAAGAGTTAGAAGAGAGAATCTCAGGTGCAAAAGACAGCATAAAAAACATTGACACAACAGTCAAAGAAAATGCAAAATGCAAAACACTCCTAACACAAAACATCCAGGAAATCCAGGACACAATGAGAAGACCAAACCTAAGAATAATAGGTATAGAAGCAGATTCCCAACTTAAAAGGCCAGTAAATATCTTCAACAAAAATATAGATGAAAACTTCCATAACCTAAAGAACAAGATGAACATAAATATTCAAGAAGCCTACAGAACTCCAAATAGATTAGAGCAGAAAATAAATTCCTCCTGTCACATAATAGTCAAAACACCAAATGCACAAAACAAAGAAAGAGTATTAAAAGCAGTAAGGTCAGGTAACATAAAGGCAGACCTACAGAATTACACCAGACTTCTTACCAGAGACTATGAAAGCTAGAAGATCCTGGGCAGATGTCATACAGACCCTAAGAGAACACAAATGCCAACCCAGGCTACTATACCCAGCAAAACTCTCAATTTCCATAGATGGAGTAAACAAGATATTCCATTACAAGACCAAATTTACACAATATCATCCCACAAATCCAGCCCTACAAAGGATAATAGATGGAAAACACCAACACAAAGAGGGAAACTACACCCTAGAAAAAGCAAGAAAGTAATCTTCTTTCAACAAACTCAAAAGAAGATAGCCACAGAAACACAAAAGTAACAGGAAGTAACAATCACTTTTCCTTAATATCTCTTAACATCAAAGGACTCAATTCTGCAATAAAAAGACATAGACTAACAGACTGGATACATAAACAGGACCCAGCATTTTGCTGCATACAGGAAACACACCTCAGTTACAAAGACAAATACTATCTCAGAGTAAAAGGTTGGAAAACAACTTTTCAAACAAATGGTTCCAAAAAACAAGCTGGAGTAGCCATCCTAATATTGAATAAAATCAACTTTCAACCAAAAGTTATTTAAAAAGTTAAGGAAGTACATGTTTTACTGGTCAAATAGAAATATTTAAGGGGTAACATCAGCAAGTGTTATAGGTATCTGATGAATCTCAGTGTAATGGCCTTGGGAAATGCAAAAGAATGTTACTCTTTGCTCAGAGTGAAGCTAACATATCTTCAAGGGAGAACATTGGAGGTATTTGAATTTCATATTCACATTAGGGAGGTGAGTCCTGTATACTTTAGAAGATGAATATTTATTTTCTCTGAATTTAGTCAGGAGATGTCAACTTATTTCTAGTTGAGTGTGACAGTAGTAAGGTTTTCAAAATCTACTGAAAACAAGTAACATTAAATGTGTGATTTATGAGATTAGGTTGTGTGCTATTTTGACTGAATTCAACTTTCCTTTGTCATATCAAAAGAGAAAAAATTAATGGCCTATAAAACTGTAAGAGTTGATCTGTCAGAAATAATTTCCAATTGCATAAAGTTTTTACAAAGTGAGTTAATTTATTTTAATCATATTTATAATGTGAAATTATGAGATGATGATAATATTGGCTTCTAGAAAATAGCATTTTAATTATTATAGAAATGCCTACAAGTAATTTCATAATTTATTTCTTCTGTGTTTAATTTTGACATGTATCTCATAATTCACCATTGTAAATAATACTGTGATAGATATCCCACAGGACATACATATTTTTGTCAACATAAATTCCTAGAAATAAGTTTACTAGATAAAATTTTATGCACAATTTATATTTTGGTACTTGTTGGTAAACTGTTCATTAGAAGTACTGTATTGATTTGTACTGTTATATGGAACATTTCTCTAAAATTTTCTAACAATTAAATTTTATTTAAAAAAAAATAACTAACTGCCCATAGCTAAGCAGGAAAGGGGAGGTGGGACCTCTGGGCTGAGATATGGTCTCTGGGAGAAGAATCAGAGAAGTGGCAATTTGTCAGCAGGATCTGGAGATGGTCCAAATTACAGGGACTGAGAATGAGGTAAAGAACTAACCATATGCAAGGGCCATAGGTTAGGAATTAAGTTAGATGAACCAGCTGGGTAGTATCCCTAGCTAAAGGCCTAAGCTATGATAAAGCATTAATAAGTCTCTGTGTCATTATTTAACTGCTGGCTGGTACAGAAAGTCCAGCAATATTTGGCATCCAATGTGGTAGCAAGAAATCCAAGCTTAGGACACTAGATTTAGGTGTTAGGCAAAAAAAAGTCCCAGGTGGTAGGGAGGGGGAAAAGGTTTTCCTATTAGCTGCAAGCTGCTCTGTGGTAGTGCACCCCACTCTGGACAGGGGGCACAGCCCCTGAAGTGTGAGTAGTGCTCCAGAGACTCAGCATGGCTGCTGCACTTTCCCATGCCTGGAGCTCATCCATACAAAGGCAGGGCTATGAGTTGCAGGAAGGATTGAGGAATCTGGAGGGGATAGGGACTTTACAAGAAGACAAACAGAATCAACTAATGTGGACCCTTGGGAGCTCCCATTGACTGAACCACCAACCAAAGATCATACAAGGGCTAGACCTAGGCACCACCCCATATGTAGCAGATGTGCAGCTTGGTCTCCATGCAGGTCCCCCAATAACTGGAGCAGGGGCTTACCCTGACTCTGTGGCCAGTCTGTGAATCCTGTTACTCTAACTGGGCCATTTTGACTGACCTCAGTCTCAGAGGTGAAACGGAGAGGTGGTGGTAGGAGGAGGGGCCATGTGAGGGAAGGGACTTCAAGGAGAAGGGGCAGACTGCTATTGGGATGTAAAGTGAATAAATAAATTAATTAATGGGGAAAGAAAAGAGCCCCAGCTGTGCAACAAGGCAGGCCACCTGTGAGCTGCTGGCTCAAGGGTTGGTGGCAGAAACTGCTAAGACACATGAAGGGCCCCTGCTTCTGTGTTATGAATTACACATCACGGTTAGCTCAGTGTTGCTTCTGAATTCCAATGATACAAGAAAAGGGGTTCGAACTGTTTCCCATTGTTAGTGGGTCAGTCTGAAGTTTGCTAGACTGGAAAGAATGCCTCTAAGAAAATAAACTTTGGAACTTGACTCTGCAGCTACAGTTTATATGAGAGTCTATCATTGTACTCATGTACTTTCTGGTTAGACAGTGTCTGGTATTGCATTTGGTTTTTGTTAAAGACAGATTGGGCTCAGCGTATCAAGGGAGCCTAGTCCAGTTTACAGAGTTTCACTCTCTGCCAGTCAATTAGCTGAGCTATAGGAAGGGAACTACTCTCACCTTCCAAAACAAGACATCCATTCATTTATCCACAATGAAGGGAGAAATAGGAGAGGACAGAAAGGAAAATTCCAACAAACTTTAGGTTACTATTAAATTTAGAAGGGCTTAGTATAAATGTCTTAAGAAGAGTATCTTGGAGCATTGAGGTTGTAGGAACCATGATTCCAATGGCCTTACCTGAGAAGAGAAACTTTTATAAATGACAAAAAAATCTAAATGACAACAGTGAGGTGGGTCAATGCTTAGAAACTTATGGCCCGATTTCAATCCCCAGAATGCAGGAACGTATGTAGAATATTAAAATAAAGATGACCAGATCGGTGGCATGCAACTATACTCTCAGCATTCCAGTAGTGAAATAGGAGGCAAAAACAGAAGTACTTGGGAACTTGCGGGTCAGGTAGGCTGAAGTACACAGGCAGCACAGCAGGAGAAATACTAAGACCCTGCCTCAAATAGAAGAGGAAAGAAGAGAGTGAGTTCCCCAACATTGTTTTCTGACATCCTGTGTTCTTAGAGGCACACAGGCACACACTCACACTACTAAGAAAGGAAGAGGAAAAACTAAATGAAGGAGTTACTTATTACCTCAGAAAAACCATGTATCCAGGTATGGCTGAGAGTGAGTAGATGGCACTGAGAAATATTGACAAGATTAAAAAGTATTGCAGCGTGTTAATACAGTCAGGGCCTTTGTTACACAGCCCAAGGACTGCAGATGAGTTTCCTGGTGTCCTAATGCAGCGGCAATTCTGAAAGACCTGTCAAAACAAACAAAAACAAGAAACCAGTGTCCTATTTAAAAGAGAAAAATGTTGGACTTAAATCTTTGGTATCTTCTGCACAGCAAGTTGGATCAAAATGGAGAGTGCTGGGCCGATGATATGACTCAAGGAAGAGCACCAGGTAAAATGAGGACCCGAGTTTGGGCACAAACACCATTGACTAAAATTCAGCAAGTAAAGAAAATGTAGGCTACTAGTCTTCTTTATTTACATCTCTCATTTTTCTTTGGTATCTCAGAATTCTACCGTAAAACATGAAGAGATATATTTTTAATGGTACCATTTTTTTCAAATTCATCAAATAAATTTGCAAAATTTCAATTATTCTAAATGCATAATTAATTTTACTTTTGATATCCATTTGCTTGTTTGTTTGGCATTTATTGTGTATGCATTGTATATGCACGTGTGTATGTGTGTGCATGTGAGTACATTCATGTGTCTAAGCATGGCTAGGAATGTACCGTGGATTCCATGTAGAATTCAGGAAATAAGTTAGGGGAGTTAGTTCTCTCTTCGCACCATGTGGGTCCCAAGGTATAATTCTAGTGTAAAGGGTTGGTGGAAAATGTCTTTCCCTACTCAGCCAACTTTATAGTCGACACATAATAAATATTACCCCAAAATAAATAAATATGGCTCTGTTTTGTTTTGATGCTAAAACAAAATGTATTTCAGAATGTTAATGGAATAGTTGGGTACTTACTAATAAAGTCATGTTCCCAAGAAAAGAGTTTACTTAAATATATATTTTTATATTTTTATAATTTTATAAATATATAAAAATTTTAATAAATAAATTATGTTCCTAGGTCTGATTCAGAATGCAAATTTATATTTCACATATTTTCTGAATAGTTATCGTTTCCAGGTCTGATTAAGAATCAAAATTTATATTTCACTTTGATTATCAATCAACTCTCAGTATTCTGTTTGAGGCAAGAAAAAGATGAGATGTTTTATGATGCTAAACCATCAAAATGAGGGGCTGAGGAGGTTAACGATGGCTGCACAAGCATGAGGACCTGAGTTCTCAGCCCAGCACACATAGGAAAAATGCATGCAAGAGCATGTACTTGCAACACTGCTTCTGAAGGACGGAATAGGTAGAACCCTGAAGCTTACTTGCCAGGCCTAAATGAACTCACAAATTCCAGGCCAGTAAGAACCTGTGTCAGGAGCACAAAGTGCATGGTCCTGAAAGGCAACAGCTAAGGTTGCCTTCTGGCCTTCATATGCACAGGTACCTGCACATACACACCCACACACACACACACACACACACACACACAAACACATACAACATAGATACATACATATATACATACATACATACTTACACACACAATAATTAAATAAATAAGCAAACATATAAGTAAATAATTGAAAGAAGTTTGTAATGTGAAAAGCTAAGTTTCTGTCCATCTCAACTACATGAGACCTTATCACAACAAAGAGCAGATTCTATCCAGAGTAATTTAAAGTTTTAATTTTAATGTCAATTTATGTGTATGCTTCTGTACCTATGTGTATACAAACAGGTGCACATGGGTGCCTGAGACAGGCAGAAGAGAGTGTCAGATGGTCTACAGCTGCCTCATGTGGGTGCTAGGAACTAAACATGTCTTCTGAAAGAGCATCAAGTACCCTTTACAGCTGAGCTATTTGACTAATCATCTCTACTGCTTTGCAATTACAAAATAATGCTCAGACTCTGTCAAGGTTTTACATAACATCTAGGAGTTGTAAACTGAGTTGTTTTTAAAATCATTAATCTACTATTAATCTATGAAAATATTAATCTATTTTAAGCAAGGACTACTTTTTTCTTTTTAGCAGATGTAGGCTTAGGTCATAGCACATGTTAATGCAGGACACGAGACATCAGCCCAAACACTGAAAGGATGGTTACCATGTTGGTTCCAGTTCCAACGGACTTCTCACAGCCAGCGAGGCAGGCTGACATGTATGCCAGGCCACTGTCCCCACACACTGGATCCCATGTTTTTGTTAAGCAGCTACACCTTGTGTTGCAGTCATCAAGGACGTTATTCTCCACATATAGAGGTTTCTGAACTCTGAAATGATTTGAAATAATGTTATAGATACTGAAAGCCTACACAAGCATTTTATTTTCTTCTCCTCATCTCAGCATGTGTATGCACACACACACACACACACACACACACACACACACACACACACAGAGGAAGGGAGGAGAGAAAGAGAGAGAAAGAAAGAGAGAGAGAGAGGGAGAGTTGATCTTCTCTCCCAGAACAGAAAAAAGAAATCATACAAATATCAATATGTCATCTCTATACTATGTTTTTCACAGACAATTATCTGTTCCAGTGGTCACATGATTCAAATCAGACATATATAGATAATTTCTTAGAATTTTATGTTTGAATTTATTTAAATCTTACAATTCTTAAGAGTTTTTAAAGAAATATTACTTTTGATATCTTTCTGTGTCTATGTCTCTGTCTCTTTATGTCTCTCTGTCTCTGTCTCTGTTTCTCTCTCTCTCTCTCTCTCTCTCTCTCTCTCTCTCTCTCTCGTGTGTGTGTGTGTGTGTGTGTGTGTGTGTGTGTGTGCGCACGCACATGTGTAAAACAGCATGCATGTAAACATTAGTAATAATTTTCCACCTTGTTTGAGACAGAGTCCTGTTTTTTACTGCTGCAAAGCCTGAGTAGCAGGCCCATTAACTTTCAGGGTTTCCTGACTACGCTGGTCAACTCACAGTATTAAGAATAAAGTTACAGATACCCAACAATGTCAAGCTTCCCATGGGTTCTGAGCATCTGAACTCAAAACCTCCTGCCTGCTCACCAAGCATTTTCTTACTGAGTTATCTCCTCGGACCTTTGAAAAAACCTACAAGAGTATGCTTTATTTAATTTTGACTGATTGATTACGTAACTAGGCCCTAAACTGAGCTTTAAATCCCTTATACAGAATATGACTAGAAACCCCTAAAATGCAAAATCTAAGATCACAAAGTATATGAGATATAATTATACCACTAACATATAAAAATATATACATTAATTGACTTAGCATGTATTCTTCGATTATGCTAAATTTGAGCCTACTAGAAAAACCTGTGAAGGCTTGTTGACTTGTATAGTCAACTTTTAAAGCTATCTCACTGTGGGAGTATAAAATACCTGAATATTTAAGCTAAAAGTTCCAGGTTACTTTCCTTTATTGCAATTTAAAGCTGACTAAGATATCACCATGATGATCTTTATAGTGTGTGAAATTAAAACCTGACTCATGGATAGTTCTCAGTCCTCTTTTAGTAAGCTTACACATAGTGTGGTATGGTATAGGTACAACCTAGCCATGGATCACTGCCATTAATTCATAATAAAATGATCTGGTCATACATAATCCTTGAAGAATATTAACTAGAAATTGTGAAAAGGTTATGATTTTCATTAAAAAAAATAACATACCCTTCATAAGTGATAGTTAGGCCAGCAACTGGTACATTATCACAGGTAATCAGAAAGATACAGAAATGAAGAAGATATTCAGACAAGGATAGGCAGAATGCTAGGTATGCAGCTTTCTTGACAGTGATCTTGAATTTCTTCATAATGAAGCCACCAATTAAATATCCAACACACATTGCAGGTACGATATAAACACCTATAAAAGCAAGGAAATTTGTATTTATAAAGACAGAAGAATAAATGTTGTATTTTTTTCTAATATAACTTACTTAAGAAACTATTTAGTTCTATTCTAGTATACAGCAATTCTAATCCCCACTCACTCAAATATTACATACAAAGATGTTCTCAAATACCCCATAACATCAATTTTAAAAGACAGTTAGCATTTATTTAATCATTTGCAGCAGGTTATAAACACCTTATGAGCTTCACATATGATATTAAACATTTCATACATTTAATATTTCTTGGGAATTTGATTTAGTTTCAGGTAGCTTTGGAAGTTGTAACTGAGTCTACGCTTTTTAAGTGTAGAACATTTTGTGCACAGTTGATATTGCCCAGCATTCTTCCCCCTGATTCTTCTTCCAAAGCCAAAAATTAGCATCAGCACAAGGCTGAGAAGAAAGTCACCATCCTTCTCAGCTTCCCACCATTTAATGTTACATATCTGAGCATGATGACTAGGATTTGGATTTTCAGAAACTCTAGACAACAGGAATGCAGCCAGCCTGTCATCTTCAGTTTTCAAGAGTAAAGAAGGATCCTTGGCTTTAGTTTACTAACAAGAAATGCAGAGTATGTGTGCACATACTTGTCAGACCACGAGAGGACCAAAGGACTGAGTTAGGAGGAATGTAAAGAGCAAGAATTGAAGACCAGCTGTAAAACGTGGAAGTAAGATACAGACTCAAAGTGAGTTAACTCTGTGTTCCTCTTTGAATTAACATGTTGGTGTCTGAAAATTGACTGATACAAGCTTCCCCCAAGATTGCAATAACTGTGATGACTTCCCATTTTGACTGGAGAGAGATCAGAAAGGGCTCTTTGGCCACATCCTTTTCCTATTCTTTTTTGATTTCCCTGGAACCTGGAAAGGAGACATTTACAAGAATATCCTAAGAGATTTCATTTCATTGTAATCGCCTAGTCACATAATTTTACTGTTTATCATGCTTTCAAGTATAGTGTTTACCATGCTATCATGAGAGGAGGAAGTGCTCTGAAGGAAATAATGAAAGTACATACCTATGAGTAAGGTGGCCTTTGCAGTGGATATTCCATATTGCTGTTCTATGTACTTAGGCATGAAGATAAATGTAATGTTATATGAATTGACCTGGAGCACACTGGTAAGGATGAACAACATGTAAATCGGGTTGCTGGAGAGGCTCTTCATGAATGGGAAGAAATCTGAAACAAGAGAGTATGGAGACCATCAAGCTAACTTGGCCTTGCCATTTGTGTCCAGTGTTGTCCTAAAAATCTCACAGATTCCATGCTGCAACACAAATACATTTGACAAATCTTTACCCCTTTGGAGGTGAAGTTCTATAACATGCTTAAGTCACTTATGGAAGGTAGTAACAAAACTGGCTATATAAGAACTGGAGTTTACTTCCAACTCACAACTTGGTACAGGGCAGAGCCAGACACCCTTCCACACTCAGAGACAGATTGACTCCCAGGAGGTCCATCACAACCAGGCTCACAAGTGAAACATGCCCAGCCCCAATACCTGGCCTAACTGGGATCCCCACAGGGCCCAGCAGAGATGGGCCCTATCCATCCTGCCAGAGAAATATTAACCTTCCAGTCCACAGGTCCACAACTGCACCCAGGAGCAGATCAAGTGCTTCAGCCCCCCATACCCCAACACCCACATCCAGAGAAAACTCAACTCCCAGGAGGCCCATCATAACCACGATTGCAAAAACAGCCTGATTCAAGGAGGTCCATCATAACCAGGCTCACGGGGGGGGGGGGGGTGGACAAGATCCAGTCAGAGGCATCAAGTACAATTAATACCTGAGATAACCAAATGGAGAGAGGCAAGTGCAAAACCTAAACACCAGATCAATTCCTTTAGACATCACCAGAAACCAGTTCTCCCACCACAGCAAGCCTTGCATATCCTAACACATCTGAAAAGCAATATTCTGACCTAAAATCCCATCTCATGAAGATGATAGAGAACTTTAAAGAGGCATAAATAACTCCCTAAAGGAAATACAGGAGAACACAGGTAAACAGATCGAAGCCCTAAAAGAGGAAACACATAAATCTCTTAAAGAAATACAGGAAAACACAATCAAACAGGTGAAAGAATTGAAAAGTAAAGTCTAGGATCTAAAAATGGAAATAGAAACAATAAAGAAATCACAAAGGGAGGCAACCTTGGAAATGGAAAACGTAGGAAAGAGATCAGGAGTAACAGATGCAAACATCACCAGCAGAATATAAGAGATAGAAGAAAGAATCTAAGGTGTGGACAATACCATAGAAGATATTAACACGACAGTCAAAGAAATACAAAGTGCAAAAAGCTCTTAAGCCAAAACATCCAAGAAATTCAGGACATAATGAAAGGACCAAACTAAGAATAATAGGAATAGAAAAGAGAGGAGATTCCCAATGCAAAGGGCCAGGAAACATCTTCAACAAAAACGTAGAAGAAAACTTCATTAACCTAAAGAAAGAGATGGTCATAAATGTTCAAGAAGCATATCCAATAGATTGGACCAGAAAAGAAATTCCTCCCATCACATAATAATCAAAGCACTAAATACACAGAGAAAAGAAAGAAAGAATGTTAAAAGCAGTAACAGGAAAATGCCAAGTAACATATAAAGGTAGACCTATCAGAATTATGCCAGACTTCTAAACAGAGACTCTAAAAACCAGAAGATCTTGGACAGATGTAATGCAGACCCTAAGAGAACACAAATGCCAGCCCAGGCCACTGTACACAGCAAAACTATCAATCAACATAGATGGAGAAACCAAGATAGTCCACGATAAAAACAAATTTAAACACTATCTTTGCAATAATCCAGCCCTACAGAGGATAATAGAAGAAAACTCCAACAAAAGACAGAAACAACACCCAAGAAAAACCAAGAAATTAATCGTCTCACAACAAACCCAAAAGAAGAGAACCACACTAACAACAAAAATAACAGGAACCAACAATCATTTGTCTTTATTACCTGTCAACATCAATGGTCTCAATTCTCCAATAAAAAGACATAGGCTAACAGCCTGGATATGCAAACAAGACTCAGCATTTTGTTGCAAACAGGAAACACACATCATTGACAAAAACTGACCCTACTTCAGACTAAAAGTCTGGAAAAATATTTCCAAGCAAATGAACTCAAGAAACAAGCTGGTGTAGCCATCTAATATTCAATAAAATAGACTTTCAAACAAAAGTTATCAAAAGAGATGGAGAAGGACACTTTAGACTCATCAAAGGAAAAATCCACCAAGATGAACTCTCAATTCTGAACATCTATACCCCAAATGCAAGGGCACCCACATTTGTAAAAGAAATGTTTCTAAACCTCAAAAATACATATTGATTCTCACACAATAATAGTAGGAGACTTCAACACCCCATTCTCACCAATGGACAGATCATGGAAACAGAAAATAAACAGAGACACAGTGAAACTAACAGAAATTATGAACCAAATGGATTTAACGGATATTTATAGAATATTTCACTCTAAAACAAAAATATTTATCTTCTTCTCAGCACCTCATGGTACCTTCTCCAAAACTGACCACATAATCAGAAACAAAACCAAGCCTTAACAGATACAAGGAGATTGAAATAATCCCATGCATTCTATCAGATCATCATGCACTAAGGCTCTACCTCACTACCAACAAAAACAACAGAAAGCTCACATATATACGTGGAAGCTGAACAACTCTCTACTTAGTGATAGCTTGGTCAGAGAAGAAATTAAAGACTTTTTTTTGGAATTTAATGAAAATGAAAGTCACAGCATACCCAAACTTATGGGACACAATGAAAGCAATGCAAAGAGAAAAAATCATAGCACTGAGTACTTTCATAAAGAAATTGAAGAGATCTTACACTAGCAACGTAACAGCACATCTGAAAACTCTAGAAGAAAAAGAAGCAAATATACCCAAGAGGAGTACATGACAGGAAATAATTAAACTCAGAATTGAAATCAACCAATTAGAAACAAAGAGAACTATACAAAGAGTCAACAAAACTAATGGCTGGTTCTTTGAGAAAAATCAATAAGATAGATAAACCCTTAGCCAAACTAACTAAAGGGTACAAAGACCATATCCCAATTAATAAAATCAGAAATGAAAAGAGAGACATAACAGAAACTGAGGAAGTTAAAAAAAAGTCATTAGGTCTTATTCAAAAGCCTATATTCAACAAAACTGGAATATCTAGATGAATGATTTTCTAGACAGATATCAGATACTAAAGCTAAATCATGACCAGATAATATAAACAGTCCCATAACCCCTAAGGAAATAGAAGCAGTCATTAAATGTCTCCCAACCAAAAAAAAGCCCAGGGCCAACTGGTTTTAGTACAGAATTCAACCAGACCTCCTCCAAAGAAGAATTAATACCAATACTCCTCAAACTTTTCCCTCAAAATGGAAAGAGAAAGAACACTACCTGATTCATTCTAGGAAGCCACGGTTACTCTAATACCTAAAACAAACAAATATCCAACAAAGAAAGAAAACTTCAGACCAATTTTGCCTATGAATATCAATGCAAAAATACTCAATAACTTTCTTGCAAACTAAATCCAAGAACACATCAAAACAATCATTCACCACAATCAAGAAGGCTTCATCCCAGGAAGGTCCAATATACCTAAATATATCAACATAATCCACTATATAAAAAAATCACAAAGAAAAAAAATCACATGATCTCATTAGGTGCTGAAAACACTTTGATATAATATAAAGCCCTTTCATGTTAAAAGCCTTAGAAAGATCAGGAATTCAAGGCATATACCTAAATGTAATAAAAGCAATATTCAGCAAACCAACAGCTGACATTAAATTAAATGGAGAGAAACTTGAAGCAATCCCACTAAAATCATGGGCAAGACAAGGCTGCCCACTCTCTCCCTATTTATTCAATATAGTACTCAAAATTCTAGCTAGAGCAATTAGACAATAACAGGAGGGCACAGGGATACAAATCAGAAAGGAAGAAGTACAGGTATGACTATTGGCAAATGATATGATAGTGTACAAAACCAACCCAAAATATTGTACCAGAGAACTCCTACATCAAATAAACAATTTCAACAAATTGGCTGGATATAAAATTACCTCAAACAAATCAGTAGTCTTCCTCTACACAAAGGATAAATGGGCTGAGAAAGAAATTAGTGACACAACAATCTTCATAATAGTCACAAAATATATAAAATATCTTGGTGTAACTCTAACCAAGCAAGTGAAAGACTGTATGACAAGAACTTCAAGTTTCTAAAGAAATAAATCAAAGACAACCTCAGAAGATAAGATCTCCCATGATCATGGATCATTAGGATAAGCATAGTAAAAATGGTCATCTTAACAAAAACAATCTACAGACTCAATACAATTCCCATCAAAATCCCAATTCAATTCATCACATAGATAGAAAGAGTAATACTTAACTCCATCTGGATAACAAAAAATCCAGAATATTAAAACAATTCTCAACAATAAAAGAACTTCTGGGGAAATCACCATCCTGACAGACAGGTAGCTCAGTGGAATAGAATTAAAGACCCAGAAATAAACCCACACACCTATGGTTACTTGATCTTTAACAAAGAAGCCAAAACCATGCAGTGGAAAAAAGACAGCATCTTCAACAAACGGTCCTAGTTCAAGTGGCAGTCTGCATGTGGATGAATGCATACTGATCCATTCTTATCTCCTTGTACAAAGCTCCAATCCAAGTGGATCAAGGATCTCTACATAAAACCAGATACACTGAATCTAATAGAAGAGAAAGTGAGAGAGAGCTTTAAACACATCACCACAGGGGAAATTTTCCTGAACAGAATGCTAGTGGCTCAGACTCTAAAATCGACAATTGAAAAATGGGACTTCATGAAACTGAAAAGCTTCTGTAAGGTAAAGGACACTTTCCATAGGACAAAATGGCAACTTACAGATTGGGAAAAGATCTTTATCAACTCTACATCTCATATAGGGCTAATATCCAATATATACAAAGAACTCAAGAAGTTAGACTCCAAAACAACTAAATAACCCAATTAAAAAATGGGCTACAGAGCTAAATAAAGAAGTCTCAACTGAGGAATCTTGAATGGACAAGAAACACCTAAAGAAATGTTCAACATTCATCATCATCAGGGAAATGCAAATCAAAATGAGCCTGAGATTCCATCTTACACCAATCAGAATGGCTAAGATAAAAAACTCAGGTAACTGCAGATGCTGCCGAGAATGTGGAGAAAGAGGAACACTCCTCCATTGCTGGTGGGATTGCAAACTGGTACAACCACTTTGGAAATCAATCTGGAAGTTCCTCAGAAAATTGGAACATATAGCTACATCATTTCTGGGCATATACCCAAAAGATGCTCCAACATATTACAAGGACACATGCCCCACTATATTCATATCAGCTTTATTTATAATAGCCAGAAACTAGAAACAATCCAGATGTCCATCAACAGAAGAATGGATACAGAAAATGTGGTAGATTTACACAATGGAATACTACTCAGCTATTAAAAAGGATGACTTGATGAACTTTGTAGACAAATGGATGAAACTAGAAAATATCATCCTGAGTGAGGTAACCCAGACCCAAAAGGACATACATGGTATGTACTTACTGATAATTGGATATTAGCCCAAAAGCTCAACATAACCATGATACAACTCATAAACCATATGAAGCTTAACAAGAATGAAGATGCTTCAAACCCAATTAGAAGGAGGAACAAAATAATCACAGGAGGCAGAGGGTGCTAGGGACCTAAGTAGGAGAGGGGAAGGGGAGGGAAAAAGGGCAGAATCAGGTATGGGGAAAGACAGGAGAGAAGTCCAGAGGGCCAGGAGAATGAATAGAAATATGTAGCGATGGAGGAGGGGGATCTTGGGGAACCACTAGAAAGTCCCAGATGCCAGCTATGTGAGAGGCTCCCAGGACCCAATGGGGATGACATTAACCAAAATACCCAACAGCGGGGAGATAGAACCTGAAGAGGCCACCTCCAGTAGATAGACATGGCCCCCAGTTGAGGGATGGGGCCACCCATCTATCTCAAAATTTTCAACCTAGAATTGTCCCTGTCTAAAGAAAATGCAGGAACAAAAATAGAGCAGAGGCTGAAGGAAAGGCCAACCAGAGACCTCCCCACCCTGCAATCCATTTCATGTGCAGACACCAAACCCTGACACTATAGCTGATGTCAAAATGTATTTGTAGACAGCCTGGTATGGCTGTCCTCTGAGAGGCTCTACCAGCCCCTGACTAAGACAGATGCAAATACTCACAGCCAACCATTGAACTGAGTCCAGGGACCCCGATGGAAGAGTTAGGGGAAGGACTGAAGGAGCAGAAGGAGATTGCAACCCCACAGGAAGAACAGTATCAACTAACTGGACTCCCCAGAGCTCCCAGAGACTAAACCACCAACCAAAGAGTATACATGGGGCCGTCCATGGCTCCAGCTACATATGTAGCATAGGATGGCCTTATCATCAATGGGATAGGAGGGGAGAGGGGATGAGTGGGTAGGGGAGCACCCTTTTAGAAGCAAAGGGGGGATATGCAGTGGGGGTTCGTGGAGGGGAGACCAGGAAGAGGATAACATTTGATATATAAACAAATATAATGATTAATTTTAAAAAAAAACAGAAAACAATTGTGCCACCAAGCAAAACTATGAGGAGATGAATTCAAGTCTGTAGCCATACTTCTTCATTTCCTTTATTAATATCCGGCATCTGCTAGAGGGTACCTAGTCTGTTCTTTGATAATTACAAAGGATTCAATTTGATGAAGTTTGATTTCAGAAACGGATGCTATCACTCCTTTATGCAAGAATGGATACACTGAAAACTTGGGGATGCTCCAGGAATCATGCTGTAGCCCAGACAAGCTCAGCATCTCAGCAGAGCTTCACAGCAGTCCACACATTAGAAGCTCCTAGTGATAACCATAAACATCTCAACATGAAGGTTTCACTGTAAGGAATGCTGAGGACTCAGTTGGCAAATACTAAGGACCTTTTAAGCAACTTGACCAAAGCTTTTCCCTGTTTAAAAAGCTGGGTCCAGTTTGTAGCCTGTCTCTGCTAAACGGATTGGATGTTACTCAAGATAATTTGGCTGAAATTCACTCTTAACAGCCTCTTTCCTTTTCATGGCTTCTGTCTTGATTTTCTAATTTTATATCTGTCTTAATAAATTATCTAAATTTTTTTGAGAGAAAAGTATCAAGATGACACCATTTAGAAGTAAAGGCAGATAAGTTTAATGAGAAGAAATGGACTCTAGTGACAAAACCCATCTTTATGAGTAAGATGGTTGCAGTCAGTATTCCTGAAAGCTTCAGTTCACTCCTATTTGTCGAAATTCCTGTCCTCCTAAATAGGCCTCTGAGGAGCACAGTTATTTTCTCTATGTCTTATTCTCTGCTAAGTTCTTTCCTAGTTTTGAAGTTTAGGTTGATC
This sequence comes from Uromys caudimaculatus, assembly GCA_028551405.1. NCBI lineage: Eukaryota > Metazoa > Chordata > Mammalia > Rodentia > Muridae > Uromys > Uromys caudimaculatus. The sequence continues at coordinate 7,167,093 of CM052700.1, read as the reverse complement.
TGGTAGACCCAAGTCACACAGAAGAGTCAGTATTTACCTTTTCAGAAGAATTGTTCACATGACCATGATTCTAAGATGTTTCAAGCCTCTGCATACGCTTGCAGTGTGGCTTGGCTGCTCAGTGCATGGTCTCTAGTGCTTAAGGCAGGTATGTGGCTGTTCAGTGCACATTGGTGTTGGAGGATATGAGTGATAGAAGAAATAGCAATAGCATCAGTAAGGTGCTCCCCACAGTAGTCTGTAACAGAACATCACAGACTCCCAAGAATATAACACACTCTTACCCTCATTTGATAGGTAAAGCACTGACCCCTCCCATCTTCCAACTAGACACTTTCAGAATTCCAGAGCACAAGCCACACCCCTCACACACTATCTCTGATCTCTTGAGAACACTACACAGGTCTCAACACACACAACTGTGAAAGCAGTGCCAAGTCTTAAGAATGTGCACTGTTGAATACTCCTCTGTCATACCTTAGCTTCTCACAGAAGCATCTCTACTCTGCATCCCTGCTTAATAACATTCCTGCTTGTCATAAAGAAGACTTTTCTAAGGGAACAATTGATCTGTAAACTATCACACACTTTCAAATATAGAGGATTATGTCACCTATTATGTTTTCTCTTTCAGCCTTGACTTTAAGGATGCTCACAGCTAAACATTTTCCTTATCAAACAGATTTCTATATTTATCTTTACCTTGAATTTCTGGCTATTCATGTTTTTTTTTTAACTTGGACTAATATTTTCTGTAAAATCGGATTGCCATAACAGATAGGAAAAAATATTTGCTCAATGAATGTTCAGACTGACTTGAAATTTTCATAAAGTCTAATCCAGGGTTAAATCAGGTTCCCTATCATGTTAGTCATTTCTGAGTGGTGACTGTGGAAGACATTTAAAACAATTGAGGAGTGATAATTAATGACAAACTGTCTTATCTCAGCACGAGTGACAAGTTGCCCACAAACCACAGATCCATCTAAACCAAAAAGAGTTTAGTTTTCATATTTGCCTTTAGTGATTCCTCCATTTTCCTTTTTGGCTTTTTCTCTGTGTTTCTCCTGTCTTGCATTTTCAGTTCCATCCATATTATCCTGTAGTCCTTTCTTCGGGAGTATTTTTGGAAAGAAGAAAAAGGGGATGCTGGTCAGGATATTCACTCCTGCACAGACCAAAAAGCCGATCCACCAAGCACCGACCCAACGTGTATCTGTGGGCGTTATGGTCAAGTCATCTGTTAATACATACAGATACTGCATTAGCTTACATCATTCTTTCCTGTGTACGCTGAAGAAAATTACTGACACTCATAATAATTTGTAAACATTCACAATTTTTCTTATTCTTTTTTGGGACATGAGCTTGTGATTAACAAATCTTGGGAGTACTGACATCTACCACCCACTTGGCTAATTCAGACATTTAGAAAAAGTATCTGAGTTTGATCAATAGGGTGAAGTTAAAATTAAATAAGAAGAAAAGGTTCCAGAGTGCTACATTGAACATTATTGACACCTAAATTTCAAAAAGACAGAAACAATATTTATTTGAGACATATTTAAGGAATAGCATTACCCTTATGGAGTCATGCATCAAAACATCACAGTAGGTTAGGAAGGGGATGCTGAGACAGTTCAGTGGCTTTGTTGCTCTTGTGAAATCATGAGTTTTATTCTCAAAACCCACATGGAAATTCACCACTGCCTATTACTCTGATATCAGGAGATCTGGTATCCTCTTCTGACCTCAGCAAGCACCCCCCCCCACACACACACACACACACAGTGAACCATCCAATCCCCTCCACACACACATACACATATACATATATAAAGATAATGAAATGAAATACATGGTATCCACATAATGTTTACATTTTGTGTACTTATATTTGAAAATACTAATTATATATAGCACTATATGGTGATATATTTGACAGCACTAAATCGATATTTCTGTCGGTTATGTGCAACTTTTATAATTTGGTGCTCATCACATAACTAAAATGTCTGTTGTGTTGTTCAGAGTGACTGCCTCATTGGATAAAACCTATGTGAATAGATCTTTTGAAACAAAAGATGCATCTGAAATATAGTAGGAGACTGGGAGATCTTTATTCAGAATGAGGCAATCTCCCCTTTCCCCTTCCCCCTTAGGTCTGCCGTCTGTAAGTGGTGATAATTTACCTCACTGAGGCTCTAAGGAGGCAGTGCTATAGCATTCCTGAGCGTTCCCCCAGACTCTAGGGACCAGGCTGTATAAATTAAATAAATTGTGTTACCTGTATTCACAGACTCTGTGTCTATATAAATGCTTGAACAGAAGGATCCTAAAAAAACTCCAATTGCTGGGCCAATCATCTTTCCTGTTTCTAAAACCCCTGTAAGTAAGCAAAGACAGAATATTACATAACCACACAAAGAATTTTTTTGCTTGCACATACACACAAAGGCCTTGACATTGAACTATTTTTAATCTTAGATTACTTTTCCTTCATTTGCAGAACTGAGTATCAAATCCAAGAGGCTAAGAAAGTACTCTACCATTTAGCTACATATCACCTTACCTCAGATATTTTTATATATTCAATGCATAAAAAATAACCTTAGTGTTTATGAGACGTGTACATACACACACACACACCCATGTTATACATACATACATTATTTTCTTTAAACATTGAGAAAGAAGTTCCAATTGTTTGAGCAATCTTATAACAAACTGTGCCATAGCACTTTGCTCACTGTTCTGGAAACCATAAAGCATTCAAATCAATAATTGATTTCTACTCTGATTTTGAAACTTACCAATGTATAAAGGAGAGTTTTCAGATTTGGCAAAGTCTTCTATGTAGGAAATACCCAAGGGCATGATGGGAGTTTCACCAATTCCACGTATAATATTTCCTACCATTACATATATCCACATTAATGATTTCATTTCTTTCACACACTCTGCATTAAAACAATAGAAAGTGTTACTGGCAGTTTCAGTTTTTCTATAAATATTTTTTCAAGTTATTGTTTCATTACATCAACAGAAAACGAAATGAGACCAACCATATAGATAACAGCCGGGTTGTAAATCCATCCTTCTAAGTCTTTTTCCCAGGTGGGACTAACCCTACAATGTTAGTTAAGAAATAAAGGATTCTAATAAGTATATTCAAACTCACAAGAGAGAAGGTTATTAGATATCTCCTTTCCCTGAAGAGGGAAATAAATTGTATTAATTTGTCTTACATGTCTACTAAACCCAGTGTCATATTAAAGCCCATCATAAAAGAGCATTCTCCGGTTAAGTCTCTGAACCGAAAGCAATGAGAAGCAAGAGTCAACCTGCTGGGTCTTGCGTTGGCTTTAAGGTCTGGGTTCTGTTTTCCACACACAAGAAGCTGTTTGAGGACAAGTTGCTTGCAGGTGGAATTGTTGTTTCATATTCATATCTGTGTGGACACAGGAAACATTCACTGTGAGGAGTTGAGTACAAGGAGAGCATCTGCACATTACTGACTCCTACTTCCCTGAAAACAGGGCATCCAGAACCAATAAAGAAATTTCCACAAAAGTCAGTCTAATCATCATGAATCCTATGGCAGGATCTGTGAGATGATGCAGCAGGTACAGCCTGATGTACAAGCCTGATGTTTAATCCCTGAAACCCCCATGAAAGTGGAAAGAGATGAATGACCACATAAGGTTGTCCTCCGGTATACACATGTACACAGAGAGAGATATAAATAAATAAACAAACAAACAAACAAACCAAAATCTGTGTCAGTAGGCTGGACATATAGCTCTTATTCTAAACTCTAGAACTGCATGAAATGGGGATAATGTCTCATGCCAGTTGCCCTAGCACATGAGAGGTGAAGACCGGGACATCAGGCTCAAAGCCACTCTCAACTCTGAAATTCAGAGGCCAGCCTGAGCTTTAGGATAGTTTCTGTCAAATGAAACAAAACAAAACAAAAAACCTGGATGAATAAATGAAACTAATCAATATTATCAAAAATAAAACAAAAACAAAAATTTGATAATCACCAAAAATGTGTCACTTCTTTACAGTTAGCTCTGGAGTATCTACAAATAGATGACAAAACTTCTAGATTCTCTAATGCCATCTCATGGTGACTTCTAAATGACCATTTTCTAGAAATAATTGTTGTGACATAAAGAACAAAGGCAAAACAAAAAGAAAAACTCAATAATGTAGAATTAAGAAGACAAAGCTTTAGAGAGACACAAACAACAATAAACAAGACACTTGCTCTGGGTTCTCTGAACGTTAGCCCAAGCCTTCCTTTCTGTGAATTCAAACAATCATTGTTTCATATGTTCAATAACTTCAACAGAAGAAAACTCTACACACCATAACAAGAGTTGACAGAAGCCATCATCTAACTACACAGGGTCATGGGACCAAAAGTACTAGCAAACTGTATTAATTTCACCAAGAAGCAGGTTGTCCAGGAAAGAAAATGATCAAATGCAAGAGAGGTAGAAAATGTATCCATCTAAGTCTCTGCATTGGAGAATATGCTGGATATATTTCTCACCGTTGTTAGATTAGAGACAACCAGAGGAAAGCATGAACCTGGGTAGCTGAATTCTTCAATAGTATGAAGCTGTACTTGCCAACATTCTAACTTTTATTCTGCATGATATAGCAAAGAACTCAGAATAACTTTTCCTTAGAAAACCTCTCTGGATGTCCCCAGTATGGTGTCCAGTGAAGTGTGGACAAGGGCCTGTGTGTCTCTACTTATGATATTGGGAGGACAAGTCAGCTTCAAAGAATTATCTCTTTTGGCAGAAGATGGGAAAACACAATAATTGCAAAATATTTCTTGACACTGATTTGAATAGAATATAAAGAAAAATAAATGATAGATGATAGGTAGATTAGCAGACAGACAGATAATAGATTCCATTCACATACTTTCTGTTCCCTTTAAAAACATTTGAGAAGATAAAATAGCCTTCATTTGGTTCAATATTCGCTTAAAATGCAGTTGTTCATTCAAGGTCCATTTATTCTCCCAGTTAACAATAAAATGGCCATAAAAAGTAGAGTCCAACCAGACAAGGTCTCAAGTGGAGGAAAAAAGGACACCAGCCCAGTAACAGGTCCCCCAACCTACAATTTGTCATGCCTGTAGTATATACAGGGATTGGAGCCTAGTGTAATCTTCATCAGAGAGACCAGAGCGACCTCATCCAGCAACTGATGGTAGCAGATGCAGAGTTTCATAGCCAAATAATAAGAATTCAGGGAGTCTTTCATAGGAGTGGAAAGAAGGATTGGGTGAGCCAGAGGGGTTCAAGAAAATCACAAGAATACCGCCCACAGAATTAACTGATTAAGACTCAAGTGGGCTCATAGACATCAGGGAGGCGGAATGTGTCTAACCTAGGACTTCTGCTTATGTTATAGTTGTGTAGCTCGGTGTCCTTATGGGATTTCTAACAGTAGGAACAGAGGCTGACTCTGACTCTTTTGCCTGCCTTTGGGACTGCTTTCCTCTTTCTGTGTTGTTTTCACCCTTGATGTGAGAATGTGTGCCTGCTATTATTGTAGTTTGTTATGCCATATTTGGTTAATATCCCTGCAAGACTGGCTCTTTTCTGAGGGGAATGGGGGAGTTGATCTGGGGGTGGAAAAGAGAGACGGAGGGGAGGAAGCTAAAACTGCAGTCAGGCTGTAATATGTGAGAGAAGAATAAATTAAAAGGGGAAAAAATGCTGATTTAAAAATGAAAAAAAGTGTAGGCCCATTACCTCAAAGAAAAAGAGATCTAGATATGGAGATGTACCTCAGTGTCTAGTAATCACCAGTCCTAGGTTTGACCCTGAGCATTCAATAAAACCAGACATAGTGGAAAATACCTGTAATCCCAGCAGTCAGGTGGTGTAAACAAGAGGATCAGAAGTTCGTGATTATTCTTAATTAGAGTAAGTTTGAGGGAACTATTATCTACATGAGGCTCTTTTTTGAAAGAGAGAGGGGGGGAGGGAGAGAGAGAGAGAGAGAGAGAGAGAGAGAGAGAGAGAGAGAGAGAGAGAGAGAAGAAAGGAAAAAGGAAAAGAAGGAAGAAATAGGTTCTTGAATACCAGATGACTCCATGGGTAAAGATGCTTGTGTTCAAGCTTCCATCCCAGGACCCACACAGTAGTCAAAGAGAATTGACTCCTGAGAGTGTTGCCTGACCTAACATGAAAGCACATACACACTAACTTTACCAACAGGATATATACAAAAAATAGCTAAAAAAAATTTTTTTTAAAAGCTGCAAATGAATGTGTAGTCAATTTAAGGTCCATAAAATTTTGAGATTGGGCTGTAGATATATGAATGGCCACTGAATCCGAAGGTAAAAGGGAAACAATCCTGCTGCAGGGAACAGCAGGCTATCTTCAAGGCCTCCTTGGAAAGCTGCATGAAGAGGCTCCCAATTCAGGGCCAAGCTGGGCACACACAACAAAGTCTAAAGTAAGGGTTAAAGTGCACATAAGGAGTAACTAGATCCTCGGGCTTGCCCTTCATCTCTCCAAGTGGAAATGCGCAGAGGTGCAGGAGGATCCAAACAGATATACTGAAGACACAGAGGCTGAAAAGAAAAGTCATTATGTTTTTAAAACTCTAACTAATATAAGGCTGTAATACCATTTTTTTGTTTTTTGTTTTGTTTTTGTTTTTGTTTTTGGCTTAGCCAAATCTCTACCTCTTTAGCAAGAACAGAGAGTTGCAGCCTAGGATAAAAAGTTAGTTATACACATTTCCAAAATGGCTCAAGATCAAACAGTCCTTCTCAATCATTAGCCAATCCCTACTCAATCCTTTGTTGATCATCCATATCCTCTTAAATATTATCTCTTAAATATGAATTAATAACCAAGGCCACTATGGGAGATACTCTATTACAGTAAATCAAAGAATAAGAACCTACATTTGAAGGAGCCAGAGACAAGGAAAACAGATGAAGAGTCACACAGGAAAAGATACTGAATTCTGGAGAAAATACAAGATGCTCCCCCAGAAGAGATATATTAGATATAGAGGTATGGTTGACAATAAAAAATTTAAAATATGATGATATGAATTATAAGTCCATTCAACAGATTCAATGACAACGTTAAATTTCCCAAGTATACCAAGGAGAGGAGAAGACAAAAGTTAGAAATAGAAAATAATAAGATATGGATTAAATCTAAGATGCCAGTGCTCCAATAGCAACAGCAAAAAGGGAGGGAACAAGAGAAAGATAACAAGAAGAGAGTACCAGAAACTTTGCAAAATACCCTGATCAAAGGCAATTGATTGAGGTGGCAAAGGACTTACTCAAATACTCATCCAGGCTATGGAGCTAGGGGAGCTTTCATTTCCTGTAGGTTAAAGTTTAATACTCACCTGCCCACGAGGAAATGAGGTAATGACATTAAGAAACACCCCAGGCCCATAACCACACATCCAACACCAATCATGATAGGTCTGTGCAGTTTCGTTCCAAAATAACTCACGAATATAATCAACAAGAGATTTCCTGTGAGGAGGGAATGAGAATGCTTGTTTCAGTAAAGTATTAGCAACTCTTAGTTAACAGCCTCTCCAGCATTTGGACTCGAGGGTTAATTGTTTAACAACGCCCTTAAGAATATAGGAACTTGGCTGTTAGGTGGGGGGTTAGTATGTTTTGTATATTGTTTTAATTTGTAAAGCAATTGTGATCCTGAGGGAAGGATCTCTTCCTCTCTGGAGAATACTAAAGCTCTATTCATGACCATCCATCCCTTGGTATTGGCTACAAAAGCTAGTGTAGGCCTGCATGTCACCTCTGACCACTCCTCTCATGCCTGCTCTATGCAAATTCAAATGAGTTCATGTTTTTAGCTTACTATTTAAAACCACCTTCATTGCTCAACATGACTAAGCTGGATACCTGCTTCTATTGTCACTTCTTTTGGATGACATAATACTGTTCGGAGTCCTAATGCTCCAACCAGGCCTTTGGTCTACATTGCATAGTCAAAGGGTCAAAGCAAAAATTCATCTTTGTGGTTTAGGAGAAAGCTTGGTTTAAAAAACAGGTTCAGAAGCCTTGTGCTGAAAGAGAGGTCTTTGATAAATATGTTTGAGAGTGGAAAGAACAAGTGGGACCTGGTAGTACTAGCTTGCCATCCCCAGATACTAGAAGGCTAGAACAGAAAGACTGCAAGATCAAAGTCAGCCTGGGCTACAGAGTGAGTTCAAGCCTGCTGCCAGGACTTAGCCTACACTGAGGACAAACAGAGGATGATGTGTTTATAAAAATGTATAGAGATATATATGTTCTATGAAGGTGTGGGGGAAGGGTGTGCCTCAGAGGGCCCATGCCAAGGCATCCCTTCCCCCTGAGGGACCAGCCACACCACAGTATAGTATAGAATAGAGTTTATCTAGGGCATGGGGAGGGGAGTTAAGAGGGTAATAGAGGCAGAGAAAGGCAGAGAGAGGGAGAGAGTAGAGAAGTGGAGAGGTGGAGGCCGGCCATGACCATGTGGAGGGGGGGAGGGAATGGGGAGAGGTAAGAGATAAAAGAACAAAAGAGAGAAGCAAGAGAGGCAAGAGAGAGAGGAGGGAGGCAAGCAGCCCCTTTTATAGTGGGCCAGTCCTACCTGGCTGTTGCCAGACAACTGTGGGGTAGAGTTTAGACAGAATGCTAACAGAGGATACCCAGAGAAATAAATACTTCATATTGCCTATGTCAAGGTGGATTATTTCTCCTGCATAACAACTCCACAGGAAAAAGCATTTTGTCTTCTGGGCCTGGCAGACAGACTGACCCTGCCCAAGTTACAATGGAAACCAAAGGGACCTGGGAACTGTTTAGGTAGTGGACCATTGACCAATCACTGTCATTTTAATTAATACATTACACCTAGATTATAGTTTACTCTTCCCAGCTTTCTGACTACATTGACAACTAAGTTAACTGTAGCTTGACAACTAGAAAACAGACCTAGCTCCTTACCCCAAGGTAATTCACTACTATATTAGCTCATTAGTCAATTTGTTAACTATTTAAGACTACCAGATCTCTTATCAAAAAGACGGACAGTTTTCGCTTGCTCAAAGGCTTCATGATAGACGATACATAAGTTCAGATGTAAGCTTCTACAGATGGAACCTTCTGTTAGTTCCTCATCTAAACCTAGTTTCCAGTGACTAAATGTGTCATATTTCCTCTCTTTGCTCTGCCACTGAACTAACATTAACCAATAGAGTTCTTATAAACTAGCCTAACCCTAATAAAACATTCCATTACATGATCAACTTTTATAATCATAAGTTCAGTTTCCTTTGGCTGTCTTTCAACTATAAACTTAAAGTGTTTCTTGTGCTAAATCTATACTACAGCTATCATACATAGTTACAAATGCAAGTTTCTTTTGGTTGCCTTTTACCTATAGACTTAAAGTGTTTCTCATGCTATATCTATATTATCCACTATTATATTGGTCAGGGTTTTGAGTTTCCTTTGTCTTTTAAATATAAACTTAAAAATGTTTCTCATTATGCTATTCAGTCTCCTAGACAAAAAAAGAAAAGGCCTCCTTGCTTCTTCTGCACGGAGGTTTTTTGTTTTGTTTTGTTTTGTTTTGTTTTGTTTTGTTGTCTTCCTAGGCTCACCTCATTGTTGTTAACAAATTTATCTCTTTTGTAAACTTATAGGAACAGGAAACCCACTCAGATCTACCACTCATGGACCAAATAGATTCCATCCAGAGAAGTACACCTGCCAAGCCATAGCCTAAGTTCCTCTACCTGTGACCTACTCCAGAGGATGGGATTCCTCTCCTTTTACTGGGATTTGAGACTCCCCTCATCCCAACCACCAAGACCTAAGAGTTTCACATGTACATTTAAGAAAAAAATTTTCTCACAAACATTCTTAACTTTATTCTCTACCGTGTGTGTGTGTGTGTGTGTGTGTGTGTGTGTGTGTGTGAGTATCTTGTCAAGTCCAGGCATTTACTCAAAATCTACATCTAGGACAGCTCCAGAAAAGCAACCCACAAATTCTCCAATCTACTCTCACAGACAGATGCTTCTACTGGACCCACTCCTTTTGTTCATAGATAGCTCCACGGATCCTGGACAGCAAGGAAATAGCCAACTCTACTAAGACTAGACGAACATCTCCACACTCATTTTCTTAGGTTTCTCAGAGACATGTAGCCCCAAAGTCAGTAGGACGTAGCTAAAGATCAAGATAACCCTATTCCTGCTTCACCATCACCTCTGTCTAGTTTTTTTCTTTTTTTAATTAAACAAAAAGGGAAGAATGTTAGCATTCCTTCTAGGTTCCACTCCACAGTTACCTGGCAACAGCCAAGTATGCCTGATTCACTATAAAAGGGGATATTTACCTCCTTTTGCCCCCTCATCACTCTTTTTTATCCTCTTACTCTCTTACTCTCTGCCCTTTCTCTCCCTGCCCTTCTCCCTCTCTCCCTATGCCCTCTCCCCTCTCTCCATGTATTCCTGGCTGGCCTCTCCTCTTCTCTCCTCTTCTCTCTGCCTTCCTCTGTCTCAATTCCCCTTCCTATGCCCTAAATAAACTCTATTCCATACTATATCCATTTTACGGCTGGTAATTCAGGAGGAAGGAATGCCTCAGCATGGGTCCGCAGAGGCGCTCCCTTCCACTTCACCATACTGCCCTTCTACCAAACATATCTTTGGCTTTCTTTCGTTTTTATAAAACACAACAGCTTGGGCAACTTAGTGAGAGTTATAAAAGAAAAAAAAAGTAAACAAAGAGGCTGGGAATAGAGTAAGAGAAGGCTTGTCTTATGTGTGTGATGACAGTTTCAATCACCAGTATTAGTCACACAGAAAAGAGGTTGAATAGAACCAAATACATAAGTAAGTTCTCTACAAACCACATATTTTTGTTTGATGATAACGTTTGCCTTGTTCATATAATACATAAAGGAATGATTGGAAAATTTAAGCACTCTTCTTTGATGAGTTAGCAATCTCTAATTGGTCTTACATATTTGAAAGGTATATGGAGACTTTATATCTCTTCCTATTCTATTTCTCTCTAGTCTTCTCTATAGAAGAGATGCTGTATTGTTTGGAATGGCATTTGCCCCAGCTCCATATTCTTATCATTTTTATTACAGCCTGTCTCTGTTTCCAAGGTGCTCCATCAATAAAGTCATCATGCAGAAGGTAATGTCCCATGATCCTCACTGTTTGAACTCTCCGTGTATCCTTCTAGTCTATGGCTGTGCACCCCTGAATGTACAGGATCTTGTCTGAGATATCTATTGATTGAAAGGAAAACTATTACCTCTTCACATTAGGCTGAGTTTACCTTTTACAATGTCTTGCTATGTCCTCATATAGTGGTGCAAAGGTGTGGAGAGAGGTAAGTTATTGACCGGACTAGGATCAGGTTGCTTGCAAAACTGCCTGGGGAATGCCTACAAAATGGTACTTTCACTACAGTGTGAATTACTTTCTCTCATAATTGTTTCTACCTAAGACTTCCCCTTAAGTCACCTGTCATAGTGACTGGTGATGCAAATAGTTAATATTTTTCTTTAAATGGGATTTTTTAACCTTTAGTCTTCAATCCATTGAGTTCACAGAATTTAGTGTCTTCCAACAAGTTAAAGTTTTACATAAACTTGAGTGAGAATTATTTTCAATAATCATTAACTTGGTGTTAGAATTTCTTTTCATAGTAAAATACGGAATATTAGTGACATGAGCAGTCACAATTCTTTCACCATTAGAAGTACAAATAGTGGTATATGACATTGTGGTTGTTGTAAATATTGCAAAATATCATGGAGACAATAACTACTTAAAAATCAGATCTAAATAATATTCACCTTGTTGTTTAAAGGCTCAAATCTTCCTGTCTGACAGGCTGTTTAAATGTTTGACAGTTTCACTTGATGTAACTGACTTCCTCTTTGCCTCTATAGTTTAATTCTGTACAACTAAATATTATCCTGAAATGTCAGTGGGTTTTCATGTTGAGTCCTCAGCACAGAAAGTTCAATAACTACTTCCAATCCTATACTGGCACTCTGCCATCTAAGTTATAAAAGACGTACTCCACAACAAGCCCCAGTCTCTACTCATTTCTCGTTCCTGCACAATTCTCCAGTCTCATGATCTAACGACTTCCAACTTCCCATAAAACTGGGCTACCTCCATCTCCACAGAAATGGTTTGATGCTTCGCCCTTTACAACTTCCCTTCACATTTACTTGTCCATGACTTCTCCTAGAAAACTTTTACTCCTTCTGGAGACTTTCTTCCCTAGCACAGTGTGTCTGGGAGGTCTGGGCCTAATCAGTGGACATATTTGCCACATCTAACACAGAGAACACTAGCAGAATCTGTATAAGGTTTATGTGAGGCACTCATCCTGATTCCACTGAAAGCCTAGGACACTGGTGGAATGAGAAGCAGTAAGGAACTTGACCTTGGAAGACATAATGGAGCATCCTTAGTGTGGGTGAGCTTCCGCTCAATCCCAATTTTCTTTTCCATTTTTTTTTAAACACAATGAAAACAATTGAAGGAATGCCAGGATTCATCTTGGAGAGGCTAAAATCTAGCAGGTGATCTTCCTGAGATGGTTTCACCATGGGCTGTAAAATGTGATGGATGAGCCCTTCTAGGCAAGGCTGGAAGAAGTCAACTTTAGGAAAAATTCCTGCTATTAGTATGCCACATATATATATACATATATATGTGTATATATATATATATATATACACATATATATGTATATATATATATGTATATATATATATATATATATATATATATATATAGCACATCCTATTGGACAGATTTCTGCACACTGACGAAGATGTGCTGTCTTGTAGTAATACTTTATAAACAAATAGATGATTTCTTAATTCTTAATGATGCTCCTATAAGAATTCCTAAAGTTATTAAGCCCTTTAAAATAGGACTACTATTACACCCCTTTCTAATATGAAAATTGCAATTAAAATTCTGCCAGTCTTCAAGTGTCGTGAGTTAATTACTTCTGAATTGGAAAGCAGGCATTTACAACTTATGACACATTGGAAGAAGTTGTAAAACTAGTGACAGATAATGAATGTCTAGTTTTAATGGGAACATATGTAAACATCTCTGTTGTAAGCTTCTTAATCAATTCATGATTTGAATTTACATTTGTGCTTTCAGTGAACTCTTCTAAAGAAAAAGATATTCGGAAAACCATGTGATCTATTCCCCTAGAAATGGTACCAAAATCTCTATGAACGAATACATTGGATGGCATTATTACATCAGAGCAGGAAGAGAGAGCGAGATTAGGAGGAGGAGAGAGAAGGGAAGCACAACGGAGGAATGTAGAAATTAAAAGGGAACGTAGAAATTAAGAGAACAATAACAAAACAGAGAGAAAGAAGGACAAAGAAGGAGCTGCAGAAAGAGCAGAAGGAGCAGGCAGGCTTCTTGCTTTGGGCACATCAGGTCTTTTCTTAACCACAAGGCAGGCTTAGTCTTACTAAAGAGAACAAAGCCTTCTTCCAGACTTGGGTTTAATTCATTTAGCAATAAAAAAGTAGAATATTTTTCTTTCTCTCTGCAGTGAAGATTGGACCTCAGTTTTCATCCAGAATGAGTGAGTTCTTTTGCACTGATGCTTGGGCTTCTGCTCTATATGTGTGTGCATGTGTGTGTGTGTGTGTGTGTGTGTGTGTGTGTGTGTGTGTGTGTGTAGTATGTAATTATGAAATAACTAAGTAGTTGGGCTCAACTGATTTGCATGAAGGTGTGTGTGTATGTGTGTATCAATTTGTATATTAATGTATACAGGTTTATGCATATTTGCTTGTGTACAGAAGATTTTCCTTCTGTAAGTGACTCTCTTCTCTTCAATAAAAGTTTATTGCTCTAAATGTCCCTCCTGTCTGACAAGCAAGAGAGAAAAAAGCCCTAGCAATTAATACTTTACTTAATGCCCCACTGTTAGACTACAGTTGTTAAACACCCAAGCCAGCAGATTTTTTAACCTCAGAATGTGCAAAAAAGCTATTAGATATTTTTGGAAGCCAGTAGCTCCAGTATTGAACAGTATTATAGAGTTTAAAGACCAGAGACTATCAGTCTTTAAAGCTACCTCTAAGTCCAACTCTGTTTTCCACTTCAGCTCACTAAGGCCAAGCAGGCTCCAGGCAAAGAAAGTAAAAACTACGATTAAACAAAGCTCATTGTTTATAGATGGAATCTTTTTTCAGCCTTGGTACTCTCATATTCCACTTCACCACCAAAAATTCAGAATTGAAGGTCATCCATCTTTTTTAGGAACTGTGTGTGACAGAACTCAAACACAAGAAAACTTCCTCATCTTCTTAGTGAATAGGAGAGGAGAATCATCAACCTCACAGACACAGTAGGGGAAGAGAAACATTCGCTCTCTCCTTTGGAACAAAAGTTCCTTCAGACTCCTATATCAACCATTTAAAATATGAAGGAAAAGTCTTTACCATCTCTTTGACTTATCAAATGACAGAAGTATATATTAATACTCCATCTTCCACTCATCATCACAAGGGACAATGTCAGTGTATGTGGTACAAATTAGGTGCCATCATGAGGACATTTATATAAGTGGCTACTTCACAACCAAACCGTGTGTGTGTGTGTGTGTGTGTGTGTGTGTGTGTGTGTGTGTGTGTGTAAATAAATATAAATTTAACTCACCTATCTCAAAGCTCCCATTGATGAGTCCAGCTATAGACGTGGGGATACCAAATTGTCTCTCTATTTGTGTGAGCATGATAGTCATGTATGCTCCTGAGAGAGATTTGGATATATACGCCCATGTTAATGCCATCAGAAACATCTAAGAAGAAAAATGTTTGAGGAAAAAATGAAAACTTTGATTTCCAATTCTGTATCTGTCATCTACTGGCAAAATAGCCTCCACCATGAGATAAATGACTGAATCCAACATAAACATCCCTGGAACACCCAAGAAACTTTAAAGTGTAATCTCTCCTCTGCAGTTCTGTCCTCGCTTTGGACATGCAGGTAGAACAGCCAACAAGCAGTGGTATTGTTGATAGGTATGGCTTTACTCTTTTATCACTGTATCTTATTTATACAAAAGACATGGAGTTGTTCTATGTAAGACACAGCTATTGATGGGGCTTCAGTACTATACTGTTATCTGCAAGACAAGTGTTGTCCTGTTGAGGAAGAAGAGGAAGAGAACACAGAGCTACACCAAGGCATTGTGTCTGCAGCAAGCCTGCTATGTTCTCTATGCAGGAATGACATATCTCTAGATGTCCTGGGCCAGTTCAACACTTTGCCCTCTTTCTCTGCATTCTTTTGTACAAACAAGCTACATTCTCTTACTGTGGGCAAAGACTATAGTAAAGTAACCTACTTTTTTTCTTTCTGGTTGAATACTCTCTGTAACATTTTATTTATCTCGGTAGTCCAAGTGATGGTCATGGCATAGAAATCCAGGACAGAACCTTTTTGGTGTCCCTAGGGTGTCAGATAAAGCATGACTGTATACAGTTAAGACTCCTCACTACCTGCCTATGACTGATAACTCACCTTGAGTGATGTACTGAATTAGCTTCTTGCTTTCCTCAATTTATGGTCCATTTGTCATCATCCAGCTACTGGAATTTCTGTACTATCTCATCCAAGATAATATGCATATAATACTCTATTAGATTACTTTTTCTTACTTGTAAACTTATTGTCATAAAAACCACATAATTTGGATAAACTTGAGTAGAAACATATGCAAAAAAATTGGAAAAAGCAAATACCAAGTTTAGTATGGTTCAAAGTATACACTTTTGACTTCTAATTCCAAATTCCACTTACAGTGGTGTTCTTTCCTCTTACTGTAAATTTTTAAGAGGATATTATTGACACTTAATAATTTTCATATGAATTTTATAATTCAGGTCCTATATTTAAAGCAAAATCTACCAAAATTAAAAAACAATTATACTTGAGAGAACATTTGTTTCACAAACATTTTGCAGAAGAAAACAAGCCCATTACTTCTCAGAAAGTACAAGACAGTGGCCATGCTCATTCAGATCTACTGCAACATAACATCAGTAGTTATAAAGCTAATCCTATTGACTTTTTACCTCAGCACTCTAGAGTCTGCAGCAAACCCCTCAGAGCAGACTTTTCGGACTTACTAGGTAAGTTTTCTTTTCTCTCTTAATTTCTCTCACCCCCTGTGTGTGTGTGTGTGTGTGTGTGTGTGTGTGTGTGTGTGTGTACATGTTAACACTGGATGAATTCATGTTCGCATATGCACAAGACCAGAAGACAACCTCAGGTATAATTCCTCAAGCTTTGTACTTTTTTATTTTTTTTTAAACATGCTCTCTCCCCAGCCTGGAATTCACCCAGGAGGCAAGGCTGGCTCTTCAGTGAGTCTTGAGTATCTATCAGTCTGACTCCCATTTCCTCATGAAGGAATTAAAGTTATGTGACTCCACGCACAGAAATAGTTTCTATGTGGGCTTTAGGGACTGAACTCTGGCCCTCTAGTCTCCACAGCACATACGTTACTGGACAAGGTATTTCCCCGGCCCCCTTGAGAAATCTTCCTTCATTTTCTTCTAGTAAGTTGTATGGATTAATTTGCTATTTTCTAATTTCATACATAGATATATAGTCTGTTTATCCATTGCCTCCTCTCTTCTCTACCAACACCCTTATTCCTAGATGTCTTTTTCCAAGGTTCATGAATTTTAGTTTATATATTTTTGACCCATGTAGCTTAACCAGGGCCTTCTCTGTAGACATTCTTTTCATGTTGGAAAACTTCATCCAAACTGAGTAATATTATGATCACTTTCAGTGCTTGCTTAAAAAGACATCCATGAGTATATACATGCATACATAGAAACAATCTGTACCTTGATCTTGGAAAAGCATCTAACCCCATGGGTTGCAACTCTTCTCTCAGGTTCTCCCATGTTGTTCTGACTGCTTATGGATGTCTCTACTTTAAAAATTCTACTTCTTACTTTTCAAAAAAATACAAAGTGGCTAAATTATTTACTAAAATGTAAATTATGTTTCATTTCCTGATATTGAATTGTTTTTCTTAGTTTTTTTATTTTTCTCTCATGCGTTACATCCCAACAACAGTGTTCCCTCTCTCTGCCCTTCACAGCCCCTCCCCTCAACCTCCCTTCTCTGATAGAGTCAATCCTCTTCATCTCCTTTCAAAAAAGCAGTGCTGGTCTCTCAGGGATATCAGCATAACATGAAGTAACAAGTTACAATGAAACTATAAACATACCCTCATATCAAGGCTAAGGAACGCAACTCAGCGTGGGGACAGTTGTTAAATTATTTACTGAACTGTAACAAGTAATTCATTAAAAAACAAAACTCTCTTGGGGTTAAGGTGTATTACTCGGGATTTCTATTGCTGTGATAAAACACAAGGACCAAAATCAACTTAGAGGGAAAAGGTTTGTTTTACTTACAGTTCTGTACCACAATTTATCACTGAGGGGAGTCTGATCAGCAATTCAAAGCAGGAACCTGGATACAGGAGCCAATGCAGAGACATGAAAGAATGCTGCTTATTGCTTTGCTCCTAATGATTGCTCAGCCTGCTTTCTTGTAGATTCCAGGACTCCTTGCCTAGGGATGGTCCCTCCACAATGAGCTGGGCCCTCACATCAATCATCAATCAAGAAAATGCTACATAGATTAGGCCATTGGTCTGCAAATGACTCTAGTCTCTGACAAGTTAATAGAAAGCTGTATAGCACAACTGGGAAGGTAGTTCAATGGGCAAAGTGTTTGATTCCTAATCTTGAAGAGCTGAGTTTGAATTCTTAGCATCCAGATGAAAATCTGGGCTTCTCTGCACCTGACTGTAACAACAACACTGGGAGGAACTGCCACCCCATTTCTGCTTTCTCCTTTGGGTTAGCCATGCCTGTTGTGCACTGAGATGAACTAGAAGAGAGAATATTTAGCTGGTCATGAGTGAATACATTGCAGGATCTTGGTTGGCAATGAGCACCCAGGCAGAGAACACACCCAGGAACAGCTTTAGAGAACAGATTTATTGGAGGAAAACGGGGTATTTAGTCCTCTAGACAGGTAGTCAGGGTCTCTTGTGCAAGTTTATATGGTCATGTACTGTTGGCCACAGCAGGGTGTTGGAAGATGTTTCATCTGCATATTCAAAGTCTCTAGGGTCTTGGGAGAAAACATTGTAAAATCAAATAAGGAGTAGAGTCTCAAAACTGACAGGGTAGTAAATTCTTACTAGGGGTTGATGGCGGTAGGAGCTGATTTTATGGTGCCAGGTTGGGAGGTAGGGAGGTAGTCAACTCCTGCCATCTTCATGATTGAAGGATTGAAGCTCCCTGGGTTGCAGCTCCCTTGACCTTTCCTCAGTAACCTGGGCCATTACAGCCCCACAAACACCAAGACAGCAGTATTACTGCAGTGTGCCAACCTGGCACCTCGACTGAGTGAAACATCAACAGTTTCAGTGAAAGACCCCATCAAAAAACATAAGATTGAGTATTGTAGAGAAAGCCTTTCAACACTGACTTCTAGTCTCTGTTATATGCACTCTTGCATATGTGCTTACATATTTATGCATATACACAAAGCCATGAATACATTTACATTGTGCACACGCGCATGCGTGCACACACACACACACACACACACACACACACACACACACACACACACATCACTTGAATAAGAGCAGTTTTACCAGTACCTTGAATCTTTAAAAAAAATACCCAGAAAGTTTTTGTCTTTTTATTCTGACTGACCTTGTAAATAATTGCTTAGGAGAATTGTAGGCATAATAATCTTTTCTCAGTCTACTTTAATAAGGATTCAACCTCTCCTGTAACCCACTATCCACTAGAGGTAGTGGAAAGAAAGGTTATTAGGACATAGGGAAGTAGACCTGTATAGAAATAGTTTTGGGGGGAGCAAGTCCAATCTTTGTTGTCAGGATATCAACAGTTTAGTCTAGTAGCAAACACCAAATATAAATCAGCAGCAGTTCAGTTCTCTCAGCAGACACCACACATGAACCAGCAAAGGCAGTTCAACCTAGAAGAAATCACTGGGCTTGCCAACATGCCCAAGGCCACAGAATCAGCAAGAAGCTGCAAGAACCTCAAAAGACATTTTTTTTTTTTGGTGAGCTTTGCTCTATGGCATCACCACAAGTGATGCATAGCAAAATGTAAGGTGAACCAATAAATACATGTTGTCAGTGAAGAATAGAAAGGAGGAGCAAACCAAACCAATGCCCTGGCTCCAACTGACTGTGGGGTTATATTTAATATTCTTTCTGAACATTGTGCATCATTTTATGTGTTTGCTATAGCAAAATGTCCTTTCAACTGTGTCTGTCTGCTTTAGCCAAACATCCTTTCACTTGTGTGCCCTAGAAAAACCTCATTTGACATAACTGACTTTCCAAGGAAACCAGAAGTCCCCACTTCAAAGAAGATTGTTTGTTTGATTTCTATTGAAAAATCCAATGGAAATAACTATATTCATTCTTTGGTTGTATTAAAAATAGCCTTGGAGCTTGTTAGACTCTAATCTTAAAGCTAAAGACAATGTAGTTAAAATAAAGCTTTTCAATTCTTTAGCCAAAGCAAATAAGACCCAGGCAATGCCCCTTGAACTCACTTGGAGGCTGCTACCTTTAAGAACAAAAAGGCCCACCTGGAAATCATCCCATAGAAGAATGCAAATAGATACATAGTCATCACCCTGCACAAAACTCAAGTCCAAGTGAATCAAGGACCTCAACATAAAAATCGGATGCACTGAAGCTAATAAAAGAGAAAGTAGAGAAAATCCCTGAATGCATGGGCACAGGAGAAAACTTCCTGAACAAAACAGTGATAGTGAAGGCACTAAGAACAACAATCAATAAATCAATAAATGGAACTAAAAACTGAAATCTGTATATTTAATGAAGCCTTGTCACCATTCCAGAAGCTTCTCCTCCTGTCATATTTGCAGCATGGCACCAGGAAGGTGATTCCCAAATACTGAGGTCTAATGTAGCCACCATATGTTGTTCCAGTCTGTGTGAATACCAAGTACTTGGCTGCAACTCCATTAGGATGTTCATTTGACACCTATACGAATCTATTTTCTTCATCTTTGAGTTTCTGTGCATGTGTGAATGTGAGTGAGTGCACATGCATACACATGTGTTTGTGTATGTGTTTGGGTGTTTGAACAAGTACGTATGTGCAGAACAGAGGACTCCATCAGGTATTGGTCCTCACTTTCCATTTGATTGAGTCAGAGTATTTTGCTGCTTCATACTCAGGATAGCTGTTTTGTGAGCTTCTCAGGATACTCCTGTTCCTCCCTCTTCTGACACAGGCATTAATAACTTTAAGAAACTTCACTGTCAGTTTCCTTTAAACAAAAACACTTAGAAAACCAATGTAAAATGTTCCCACGATTTAGACATCTTGTTTCTCTGTCTTTCCAGTCTCCTCTTGCATAATTTCTTCCCATATCTCAGATGAAAGGCTTACCTCTCACCTTCCCTAAATTCTCATTCTCTCCTTCCCCTTCATCAAAGTATTCCCTCTGCCTCTTGCCAGGGAACATCCCATGAGACCAGGTTTCCTGTAAATGTTCTATGTAGTAGGGGCCAAATACTTCGGCTTTGTAGTTAATTTTCCAACAGAGAGTTCCATTGCATTCTTAAAATCATAACATCTGTGTTTATAGAAGGAAGACAAATGTTCTGAAAAGCCATTGAAGTGGTAACGCCCTAAACCTTAGGAAAGCTGTTTCCTTTGTTTAAGATTGATTACTCCTGTTTGGAGAATAATAAATTCTCTAATTTTATTAAGCACTGTTGAATTACAAAACAAAATTTCTAATCAATCTAGATAGAAAATTCTCCAAAAGGTATTTTTCTGTCTGTCTTGAATCTGTGTTGAAGTATCTCAGAGACTTCCAAATGACAAATAAATAAATAAATAAAATAAAAAAGCTGTCAGAGGTAAATATACCTCTATTGACTTATTAGGAAGCATGAATTTCCCACATTAGTGTATATCCAACTAATTATTTGAATGGAGTTGGTACCATATATGTGGGAGACAAGTAGTTGTTAATCCTTTTATAAATCTAGATAATATATTTTAATATAATTATTAGAAATCAACAAAAGAATGATTCTCATGACCAAATATCAAAATTTTTGAAAGGGAGTTTGGCCCCCTGGTACCAGTACAGTATACACACAGACACCAAATTCTTAGCACAAGGAAGCTTTATTAACCTGGGGCAGGGGGAGAGGGGCATCAAATGCAGCAGGAGCAAGAAAGAAAAGCAAGATGGCAAATGAGGGTGTTTCTGCAGGAGTGGGATTTTAGGGAGAAAAAGGAGAAATCTGTGACAGAGTGAGTTGGTAAGTCCTGATTGGACATATTAGTAAAATAATTAAGTTTTATTATTAGACCTTAATATTTTCTTCAGAAATGAGTTGGTGGAAAAATAAAGGAATTGACCTTGTAGTTTAGCTTTAGGAGTGTAACAGTTTTTAGCAAGGGTGAAGGTTAAAAGTACAAAACCTATGTACAACAGTTGCTATGCCCTAGCCTGTGCTAACCTGTGTGCAACAGTTGCTATGCTCTAGGCTATGTTAACCTGTGTACAACAGTTGCTAGGCCCTGCCTGTGTTTACCTGTATGCAACAGTTGCTGAGTTCTAGCCTGTGTTAACCTGTGTGCAACAGTTTCAGCTTGCTAGACCACCTTCATTTCCATATTTTGTTTAATTATTTGGTTGATGGGTGATGGGTAAGTGGGAATTATTCTCTCTGGTTACTTCCTACTGACATTGGAGGCATCCATGTTGGGGAACTAAGGAAGTTGGAATGTTGGTAAATTTGGGGAATTTACTAGATGGCCAAGTTCTGTTGGAACATCTGAGGCTAGGGAAGAGAAATTTGTGAGACTGGACCAGGATGTAGAATCAGAGGAAACAGCTGAGGCCGGCACGGGGACTGGAGTTGTTGGAGCAGTCTGCATTGATTGGAAATCTACGGATAGACTAGAGACTATGTTACACTTAAGAAGTTTAAGGGAAAATTATCTTGGATGCACTTTTGAAATTTTTAAGTTTGTGGTCTTGATAGTTGGGGAACACTAAGACCAGGGAAGGGAAAAATATCTCAATCTCACAAATAGGTGGAAAAATAAGGCTGTTGGTGGATAGGAGTACTTATCTGGAATCATATTTAAGTTATTTCTGAAGTTTATAAGAATTTTAAGTTTATAAAAAGAGGTAAAAGATCTAAATACTAGAACCATTGTTTTTGATCTATATTGAAACTTACATTGTAGAAAAATTAGGTTTACTTTTTTAAATCAGGATAAAAGTTTGGGGACCCAAACAATAGCATAGAATGATGAGAAGAAATCTGAAACAACCTTTTATATGCCTTAAATTACTTTCTCAGACACAATAATCACTTTCTCAAATCCACATATTAAGCTTTTAAAGATTATTTATTAAGCTTTTATATTCTCAGGCCTTAAAACATTCTTTTATAACTTGCATTTATACATTGTAATTTTGAATGTGCTGTTTTGTAAACACAGAAAAAAAAGTCTAATCTGCTAGAATGAGAGTCAGGTTTATTTGGAGAAAGGATAAAATGGATTTAGCATTAGAGTGAAATATTTGATGTAAGTAAGAAGTAATGTCTTGTGTTAAAGGAGGATTAAGTGTGTTGTTATCTGGGTTATGTAGTAGGATAGCCTGGAGCTAAGTGGGATGAGCCCTAGAGGATGAAAGTGTACCTTGAAGGGCTGTCATATTGGGGCAATTATTGTCTGTACAGAAAAGAAATGTATGTGACAGGTTTTTGAGAAGAGAAATTTATAGGACTAGAATCTGAGACCATGGAAGGGATTGGAGTCCTCTGTAACTTAGAGGCTGAGAGATCTCTCTGAGATAGACTAGATGGGAATAGATTGTGATGGGGGATCCTGGAATTAACTTAATAGATTTAGTAATGAACGGAGAAACTGAGGCAAGAGTACATAGACAAGGCAGCTAGTTGTGGAATGTGTAGTTTAGAGTTTTGAAGAGATTGATGACAAGATCAATTCTAGAAAGTATTTATGCATTTTAGAAGTATAAAGATGGAAAGGTCTTTATAGATTTGCAAGGTAAAAAGCTGAGAAGGAGGCAGACCTTAAGCACAAACTCCTCAGCCAGTCCCACAACACCCAGAGGAAGCTCCACTCCCAAGTGCTCTAACAAGTCCAGGACCACAGGATCACAGGATCACAGGATCACAGGATCACAGGATCACAGGAGCTGGGTCACACTAGGATCTCAGGGTCCCAGAGGCAGCTTCACTCCCAGGAGTTCTGTCACATGCAAGATCTCAGGATCACAGGATCCCAGAATCAGAGGATCCCTGAGACAGCTGGTCTCCGAGGAGTTCTGAAACAACCAGGACCACAGGAAGGACAGGCTCCACTCAGATAAAGGGAGGGCAGGTAGCACTAGAGATAACCCGATGGCAGGAGGCAGGCGCAAGAACATAAGCAACAGAAACCAAGGTTACCTCGTATCATCAGAACCCAATTCTCCCTCCATAGCAAGTCCTGGATACACCATCACACCGGAAAAGCAACATCACACAGATCTAAAATCACTTCTCATGATGATGATAGAGGACTTTAACAAGGACATAAATAACTCCCTTAAACAACACAGGTAAACAACTAGAAGCTCTTAAAGAGAAAACACAAAATTTCCTTAAAGAACTACAGGAAAACACAACCAAACAGGTGAACAAGTTGAACAAAACTATCCAGGATCTAAAAATGAAAACAAAAGCAATAAAGAAATCACAAAAGGAGACAACCCAGGAGTTAGAAAACCTAGGAGAGATCAGGAGTCATAGATGCAAGCATCACCAACAGAATACATGAGATAGAAGGGAGAATCTCAGGGGCAGAAAATACCATACAAAACATTGACACAACAATCAAAGAAAATGCAAAATGCAAAAGTTCCTAACCCAAAACATCCAGGAAATCCAGGACACAATGAGAAGACAGAACCTAAGGATAATAGGTATAGAAGAGAGTGAAGATTCTCAACTTAAAGGGCCAGTAAATATCTTCAACAAAATTATAGAAGAAAACTTTCCTGACCTAAAGACAGAGATGACCATGAACATACAAGAAGCCTACAGAACTCCAAATAGACTGGACCAGAAAAGAAATTCCTCCTGTCACATAATAATCAAAACACCAAATTCACTAAACAAAGAAAGAATATTAAAAGCAGTAAGGGAAAAAGGTCAAGTAACATATAAAGGTAGACCTATCAGAATTACACCAGACTTCTCACCAGAGACTATGAAAGCTAGAAGATCCCGGGCAGATGTCATACAAACTCTAAGAGAACACAAATGCCAGCCCAGGCTACTATACCCAGAAAAACTCTCAATTACCATAGATGAAGGAAGGTGGGAACAGGTGACTCCCTGGGGTTCACTTGCTAGGTGGCCTAAAAAAAACAGAAAATTCTAGACCAGTGAGATCCTGTGTCAGAAGCACAAAGTGCATGGTTCTGAGAGTCAACAGCTGAGGTTGCCTTCTGGCCTCCATGTGCACATGCTCCTGCATACTACACACATTCGAACACAATAACTAAATTAATTAATTATTAATAATAAAATAGTTAACAAAAGTCTCATGATATGAAAAGTTTTCAGTCAATCTCAACTATACAGCAAGTCTGAGGCCATCTTGAGTTCACAAGACCCTATCACAACAAAGGGAAAATTCTGTCCTGAGTAATTTAAAGTTTTAACTTTAATGTTGATTGATGCATGTGGCTCTGTACCTGTGTGTATACAAACAGGTACATGTGGGAATCTGAGAAAGACAGAAGAGAATGACAACTGGCCTGAAGCTGGAGTTGGGAGCTGCCTCGTGTGAGTGCTGGGAACTAAACATGTCTCCCGAAAGAGCAGCAAGTGCTCTTTACAGCTGAGCTATCTCTCCAACCAGACCAGAGCATTTTAACTCAAGTCATTTGACTAATGATCTCTATTGCTTTGCAATTACAAAATAATGCTCAGACTCTGTCAAGGTTTTCTATAACATCTAAGAATTTTAAGGTCACTTACATGAATACAAAGTAAATTGAGTTGTTCACAACAAATATCAATCTATCTTATCTATTTTAAGCATGACGAATTTTTTTAGTAAATGTAGGCTTAGTTCATAACACATGTTGATGCAGCACAGAAACATCAGCCCAAACACTGACAGGATTATTGCCATATTGATTCCTAGTCCAACAGACCTCTCACAGCCTGCAAGGCAAGGTGAGCGATATGCTAAGCCATTGTCTCCACACACTGGATCCCATGTTTTTGTTAAGAAGCTACACCTTGTGTTGCAGTCAGCAAGGACATTATTCTCCATATCAAATGACCGCTGAACTCAGAAATGTTTTAAAAGACTGTCACAGACACAGAAAACCCACATAAACACTTTATTTTCCTCCCTTCATCCCAGCATGCGTGAACTCCGATGCACAAAACCAAGGAGGGAAGGGATGGATGGATAGAAGGCAGAGAGAGAGAGAGAGAGAGTCAGAGAGAGAGAGAGAGAGAGAGAGGAAGGAAGCAAGGGAGAGGGAAGCAAGGGAGAGAGGGAGGGAGGGAGGGAGAGGGAGAGGGAGA
>CM052700.1:7109106-7133523 GCA_028551405.1 Uromys caudimaculatus | reverse complement strand
ACTCCAGAAAACCAAATAACCCTATCAAAAAATGGGAAACAGAGCTAAACAGAGAATTCTCAACTGAGGAAATTCGTAGCGCTGAGAAGCACCTAAAGAAATGTTCAACATCCTTAGTCATCAGGGAAATGCAAATCAAAACAACCCTGAGATTCCACCTCACACCAGTCAGAATGGCTAAGATCAAAAACTCAGGTGGCAGCAGATGCTGGCGAGGATGTGGAGAAAGAGGAACACTCCTCCACTGTTGGTGGGATTGCAAGCTGGTACAACCATCTGGAAATCGGTTTGGCGGACCCTCAGAAAAATGGACATAGTACTACTTAAGGACCCAGCTATTCCTCTCCTGTGCATATTCCCAGAAGATGCTCCAACATGTAATAAAGACACATGCTCCACTATGTTCATAGTAGCCATATTTATAATAACCAGAAGCTGGAAACAACCCAGATGTCCCTCATCAGAGGAATGGATACAGAAAATGTGGTACATTTACACAATGGAGTACTACTCAGCTATAAAAAACAATGACTTAATGAAATTTGCAGGCAAATGGATGGAACTTGAAAATATCATCCTGAGGAAGGTAACTCAGTCACAAAAGAATGAACATGGTATGTACTCACTGAAAAGTGGGTATTAGCCCAAACATTCGGAATACCCAAGTTTCACTTTACAGTAACCGCTGGACTGAGAGTGAGGTTCCAGATAGAGGAGTTAGAGAAGGGACTGAAGGAGCTGAGGGAGTTTGCAGCCCCATGGAGGGAGCAACAGTGTCAATTGGCCGGAACCCCCCGCCCCCGGTCCTCCTGGAGGCTGGACCACCAACCAAAGAATACACATGGAGGGACCCATGGTTCAGACCACATATGTGGCAGAGGAGGGCCTTGTTGGCCATCAGCAGGAGGAGAGATCCTTGGGCCTGAGGGTGTTAGAGGCCCCAGTAAAGGGGAATATCAAGGTGGGAATAAGAGAGTGAGTGGGTAGGTGGGTGGGAGGTGGAATTCCCTCATAGAGGCGGGGGAGGGGAAGGAGATGGGGGTTTCCCAAGAGGAGACCTTGAAAGGGGGAAACATTGGAAATGTAAATAAAGTATCAAAAAATAAATAAATAAATAATTTTTTAAAAAGCTAAGAAAAAAAGAATAAAGTACATGTTATCCAATTATTATTTTAATGTGTATTCATTAAAAATTAACTAATTTTAGCTAGCAGTTGCTGATATATTTTCTAGTAGTAAATGAGTATTTTCATTTGTCATGTGTAACCTTTATAACTTGTTACTCATCATATAACTAAAAGATATTTTGTTATCCATACTGACTGTCTCATTAAATAAAAAACCCTATGTAGACCAGCTCCCTGCCTGGTCCAGTCTACTCCTTGAAGCAAGAGAGCGACATGGCAGCTCCAGCTAAGGTTGAGAACCTGTCCCTGGTAGTAGTGCACCTGGAGACATTCGCCTGGAGAACTACCCAATACCCGAGCTGGGCCTAAATGATGTGCTACTAAAGATGTATTCGGTGGGGATCTGCGGCTCGCATGTTCACTACTGGGAGCGTGGCCGAATAGGGGAATTGGTTGTGAAAAAGTCAATGGTGCTTGGGCATGAAGCTGCTGCCACAGTCACAAAAGTTGGAGCATCGGAGAAACATCTAAAACTAGGAGATCGGGTTGCCATCGAGCCTGGCGTTCCCCGAGAAGTAGATGAGTTCTGCAAGATCAGACAATACAATCTGACACCACCATCAATCTTCCGTGCCACACCCCCAGATGATGGGAACCTCTGCAGCTTCTACAAGCACAGTGCTGACTTCTGCTACAAGCTTCCTGACGGTATTACCTTTGAAAAAGAGGCCCTGATTGAGCCTTTCTCTGTGGGGATCTATTCCTGCTGTCGAGGTTCAGTTTCCCTGGGAAACAAGGTCCTTGTGTGTGGAGCTGGGCCAGTTGGGATCGTCACTTTGCTTGTGGCCAAAGCAATGAGAGCTACTCAAGTGGTGGTGACTGTCCTATGTGCCTCTCAGTTGACCAAAGCCAAGGAAGTTGGAGCAGACTTTACCATCTAGGTTGCCAAAGAGACCCCTCAGGAAATTGCCAGTAAGGTGAAAAGTCTGCTGGGGGACAAGCCATTGAACGCACAAGAGAGGAGTCCTCCATCCAGACTGGCATCTATGCCACTTATTCCGGTGAGACCTTGGTGATTGTGGGAATTGGCTCTGAGATGATCAATTTACCCCTAGTGCAAGCAGCCCTGTGAGAAGTGGCTATCAAAGGCATGTTTCGAGACTGCAACACGTGACTGATGGCAATGTCCATGCTTGCATCGAAGACTTTGAATGTAAAGCCCTTAGTTACCCATAGATTCCCTCTGGAGAAGGCTGGAGAAGCCTTTGAAACAGCCAAAATGGAGTGGGGCTGAAAGTTATGATAAAGTGTGACCGTAATGACCAGAACCCCTAAATGTGAATTGATCTATTTCCTCAGCCTACTCTCTCAGGATCTAAGGGATAAATGGCTAGAACAGGAGGCCATTAATGCAGAACTTTGTTTTGAATGGTAAAAATAATAAACTCATAAACCGAGAGCCTTAGAGGAGTTAACGTGCCTTAAAGACAGAAGTAGAGACACCTTGGGGGACCTTGTACCCAGAATGAGATGCTTATACTGAGAAAAGTCTAGCACAGAGTCTGGCAGATAGGTCCTGGGAATGCCCTTTCTCTAGTACCTTTTTCTTTGGGTGAGGAGAAGGATGTCTTTGTCCATGTACCACTGTGGCTGCCAGGGAGTAGGGCTGACTTAAGAAGAAACAGCTTCATTATCATGGAAGTGGCCCCAGGGCTGAACTTTCGGTCAGCTGTTCAGAGCACAGTGTTTCTTAAGCTAAGTGTCATTTATGTGAGGGGGATAAGAAAAGGGTTTGCCTTCTGGTTCCAGGCAAGGAACTGATTGGAAGAATAAGACAAATCCCAGAAGAGGTACACTAGCTTACAACTCCGGATGTGGAAAGAATAAAGGCACTCAGCTCTGCCCAAAGGCCACCTCTGCCTCAGCTCCTAAGAATTCTATCCTTAACATTTGCAAAGTGGAGAACCACCTTCCCAACACTGCTCATTCATGAGTAAGAGCAGTACTGGTTGCTAGGCAACCAGGAGACTTCCACCCAAAGATCTTAAATCCTGCTTAACTCACACAAGAGGACCTTAGGAGGGCTGAGTTCCCCAATCACAGGATTAGACTCCTCTCCAAGGCTCACTCACAGGAAATTATTTTCCCATTCCACTCAGTTCTGGCTATCAGAAGATGCTCCCCTTCTTAGCTGGGTAAGGCTGGTGATATCTGTTGGATGGGTATCACAGAGCATAATTTCATCATAGGGTTTTTCTTTATAAGATTTGGGTCCAAATCACACTCTCTGTGATCTTAAGATAATCAAGAAGTACACAGTAACTGTGATGTAACTTGGGCTGTAATCCACCTCTTCAGCTATGAGTAGGGGACATGTGGGAAAAAAAAAAAAAAAGACTGCTAGAGAAGATCATGGCCAAAACCTGAGCTTTCTCAAACTGCTTCACATAATAAATTCTATTGCTGGTGTTGGGCTCCAAAAAAATAAACAAACAAACAATGCTATGTAAGCAAAATTTTAAAACTAACAGTATGGCTGAAACATGATAGGGGAATGAAGAATTTTGAATTAAAATGTGGCATTTCACCCTTACCTCTGAAGTCATTAGGTCTGCCATCTATAAGTGGTGATAATTTGCTTGTGATAATTAACTTATCAAAAGAGACATTGGTATAGCATTCCAGAGTATTCTCTCACACTCTTGGGACTGGACTACATAAATAAAATTTATTGTGTTACCTACTATATTCACAGACCCTGTGTCTATGTAAATGTTTGCACAGGAAGGTCCCAACCAAAATCCAGTTATTGGGCCAATAGTCTTTCCAATTTCTGAAATCCCTGGAAGCAAACAAAGACATGTCATTACATAATCTGATTTCCCCCTAGGTTATAGAGCTGAGCATCAAATCCAAAAGGCTAGTCAAGTGTTGTACAATGAGCTATAGACCTTACTACCTCACATATTTTTGTATATTCAACATATAAAGAAATTAAGTCCATGTATATGTATATGTACATGTAGCATGCACATATATATGTTACATGTACAAATGTGTGTTACGTACATACGTTGATTCTTGTAAATACTGAGAAAGAAGCTCCCACTGTTTTAATATAGAATGTTCCCCAGAACCCCATCTCTTACAGACTTGTTTCCCAGGGGGTACCACTGAAGTATGATGGAACACTTCTCCTTCCAGGTCAAAAGATAAATGGTTTTACTGCTTGAGCATTTCCACCATAATGAGATTCCTCATGACAGGCCTCCAAACCACACAGACCAGTGAGACAGACCCACAGCCCCAAAGATGTGAGACAAATGAATCCCTTTTCTTCACAAGCCATTAACTCGGGTATTTATTAAAGTAGAAGTAAGATGATTGACACAGAAACTTCATTACTTAAGGCAACATTTCAAATTTTCTTTCATGCAGAGGTAAGGGCAAGGCTGTACTATCACAGGCAGTTCCAACAAAGCCATGATACGAACAACGTCTGTTGATGCTTCTGTAGCCATGTTTTCAGAGGGTCTCTGTAATGGTTAACTTTTATTGTCAACTTGACACAACCTGGAATTACCTAAAAATCTTAAGGAAGTACTATTCATATTGCATCAATGTTTTTGTTTCCTCAGATGTGGCGATGCAAGACTTTCTAACTCTTTTTGAACACTCACTGGCTGGTTCCGTTCAGTTGTTATGCTCTACACTCCTCAACAGACTGACTCATTCAAACGGGCTTCTCTTGTCTTCTGATCTAATTACTCTACCTGGCCTCAAACTAATTTGGGCAATATGTTTTTGTTGTTGTCGCTTTGGTTTTTTAATTAATTATTTTATTTATTTATGTTTCAAATGTTGACCATGATCCTGGTCCCCCCTTGCAGAGTTTTTTGCCCTTCCCCCTCCCCTTTGTGTCTGAGAGGGTGCACTCCCATGGTATGCTCCCACCCTGGGCATCAAGTCTCTACAGGATTAGACACATCCTCTCCTACTGAGTCCAGACAAGACAGCCTTCTGCTACATGTGTGCTGAGGGCCTCAGACCAATCCATCTCAGGTCACCGAGACTTCCTAGAGATTCACTCCCAACCCCCACCGCCAGCAGGTGCAGATTTCCATTCATTCTCATGGCCCTCTGGGAATCTCTCCTGTATCTCTCCACACTTGATCCTACTCCCCTATTCCCCTCCCAATCCTGTCTCCCACCAATGTCTCTCCCTCCCTCTGCCTCCCATGACTATTTTGTTCCCCCTTCTCAGTGGCATTTAAGTAAGCATCAGGATGATATTTTCTAATTCCATTCATTTGCCTGCAAAATTCGTGATGTCCTCATTTTTCATAGCTAACTAGAATTCCATTGTGTAAGTGAACCACATTTTCTGTATACATTCTTCTGTTCAGGGACATCAGGATTGCTTAAAGTTTCTGGCTATTACAAATAAGGCTTTTATGAACTTAGTGGAACATGTGTCCTTGTGGTATGGTGGGGCATCTTTTGGGTATATGCCCAGGAGTGGTATACCTGGATCTTCAGGTTTACATCCCACCAGAAATGGAGGCATGTTCCCCTTTCTGCACATCCTTGACAGCATTTGCTGTTGCTTGAGTTATTGATCTTACTTAGTCATTGTGAATGGTGTTAGTGGAATCTCAGAGTCGTTTTGATTTACATTTCCCTGATGACTAAGGATGTTGAACATGTCTTTAGGTGCTTCTCAGCCATTCAAGATTCCTCTGCTGAGACTTCTCTGTTTCGCTCTGTAACCCATGTTTTAATTGGGTTATTTAGTGTTTTGGAATCTGACTTCGTGAGTTCTTTATGTATTTTACATATTAACACTCTGTCAGAGGTAGGGTTACTGAAAATCTTTTCCCAATCTGTGGGAAGACAATGACAGTGTCTTCTTTGCCTTACAGAAGCTTTTCAGTTTGAAGAGGTCATATTTATTAATTGTTGATCTTCCAGCCTGAGTCATTAGAGTTTTGCTCAAGACATTTTCTCGAGGGCCAATGTGTGCAAGGGTATTTCCCACATTCTCTTGTATTAAATTCAATGTATTCACTTGAGCTTCAGCTTTGTACAGGGTGATAAATATGGATCACTTTGCATTCTCCTACAGAGAGACTGCCAATTAGACCGGAACCATTTGTTGAAAATGTTTTCATTTTTCCAACTGTATGTTTTCACGTTGTCAAACATTAAGTATCCATATGTATGTGGCTTTATTTCTGGTTCTTCATTTCTATTCCATTGATCACCCTGTGTATTTCTAGACCAATACCATGTGTCTTTTTATACAACTATTGCTGTTTAGTACAGCTGGAAATCAGAGATGGTGATTCCTCCAGAAGTTCTTCTTTTATTGTTCAGAATTTACTGGTCTATTCAGGATTTTTTGTTTTTCCATATGAAGTTCAGAATTGTTCTTTCCATGTCTGTGAAGAATTGTGTTGGCATTTTGATGGGAATTGCATTGAATCTATAGATTGAATTTGATAAGATGGTTATTTTCACCATGTTTATCCTACCAGTCCATGATCAGGGAAGATCTTTCCATCTTCTAAGGTTTTCTTCCATTTTTCTTCAGGGACTTGAAGTTTTTGGCATATAGATCTTTCATGTGCTTGGTTAAAGTTAGATCAAGACATTTTATATTATTTGTGGCTATTATGAAGGGTGTTGTTTCCCTAATTTATTTCTTGTCATATTTATCATTTGTATGAAGGAAGGATGCTAATTTGTTTGAGTTACTTTTATATTCAGCCACTTTGCTGAAGTTATCAGCTGTAGAAGTTCTCCAGTAGAATTTTGGGGGTCGCTTATGTATACTATGATCCTCAAATAGTGACACCTTCAATTCTTTCTTTCCAATTTGTATACCCTTGTTCTCCTTTGGTTGTTTTATTGCTGTAGCTAGAACTTCAAGTACTATATTGAACAGATAAGAAGAGAGTGGGCAACCACGTCTTCTCCCTGATTTTAGTAGGATTGTATCAATATTCTCTCCATTTACTATGATGTTGCTATTGGCTTGCTGTGTAATGTTTTTATTATACTTAGGTATGTGCCTTGAATTCCTGATCTTTCAAGATTTTTATCATAAAGGGGTGTTGGATTTTGTTGAAGCCTTTTTCAGCATCTACTGAGCTGATGATGTCTTTTCTACCTTTTGAGGTTGTTTATATAGTGAATAACATTGATTAATGTTTGTATATTGAACCATCCATGCATCCCCAGAATGAAGCATACTTGATTGTGGTGAATGATGTTTTGATGTGTTCCCAGTACCAGTTTATGAGAATTTTATTGAGTAATTTGTGTAGATGTTTGTAAGACGAAATGGTCTGAAGTTCTCTTTCTTTGTTGGATCTTTGGGTGGTTTAGGTAACAGGGTAACTGTGGACTCATAGAATGAATTGGGTAGTGTTCCTCCTGTTTCTATTTTGTGGAATAGTTTGAAGAGAATTGGTATTAGCTCTTCTTTAAAAGTCTGGTAGAATTTTTGCACTAAAACCATCTGAAACTGTTTTGTGGTGTTGTTTGGTTGGTTGGGTTTTTTGTTTGGTTGTTTGGTTGTTTGGTCGGTTTTTTTCATTGGCTTTTTTGTTTTGTTTTGTTTGTTTGTTTGTTTGTTTGATTTTTGTTTTTTGGTTTTTTTACGGGGGTTATTTTTGTTTTTGTTTAGTTTTTGGTTAGGAGGTTTTTAATGACTGCTTCTTTTTCCTTGGGCGTTATAGGACTATTTAGATAATTTACCTGATCTTAATTTAAATTTGGTATGTGGTATCTGACTGGAAAATCATCCACTTCATCTAGATTTTCCAATTTTGTCAAGTATAAAATTTTGAAGTAAGACCTGATCATATTTTGAATTTCCTCAGTTTCTGTTGCTATGGATCCCTTTTCATTTCTGATTTTCTCAATTTGGATACTGGCTCTGTGCCTTTTAATTGGTTTGGCTAAAGGTTTGTCTATCTTGTTGATTTTCTCAAGGAACCAGCTTTTGGTTTTGTTGATTCTTTATATTGTTCTTTTTTTTTTTTAATTGGTTGATCTCAGCCCTGAGTTTGGCTATTTCCTGTCATCTTGATCCGTCCTGTGGGGGTTCAGCAGGAACCTGGGGAGGGGGCGAAAGAATGGGGAACAGGAGATGCGAAGAAGGAGAACAAGTCTATATTCTGATCAAGCTCTCAAAGTTTATTTCAGGACAGCAGTTTAAAAAGACAGGCAGGTGGGAAGGTTACACATGGCCCAAGGTCAACCCACTACCATAACCAGTTTTCAGGAAATACCAGATGTTCTTCCATTTCTGGGACTCGAGACCTCAGACGCCCTGTCCTTTCTAACCTTGCACCTTAACTAACTAAGCTTCACGGAACAGCGTAATTTCATGGGTTTGACTCTCGGCATCCCGACATCTACTCCTCTTGAGTACTCTTGCTTCTTTTTGTTTAGAGCTTTCAGGTGTGCTGTTAAGCTGCTAGTGTAGGATCTCTCCAATTTCTTTATGAAGGCACTTAATGCTATGAATTTTCCTCTTAGGACTGCTTTCATAGTGTCCCAAAAGTTTGGTTATTTTGTGCCTTGATTTTTGTTGAATTCTAGAAAGTCTTTAATTTCTTTATTTCTTCCCTGACAAAGTTATCACTGAGTAGAGAGTTGTTCAGTTTCCATTAGTATGTGGGCCTTCTGTTGTTTTGTTTATTGTTGAAGTTCAGCCTTAGTCCATAGTGAGCTAATAGAGTGCATGAGATTATTTCAGTCTTCTTGTATCTATTGAGGCTTGTTTCTGTTCAGTTGTATGGTCAACTTTGGAGAAGGTACTACGGGGTGCTGAGAAGTATATTCTTTTGTTTTGGAGTGAAATGTTCTGTAGATATCTGTTAAATCTATTTCTTCTGTGAGCTTCCTTATGTCTCTGTTTAGTTTTGTTTTGATGACTTATCCATTGGTGAGAATGGGAGGTTGAAGTCTCACACTATTGTTGTCAGGGTTCAATGTGTTTTTTGAACTTCAGTAAAGTTTCTTTTACAAATACAGGTTCCCTTACATTTAGAATATAGATGTTCAGAATTGAGAGTTTATCTTGGTGGATTTTTCCTTTGATGAGTATAAAGTGCCCTTTGCCATCCTTTTGACTACCTTTAGTTGGAAACATATTTTATTAGATAGTATAATGGCTACTCTAGCTTGTTTCTTGGAACTGTTTGCTTGGAAATAATTTTCCAGTCCTTCACACTGAGGTGTGTTTTATGTATGCAGCAGAATGATGGATCTTGTTTACATATCCAGTCTCTTAGCCTGTGTCTTTTTTATTCATGAATTGAGTCCATTGATTTTAAGAGATATTAATGATCAATGATTGTTAGTTCCTGCTATTTTGTTGTTGGAGGTGGTACTATGGGTGTGTATGATTCTCTTCTTTTGGGTTTGTTGTGAGATAATTAACTTCTTGTGGGTTTTTTTTTTTTGTATAGTTATCCTTCTTGTGTTAGAGTTTTCTTTCTAGTATCCTCTGTGAGGCTGGATTAGTAGAAAGATATTTTTTAAATTTGGTTTTGTCATAGAATATATTGGCTTATCCATCTATGATGACTGAGAGTTTTGCTGGGTATGGTAGTCTGGACTAACATCTGTGGTCTCTTGGGGTCTGCAAGACAATTTCCAGGATCTTCTAGTTTTTAGAGTCTATGCTGGGAAGTCAGGTGTAATTCTGATACATTTGCAATCTTATGACCTGAAGTGTTGTATCACTTACCTTATCCTCAGGAAATCATAAAGCATCCAAATCAATAATTGATTTCTACACTCCTAATGATGATTCTCATACTTACCAATGTAAACGGGAGGCTTTTCTAATTTGGCAAAGTCTTCTAAGTAGGAAATACCCAAAGGCATGATGAGAGTTTCACCAATTCCATGTATAATGTTTCCTACCAGTACATAGACCCACATTAATGATTTGATTTCTTTCACACACTCTGCATTAAAACAAGAGAAAACCACACGAGTATTTGACAGTCAAGTATAACTGACTATTAATAAATGTTTGTAAGCATAATTTAGGTCAAAATTTCATTATAGCAAGAGAAAACAAAACTAGACCAATCACATAGATTATATTATATTGTTAAATCTATTCTTCTAAGTCATTTTTTTCTTGTGGGACTAAACATATAATGTTGGCTGAATAGCAAAGAATTCTTAATAAGTATATTCAAACTCAAGAGGAAGAATATTCTTGGTTATTAGACATCTCCCTTCCCTGAGGGAAATAAATTGTGTCCATTTGTCTTACATGTCTACCAAACCCAGTGTCCTATTAAAGCCCTTCATAGAAGAACATTTTGTAGCTGAGTCTCTGAGCTGAAACCAATAAGAAACAGCAGTCAACCTGTTGGGTCTTGCATTGACTTTAAGGTCTAGACTCTGTTTTCCATGCACAAGAAGCTGTTTGAGGACAAGTTGCTTGTAGGTGAAATTGTTGTATCATATTTGTGGACACAGGAAACATTCACTGTGAGGAGTTGAGTACAAGGAAAGCATCTTCAGATTATTGACTCCTGTTTCTCTGAAAACAGGGCATCTGGAGCCAGTAAAGACATTTCCAGAGCAGGCAGTCTAATCATCATAAACCCTATGGCGTGGCCAGTGAGAGTATGCAGCCTGTAAAGCACTTGCTGCACAAGCCTAATGACCTGAGTTCAATGCCTGAAACCTACAGGAAGCAAAAAGATGAAATAGAGGAACAACTCCATAAAATAGTCATCTGATCTCCGCATATATACACACACAGACAAACAGAGATACACACACACACACACACACACACACACACACACACACACACACACACTGTACACCACATTAAAAAAAAACATAGATGATAGAGAGAGAGAGAAATAGATGATGATGATAGATAGACAAACACACAGACAGAAACAGAAAACTGTATCAGTAGGCTGAACATGTAGGTCTGAGGTTAAGTTCCAGAAGTGTATGAACTTGGTATCATGTCCAGTGAATGTCACCAAAGCACTTAAGAAGTAGTGATAGGAGGATGAAAATCTCAAGGCTACCCTCAGCCTCACAGCAAGTTTGAGGTCAGTTTGGGCTTCATTAGAGCCTGTCTCAAAAACAAAATAAAATAAAACAAAACAAAACAAAAGCTGAATGAATGGAAGTAAAAACAAACAAACAAAAGATAAAGCAACAAAACAAAACTCATGCACTTTCTTTACACTTACCTCACAAGTCTCTACATTTAGGAGACATAGCATTCACATTCTCAAATGTCAGTTCCCTGTGATTTCTAAATGATTATTTCCTAGAATTAATTGGTGTGAGATAAAGAACAAAAGCAAGAAAAAAAAGAGATTCAATAAAGTAGAATTAAGAAGATAAACGTTTTAGAGAAACATAAAGAACATAAAACAAGACACCTGCTGTGGGTTCTCTGAGCTGGGGGCATATTCATCCTTTCTGAGAATTCAAACACCTATTCTTCCATGTACTCATTAACTACAACAGACGAAATAATTCACATATCATAAGGAGAAGTAACAGAATCTATCATCAGGCAACACAATCTCATGGGACCAAAAATGCTAATAAACTGTGGTCATTTAACTTGAACAAATCACCAGGGATCGCCATCCTAGAAAGAAAATGACAGAATGCAAACATAGAGGAAAATGTGTCCAAACTTTCAGTTACCTTCAAAAATACCTGAAAAAATAAAATAGCCTTCATTTAGTTCATTATCCACTTAAAATTCAATTGTTCATTCAAGGTCCATTTATTCCCCCAAATGATAATAAAATGGGACTAAGAATGTTTCAAAACAAGAAGGGGGAGGGGGAGTTCCTTTTCTGAAAGATAAAGAGATCTAAATATAGAGATGTAGCTCAAATAGTCATTGGCGCCTGGCAAGCAGTAATCCCAGGTTTGATACTGAGCACTCAATAAAACCAGAAATGACACAGTGGGAAATGCCTGTAATCCCAGCACTAAGGATACAAAGGAATAGGATCAGAAGTTCATGAATATTCTTAACTACACAATGAGTTTCATTCCACCCTGAGCTACCCAAAGCTCTATTCAAAACAAACAAACAAATAAATGAACCAACAATTAAGTCTTGTGAGATACCAGACGCCTCTATGGGTAAGCATGCTTATGTACAAACCTAACAACACAGATTCCACCCTACATTTTACAGAAGAGGTAGAGTCTGTTAACTTCTGAGAGTTGTTGACTAATTTCACATGAAAGCACACACACTATCACCACAGCATATGTCGGAGACCAACACCCCTTGGTTTAATTGGGCCTAAGGCCTTGGTTTAATTAGGTCTGAGACCTTGGTTTAAAGCGCCCTGGGCTTCACAGCAATCATTCCTTTGATCCTTCCCTGTTCCCACTGCTTCCTGCAGGTGCTGGACATCTTGTTGAAGTAGCCTGCAGCTTCATAGAAGTCTTGTGATATCCTGCTATCCTGATTTACAGCAATGTATGACATTTTGCTACGATAAAGCAACCTTTGAATTCCCCCTACTTCCCACCTGATTTACTTATCTTGGTTCAGAAATAAAGTTCTTTTGGAGTTTGATCGTCTTGCTCCCAAGGTATCTCTTGTCTCCTGTCTTCTTTCCATTAGGCTGGTAGTTTCCCTTCTCAAACCCTTGTCGAAAGTCCCCGGGAGGGCCCCCCAAGAAGGATGGGACAGTTGACCCTTCGCAGCATAGACAAAGAAAATAGCTTTTAAAAAATTAAATGTAAGTAACAGATTAAAAGTGTAGTCAACTTAAGCTCAATAAAATTTTGAGATTGAGTTGTGGATATTTGAAAGGCCACTGAATCTGGAATTAAGAGAAACCTAACCATCATGATGCTGGACACAACGGGAGATGTTCCAGGCCTCCCTTGAAAGCTACAGGAAGAGAACCTCAATGCAGGGCCCATGTGAAAACACAAAACAAAATCTAAAGTGAGGGTTTAAGTGCACATACAGAACACCTATATCCTCAGACTTGTCATCCATCTCTCAAGTGGAAATGCTCACAGGTGTAAGAGGGTCCAAAAAGGTACACTTAGACACGGAGGTTTAAAAAAAAAGGAGGGTTATTAGACTTTTTAAAATTCTCCGTAATAAAAGATGATATCCACATTCTTTCTGGCTGCTTGTAGATCTTTTTCCTCCTTAATAAGAGCAGATAATTATTTCCATGTATTGCAAGTTGAGCACACTTTGGAGAGAGCTCAAAATCACTCAGTCACCTGTTAATTCATCCTACTGTAAAACACATCAGGGAAATGCAAATCAAAATGACTCTGAGATTCCATCTTAAACCCATAAGAACAGCTAAGATCAAATCTTAAGCAATAGCACATGCTGGTGAGGATGTGAAGAAAAAGGAACACTGTGGGATAGCAAACTACAACCCTGGAAATCAATGTGGAGGTTTCTCAGAAAATCAGAAATAATTCTACCAGAGGAATCGGCTATACTGTTCCTGGGCATATACACAAAAGATGCTCTACATACCACAAGGACACATGTTCCAGTATATTCATAGCAGCTTTATGTTTAATAGTCAGAAACTGGGAAACAATTCAGATCTCCCTCAACTGAAGAATGGATACAGAAAATAGGGTTAATTGACACATTGGAATACTATTCAGCTAAATAAAAACAAGGACCTCATCATTTTTGCAGGCAAACGAATGGAACTAGAAAAATATCATCCTGAGTGAGGTAACCCAGACTCAAAAGGACATGCATGATATGTACTCACTTATAAGTGGATATTTTCCATAAAGTAAAGGATATCCACACTACACTCCACAGACCCAAAGAAGCTAAACAAGAAAGATGGCCCAAGTGAGGATGCCTAACCCTCATTTAGAAAGGGGAATAAAGTAGTCATAAGAGGCAGATGGAGGGAGGACACTAGGTGGGAGAGGAGATGGCAAGAGGAATGGGGGAGGTACAGAATCAGGTGTGGGCAGAGACAGGAGAAAAGGCCAGAGGTCCACAAGAATGAATGGAAATCTGCAGATGGCTGGGGTGGAGGGAAGTCATCTCCAGGACATGCCAAAGACCTGGATGAGTAGACTAACAGGAGTCTATGAGGGTAAATTTAGCTGTGACTTATAGCAGTGGGGATATGGAACCTGAAATGGCCACCTCCTATAGCCAGACAGGACGCCCAGTGGAGGGGTAAGGTTACCAACCCATCCACAGTATTTTTGACTCAAAAACTGTCCTTTCTACAAGAAATACAGGGATAAAAATGGAGCAGAAACTGGAGGAACAGCCAGCCAATAACTGGCCCAACTTGAGATCCATTCCATGGGCAAGTACCAATCCCTGACATGATTAATGATACTCTGTTATGCTTGCAGACAGGAGCCTAGCATAACTGTCCTCTGAGAAGCTCCACCCAGCAGATAACTGAAACAGTTGCAGAAACCCACAGACAAATATTGAACAAAGCTTGGAGAGTCTTATGGAAGAGTTGGGGAAGGATTAATGGTCCAGAAAGGGATAGGAACTCCATCTACAGAGTCAATTAACCCTTGGGGGCTTTCAGAGCCTGAATCACCAAGTAAATATCATACATGGGCTGGACCTAGGCCCACCACACATATGTAGCAGATGTGCAGCTTGGTCTTCATGTGTGTTCCCCAACAACTTGAGTGGGGGCCATCTGAAAGCTCTTGCCTGTCTGTGGAATCCATTCCCCTAACTAGGCTTCTTTGTCAGGCCTTAGTGAGAAAGGATTTGCCTAACACTGCAGAGACTTGCCAGGGTGGGGAGATCCCCAGGCGAGCCTCCATCCTCTTAGAAGAGGAGTGGGAGATGGGTGCGAGACTGGATGATTGGGAAACTAAGAGTGCGGCAGGAATTGGGTGTAAAATGAATAAATGAATGAAAAAGAAAAACGTTATGTGCACACACGTGCATGCGTGCGCTATAGAGAACTTCCAGTTAGTTTTCTGTTGTTATTCTCTATTACATATGAATAAACAATTAAGGCCATAATGTGAACACTCTGTTACATAAATTCAAAGATAAATTCTACAGTTGAAGGAACCAGGGACAATGGTGATATAAGGAAAGAGTTACATAGAAAAAGTGACACTGAATTCTTGTGAAATGACAAGATATTCTCTCAGAGGAGATATTTACAGCACATGGTATCTTTTATTTGTTCGGTTTTTGGTTTTTGGTTTTTCGAGACAGGGTTTCACTGTGTAGCCCTGGCTGTCCTGGAACTCACTCTGTAGACCAGGCTGGCCTTGAACTCAGAAATCCGCCTGCCTCTGCCTCCCAATTGCTGGGATTAAAGGTGTGCGCCACCACTACCCGGCCATGGTATCCTTTAAAATATAGCAAAAAATACAATAACATAAGCACCAAGCCTATTCAAGAGACAAAATAACAAAGTTAAATCTCCCAGGAAGTACCAAAGAGATGGTGTTATGTTCTGCATAGGTATGGCCCCATAGATTCATATGGTTGAATGCTTGGCCAAAGGGAGTGACCCTATTAGGATGGGTGGTCTTGTTGGAGCATGTGACCTTGTTGGAGAATGTATGTCACTGTGGAAGTGGGCTCTGAGGTTTCATTACTATGCTTAAGCTCTGCCTAGCATGAAACACAATCTTCTTCTGCTGCCTATGGATCAAGATACAGAACTTTCAGTTCCTTCATCAACATGTATGCCTGAATGCCCACATGCTTCTAGCCATGATGATAATGGACTAAACCTCTGAAACTGTGACCCTGCCCCAAATGAAGTGTTGTTCTTTATAAGAGTTGCCTTGGGCTTTTAGTCTGACCCTCCACCTGCACCCTTAGCAGAGCAGCATCCCTGCCCGCTAACACCAAAGGCTGCTTGTTTCCTAGGAGCTCTGCCTTAACCAGGAGCACAGGAGGACTGCTCTACCTGGGGACTCAGGCAGCCTTCTCTAACCACGGAAAAAGAAACCTACCCTAACCAGAGAGAGAATTGCCTGCCTCCCAGGGGACATGCTCAAACCCAGG
This sequence comes from Uromys caudimaculatus, assembly GCA_028551405.1. Classification (NCBI taxonomy): domain Eukaryota; kingdom Metazoa; phylum Chordata; class Mammalia; order Rodentia; family Muridae; genus Uromys; species Uromys caudimaculatus. The sequence continues at coordinate 7,117,338 of CM052700.1, read as the reverse complement.
TCACAGGGTTCTACTTGCCCCCAAGGAGAACTGCTCCAGTCTGAGATACCCAGGCTGGTTAACACAAAAAGTAACCATATGGCAAAAAGCAAGTGCAATAACATAAGAAACAAGAGCCAGTGTAATTTGACACCATCAAAACCCAGTTCTCCTACCACAGCAAACCCTGGATACCTTAACACACCTGAAGAGCAAGATTCTGACCTAAAATCCCATTTCATTAAGATGATAGAGGCTCTTAAGAAGAATATAAAAGCTCCATTAAGGAAATACAGGAAAACACAGGCCTTTGAAGAAGAAACAAGTAAATCCCTTAAAGAAATATAGGAAAATACAATAATACGGATAAAAGAATTAAACAAAAATGGTCCAAGACCTAAAAATGGAAATAGAAGCAATAAAGAAATCACTAATGGAGCAACACTGGAGATGGAAAACCTAGGAGAGAGATCAGGAACTACAAATGCAAACCTCACCAACAGAATACAAGAGATGGAAGAGAGGATCTCAGGCATAGAAGAAACTATAGGAGATATCAATTCAATAGTCAAAGAAAATACAAAGTATAAATCCTAACCCAAAACATCCAGGAAAATTGGGGCACAATGAAAAAATCAATCTAAGAATAATAGAAAAGTGTGAAGATTACCAGTTCAAAGAGACAGAAAACATCAACAAAATCATAGAAGAAAACTTCCCTAACCTAAAAAAAGAGATGGGCATTAAAGCACAAAAAGAGTACAGAAATAAATTTGACCAGAAAAGAAAATCCTCTAGCCACATAATAATGAAAACACTACCATGTACAGAACAAAGAAAGAATATTAAAAGCTGTAAGGGAAAAAGGCCAAGTAACATATAAAGGCAGAGCTATCAGAATTACACCAGACTTCTCAACAGAGACTCTAAAAGTCAGAAGATCCTGGTCAAATGTCACGCAAACCCTAAGAGAACACAAATGCCAGCCCAGGCTACTATACCCAGCAAAAGTCTCAATCACCATAGTTGGAAAACCAAGGTATTCCATGACAAAACCAAATTTAAACTATATCTTTCTACTAATCCAGCCTTACAGAGGATACTAGAATGAAAACTCCAACAGACAGAGAGTAACTACACCCCCCCAAAAAAATACAAGAAATTAATCATCCCACAATAAACCCAAAAGAAGAAAATCATACACACATAATACCACCTCCAACAACAAAAATAACAGCAACTAACAATCATTGGTCTTTAGTATCTCTCAACATCAACAGATTCAATCACTGATAAAAAGACTCAGGCTAACAGACTGGCTGTGCAAACAGGATCAATCATTTTGCTGCATACAAGAAACACACCTCAGAAACAAAGACAGGCAATACCTCAGAGTAAAGGGCTAGAAAAAGTTTTCCAAGCAAACAGTCCCAAGAAACAAGCTGTAGTAGCCTTACTAATATCCAATAAAATGGACTCTCAACCAATAGTAATCATAAGAGATGAGGAAGGACACTTCAGACTCATCAAAGGAAAAATCCAGCAAGGTGAAGTCTCAATTCTGAACATCTTGTCCCAAATGAAAGGGCACCCACATTCATAAAAGAAACTTTACTAAAGCTCAAAACATGCATTGGACCTCGCACAATAGCAGGTTCTACCATTTTTCTCTTCTGATTGTTTAAGGATGTCTCTGCTTTCAAAGTCCTACTACTGTCTTTTCATGAGAAGAGACAGTGGTTAAATTATTTGCTGAACTGTAACAAGTCATTTTTTTTTTTTGATTGCGATGTTGAATTTTCTTATTTTTTTTTCCTCTCATGCGTTACGTTCCGAACACAGTGTCCCTTCTTTCTACTCTTCCAAAGTCCTTGCCCCAACCCTTCTTTCTCCCCCAGACCAACTCCTCTTCATCGTCCCCCCCCCAAAAAAGAGTTTGCCTTCCAAGAATATCAATGAAACGTTGAATAACAAGTTACAATGAAATTAGGCCCAAACCCTGGTATCAAGGCTAAAGGAGACAACTCAGTAGGGGAACAGTTGTTAAATTATTAAAGCAGTTAAATTATTTACTGAACTATAACAAGTGATTCTAAAAAGAAAAATGAAAAAAAAACATAACAAAACAAAAATCATCTTGGGGCTAGTCTGTCTTAGTCAGCATTTTTCTGGCTATCATAAACTACTAGGACCAAAAGCAACTTAGAGAGAAAGGGGGTTTTGTGTGTTTGGTTTTTTCTTTCTTTCTTTCTTTCTTTCTTTCTTTCTTTCTTTCTTTCTTTCTTTCTTTCTTTCTTTCTTTCTTTCTTTCTTTCCTTCTTTCTTTCTTTCTTTCTTTCTTTCTTTCTTTTTCTTTGCTTTTCTTTGCTGTCTTTCTTTGCTTAATTTCTTGCTCCTAATTAACATTACATCTCAATTGCAGGCCCTTCCTTCTTCTCAAACCAGTCCTGCCCTTGTAAATCCCTCCCCACATTTCTCCCTCTCCTTCTCCTCAGAGAAGGGGAACCCCCCTTGAGTACAACCCTCACCCTGAAACATCTAGTCCTTGTAGGACTAAGCACCTTCTCGCCCACTGAGGCCGGATCAGGCAGTCCAGGCAGAGGAAGGGGATCCAACCGCAGACGTCCCTGATCCAATTGTTAGGGGACCCACAAGAAGACCAAGTTACACATCTGCTACAAATGTGTCGAGGGCCTAGGTCCAGCCCCTGCATGCTCTTTGGTTAGAAGTTCAGTCTCTGTGACCTCCAAGGACTCAGATTACTTAACTGAGTATGTCTTCTTGTGGTGTCCTTGACGCCTCTGGCTGACTCAATTCTATCCCCCACTCTTCCACGAGACTCCCCAAGCTCCACCTGGTGTTTGACAAGGCGTCCCTGCATCTGTTTCCATCCTATTTCACAGGTCTATGGCTACAAGAAAAGAAAGTTGTGATCAGCTCTTGATCAGTCATCGAAAGCGATGCAGACAGAAATCCCCAATTCTCCTGACAAAACAGAGGAAGTCCTGGAAGCACTCAGTCACATTCAGCTGGCTGGCCTGGAGAGACCCACTCCACTTGCAGCATCTACAGCTAGCGCCTGGAATCCTCTGGGCAGGATCTCTCCCATGATGCAGCCACATTTTCTCAGGTGAGATTGCCGTATTTGTTTAGGCTGTTTGCTGCCACACATACAGTATTGCCTGTTACTGCTACTGGCTCATGATTCCCCAACCCTGGTATAGAGGTTTTGCATGAGGCTACTTTGACTCTCAAGAAATCTAAAGGATTTGTTGCAGCCTTAATATTGGGGATCACAGCCTTAATAGGTGTGATTTCTAGTTTTTCTTTACCCACTACCTCCTTGAATAAAGAGATTCACACAGCACGTCCTGTAGATCAATTATCCAAAAATGTGTCAATAGCATTCATGATCCAGGAGACTATTGAGAAGGGGCTCTAAAATAGGTTTAATGCTTTAGAGGAAGCCGTTCTACTTACGGGAAACAAATTCCAAATATTAAGATCAGGCTCTTAGTGCAATGCCATAGTCGATTCCTTCTGTGTAACCTCCTTGGGAGTGTAATACCTCTAAACATGACTGGTCTAAAATTCAGTCTTATTTAGCGGGGCTTTGGAACATTCTAATGTAGCTTTGGATACCAACTCCTTACATCATAAGGTCATGAATATTAATAACTTTACAGTAGGATCCACTTCTATTGAGGAAGTAGCTGCTTCTTCTGCCTCTGCTGTGCATGAGTTCACGTCTTCGTCTTCCTGAAGGACCTTGCTAATAAATGGAGGAATCGCAGCTGGTTTATTCTTACTAGTTCTTCAAGTCTGCATCAAACAAGTCATGTGCTCAGTAACCGCACTGACAGTCAACATTTGCACTCTCGAACTCAAACAGAAAGGGAAAGATGCCAAGTCCTGCATGGCTGTGGACGGGATGGTGTGACGTGGAATCCCACTCCTGGAGCAGAGCCAGCAGGACGTGGGTCTCCAGGAGTACGGACCGTTGCTATGAGTGTGGGGTTTGTTTGTATAATATAATGTATATCTTTTACTTTGTGTTCCTCCTTTGGAAATGTTCTCCCTGCCAAGGTGAATGACTCCATGATGATTAGAAACAGAATGAGTCTGGGAGGTGATGGTGTGTCTAATGTTCCTCAGCCAGATGGTAAATGCTGTCACCTTCAGGACAGCCCTGAAAACTGTGGGGAAGAACTGTGGGGAAACACAAGTTCAAAAATACCTAATTTCTCAACTATGCAAAATATAAGCCAGCCCCAAATATATGTTGTCCTTTATAAGACTTGCCTTGGACATGCTGTCTGTTCACAGCAGTAAAACCCTAACTAAGGAAGTCTTGAAAGTAAAATACTTTTCATTCATATTTTAATTTCATACTTTTTTCTAGAAAATATGCTTCCACGTCCTGGTATGATTTCTCGGGAGTATTCAGAGTACTGATGTAGAAAATCCCTCTGAACAATGTCCATTTAACAATAATCCATTTTTTTCTAAGTTTATAAAACATTTAAAACCTTTACCAGAATTCCCAATCCCAGTAACCACTGAGCAATTATGAATGACCCTAGTTCTCTTTATTACTTTCCAGTTACAACAAATACTTATTGAACACCTAGTATGTGTCAGTCACATCATCAAGTACCAAGAATCAGCAAAGAATAAGATACGCTATGCCATTCTATGGAAAAGTGAAGTTGAGACACCTCAGTCACCAGAGAAAGTTATTTGGAACCAGATCTCTAGGAACCTATTCTTCTCAGAGGAAAGATAAGATTTCTTATAAATAAATGTATACTGGCATAGAATGGGGCCATGTAGACTGAGGTATAACAGACTTATGATGTAAATAGGGAAAAAATTATAGGCTATAGATGAAAATTATAGGAATTCTTTAGGGATTTGTCAATAGTAGTTAATATTTTTCCTTCATTACACAAATATTTATCAAGGCTCCACTAAATTCTAAGCACAGTAGTAGGTGTTAGGGATCTGAAGATGCAGAGTTCGTGCTTGCTCTCAAGAGGACTCAGAGGCTATTGGGAGAGATAGATCATTAAGTGGTAATGGATGGCTATTGCCATGATGAAGTCAATTCCAGAGGGGAAAACTATTAATCAAAACTCCTCGTGCATCATTTGGGTGGAGTATAATAGTTTAACACCTCATGCTTTAAAATAAGCACATGTTTGAAGATTTGTTTGCAAACTATCTGCAGGCTTTGAAATAAGCCACTCAGTTTCTATCTATATAAAGGAAAACAGCACCTATCTTTCTCAAAGTACAGTGAGGAAAATAAAGTTCATGACAAATAGAAGAAGAACTTAACATGGGAAAATAGTCACAAAGGAGTAAGAAGAGTTAGAAAGACTGACAAAGACAAGCTTTGACAGGTCAAGGTAAAGATAAACTGAGGTGGAGTATAAAGTTGGTGATTGATCATCCAGCAGACATTTTTCTGAGAGAACAAAGCTTGGTTATTTGAGCTGGCTAGAAGATCCCAGGGACGAACAAAAAGGGGAAGAAAACACACTACACACACATACACACACACACACACACACACACACACACACACTTACTAGATGAAGCAAGTTTCAATAAACTCCAACATCTTTACATATATACATACATACATACATACATACACACACATATACACATTTGGAGAATGGAGCATAGCTCCAACCAACTTTACTTTAATGCACATATATGTATATGTAAATGTATATGTGTGTATACATATATATGTATATATGTGTGTATACACACATACACATAAACATACACATGTTTGATGAATAAAGCAAAGCTCCAACAAGCAAGCTCCAATAATTGAATTTTTCCATAGCTTATATATCCCAACAAAATCTTTAAAGCAATATAAAAAGAACTATTCTATTTTTCATCTAGTGAATAATTATAATGAGTATATGTAAGAAAAAATCTTTCCAAATACCCTCACATGAATAAACACTTTATGTATTACAAATGAAAAAAAAACCAACAAATTATCCCCCAAAATCCACATATCCTCATAGCTTAGCAACTTGTTATAGATTAACAAAGTGTAAACAAGCAAGGTAATATTCCCATCCAGTTTCTCTTACTGGTAGGTAGCAATTTGTGGTTACAAAGAAAGGATCAAATATTTTATAATTTACCTTAAAAAGTAATCTTATTGAAATCTTGAAAGAATCATAAATATAAACTTTTATATAAAAAAGACCTACTTTAAATCCTCAGAGTGCACATTAGCAATGTTTTGTTAAAATCGTATCAGGAAGCTGAGGGCAAAACTGGTACAAAAAAATTAAAAATTAATCACTACCTTGATCACCAGCCCAGCTTTGGCAGTAGAGGCATGTCAGATGGCATGAGTCAGCAGTTGTTCTTGTTCCCTGACCTTAAAAATATCCCTACCTTTACTGTCAAGAGTGTCCGTGTCTGAACTTTTAAATTGTTCCCTAAGGTTTTCTACATCAAAGCCACTAGCAAAAAGACCTTAAAATAATTTTACTAACAATCTACATGTCCAAATTCTTTCTAAGGGTGATGGACATCACTAAAGATCTATTTCTCTAAGTCCTTTCTGAGGGTCATGGATGAATCATTAATCTGTTTCAGTATATTACTTATGAGAGCTTACATGTTCACAGAAAATGACAACCAGGGAAGCAGTCCTAACAGGACCCACTCTTGGGGATGCTGGGATGCCTGATCCTGCCTCAAATTACCTCTGTGCTGTTTCCTTGCTTCCATAATGACTTTCATAATGGGAGTGCTGCTGACCCCAGATGACCTTACTTCACCCAGCCATACAGAGTGATCTGATTAGGACTTCACTTAAGTTCAAACTTTTACAGAGATCAGAGCCTGAACAACAAATGCCACATCTGGCTTTCTCAAGACTTAACCATTTTCCCTATCTTCTCCCCCTGCCAAATGAATCCTATACTCAAAATCAGCTGTAAGCAATTTTAAGAAGACTGTCATCCATTCCCTTAAGATGGGATGGATGGGTTTGGCCATTTTATGAGTTATAGATGCTTGTTGTCACTTAGGGGGTAGTTGCAAGTTAATGACTTTGCTTTAAAAAAACAATGTACAGTCCCTTACACTCAGGGATTTTGCTCTTTCTTCTGCTCTATCCTGCTTTCTTTCTTAGATAAAGGGAAGGGAGTTCAGAAGATAAAGGTGAATATAGAAATATCATAGAGAAATAACAGGACAAAGGGATCGGTAGTTGAATCTAGTCTTCAACTTAGAGCTACTGTTACTCTAAAATAAGGTTACTTTTGTTGACACTAATATGAATTATGTGTACTGATACAGGTTTATGGTTTTAGTACAAACCTTTATATATTGATAAAAATATTAGGTTATATTTTGTTATAACATATTATGTATATATGTTTCCTTGTAGAAGGTATTGGACCTTTGCTACTCATTTAAAAAATACAAGATTTAGTCCAAGTCCTTCTAATAGCTGCTATTAAAAACTCTTTAGGATAATTAAGTAATACAAGTTAGTAGTGAATCAATCAAATTCATCGTCGTGTCACACACTAGAATAGATTATCACAAAAATATACATCCTAGGTTAAATGGAGAGCTAATAGTAAGCAACAAGCAATGTTTGCCTATTCAGATGATAGATAGATAGATAGATAGATAGATAGATAGATAGATAGATAGATAGATATCTCAGAGAACTACAGAAAATAGAATTTAAAGGTGTTTTTATTAATTTAAGGGGTGGGTGGTTGTTTGGTTGGCTGGTTTGGTTTTGGTTTTTTATTTGTTTGTTTTGTTTGTTTTGTTTTATTTGAGACATGTTAGCTTCTGACATAACCCTATTAAATTTGGAAGAAGAATGAGAATTGAAGAATTTCTATTAGGAGATGGTTTCTAATGTGACAAGCTACACTGGGAAAGAAAATGGCCTGTTCTGCAGACAGAATGCTGTCTGAACTTGCCAAACCTCAATGCAGGCAAAGGTGACAGCTGAGCTTTGCCAGGACAGAGTAAGCAAGTCCTACATATTTTCTGCTTCATAAATATGTCTATCAGAATGATGAAGGTTGGGCTGGAAGGCTGAGAATGAGGCTCCGGCATTATAGAAATTTTTTTTTTGATACTTTATTTACATTTCCGATGATTCCCCTTTTCTTTGAAACCCCGTGTCCCCTCCCCCTCCCCGCCTCTGTGAGGGAATTCCTCCTCCCACCTACCCGCCCA
>CM052700.1:7094114-7108606 GCA_028551405.1 Uromys caudimaculatus | reverse complement strand
GGGTGGGAGGAGGAATTCCCTCACAGAGGCGGGGAGGGGGAGGGGACACGGGGTTTCCAAAGAAAAGGGGAATCATCGGAAACATAAATAAAAAAAAATAAATAAATAAATAAAAAAAGAAAAAAAAAAAAAAAAAGAGGTGTGTCCTTGGGAGTGAGTTGTGGTTTTACAAACCCCATGACATTCCCAAGTGATTCTCAGACTTGTGGTTGTTGAATCAAAATATGAACTCTCAGCTACTGTTCCAGGACCATGCCTGGAGCCAAGCTCCCTACCACGATGGTCTAAAACTATAAATAAGCCACCAATTAACTACTGTTCCTTGTCTCATCACAGCAATAAAAAAATAGGTAAGACAGCATCTTAGATCAAAGTTCAGTCATTCATGTTGTCTAGGGAACTTCCATTCACTTTTTACCTTACGATATTCTCCAAGATTTCCAAAAACACTGCCTTTGAAAACATCCTGCCAATCCCTAGAGTTGGCTTCTGCTGAAACAAAGGTCAGTCTAAAGTAATGACCAGCTGAGATTATCCACTTAGAAATCAGTTTATAATCTAATAGTATTAACTTTACTGCTGTAATGATTGATAACTAAGTTAGAAAGTTATACATAATCTCTACAATGGCAACATTAAAAATGCTAAGGCAATATCAGCTGCTAATAGGGAAAGACAGTTATACTGTCTTCAATTAAAACAAGAAAGAAAAAACAAAAATGGTATCTTTACATTAAGTAGAAAAGCAATTAAGTTTTTGTAAACAATCTTTTGTTTAACCTTTCTTCTCCTCTCTGTTTTTTCTAATACTTTTGGCAATCCTCTCGTTCAGTTATATATGTAAAGCTCTATGTGAAACCATTATGAAAAGTTCCATCACTCAAATAAAAAGAAGATTTTGCATACTATCTTCTATTGTTGCTTTGATGGATAGAGGCTTTGAATTAGGTGATGCTTATTTCTATTTAACCAATGAGACTTCCAAAGAAGATACTGTTCAGACATGCACTGCACCCATGTTCTCAACCAGGGATAACTCTGTTCTTTCTGTCAAATGCAGCAATGTCTGGAGCAATTTTTGTTGTCCTATCTTGAGAAGCAGGACTGCTGATGCCTAGGAGTTAAAATCAGCAATATCACTAAATATGGTACAAATTGATCATGAAAGGGGGATTTTTGAAGATTGATTTTTCATAGACATGTTGCTTTCAACTAAGTCCTTTAGCCTTCCCTTTCTTAAGAAGACCAGAGGTGAAGAAAAGTTGAGAGCGGCTATAGTACCTTTGATTTAAGAAGTAAAGAACAACTTTGGAATAATCTGTGTGTATTTCTACTCTTTAATTCTATGGGGTATAAAAATAATCATTAATATTTTGTACATGTTAATTAAATCTAGTGGCATGTATTTCTTAACCAGGTAGTTCCCCAAATAGCCACACAAAGAAACCTTTTAATATTTGAAAGCTTATCTGGGCAGACTCTCAACTAGCTCATCTAAGTTAACCTGATCACCTAGCCCCATTCAGCCATGTGGCTAGCTGTACCTTCCAGGCCCATAGTCATATCTGTCTCCTTCATTTCTCTTGGCTAAAGGGCCCTTCCTCCTTTTTCTTACCAGAGTTCCTTTCTCCCTCCCAAGAATTCCCACCTTCTGCTTCCTGCCTAGCTAGTTGGCCATCATATTTTTATTAAAGCCAAACAGAAGATGCCATATGTAAATAAGGAAGGACAGTGACACAAATTCACACAGGGTACTCCAGCACCACCCCTTTTTTCTGATAAAGACTATTTCTTTTATAATAAAAACCATATACAATATGAAAAATTACAAAAAAACTTATCAAGTAAGAATTGTATCCACAATGGTCAGTCCTTTTGTATTTGGCAATCTTTGAAGAAAGAATTCACTATCTCTCCTGCCTTGATCAGTTCAGAATTTTATATCTGAGTTTCTATCCTAACTTGCATTACCAACCTAAAAACTCATGTTTATAATTTCCTCTAACCTTCATAAAGCATCTTCTACATCTTCTAACGGTAATTTACTATCCTTAAAACATCTCCTTAGACACAAAAGTTTTCGTAGATCTTTCATAACTTAAGCTTAATTATGAGGCTATTAACTATTTAGTCTTCAACCACATCAAAGACCAGAGAAGAAATAGATATTATCTGAGTGTGCAGGAAGTGCAGGCAAGTAGCTTCCAAAAACTATAGAAATGATAGAAACAGTTGATTTTCTGGACAGTCCTCAATATTCTCTATAACATTGGAGCATCTATCTTCAGCCTTATGACCCAGTATATCCTACAAACATATGTGTAAAGCAGGAATTATGAAGGGCTTACTTCCCATGTCTTGACAGAGCTTGACAGTCAACTTTGCTTGACTCAAAATTTTGTCCATTTTGGATGGCATTCTGCCTACATATGAAGTTAGGGCATTTTCTTTGCCCAGTGGCTATCTTGCCACAATTAAAGCCATCTCCAAATGGTCATTCAATGCTTATAATCTTCCTCCATATCAAATGGAGGGGAGGTTGCCAGGGGTTGACATGCTTCAATGTCAAAAGATGGCGTAAATCAATAAAAACATCTTTATATGACATATTTTGTGAGTCTCTGAGGGTTTTTTAAGACAATCTGTTAATAGCCTATTTGAACAAGCAAGCATTGCTTGTTTCTAGCTACTTATTATTGGTCTGGCCTAGGATGTATATTTCTGTGATAATCTAGACTAGTACCTGACATGACCATGGGTTTGACTATCTGACTAATAACTTGTAGTTCTTAAATGTCCTAAACAGATTATAATATAAGCTTTAAAAAGTCTAGAACTAAAAATTTCATTTTCAAATGAGATGCAAAAGTCCACTCCCCTATAAAAGAGTTGAAAACATGTACACATAGTACATTGTAACAAGAATAACCTTATATTTTTATCAATATACAAAGATCAATATCAATCTAAACAAAAATATTTGAGAATAGCAATAGCTCTAAGTTGAAGACAGTAGATTTAATAATCTATCCCTTTTATTATTGCTATATATTTCTATATTCACCCTTCCTTTATCTAAGAAAAAAATAAGAATAGAGAAAAGAAAAGAGAGAAATCCCTGAATCTTAGATCCCTATTTCATTTCCTCTTTGTCCAAGGTTATAACTACTTATAACCATCACATATATGACAACACATCCATAATTCATAAAATGATCCAAACCATCCACCTCAATTTAAGGAAATGGGGTGACATTTTTTCTTAGAATTGCTTCCTGCCCTTAAGGGTGATAGCATCCTTTGTGGATCCTAAGAAATATATGTGATACATATTTTCATGCAGAACTGCATATTATTTGTCAAAGCTTGTATTTTCACAGAAAATAACAACCAAGGAAGCAGCCCTAACAGGATCCACCCTTGAGGATGCTGGAACACCTGATCCTGCCTGTTTAGATGTTGGCCAAATTTAGATTGGCCACGTCCTGGGAGATCTAACTGTATCATTTGTTGTCCACTCTCTGTATGCTGAGACAGTTCAAGCTTAAGTGAAGTCATAACTGGATCAGTCTGTAAGACTGGACAAAATGAGGTCATATAGTGTCAGCAGCCTTCCCTGAATCCATTTTGGAAGCATGTCTCCCAAGGAAGCAGCAGTCTGAGGCAGGATTGGGTGTTTCAGCATCCCCAAATGTGTATTTCATTGGGGCTCTTTCCTTGGTTGTTATTTTCTGTGAAAATACAAGCTTTCCCAAGGAAGCAGCAGTCTGAGGCAGGATTGGGTGTTTCAGCATCCCCAAATGTGTATTTCATTGGGGCTCTTTCCTTGGTTGTTATTTTCTGTGAAAATACAAGCTTTCACAAGTAATACACAGTCCTGCATGAACATATGCATGGAATGTGCAAAGTGCAAGAATCCATTAGCAAAGATTTTTTGTTCTTTATTTGAGCAGGTAGAAGATATCGGTCTTTCTTAAATTAGTTTGGATTGTAAACAAAATTGCAACATAAATCTCAATCCACACCATATGAAAAGATGGCATGATAAGTCCTGAGAACTTTGTAACCAAGGAATTGTTGGCTATGCAAGATGAACTTTTGGCTGTAGACATATTACATGTCCCAGTTGGTTTCAGATTTGTTTTAAGAAGGGTTTAGCATTATACATTTTCTATTTGGTCCTTTCGATTTTCTTGTCCTCCTGTCTGTAGTCAAGATCTTCAGGAGGTCTCCTGCTATAAAATCTAATCCTTATCTTTTTGGATGAACTCCAAAGCCTTTTCTTCTTTTCTGATGACACAAACATAAAGCCTCTCTCCCAACATAATTCACCCTTTGTCCAGCAGTTCAAAGTCATTATAAGTATATCCTGATCCAATCTAGTGGCCCATTTTCTATCCAGGTCTGCTCCATTTTGGCCTCTCTCAAAGAGGATGTGCAATATCATCATTACCATTGAACATACAACACTTTTCATGTTGATAAATCAAACTGAGACTGTATGGAGCTCAAATATCCTGCTTTACAGCAATATATATTTATTATTATTTATTGAGACAGGATTTATCGGTATAGCCTGGGCTGTCTTAGATTTGCTCAGGCTGACCTCTAACTCACAAAGAACCTACCTGTCTATGTCTTTGTGTACAAAGTACTGGGATCAAAAACAGGAGTCTATTTAGTATCTCCATACCCTTGAAAACACTTATAATAATTTTTATCTCCTTCTCCTTTGTTTTTTCTTGGAGATTACTGTTTATGTGAACATATCTATCCTTCTATTTTTCTCTTTTAACTTAACATTCTTCCCTCTATTTAACCTTATTTAATCTCCTCTCCATCTTAATATACAAGCATAATCTCAAGCATATTGTCCTTGCTCAGAGGTCTCAGCCTGAGCTGTGTATTTTACACTCGACTGAGTTACCATCAGTTCCCCATTGGAATCTCACATGCCAACAAGACTAGCTAGATATTTAAGGCAGCACTGACACCCTACCTCACTGAGGGTAGCAAGTACTCAGTCCATGTCATTTTAAACTAGACCATTTTCTGTCAGTGTGTCCAGTTGGATTCTATGATGGCATATCATATTTAGACTTCAATTGTCATTAGTTCCATGTCTTTTTAAATTTAAAACAATATTATCTCTATGACATGTGTGTTTATTTGATCTATTTATCTCCTCTGACAAAAGGCACTTATATTCTGCATTGCCGGGCTAATAATTAATGTGCAATACAGTTAATAAGATTAACAGTTCTATTTTTTTTCTCTTGTAGAGTGGTATTGGGATTCTTTAGTTGGGTGTTTTTCTTCTTCTGGAAAGATAAAAGCAAGCAACCCTCCCCTGACTCTAAATCTGGGTCCTTACATTGCCTAGCAGAATATACTTTTCTTAGTGCAAAAGACATTTTGACAGAAAAAAAAATCATTATCTTTCAAATTAAAATTATAAACATACATCATGTGGATAAATATCCCCCATCTCCTTATATAAATTTAAGATTGATGTGCATTTATCTTTTAGATCAATAAGGACACATTTTTAATTACTAAGCAAACGTTTATATAGTACCTTTAAGGGGAAAAACGGGTTTTTTTTTTCTTTTAGACTGTCATTTGTGTTTTTATCTTAACACCAGGGTGTCCTGCCCTGACTACTGCTAGTCTAAAATTTACAGAGTTCTTGCCTGTCTGTTTTTCCTGTGTGTTTGGGATTAAAGGAGTATGCCAGCATTGCCTTGCTCAAATAATTTACCTCAATTCCAAATCGTTGTAACTTTTTAGAGAACAAAAAAAAATTGAACCATAGAGACATTCTGAATTTACTTAAAATCTTTAAAAATCTCCTATGTTTAAGTAAAGTCAAACAATAAAAATACTCTTTCTATTGCCTACTGTTAAGGAAAAACAAAAACATTCAAACAAAAACCAAGCAAGGAAACAAGAAAATTCTAAGTTTGGGACTACTTGTGTTATTTATGCTGTAGCAGCAATGTCTTGTCTATCAGTCCTTGGAATTAAGGTATTGCTGCATTTTGTTGGTGGGCCCATAGCAGAAAGAGCTGACAAACTTCTCATAGAGGGTTCTGAATTCCAGCTGCCATTGATTTCCGTTTTTTCTACTGGTGAACCTTTCTGCTTCCTCTGTTCTGACTGCATGTAATCTAACATTCCACCTCTCAGTTCTCTCCTTACCCTCGTATGTTTTATTCTGAACCTTCACAGAGATGACACAGGAAACTGTGATCATTACTGAATACATTGTAACTAGCTCCCTCCACGACCACCACAACTAAAATTAAACCGTAAAAGATCCAAGCGCCTTCTGCTGTAGTTTTGTCCATTCTTTAACATGGAAACTGCTTTTTCCTTTAATTTCTGACTCTCTCCTTAAAGATTTCAATTTACCAATTTTAAACTTAATATCTTAACAATTAGATGCCTGGGGCTTTTAATTTTGTACTTTGTTGTGGGACCGTGAACAGTAGCCTTGTTCCTGGTTGAGCTAATGCTAGAAATCCTGGTGATCCTGAGAGACTTTACGTGTTGCCTGATTTCCAGGCACCAGGTCCCTGTCGCTAGGAGCAGCTCCCCATAGTTTAGTGGCCATAAGGGTAATGTCCCAAGCCCTTCCACATGTAGAGGATGTGACCACAGGTCACTTAGACTCAAGACAGATCTCCATTTTAATGATGTACCTAAGGGCCCTGAGGCTTAGCCAAAAAGCTTTCCCTCCCAGACACTCCTCCCTGCAAAAGGTATTTAACCTCAGGCCTGCCCTGAGAAATGGGGCATGGTTCTACTCATCCACTTTCCACCATGACAATAAATGTCTTAAAACCAGGGACTGTCTCTTTTCATCATGTTCTGCTGTGAGGAGTCATGGAGCTGGCCTTTGCCTACAAGGCCACCCTCTAATCTCCTGTAGAAGGCCTCTCTGCACTTCCAGCCATGGCTGCCACCAATCCAAGCTCAAACTGCCACTGTCAAACCAAGAACTCTCACAGCAGGACCAGCCAGAGCCTGCCCCCCCTCTTCCCCTTGGCCCCGGACTAGATCCCCCCTGAGACCACTACTCCATTCCCAGCTCTTCTGCAGCTCCCAGCAGTGCCTGGGTGTCTGAGAGCCTGAGAACCAGACAGCCCAGCCTCCTTACAGGCTCCAGAGACCTCTGACCCAGCTCAGGCTATCCCACTGTGCTTCCCCAACCCTGGAGCTTCCTTGTGTCCTGTGGCTTCCCCACAGCCCAACAACCACCCAGCCACTGAATGAGGTAGGTGTTGTAAACTCCTGCGTCCTGCCTCCCCAAGCGGCTGAGTCCTGTGGCAGAGCAGACCTGGGACCCCACAACCCTACACCTTGTGCTGTTGCTAACCCAGCTCTAGTTTTTCAGATAGCTCAGGGCTCCTGGTTCCTTCTTAGGCCATTCCTGGCCAGACCTTTCCAACCCATCTGTGTCTGTATCTGTGTGTGTATCTGTGTGCACATTTGTGGGGATGCCCTCAGAGGCTGTAAGAGGGCATTGAATACCCTTGACCTGGAGTTACAGACACTTATCTACACAACATGCCACTGAAAACAGACACAGTTCCTTTACAAGAGCAGCAGGTACTTTTAGTCACCAAGCCGTCTCTCCAGCTGCCACTTCATTTTCTGCATGGAAGCATTTTCACAATTAGAATGATTTTGATTTTCCATTTGCCTTACAGCGGGTTTCTTTGTCTACATGACTCTTGAATCTATGATTCCAAATTTTGCCTCCTTTTGTTAGTATATCTATCAAAAGTATGTATTTAGACGTAGGAAGTGATGAAACCCCTGTTAACTGGAAATGTATTTACTGGGGTTTATGGTACCAGGACTTAAAAGCTTGAGGCTGGCAGCTGTGAGTCCTAAGAACTAAAGACTCATTGATGCAAAAAAGAAAAGAAAAAGAAAAAATAAGAACGAAAATAAAAGAAAGAAAGATAAGAAAAACCAACAACATATGTACTTGTAGCTCTAAATACTTAGCTTAGAGGCTTGTTGCTCTACATTATGAGCACTGAAAGCCCAGCAGTAGACAGGTTGGCCTCACACTGCAAGCTCCAGACATGAACACCCTTGGGTATTTACGTGTCTCCACCCATGGCTGTTTCCTGTTCTACCTACTGTTGTCTTCCATCTTATCAGTAACAATTTGTGCAGTTTTCTATTTTTATTTTTAACTTTACAGTACTTTAGTTTTCTTCTTAGTTTGCCACTTCTGATCTCAAGAATCAAGAAACACTGTAAAAAAAAAAAAAAAAAAAAAAAAAAGAATCAGCACTGTTCCCCTCTACTGTGTTTTTCCAAAGTATTTTCTCTTTCCAGTTAATAGTTCTTTAAATTTTACTTTATGTATTTTTTAACTAAATATTCAGCAATTCTTTGTAAGTACCTATTTGTAATTCCAGATTGATTAGAATTGACTCCCTCATTTGGAGTTCTTCTTCTCACTGTTAACCTAGATAATTTACAATCAACATGATATTTCAAGTTGTCATCCCTTATTTACCAAAGCTTTTAATTAATTGCCTTTTTTTTCCCTTTTGAGCTCTGATAGTATCCCTGTCTACCTACCTGTTTTCACTACTAATGTGTTTTTTATTTGTTTGTAACCTTGTTTGTGGTTTGTTCTTTTTGATATTTTTGTCTACAAATACCATTTGGCATTCTTTAAAGAATCCCAGAAGTGTGTGAAAACTGCATACATTAATTAATGCTTTCTCTCCTGTTAAGAAGACTTTTTTCTATATGTTATTTCTTACTACAATCTATTCAAATTAAAATTACTCAAAAAGAAAAAAAGCTGGAATGACAATATTATCAAACAATTCAAGTATGTTTTATTTTTCAAAAAATATAGCTCATAGACTGGTGCAAAAATAAGTGTGGTTTTTTGTTTGTTTTTTTGTTTGTTTGTCTTTTTGCATCCCAGAACCAAATGTTCTCTATGAGGACTGTGACTTTGAGATAAGCCTCACGCATGTAATATGGCTATGTCTCAACCAAAAATTCAATATGAAGATGTACTTTCATATACTAATGCTGTGTAGACACATTAATGATTTCACAATTCCTGATAATGATCTTATAGAATTCCTAAATTGATACAAGTAATCTCAAAGCCCCTATAGAATAAAATCTGCAAATTGAGCTCTGTATACCTTCATGTGTCAAGGGCTAATTGCATTTGGAAAAGAAAGCAGCAAGCTTGGAACAAATTTACTATCAAGGAAAACATGCCTTCTAGATTAGGAACGAGGCCACTATCTGGTAACTAAAGGTTATAAACTGGAAATGGGCAGTTTATTATAGGTGCAAGGACAGACAATAAATGATGGACTAGTCTATTTATACAAGTATAGAGAAATGGTATGAGGTGACTGCTCCTAGCCTGCTAGCTATGTGGTGAAATGGGATTTCTGTAAATCTCAGGCATACTGAGGCACTGAGAAAGTATACTTTCTCAGCAGAGAATCCTGGTGTTCTACCAAGTAAGCTGCATGCCTGAGAAAGTAGCCTTCATGATCATTTTCTTATGACAAAGCAACTTTGTTTATAGTTAAATTAAACAATACATAAAAGAGTTGGACTGCTGACACATTTTGCAGTCTGTAAGTAAGCTTGGGTGACCTTGAACCAAGATAAACTATTGCTTGAGCCACAGAAGCTGTTGAGTGTTAAAAGCTGTGATAAATCTTTATTCTGCTTGTCTATAAAAGATGCTGGAACTCGATAAAGTATGCATCAGCACACTGCTGTGATGCATCCACCATGCAGTGATTAAGGTGACCCTCACTTGGGACCCCCCAACGTACTAGATGTTGATATACAAGACATCAAAATAATGAGACCCAAAAGAGGTGATTTGTCTCTTGACAAAACTGTGCTATCTTATGACATAAAAATTATTTCTTTAAACTTATAATGAACTTATGAATCTAGGAACAGAAAATGAATGTTTAGTCAGGTACTAGTCTTAATGGTAAGGCATGCAAACAATTCTGCTGTTGTAACTCCTTATCAATCTATGACATGAACTATAGCCTTTAACATTCTATGAACATATGGAATACTTAGAAAACCATGTGATTGCTTACCCCAAGAAAGTATAAATACCAATAACAACAATAAAAAGGCAGTTTGTCCCTCCTTTGCTTAATCCAGTATGTTTCTGTGTGTGCCTGAATATTCTCTCTTTCCTTCCTTTCTTCCTTCCTTCCTTCCTTTCTTTTCTTTTCTTTTCTTTTTCTCTTGTTCATGAAGAGTTAACAAACTCTGAGCCCCTCACCCTGACCAGCAAGGGTCCCTTGAGCCAAAGAGAAAAGAGACCTAGTAACTAAGCCTTTTTTCTTGATCCCCTGTTGCCATCAGCAGAAGTTACTCACCATTAGTCAATGACTTATGGCCACAGAATAGCAACAAGTTAAGTTAGACAAAGAATTGCTGAAGGTAACACAGCTTTATCCATAGGGGGAGGGGAAACCACTTTACTAGAGCACAGCCAGCAATAGTGTGGATTGTTTTTTTAGTATTACATGCAACAGGTGACGATCCAACATGTTAGGCAAAAATCCACTAGAAATTTAAGTTTCTTAGCCTGAGAGAGATTTAGTTCCTAGTAGGCAAGCAGAGACAAGTCACGGTAGTGGCTCAAGCACAGCAACCTTAAAACAAAGAAACACAGGGGGAGACTCAGCTCACAGTCTCTGGGGTCCCCTGCTATGAAAAGAGACAAGATTACTGCTCTGAGGAAGAAAGCCACAGAGTAAAAGCTGCCGGCTTCCTATAGGCAGATATTAATAGAAGTGTGATTTAATTTTAAGGTTTGGTTTATTGTTTGTAAGGAGAAATAGAATACAGATTTTGCCTGAGTCACATGGGGAATTCCCACCCCACCCCACCCCCAGAACTAGTACAGGGGTATACCTTCACTGGCTCCGGGCAGAGAGCAGTGATAATTGCCTGCTAATAGCAGGTATTAATAAAAGTCTGAAGCTCCAAGCAGAGAGCATAACAGGGAGAAACTGCCTGCTTCCTATAGGCGATATTAGTGGAAGTTTGATTTAAAGATGGTACAACTTAGTCTGCAGGATACTCATATTCTCTCTAATGTGGGCTCCACAGGAATTTTGGGCTTAATATCCTGGCATGACAGATTAGAAAATGCCTAAGAATAGGCTCATACAGTATTTGTTTAGTTTACTTCATTTGTTTTGAATTGTTTTAATTATCAAAATGGGTGTGATTTTGAGTTTTGTTGTTGTTTTATTATTTCTCTGGGAGAGAGGTCAAGCTAAAAGTTTTCCTGGTTATTGGCTAAAGGGCATGTTGATTTGGGAGAAAGACTTTGTCTTTGTATTTTTAGAAAAGGTGATTAGAGTCTACACATCTTCTAGAGTTATATGTATCAGGTTTGACAGAGGCAGACCCCCCTGAAGAACTAGATTCAAGAGAATCGAACAAAAAGGTAAAGATTCTTTGTGCCATCGCTCACATGGCACGAATGAAGACTTATGATTGGTTATTATTAAAATTGGCTCATAAAAAAAGACTGTCTTTCACATGCAAAAAAAAAAGAGAGAGAGAGAGAGAGAGAGAATTCATCCTAATGAGTTTGTATACCCTACATAGACTAATACCATCTATACAGATTTCTTGATGATACTTAAATTTTATTTTGAGATTTGTATATTGCAGAATATACACCTTTGGTGAGTTTCATAGTCAGACATTCTGAACTGACCTGCTTAAACTCCTGATCTCATGGATTTCAGCTGGATCCAGTCAGGACATAGACATCAAAGACTATAATAATTGTTGGCATGGCCTTCTTAAGGCCTAACCAACTCCCTCGTTTTCCCTACCCCCCCCCCAAAGATATCTCAATGTGCAAATTCAGCAGGAAGAAGTTATGAAGAGTCATCGTCCAGTTCTCTGGGCTTGTGGGTCTGGAGGTGGTTATTCTAAGTTTGTCTTTCTGAGAGAATTTAGAAATGGTCAGAATTTAACAGGGAGGAGATAGAATTTATTGTGTATTCATAATCTCATTTTGTAGAAATCTTTATAATTGTCACTAAATTGAAGATGTAATTTCTTACATTGGTACAGAAGTTATTTTGATACAGAATTCATTGGTATAAATTTCTTCTATTGATACAAAACTTTAAAAAATACAAAGCTTAGAGCCAGTCCTTCTCTAACTGCCTTTGCAAACTGATTTTAGATGATTGAGCATAAGAGTTAAGGGCAAGATAGCAAATTCATTGGCTCTGAGTTAATCGTTAGGGCGTTTTCAAGATATTTTAATTAGAAATAGCTGAAAGTAGTTAACAGACAATAGTCCCGATTACTTACATAGATAGTTTTCAAAAATATCAGAAATCCACAGAATGTGACATTTGTTGTTGAGACATATCTGCTTCTGACACCCCTTTCTTGGATTCAAAGAAGAAACTGAGCATCTCTACCTCCAGGTTGAGGCACTTTGTGGCAAGATAGGCACTGGGCAGAAATTGCCTATTCATCTACAGACATATTACTGTCCAGAAAAAGGAAACACTATGCAGAAATGTTGACTGATTATCCTTGCCAAGAGAGGGTAGTCAGTCTTTCATAATACTGCATTACAAAGGTCTGTCAGATGATCCTGGGCCAAATGGCCACATTTGATGCCCCAACTTGTTGAGATACAGGGGACTGTATAGGTAGGAAGCTGTCTCTACAATTTGCCTCAGTTTTGGAAGCTGTGTTAGGCTTCTTATATTTTCAGATAATCTTATGTCACTCTCAGAATTCTGGTGGGATTGAAGACTGGTTGCAGTCTCAGAACCAACCCAAGCTGTTTAGCATGGAGAAAGATGGTATAGATTTGAAAGGATGGTTCAGTTAGTATACAAGCTAAACCAGGACATAACAGATATGGAATTATAAGCCTTTTTAAGTTAGGATAGATAGCAGAATGCTTTATTTAACTGACAAAAAAATGATGGACTGGATGTTAGGTGTATCTTATACTTTATAAATTACAAAATGGTAATAGTTATGCTCAATTTATATTTGAGAAGAAAGAGCCTTTTAATTGGACAGAAATGGGGAAACGTGGATTGCTGTCTACATGCAAGTGAGGGCAGAGACAAGATAAGGCTAGAGCCTGTGATTGGGCAGTGGAAAAAGAAGGCGGGCTGAGAGTTTTAGAGACAGGACAGATAGGGACAGAGAGGACAAGAGGACAGACAAGATGTCAGAAGGAGAGGATGAGCCTGATCCACATGACTGTAAATGGCCACAGGTAGCTATGAATATCACAGACGGGATAGACTAATATAGGACGATCTGTCCAATCTAGGTGGGCAGCTGTATCAATATCAATTAGCTCTCGGTTCATTGTGTGGACATTTTGTAGGTTGAGAATTTATTGATATAAATCTGACTGATAAATTACAAGGCTCTAGAGTTTTGATTTTACTGGGTTACAGGGTTGTGTGATAGCCGCTGGGAGCCGGTGACGGGATTGTGAGCAGGTTCCTCAGCCATCAAACTGCAAGTTGGGCAGCCGCACCATGGGAACTGTGGAGGCAGGGAGACGTTATTAGAGCAGAGCTGGTGATCGCGTGGATCGTTTTTTAATACTACATGAAACAGGCCCCAATCACCTTCATTACCTTCCTCAGTTTACCCTGTGATGCCAAATGGACTCCAGCACAGTTTGGTTTTGATCTAGTTTTCTAAACTAAGAATGCTCCAAATGCCCCATTTTATAATGACTTGCGGGAGTTTGGCATAGCCAAGAAATAATGCTGTTTTGTTCTAAGTATGGGTTCATCCTCCCCGTTTATAATTACTAAGGCAGAGCAATCATGGGGCGATTGAAAGAGTAGTTAAACCAGAAACTTGGAGGCATGGTGGCTGGAATTGGAAGGGCACTCCCCTGGTCTCTTGTGCGGTTCTATTTGCTCAGGTCTACAAATCCAATGTCTATATACATCTGAGCAAGCACAGATAACATTACAAAGCCAGGGACTGGATCATTGCTCTTGCATTCAGAATTACTGCAGACATGTCAAAACCATTCCATCAGAGTCCAACACATACGTGTGGGGTTTTTTTTTCCTCACACGAGAAAGTTTGATCATATTTACCACTTCTTCTATTCCCCCAGACCCATCCTCACTTCTTTACCCACCCAAATGCATGCCTTTTTCTTTTTGTAAAACTGATCAACTATAGCTTGTGCTGCCTGCATGCTTTTGAGAGTGGTCTTCACCAGAGCACGGTAAACCTATCATGGACCACACTGTTAAAGAAAACTCTCTCCCTCTCCCTCTCCCTCTCCCTCTCCCTCTCCCTCTCCCTCTCCCTCTCCCTCTCCCTCTCCTTCTCCCTCTGTCCCTCTCCTTCTCTCCCTTTCCCTTTCTCTCTCTCTCTCTCTCTCTCTCTCTCTCTCTCTCTCTCTCTCTCTC
>CM052700.1:7069614-7086186 GCA_028551405.1 Uromys caudimaculatus | reverse complement strand
GGGGTTTCCAAAGAAAAGGGGAATCATCAGAAATGTAAATAAAGTATAAAAAAAAAAAAAAAAAAAAAAAAAAGATGAGCTTACTCAGCAGTCTCAGAGTCTGAAACGTTCTAGGCCTAGATTAGACGCTTCCTGGACTAGGCCTATGTTAGCAGGCAAAGGCAGTAAGTCTCTGAGATGACAATAACATCAGGTGAATAACCTTAACAAAATTGGTTTTGTCAGGGTATTTTCTCATAACAATACAGGTAACTATAACAAAAAGATAATCCCTTGGCAACCTTTTCATCTTTCTCAGATGTGGCCCAAGACATTCCTCTACTTCTCAGTTCTTTCCTTCTTCAGTTGATAGCTTTCTTCACTCCATCAATCCAACCTAAGAACAATTCTGTGCTGGAGCCAACTGTGTTGATTGGTTTATAATAGAGGATAGTTCAGGTTTCAACAAGATTAGTAGCTTGATACTGGCCACGAAAAGAGAACTTATCACCATCTTTTTTACTTTGGAAATTGTGAAATACTTGAGAACAAGTTTTGATTGGTTCCCCAAGAATAAGTTATTAGACAAAAGAGACCATTGTATTGTGTTTTGTTAATATTCCTGGTACTAGGATTTAATCCAGAGCTTGGTACATCCTAGACAAAGTTTCTTTAGTACTCTTGAAATTATTGTAAATATTTAAAAAACAGTATGTCAGTAGCCTGAGGAGATAGTTTTTGCAGATTTAGCCTCTATAGATTGGCCCTGAGAAATGTCCAGGGCACAGCTTTGAGTTGTTACCCTGGTCAATCAGTCTTGGGGTGTGTGTTCAATAAACCATCCCTATTTAACTGAGATTGGTGTCTGTGTGGTTTGTGGGGTGACTCTTAGACCCCAAAATGTGGCTGCCCACTTAGAACTTAGACAATTACCTCTGACGTCAGTCTGAAAGCTCCTTTCACCTTCACTGTAGAAGATAGGTAGAGATGCCTCTGAACTTTCCAGAACCTGCTGTCGGTGCTCAGACTACAGAGTTCTGAAGACCTACACTCATATCTTTACATTTGTAAGGCAAGAGACTCACTGAGGGAGTCTTCTGTTCAGTCTGAATATGAATTGTTAAAGCATCTATATAGTCATGTACATTAAACTATAAATATACTTATTGATGTCCATTATCTTATATTTGGAATCTAAGTTCATCATATCTTGTTTCCTTTTAATTATCTGAGAGCAGAATTTACATTCTACTCACCTGCTTTTCAAAATAATTTGATTCTTCTCAATATGGATTAGATTTTCACAGAAGTAGGGGTGTCACCAGCTCACTAAATGCAGAATGATGGAATTATAAAATGACTGGGTAGGTCAAGAATGTGATTTTTTATAAACATTTTAAAAATATTTCCTTTATATTTGTTTATATGTATGTATATTTCTGTGTACCTTTGAACTCTGATAATTTATAGCAGTTTGCCAAAATAGTTTTTCTGTGGTATGTCCTGAAATTTTTGTTTTATCTACTGAAGCTGTTCTATCCTTGATAATATCAAGAGCAGTGTTGGTTTTAGCAACATACATTTAATTTTTTAACTTCTCTGTGGATGAATTTCTCTGACACTGACAGTTAATGGTTGAATTGAATTTGATATCTAGGCTTATGGGAGGCCCTTAGGGGATTTCCTGATGACAAAGGTTACCTTGCCTGTTCCTTGACGATCTGCATTCATTAGTCCAATGCCAGCCTTTCCACACCTTCAGCATACTCCAGAAGACTGGAGCCTTCTTTTTGGATTATTTCTTAAAAAACAAAACAAAAAACAAAAATAAAAACAAAACAGTTCCTAGGAATGTGTTGCCCACAATCCCTTTTCAAATAACCTGGCTTATCAAATTAAAACAACTGTCATTTTGGTTTTCTTTATACTTTTAGAAATCACTTTTATCAGAGTAGAATCATAATGTAAGATGCAATATCAGTTGTATTTCTTTTGTTTTTTTCTTTTTCTTGGATATTTTCTTTATTTACATTTCAAATGTTATCCCCTTTCCCTGCCTCCCCCTAGAAACTCCCTGCTTCTATGAGGATATTCCCCTACCCATCCACCACTCCTGCCTCCCCGCCCTCGAATTCCCCTACACTGGGGCATGGTACCTTCACAAGACCAAGGGTCTCACCCCCAATGATGCCCAACAAGGCCATTCTCTACTACATAAGCAGCTGGAGCCATGGGTCCCTCCATGTGTACTCCTTGGTTGGTGGTTTAGTCCCTGGGAGCTCTGGGTGGTCTGGTTAGTTGATATTGTTGTTCTTCCTAAGGAGTTGCAAACCCCTTCAGCTCCTTCAGTCCTTTATCTAACTCCTCCATTGGGGACCCAATGCTCAGTCCAATGGTTGGCTGCAAGCGTCCGCCTCTGTATTTGTCAGGCTCTGTCAGAGCCTCTCAGAAGACAGCTATATCAGACTCCTGTCAGCAAGCACTTCTTGGCATCCACAATAGTGTCTGGGTTTGGTGACTGTATATGGGATGAATTCTCAGGTGGGGCAGTCTCTGGATGGTCTTTCATTCAGTCTCTGCTCTACATTTTGTCTCCATATTTGCTCCCATGAGTATTTTGTTTCCATTTCTAAGAAGGACCAAAACACCCACTCTTTGGTCTTCCTTCTTCTTGAACTTCATGTGGTCTGTGAATTGTATCTTCAGTATTATGAGCTTTGGGGCTAACAACCACTTTCAGTGAGTGCATACCATGTGTGTTCTTTTGTGATTGGGTTATCTCACTCAGGATGATATTTTCTAGTTCCATCAATTTGCCTAAGAATTTCGTGAAGCTGTTGTTTTTAATAGTTCAGTAGTACTCCATTGTGTAAATGTACCACATTTTCTGCATCCATTCCTTTGTTGAAGGACATCTGGGTTGTTTCCAGCTTCTGGCTATTATAAATAAAGCAGCTATGAACATATTGGAGCATGTGTCCTTGTTATATGTTGGAGAATCTTTTGGGTATATGTCCAGGAGTGGTATAGCTGGGTCCTCAGGTAATACTATGTACAATTTTCTGAGGAACTGCCAGACTGATTTCCAGAGTGGTTGTACCAGCTTGCAATCCCACCAACAATGGAGAAGTGTTCCTCTTTCTCCACATCCTCACCAGCATCTGCTGTCACCTGAGTTTTTGATCTTAGCCATTCTGACTGGTGTGAGGTGGAATCTCAAGGTTGTTTTGATTTGCATTTCTGTGATGAAAAAGGATGTTGAACATTTCTTTAGGTGCTTCTTGGCCATTCAAGTTTCCTCAGTTGAGAATTCTTTGTTTAGCCCTGTACCCCATTTTTAATAGGGTTATTTGATTCTCTTGAGTCTAACTTCTTGAGTTCTTTGTATATATTGAATATTAGCCCTCTATCGGATGTAGGATTGGTAATGGAAAGATCTCCCATGCTCATGGATTGGCAGGATTAATATAGTAAAAATGGCCATCTCGTCAAAAGCAATCTATGGATTCAATGCAATCCCCATCAAAATTCCAACTCAATTCTTCATAGAATTAGAAAGAGAGCAATTTGCTAATTCATTTTGAATAACAAAAAAACCAGGATAGTGAAAACTATTCTCAACAATAAAAGAACTTCTGGGGAAATCACCATCCCTGACATCAACCTGTACTACAGAGCAATAGTGATAAAAACTGCATGGTATTGGTACAGTGACAGGCAGGTAGATCAATGGAATAGAATTGAAGACCCAGAAATGAACCCACACACCTATGGTAACTTGATATTTGACAAAGGAGCTAAAACCATCCAGCAGAAAAAAAGACAGCATTTTTAACAAATGGTGCTGGTTCAACTGGTGGTCAGCATGTAGAAAAATGCAAATTGACCCATTCTTATCTCCTTGTACAAAGCTCAAGTCCAAGTGGACTAAGGACCTCCACATAAAACCAGATACACTGAAACTTATAGAGGAGAAAGTGGGGAAGAGCCTCGAACACATGGGCACAGAGGAAAATTTCCTGAACAGAACACCAATGGCTTATGCTCTAAGATCAAGAATTGATAAATGGGACCTCATTAAATTGCAAAGCTTCTGTAAGGCAAAGAACACTGTTAATAGGACAAAATGGCAACCAACAGATTGGGGAAAGATCTTTACCAATCCTATATCAGCTGTATTTCTAATCCACTCATCTATAGATGCTGACCTTGCCTTTTAAGGTCTAATCACCCTTTTGCATTCTAAATTCTCATTTTCAAAAGCCAAAGATTCAATTAATATTTTTCTGATGCTTGAATCTGATACAATTTTATTTAGAGAGCAGAAGACCAACTTTGAAAAAAAAATCAGTGAAGGCTTACTTTGGGTCTTGTATAATTTTAGTGAACAATCCAGACCTCTTTCCTGATTCTTCAACCTTGTCCCAAGCATTTAAAGCTGCTAAATGACATAGTGCCAAGGTATGATCGTCAAATTCAAGCTGCCTTTGTAACTCAATATATTGACCTCCACCTAGCAACTGATCTTGGGAAATATGAATATCTCTAGCTTTATTTTGTGGTTCTATGGCCATAGCTTCCTCTTTCTACCATGTTTGACATTGTAACTGAGGACCAGCTTCCAATATATCTGTTACCAAATCTTTCCAGTGTGGTGGGATAATTATGTTCTGAGTTGCCCGTGAATTTAATATATGCATCACATAGCATGATTGCACACCACATGAAATGATCGTACCCTTAAATCTCCTCAAATCTCATATGTCTGTATGATTTCTTTTAACTTCTCCATAACTTTGAGGTGCCTATGATCTCATCATAGATCTTGTATGGTGACTAGATAAACTAATATTGGTTTTTGTGGTAGTTGGCATATGCTTGGCCCATGGGAAGTGGCACTATCAGAAAGTATGGCCTTGTTAGAATAGGAGTGGCTCTATTGGAGAAAGTGTGTCATGTATAGGCAGACTCTGAGGGCCCCTAGTGCTCAAGCTCCACACACTGTAGAAGAGTGCCTCCTCCCTTCAGATTAAGATGTAAAACTCTCCACTCTTCCAGAACCAGATACACCTGTACACTGCCATGCTTCCCACCATGATGATAATAGACTGAACCTCTGAAACTGTATACCATCCCCAATTAAATGTTTCCCTTTATAAGAGTTGCATTGGTCATGGTGTCTCTTCACAGCAATAAAATCCTAAGACAAAAGGTGGTACCAGGGACTAAGAGATTGTGGTAATAGGCCTGACTGTTGTTGATTAGAGAAATGTAGGTTTTGGAACTTTGGATTTGGAAAGCAGTGGGATGTTTTAAGTGGGACTTACTGGACCACCCTAGTAAGAACATGGAAGACAGTTGTGCTGAGGATGATTTGTACTGTGGGGTCCCTGTTCAAGAGGTTTCAGAGAAGAAGAATTTTAGTATGAGGCCTAGAGACTGTTCTTGTGATATTTTGATGAGGAATATGGCTGATTTTTCCCTTCTCTGAAGAGTCTGCCTAAGGCTAAGGTGAAGAGATTCAGATGAATTGTATTGACAAAGGAAGTCTCAAATTCTCAAATTAACCAAGTTTAGACTCTGGCCTGTGGTTCACTCTTATAAGGAGCATTTTAATCAAGTGAAACAAGCTTACAAAGAACAAATACAAAATGTATGGTTCAAGTATTAAAGGAGCACCAGGAAGTGCAAAAAGGCTAAATCCTGTGTTCATGGGTATTAAATGGACTTAAAGGAATGGTGACCTAGGGACAAGATCCCACCCAGCTAAACTTATTGTGTATGTGTTTGCAGTTGAACACGGGATAGTTATATCATGTTAGATGTTTTTATTTCCTGGTTATCAGTTTCATTTGTACTTTTGAAATGAACGACAATCCAGAAATATAGGACACACCTATGATCCAGATTGTGAGGCTAGAAGACCCAGGCTTTTGATCTTGATATTGATGCATATCGGCCATAAAAAACTGAGGGCCAGGCATGGTGGCACATGCCTTTAAACACAATAGACAGAAGCAAGCAGATCTCTGAGTTTAGGGCCAGTCTGGGACTGGGAAAATCCCAAGTAGAGAAAAGCTTAGGTCCAGGCAAAGCAGACCATACCTTTAATCCCAGCATTCAGAAGACGTGCAGACCTCTGCATTCAAGGTCGGTTTACAGAGCAAGTTCCAGAACAGTCAAGGTTGGGCAGTGAAGGAGATGGAAAACAGAATGCTGGTGATGATGTAATGGAACAAGGGAGCCTTGTTCCAGCAAGCAGCAGAAGTCAGCAATTTCTGCAGAGTGACTCTGACTTTAGAGCCATGAGTAGAAGAGGTTACTGGGACAATTGGTGCTGGTTAACTGGAGCTAAGAAGTTAGTGGTGATTAAGAAAAAACCAGCATTACTGAGGAAAAGTCTTCTGAAAAGTGTTTTCTGGGATCACAAAGAAGCTGTGCTTCAGAGTGTCTTAGGAGTTTACTGCTATGAACAGATACCATACCAAGGCAACTCTTATAAAAGACAGCATTTAATTGGGGCTGGCTTACAGGTTAGGAGGTTCAGTCCATTATCATTAAGGTGGGAGCATGGCAGCATCCAGGTAGACGTAGGGCTGGGGGAGCTGAGAGTTCTACATCTTGTTCTGAAGGCAACTAGGACAATACTGGCTTTCAGGGAGCTAGGGCAAGGGTATTAAAGCTCACAGGTAGAGTCACACATCTACTCCTACAAGACCACACCTATTCCAACAAGGCCACACCTTCTAATAGCACCACTCCCTGGGCCAAACATATACAAACCATCACACAGAGATAGACATCCTGTTGACAGCCAGACTTGGTATTATGTAAGAATCACCCAGGTGGTACTGGTTTTGAAGGCATAAAGAAGACATGGAAATCAGCTGAAACTTAGCACTGTGAGAGGCCAGGAAAGGACACTGGTGAAGGTGCAGCCTCAGTTGCAGTTGACAGCCCAGGACTGAAGGGGCCATGCAAAGGAGTTGAGGCATGGAAATATGAAGAGCCTATGTGGGGCTATTGGTGAAAGAGCAGTCTAATTTCTTTATGTGTTCCTTGGCCATTAGAGATTCCTCTGCTGAGAATTCTGTGTTTAGATTTGTACCCCAGTTTTAAATTGGATTATTTGGTTTTTTAGTGTCTAACATCTTCTGTTCTTTGTATATTGTGAATATTAGCCTTCTGCTAGATACAGGATTGGTGAAGTTCTTTTCCTAATCTATAGGCCATCATTTCATCCTATTGACAGAGTCCTTTGCCTTACAGAAGCTTTTCAGTTTCATGAGGTCCCATTTATTAATTGTTGATCTTAGTGCCTGAACTATGAATTTAGGAAGTTGTCTTATGTATCAATGAGTTCATGGCTATTTTCTACGTTCTGTTCTATTAGATTGAGTTTATCTGGTTTGATGTTAAGGTATTTGATCCACTTGGACTTGAGTTTTGTGTAGGGTGATAAATATGGATCTATTTTCATTCTTCTATATGCAGATATCTAGTTAGACCAGCACCATTTGTTGAAGATGCTTTCTTTTTTTCATTGTGTGGCTTTGGCTTCTTTGTCAAAAATAAAGTGTCCATAGGTGTGTGGGTTTATTTCTGGGTCTTTGATTTGTTTCCATTGATTAACTTGTCTGTTTCTATATCAATAGCATACAGTTTTATTACTATTACTCTATACTACAGCTTAAAGTCAGGGATAGTGATACCTCCAGAAGTTCTTTTATTTCACAGGATTGTTTTAGCTATGTTGTTTTGTTTTGTGTTCCCGTATGAAGTTGAGAGTTGTTACTTCAAGATCTGTAAATAATTGCGTTGGAATGTTGATGGGAATAGCATTGAGTCCATAGATTGTTTTTGATGAGATGGCCATCCCTGATATGTTAATCCTACTGACCCAGGAGCATGGAAGGTCTTTCCATCTTTTGATATCTTCATTTTTTTCTTCAGAGACTTGAAGTTCTTGTCATACAGTTCTTTCACTTGCTTGGTTAAAGTTACACCAAGATATTTTATGCTATTAGTGGCTATTATGATAGGTGTTGTCTCCCTAACTACTTTCTCAGACCATTTATCATTTGTACAAAGGAGCAGTACTGATTTTTTTTTTAGTTAATTTTATACCCAGCCACCTTGCTGAAGGTTTCCATCAGTTATAGGAGTTCTCTGGCAGAATTTCCACAACACTGGAAAATCTCAATGAAATGGATGATTTTTCTTCATAGATTCACTTACCAAAGTTAAATCCAGATCAGATAAACAATCTAAACAATCCTATAACCCCTAAGGAAATAAAAGCAGTGATTAAAAGTCTCTTCCCCAAAAAACCCAGGGCCAGATGGTTTTAGCACAGAATTCTACCAGACTTTCAAAGAAGAGCTAACAGCAATACTCCTCAAGCTATTCCACAAAATAGAAACAAAAGGAACATTGCCAAACTCATTCTATGAAGCCACAGCCACCCTGTTACCTAAACCACACAAAGAGTTAATAACAGAGAAAGATATTTTCAGACCAATTTCCCATATGAACATTGATCCAAAATATATTCAATAAAATACTTGCAAACCGAATGCAAGAACACATCAAAGACATCATCCACCATAATCAAGTATTTTTATTATTTTTAAGTGTGTGTGTGTGTGTGTGTGTGTGTGTGTGTGTGTGTGCGCGCGCGCGCATGTGCGCGCGCGTGCATTTGGGTATGTGCCTGTGAGTACAGGTGCCCACAGGAGCTAGATGTGTCAAATCTGCTGGAGCTGGAGTTACAGGAAGTTGTGAGCCTCCTTACATAAGTGTTCAGAATTGAACTGGTATTCTCTGGGAGAACAATAAGTGCTGCTAACCTCTGGTGCATTCTCTCTGGTCACACTGAAAGATGCTGTCATGCCATGTAGACACATTTTTAAAATACAAACCTCAATATTTCTGAGTTCATCTTAATCTTGATTCACATAAGGAAAGAAATAACCAAGGTGATAGTCGGCTATAGCCAAAGCCTTCATTTCCTTCCAAGTTCTGCAAAGACCTTTAATTATGACTCATCAATAGTGGTAAGTATAATTGGATGGTGTTTTACATTTACTACTAACCAGACCGTACTTATGAGTTAGTGGAAATTTGTCTGTTTTCAATTTCATCTACATAATAGCTGAAAAGGTCGTGGTTAGAAAATGTATCACATGGTTGTAGCTTATTCAGATTCCTTTTGTTTGAAGTCCCATTGGGCCCACCAGCAGGCAGCTGCTGCTTTCCCTTCCTCTGGGTGACAGTGTCCGTCTACCTGATACTATTTTAAGTAAACCAAGTCCAAAACACCAATTTTGGGTGACTTATATGTTTCCTGTACTTTTCTGTAAGGAGGTTCTGAGAACTTTTTATCAAAAGTGTATTTTAGAATGTAAGGGCAATCTGGCTATGAAATCTGTCATGCCATCAATCACCAGGGTTAACACAGCTGTAATGGCTGGTTAGGCGGGTATCCTGTCTGCTATTTCTATTAAAAAAGCACTGCCTAGGAAGTATAATACAATGAACTGGGTCTCTCAACATCACTTAAGATAAAATAGTCCGAACAGACATACCCCCAAGCCAACCCAACGTAATTGAGACTCACTCCCAGCTGATTCTACAATGTGTCAAGTTGAAATTTAAAGCTATCCATGATGCCAGCATAAGCCATATAGTTGAGTTACAGGCCATCCTGTATACTTAGTAAAAGATTGTCAAAAAACAACTAAAAGAAAGAAAAGGGAAAACATAGGAGGAAGAAAAAAAGAGAAAGGAGATGGATCAAGATTATTCTTTGCCCAAGGAGTAATACCCCTTGACTCTGATAAAATTACTACTGAACACTGAGAATTGATACTTCTATATATAGTTTCATATATTTTCTAAGGTTAGATAAATCTCACTCACCAAATGACTGATTGACTAAAATACTCTATGTACTGCCATTGAGGACCTTTATACATCAATTAACTGACAAGTATAATACTACAGTTTTACCCACAACCCTATAAACCTTCCCAGTGGATCTAAGCAACACAGGGTCCTGAGACACAGTGCCTCTCCACCTCACCCATTGTTCACAACTTTCCATACCAACTTCTACTCTTCCTACAAGCAAGATTGCCTAATTAGTAAATTCTTACTAATCTATTACTACTGCCAACATTTTACTTTGTGTTTCTCCCAAGCAGATACATATTTTAATAAGGAATTCTTTCGTTGTTTTTCTTCTTTAATTAATAGGACATGTTCACATCTGTTCAGAATTTTAACACACTCAAAGCCAAGTTTATCAAAAGATAAGCATTAGTCTAAATATTCTTTTGAGACCTTTTATTAAATATTATAACTCCTTATTCAAATGAATACCACAGAAAACAATTCAAATAAGAGAAATAAGATGAACAAGTTAATCACAGACTCACTCCATGCAGGACTCACTGCATTCAATTCATTAAGTTTTCACTCACATATATAGGACAATCTCCCTACTCTATATTCATATAAACCTAATGATACTGTTTATTTCTGGAATGTTCACAGGGGAGAGTACTCCCCACAGTTCCCCAAACTCTATCCAGTAGAAAGCTTTTCCTTTCTGATGGGCTGGGCTGCACTGTCTTCCCAGGTTGACTGACTCCAGCTGGAATGGTTACTCAAGCAACCCTGCCTGCATGCTCTCCTAGGCTGAAATGCCTTTAGGAGGATTTCATCATCACTCTCTCCATTGCTGCCTGCTGAAGCCTCTACACCAGCTAGACCTGAAGCTCCATAGAGCAGGAACTGAATCCACCTCACCGCTAAGTTACCTCCACAACCTTAATTCAGTTCAGTGTCTGGAACAAAAGAGATGCTAGGGGCTGAGGCTATCACTCAAAGGTGGAGGGAGTCTAGTGTGCAAGGAGCCTGGAGTTCAATCCCAGAATGAAAATGCTCAAGTTTGTTCATTTAAAATGTGGGTTTTCCAACTCAATGAAAAATATAGACCAAAACACAACAGATGAAATTTCGCAGCCCAAGAATAATTAATAAAAGGTCCAAAGGTCTTATACAGAGTATTTTTAAAGTTTTAAAATTCACGCAGTATAATCTGAAACTGCTTCTCTCTATAGGCAAATCAATTTTCTTTCTAGACATGCCAGTTGTTAAACTGGTATAGCTGGCTAAGTAGTTATAGCTAACATATAATTCCTACAAAAGTCAAAGTAAAAATTATACGCCACCTATCATACATAAAGATCCACTTTCAGGAGAGTGAACATAGACTAAAAGCCAGGATTGGCACTGCAATACAAGCACTTTGAAGATGAGGAAAGATTAGGAGTTCAAGGTCATCCTTGACTACATATGTAGTTCAGTACCAGACTGGGTGACATGGGGCTGCATGTCAAAACAATATGGAATGTTTTAAATGGAACAATGATATGAATAGAAACAGAAGACCATGAATTTCCCTGTGCCCTTTCTCTTAGAAAGCTGTTGTAGGCAAACTCCATTTGAATAAGGTATCAGGGGCTGAAGAGACAACTTAGTCAGAAAAGAGCTTGAGTCACACGAGGACCTACCTTTAGGACCTATGTAAACTGTGGGGAGTGATGGTATGTGCATCTAACCCCTCAACTAGAGAATCTGAAACAGGGAGTTCCCTCAGGCCCCCTTGCCAACCATTGTAGCTTAACTGCTGAGCTCCAGGTCAATAATAGATTCTCAACAGAGACAAGTTAGCCTTTCAAAGGTGACTCCTGAGATTGTCCTCAGGCCTCTACAAGTATGTACTTAAAACACACACACACACACACACAGAGAGAGAGAGAGAGCACCATCACTACCATCACCACCACAAAAAGAAGAAATAAAAGTTTAAGAAAGAAAGATAATCTCCACCATAACGTATGCATCATTCAACAAAAAGCAAGGTTTCCCATGTATTGACACGTCAACAAGACAAGGCAACTGAATGGAATTTCTGTGGCTTCACCATTACATAAGTTGAAGATCAAAAAGACATGGGTTTGTAAAACCTTTCATACTAAAATGCATCTGTTCATGAGAGTGAAAGCAAAACCAATCACAGTCTAAGTGAAGTTCTTAGCAGAATACAGTTTGGTCACACTAGGAGGAAGTCAGAGAAACAATTCATTATTGCATTTCCAAGCTGTCCAACTTTAGTAAGAGATTTGGTTTCTTCAATGTTATGTGAATATGCTTTAGTTTCCAAGGTGTGGGATAAGAGACTGCTTCACAGCAGGTGATTATGATTTGCCATGTGCTCTAGCAGGGGGATGATTTTGGCCAGCTGCAGATAGTTTAATTCTGAGGACTCTGGAGAGGGTATAAATGCCAGAGCACTGAAAGGAGGGTGCTCAGAAGAAGGCAGCTGCTGTTCCCCCTGTTGCTGCTCCTGCTGCTGCTGGCTCATACTGTTGCTATGATCTATGTTGAATTTGCTATTGCAGGTTTGCTGGACTGCTGGATATCCTGACAATGAAGATTGGATTTGCCCCCAAGGAACTGCATCCCTATTCAACTGGAAGTAGCCTATAGAGGTCTGTGCCCCCTTTCCCTTCTAACCTTCTTTCTCTCCTACCCAGTATTGAAGGGTTGGAAAGGATTAGGATGGACTATGGATTGGAAAGGGGTAGAGATATAAGGTGCAAATAAAATATATTTAAAAATACACCTACATCCACCGAAGTAGATAAAAGAATATGTCTGGTTTGTCCTTTAATCCTAACTGAACGTGATGCATGAGATAAGGAGGGATATCCTGCTTTATTAAAACCTGTCAGCTAATAAATGACAAACAAATGGTGTAACTAAGTCATCTCTTTTTTCCATTCTCAGTAGCATGATACTTTCAGGCAAGTGTCACAAAAGTGTGTGAAAATCTGTGACTATTAAGTGTCGTATCAAGTTCTTAGCAGATGAGGTAACTCCTCTCATGGCTGACTGAACCTTTGAGCAGAAATTATGTCATCTGATGTGATAGGGTATGAAACAACATCACATGAGAAGTGTTCTTACCAAAATGACGAATCATGAATCCATTCAACAGCCTAAATCAAACTACAGTATAGAGAAAATGCAAGTAAGAAGAGGATGTGTCAAACGGTACCCATTTAACCCTGGGAATGATGGCTCGATCATTTATGTGCTTGCTGTGCACCATGAGGATCTGAGTTCCATTGCTTGGACTCACAGTGTGGGAGAGAACTATGTCCTCTGACTTCTGCATGTGCACTATAGCACTTGAATGTGTACATGTGGGCACTCACAAACACACACACAATAAATAAATATAAATAAATAAATGAATAAATAGCAAACCTTCTGTGCCTATGTACAATGAGGTGTCTCTAGTCCATGATAAATAGGTCTTTAGATGTAAAATTAATAGTTTTATTAATTTGGTGTACTTCACTTCATTATAAATAGCACTAGTTGTCTTTTTTATTCAAACATATAGTTTCTTTGTTCTTTGAGCACTTTATACATATATGCAATGTGCTTTGATTAAACCTGTCCTCTACTCCCTCACCTCCCACTCCTCCCAGACTGCCCCCACTTCATCTACCCCATCCCAACTTCCTATACTCCTTTAGAAAACCGGCTGAGTCCAGTTACTTTTCCCTTGTCCATACTTTTTTTTCACAAAAATGGAAACCAAATCCCTAAGGCCCCTGATGCACCGTAAACCCCACAAAGGCACTCAGTATATGGTCTGTTAATATTTACCCAAGTGTTAATGTCAGGATGGCCCGCCTGCCCTAGCTGCTGATGAAGCACTTTCCATTGTCAGGATGGACATTAATGACAGAGTCTCCCTGGTAACAGCTAAGCAAGGAGATACAAGATCAAGATCGGTAGTTCCTAAGCCATACCTGCAGGCTTGGGATGTGGTTCTTCAAGCCTCTGACTGCCAAGGCATTTTCTGATATTGTTGACACTGACTACTAAAAGGTAGAGGACATTCTGTGCTTGGGAAGATGTTACTTAGTAAAACAAAACAATATTCTGGAAAAGAGTCAAAGAATAGTGTATTATAATAGGAATTCTTAGATTGTTTTAAGAGTAAATTGTATATTTTTGAACTTGTCGATTTGAATTGAATATTTCAAACTTGACAGACATCAGAAAAAAAAATAGCAGAGATCCTTGTAAAATATATTTTAAATTTTCTTTGAAGGTCCAAGTTTAAAATTGTGTCAATAAGAACTGAAGGTGGTACCTTGACTTCAATGTTCTTTCACTTCAGGAAACTTGGGAAGTGACGTAGCTACCAGCTGGTCTCCTTATCTTCTCTGTGGCACTAATCCACTGGAAAGCTATATCTTTCTAATGGTTTGTAAATGGAAAATACCTCCTTCTTTTGAAAAGAATGGGAAGCTTAGATTTCAGCGCTCTTATATCACTAACAGGCCTTGTGTAGTTCAATTTCTAAGCAAATCCTGAGCATGAGCAGTACTTGAAGCTGAATGGTTTCTCAATTCTGTGTTCTTTAAGAAGGTTAGTGCCATAGAATTTCCTGCTAAAACATCTAATTAACAGGCATGGTTATTGATTTTTGCCTGGAAATACATTAGAACATACAGGGGCAAAGCCAGAGTACCATGACAGAAAAACTGAGACACAGAGATTCATACTGAATGAAACTGAAGGGATTCCAAGAGAACATTTATTTTTATATCAATTAGAATTTTGTTGCATATTTACAGGTTTTTCACTCTTCAGAAAAGTCTGGAGGTATCCAAATTTCTACATCTCCTTCTGGAAATTGAAGCTATAAAATAGAAAAGTAAATTAAAGGTTATAAAAAGTTAAATTTCAGAATTAGCTTAAAAGTCATTTGCTGTTTGATGGTTATTACGTACTGTGACTCTACAGAGTATTAAGAACTTATTCAACATAAAATAGCTTCTGAGCATCTGTGAATGTAAATTAGTAATACCTGAAATATTTTCAACATGTAGACTATACATACACATCATTATTTGTGATGAAGGCTTTTTGGAAATATTGAAGGTAAAAAGAGAAAACTAAATGGTAAGTTGAAGAAATCTAAGGTATTTAAGACAGTTGGCAGAATAGTAATCACTACAAGTGTCATATAAAGCTGTAATTATTCATCTTTTAAAATATTCCTGAAGCCAAATATATGAATATAATTTAAATAATGTATTGAGAATTTGTTCCTAAATCGACTTTGTTCCATATATTCTTAGGAGAACAAACTTAGTCAGTCTGTCACAGCACAAAGAATTAAATTTACCTTTGAAACAGAGAGTGATTTAAGAGGAGCTTGGAAAGGCCATGAGTGGAGTTAAGGGGAACAACACCTCTCACCCAGACCCTCCGGGATCTGCCAGGATCCAGGGCCTGAGAACCCGGGGACAGAAAAACTGTGAACTCTCCAGTTTACACCTGTGGGTGGAGACCTCTGCCTGGGCCAGCAGGAGTCCTTAACCAACAAGCGCCATAGAAAGGTAACCTCCCAGGAGCTTGGAAGGACCGTGAGCGGGGTTGAGGGGAGCAGCACCTCTCACCCAGACCTGCCTGGATCTGCCAGGTTCCGGGGCCTGAGAACCCAGGGACAGAAAAACTCTGAAACTTCCGGTTGTCACCTGTGGGTGGAGACCTCTGTCAGGGCCGCCATGGGCCTGTGCCTGGAGACCTCAGTCTGGGCCACAAGGCTCCACAAGAGCAGGGAATCCCAGGAGTGCTGACACACCTTTGAGCACAGGCAAAACCACCACTTCTGGATCAAGAGAGACCCTTACAGAGCCTTCAGGGCATAGGAACCCAGGGACAGCTGGGGACAAGATCCTTCTGATTCCATTCTGCACCCCAGAGCAGACCCCAAGGGACAGCTCTCCAAACCCAAACACCTCTCAGAGAGAGCTGGTCTTCAAGGAGTACTGACACAGAGGCCTGCAGGAGGGGCAAGCCACAACCAGACAGAGTAAGATCAGCTAACAACAGAGTCAACAAGATGGCAAAAGGCAAGGGTAAGAACATAAAGAACAGAAACCAAGAGTACTCCACACCATCAGAACCCAGCTCTCCCACCACAGCAAGCCCTGGATACCCCAACACACCAGAAAAGCAAGACTCAGATTTAAAATCATTTCTCATGAGGATGATAGAAGACTTTAAGAAAGAAATGAATAACACCCTGAAAGAAATACAAGAGAATAGAGATAAACAATGAGAAGCCTTTCAAGAGGAAATTCAAAAATCCGTTAAAGAATTATAGGAAAACTCAATCAAACAGGCAGAATTTCAAGAAAACACAATCAAACAGACAAAGGAAATGCACAAAACTATCCAGGAGCTAAAAGTAGAAATAGAAACAATAAAGAAATCACAGAGGGAGACAACCCTGGAGTTAGAAAACCTAGGAAAGAGATCAGGAACCATTGATGTGAGCATCACCAACAGAATACAAGAAATAGAAGAGAGAATCTCAGGAACAGAAGATACCATAGATGACACTGACACAACAGTAAAAGAAAATGCAAAATGCAAAAAGCTTCTGACCCAAAACATCCATGAAATCCAGGACACAATGAGAAGACAGAA
>CM052700.1:7038992-7069114 GCA_028551405.1 Uromys caudimaculatus | reverse complement strand
CCCAGATGGAGGAGCCGGAGGAAGTTCTGAAGGAGCTGAGGGAATTTGCAGCCCCATGGAGGGAGCAAGAGAGTCAATGGGCCTGACCCCCCCCCCGGTCCTCCTGGAGTTTGGACCACCAACCAAAGAATACACATTGATGGACTTATGGTTTGGACCACATATGTGGCAGAGGATGACCTCGATGGCCATCAGGGAGAGAGGAAGGGCCTTTGGGCCTGAGGATGTTAGAGGCCCCAGTAAAAGGGAATGTCAAGGCGGGAATATGGGGATGGATGGACGGGGTGGGGTGAGGTGGAAGGTGGAATTCCCTCCTAGAGGCGGGTTGGGAAGGGGACAGGGGGTATCCAAAGAGGAGACCCAGAAAAGGGGAAACATTGGAAATGTACATAAAGTATCAAAAATAAAAAAAAGGAAAAAAAAAAGTGATTTAAGTCTCATTATAAATTATTATAAAATAAGTGTCATTATAATTACTGTCTTATTATAACTTTCTCTGGTGAGTTTGTTCTGAGGTGAATGTCTGTGTCAATGTGCAGACATGTCTACAACACTGGCTCTGACTAATATCAGGAATTATCAGAAAATAGTTTTTATTATTTCAGTGCTCACCTGATTTCACAAGGTGTTCTCAGAATTGCCTATAATTTTAAACTGACATTTTCATGACTAAAAATAATTGCAAAACCAATATAAAGTTTCTAATAAGCAGAACAATGAATGATAATAGAAAATTTGACAGTACAACTAATGTGTCTGCTAATAGCTTGCATTATTCTTCTAGAACATACAGAGATTTGCTTAGCATCTGTGCCAAGTGAGTCTGTGTGTGCTCACATCTTACACAGTGACCTTTACTTTAAAGTAGAATAATTCACAAGATTATTATTGTCTCTCACATTATTTTCATGTTTTACATAATCATGCATCTTGTACATACTAACAAGACATCCTTAAAATCTATTTCGATGTGTTTCTTTACATCAGTGGCCTTTTTGGTGATGGGGGAATTATGTATACACATAGTCATATTAAGTTGGGTCACTAGAAGCTCCCAGGAATGTCTGCACACCTCTACATATGAATGCTAATGTAGGCAAGTCATTAAGAAAAAATACCTACAGTGGGGATATCATTTCTTACACTAGATAGTTCCCCATTTCCCGGCATCCTAATGATTACTTTGCTAGTCTTTCAAATGCGCTCATCATCCTTAGATGGAAGCTTCCCTTGGGAGCAATATGACAATTGACCAGTTATGAAAGTCCGGTCTCACAATTTGCCTATAAAGATCTCTATTCTCTGCTTCCAGCACTGTCAAGAATGTCTTCAAACACAGATGCCCCTTGTTCCTGTTCTCTGCTATCTTCTGTCTGTCTGTCAGTCTGTCTGTCTGTCAGTTTTCAGGTCCAAAGAACAACGTCTAATCCTATCTGTACTTTAGGAAATGTCATCTTTATTTAATATGTAATACCTGGTGTTTGGAAAAATTGTCAAAACTCTTTAAAGCATTAAGTCATTTCTTTGAATATGGTGTTTGTGTATAATATGGCTTCAAAGAATAGACAATAACATCGAGATGAATACAGACCAAAAATGGAGATCCCCCTGAGGGTGGTGGCACAAACTTGTAATCCCTGCACTAGAAAGAGATGGAAGGAAGATGACACTGGCCTAAAACTTAAGAGTGGGACTTTGCTTCTAAAATGAAAAAAAAAAAAACCTAAAATAAGCCTTTGTTTCTCACAATAGTCTTTCTTTGGCTATGGACTGCTTCTTTATTATATATTTACACTAAACAAATACCAGGTCATTTGATGCTGTTGGAAGAGTTTTCTGGACATAATCCCTCCAGTTCACATCTGTGCCAAGTGGACCCTGTGCTCCAGCCCTCCCCACCCCAATCATACCCAGAGACAGCTTGACCCCCAGGAGTTCTGACACACCCAGGCTCACAGGCTCACAGGAGGGACAGGCTCCAGTCAAAGACAGCATGGCCAGCTAACACCAGAGATAACCAGATGGTGAGAGGCAAGTGCAAAAACATAAGCAACAGAAACCGATGCTAGTTGGCATCATCAGAACCCAGTTTTCCCACCACAGCAAGTCCTGGATACCGCAACACACCTGAAAAGCAAGATTCTGATCTCAAATCCCATTTCATGATAATGATAGACAATGTCTTAGTCAGGGTTTCTGCACAAACATCATGACCAAGAAGCAAGTTGGGAAGGAAAGGCTTTGTTCAGTTTACACTTCCAAGTTGCTGTTCATCACTAAAGGAAGTCAGGACTGGAACTCAAGCAGGTCAGGAAGCAGGAGCTGATGCAGAGGCCATGGAGGGATGTTCCTTACTGGCTTGCTTCTCCTGGCTTGCTCAGCTGACTTTCTTATAGAGCCCAAGACTACCAGTCCACAAGGGGCCCTCCCCCCTTGATCACTAATTGAGGAAATGCCTTAGCGCTGGATCTCATGGAGGCATTTTCTCAACTGAAACTCCTTTCTCTCTGATAACTCCAGTTTGTGTCAATTTGACACAAACCAGCCAGTACAATTGACCCCTTATCAACTTGACACACAAATATATCAACCCTTATTTTATTTTTTCTTTTTTAAAGATTTATTTTATTTATTTTATGTATATGAGTACACTGTAGCTGTCTTCAGACACACCAGAAGAGGGCATCAAATCCCATTACAGATGGTTGTGAGCCACCATGTGGTTGCTGGGAATTGAACTCAGGACCTCTGGAAGAGCAGTCAGTGCTCTTAACCACTGAGCCATCTCACCAGCCCCCCACCCTTACTTTCTTATTCATTCTCAAGATCTAAATAACTTTAGAAGTCCCACAGTCTTTGCAAATTCTTATATATTAACATTTCAATCCCTTTAAAAATATCCAATCTCTTAGAATTCAAAGTCTTTTTACCATTAATAGTCTCTTAA
The DNA here is from genome assembly GCA_028551405.1 of Uromys caudimaculatus. Lineage (NCBI taxonomy): Eukaryota > Metazoa > Chordata > Mammalia > Rodentia > Muridae > Uromys > Uromys caudimaculatus. The sequence continues at coordinate 7,066,167 of CM052700.1, read as the reverse complement.
CTATGGGCTCCACTAAAATACCTTCTTCCTTCAGGAGGGAAAATATATCAGGGCACAGTCACAATCAAAAGCAAAATCAAACTCCAACCATCCAATGTCTGGGATCCACTCACAATCTTCTGGATTCCTCCAAGGGCTTGAGTCACTTCTCCAGCTCTGCCCTTTGCAGCACACACCTTGTTTTCTAGGCTTCAGATGCCTGTATTCCACTGCTGCTGCTGTTCTTGGTGGTCATCTCATGGTACTGGCATCTCCAAAACACTGCTGTCTTCTGCTGCAACTAGGCTTTACCAACAACCTCTCATAGGTTCTCTTCATGGTGCCAAACCTCAACTCCTTTGCATGACCCCTTCAATCCTGGGTCATCAATTGCAACTGAGGCTGCACCTTCACCAATGGCCTTCTGTGGCCTCTCACAGTGCCCAGGCCTCAACTGCTCTTCATGACTCCTTCATGCCTTCAAAACCAGTTCCACCTGGGTGACTCTTATACATTACCAAATCGAGCCACAGGACAAGGTACAACCCTGGCTATCTCTGGAACACAGCCTCTGTGCACTCAGAAAACACTTCTCAGAAGATTTCACCTTGTTGATCCTGGTCTCTTCCAAATCACCACCAATTTCCACGCTCCAGCTAACCAGCATCAATAGTCCCAGCAATGCAAAGTCCTCACTTTAATAGTTTTGGCATCCTGTCAATCACAGGTGACTCTCCAGCCCCAGCCAACCAAAACTACAGAATCCTCACAATCAAAATAGCAATGGCCCTGAAAAGAGTCTTTAACTTTCCCTCTCAAATTTCACAAGCCAGGCCTCCACCCTTTGCAGTTCTCAACATTATCTTCCAAGCTCCTTTAGAATGTCCCACATGCTCTTAACACTGAATGGATCTTCTAGCCCAAAGTTCCAAAGTCCTTCCACAGTCCTCCCCAAAACATGGTCAGATTGTCACAGGAATACCCCACTATGCTGGTACCAATTTGTCTTAGTCAGGGTTTCTGTTCCTGCACAAACATCACGACCAAGAAGCAAGTTGGGAAGGAAAGGCTTTATTCAGCTTACACTTCCAAGTTGCTGTTCATCACTAAAGGAAGTCAGAACTGGAACTCAAGCAGGTCAGGAAGCAAGAGCTGATGCAGAAGCCATGGAGGGATGTTTCTTACTGGCTTGCTTCTCCTGGCTTGCTCAGCTGAATTTCTTATAGAGCCCAAGACTACCAGCCCACAAGGGACCCTCCCCTCTTGATCACTAATTGAGAAAATGCTTTACAGCTGCACCTCATGAAGGCATTTTCTCAACTGAAACTCCTTTCTCTCTGATAACTCCAGCTTGTGTCAAGTAGACACAAAACCAGTCAGTACAGACAACTTTAAGAAGACATAAATAATTCCCTTAAATAAATACAGGAGAACACAGATAAACAGGTAGAAGCCCTTAAAGAGGAAACAAATAAATCCCTTAAAGAAATTCAGGACAAGACAACCAAAAAGGTGAACAAACTAAACAAAACTGTCCAGGATCTAAAAATGGAAATAGAAACAGTAAAGAAATCACAAAAGGAAACAACTCTGAAGATGGAAAACCTTGCAAAATGATTAGGAGTCATAGGTGCAAGCATCCCCAACAGAATACAAGAGGTAGAAGAGAGAATCTCGGATCTAGAAGATAGCATAGAAAACATTGACACAAGTCAAAGAAAATGCAAAAAGCTCCTAACCTAAAACATCCAGGAAATCCAGGACACAGTGAAAAGACCAGAGTTAACTCTGCGGCACACATCTCAGGACCCAAATCCTGCCCCTGGAATGGGCTGGTCTCCCAGGAGCACTGACACTCTTAAATTAACAGGCTCACAGGCTCACAGGAGGGACAGGCTCCAGTCAGAGACAGCAAGACTAACTAACACCAGAGATAACCAGATGGCAAGAGGCAAGCACAAGAAACTAAGCAACAGAAACCAAAGCTATTTGGCATCACCAAACCCAGTTATCCCACTACAGCAAGTCCTGGACCCCCAAACACACCAGAAAGTAAGATTCTGATTTAAAATCACATCTCCTGCTGGGCAGTGGTGGCTTAATCCCAGCACTTGGGAGGCAGAGGCAGGTGGATTTCTGAGTTCGAGGCCAGCCTGATCTACAGAGTGAGTTCCAGGACAGCTAGGGCTACACAGAGAAACCCTGTCTCGAAAAACCAAAAAAAAAAAAAAAAAAAAAAAAAAAAAAAAAAAAAAAAAAAAAAAAAAAAAAAAAAAAAAAAAAAAAAAAAAAAAAATCACATCTCCTGATAATGATAGAAGACTTTAAGATGAACATAAATAACTCCCTCAAAGAAATACAGGAGAAGACAGGTAAATAGGTAAAAGCCTTTAAAGAGGAAACACAAAAATCCCTTTAAAAATTATAGGAAAACACATCTAAACAGGTGAAGGAATTAAACAAAACCATACAGGACATAAAAATGGAAATAGAAACAATAAAATCACAAAGGAAGACAACCCTGGAGATAGAAAACCTTGGAAAGAGATCAGGAATCATAGATGCAAGCATCACCAACAGAATAGAAGAGACAGAAGAGAGAATCTCAGGTGCAGAAGATACCATAGAAAGCATTGACACCCAAGGTACAATTCATAGACGACATGAAGCTCAAGAAGAAGGAAGACCAAAGAGTGGGTGCTTTGATCTTTCTTAGAAAGGGAACAAAATACTCACGGGAGCAAATATAGAGATAAAGTGTGGAGCAGAGACTGAAGGAAAGGCCACCCAGAGACTGCCCCACCTGGGGATCCATCCCTTATACAGTCACCAAATCCAGACACTATTGTGGATGCCAAGAAGTGATGCTGAAAGGAGTCTGATATAGCTGTCTCCTGATAGGCTCTGCTAAAGCCTTACAAATACAGAAGCAGATGCTCACAGCTAACCATTAGACTGAGCACTGGGTCCCCAGTGGAGGAGTTAGAAAAAAGGACTGAAGGAGCTGAAAGGGTTTGCAACCCCATAGGAAGAACAACATCAACCAACCAGACCACCCAGAGCACAGAGGGACTAAATCACCAACCAAGGAGTACGAATGAAGGAACCCATGGCTTCAGCCACATGTGTAGCAGAGGATGCCCTTGTGGGGCATCAATAGGAGGAGAGGCTCTTGGTCCTGTGAAGGCTCAATACCCCATTGTAGGGGGATTCGTAGGTAAGGATGTGGGATTGGGTGGGTAGATGGGGGAACACACTCATAGAAGCAGGAGGAGGGGGGATGGGATAGGGGGGTTCTGAGAGGGGGGGGAAACCAGGAAAGGGGATAACATTTGAAATGTAAATAAAGAAAATATCCAATAAAAAAAAAAAAAGCATTAACACAATAGTCAAAGAAAATGCAAAAAGCTCCTAACCCAAAACATCCAGGAAATCCAGGACACAATGAGAAGACCAAACCTAAGGATAATAGGTATAGCAGAGAGTGAAGATTCCTAACTTAAAGGGCCAGTAAATATCTTCAACAAAATTATAGAAGAAAACTTCCCTAACCTAAAGAAAGAGATGAACATAAACATTCAAAAAGCCTTCAGAACTCAAAATAGATTGGACCAGAAAAGAAATTCCTTCTGTCACATAATAATCAAAACACCAAATGCAGAAAACAAAGAAAGAACATTAAAATCAGTAAGGGAAAAATGTCAAGTAACATATAAAGGTAGACCTATCAGAATTACACCAGACTTCTCACCAGAGACTATAAAAGCCAGAAGATCCTGGGCAGATCTCATATGGACCCTAAGAGAACATAAATGCCAGCTCAGGCTACTCTACCCAGCAAAACTCTCAATTACCATAGATGGAAAAAAAACAAGACATTCCATGACAAAACCAAATATATACAATATCTTTCCAAAAATCCAGCCCTACAAAGGATAATAGAAAACACCAACACAGAAGGGAAACTACATTCTAAAAAAAGGAAGAAAGTAATCTTCTTTCAATAAACCCAAAAGAAGATAGCCACACAAACATAATTCCACCACTAACAACAAAACTAACAGGAAGCAACAAACATTATTCCTTAATATCTCTTAACATCAATGGACTCAATTCCCCAATAAAAAGACATAGACTAACAGACTGGATATGTAAACAGGACCCAGCATTTTGCTGCATACAGGAAATCCAGTGTGTGGCTATGAAGATCTTTTCCCAATCTGTTGGTTGCTGTTTTTGTCCTATTGACAGTGTCCTTTGCCTTACAGAAGCTTTGAAATTTTATGAGGTCCCATTTGTCTATTGTCAATCTTAGAACATAAACCATTGGTGTTCTGTTCAGGAAATTTTCCCCTGCGCCCATGTGTTCGAGATTTTTTTCCCCATTTTCTCTTCTATTAGATTCAGTGTATCTGTTTTTATGTGGAGGTCTTTGATCCACTTGGACTTGAGCTTTTTACAGGGAGATAAGAATGGATCAATTTGCATTCTTCTACATGTTGACCACCAGTTGAACCAACACCATTTTTTGAAAATGCTGTCTTTTTTCCACTGGATGGTTTTAGCAAAAACTATTCTCAACAATAAAATAACATCTGGGAGAATCACCATCCCTGACCTCAAGCTGTACTACAGAGCAATAGTGATAAAAGCTGCAATGGTATTGGTACAGTGACAGGCAGGTAGATTAATGGAATAGAACTGAAGACCCAGAAATGAACCCACACACCTATGGTCACTTGATTTTTGACAAAGAAGTTAATTAGGCTTTTTGTGGTTATTTAAATAGGTTTGGTCCCCTAGACTCCTGTATTTGAATGATTGGCTCAAAAGGAGTGGCATTATTAAAAGGTATGGCCTTGTTGGAGTAGGTGTGACCTTATTGGAAGCAGTGTGTCATTGTAGGGGTGGACTTTGATATCTCTATTCTGAAGCTCCACCCAGTGTGGAATTCCAGTCTCTTCTTGGATGCCTTCGGATCAAGATGTAGAGCTCTCAGACCCTCCACTACCACATCTCCTTCATGCTACCATTCCTCCCATCATGATGATAGTGGACTAAACCTCCAGAACTGTAATCCAGCCCCAATTAAGTGTTTTTCTTTTTCTTTTCTTTTTTTTTAAATATTTTTATTAGATATTTTCTTTATTTACATTTCAAATGTTATCCCCTTTCCTGGATTCCCCCCTCCTGGAAACTCCCTATCCTGTCCCCCCTTCCCCTGCTTCTATGAGGGTGTTCTCCCACCCACCCATTCCCACCTTCCTGCCCTCGATTCCCCTACACTGGGACATTTACAGAGCCTTCATAGGACCAAAGACCTCTCCTCCCATTGATGCCTGACAAGGCCATCCTCTGCTATATATGCAGCTGGGGCCATGTGTACTCCTTGGTTGGTGGCTTGGTCCCTGGGAGCTTGGGTGGTCTGGTTAGTTGATGTTCTTCCTATGGGGTTGCAAACCCCTTCAGCTCCTTCAGTCCTTTCTCTAACTCCTCCACTGGGGATCCTGTGCTCAGTCCAATGGTTGGCTGTGAGCATTCGCCTCTGTATTTGCCAGGCTCTGGCAGAGCCTCTCAAGAGACAGCTATATCAGGCTCCTTTCAGCAAGCACTTCTTGGCATCCACAATAGTGTCGGGGTTTGGTGACCGTATGTGGGATGGATCATCAGGTGGGACAATCTCTGGATAGCTTTTCCTTCAGTCTCTGCTCTACATTTTGTCTCCATATTTGCTCCTGTGAGTATTTTCTTTCCTTTTCTATGAAGGGCCGAAGCACTCACACTTTGGTCTTCCTTCTTCTTGTGCTTCCTGTGGTCTGTGAAGACTAGTAAAGTATGGAAATACTAATTAGTTACTAACTACAAAGACTCTAAATGTTTGTTCTTAAAACTCGAAGTTCTGTTGGAGAATACTATACTAAGTAAAGGTGTGGGCATCTAAAGGTGATAGTACAAACTTACTGTAATTTTCAATAACTAATATTAACTAGGAACCTGTCATAATGCAGCATTTTAAGAATTATTTAAATGTAACTTTATTTTTAGAAGATGTGTTTAACCTGGGAGGGGAGGTTTCTGTATTTCTAATTGAGTGTTATGAATTGCCTTTTCTGTTCACAAGCAGTCTTCCTGGGTGCCAAAACAACTCAGTGTGCACACGTGGGTGTCTTTGTAGTCACCCATGGAGCAACTGCATAATGCCTTTATCATGAGTTCTTTTTTGGATCCACAATTTATTAAAGATTGTATTAAACTTGCAAAAGAAAAGTGTTTTCCTTTGTAAGAGTTGCCTTGGTCATGTTGTTCCTTCACAGCAATAAAACCATAACTAAGGCAGAAAGAAGTTGGGAGCAGGGACTGAGGTATTTCTGGGGTAAGCCTGACAATGTTTTTCTTTGAAAGAATGAGGATTTGAGGACGACGTTTCATTAGCAAAGCAGTGGAATGCTTTAAGTGGAACTCAGTGGGCCAATCTAGCAGGAACATGGAAGAGAGTGATGATGAGGATGATTTGAAATGTGGGAGCCTGGCTCAAAAGGGTTCAGAGAGAATTTTAGAGACTGTTTTAATGATATTTTGGTGAAGAACATGGCTGCTTTCCTGAACAGTCTACCTAAGGCTAAAGTGAAGAGATTTCAGTTAACTACATTGACAAAAGAAATCTCAAAACAAACTATTATATGTCTCGTGGTTCACTCTTATGAAGAGCCTTTTGATCAGATGTAGCAAACTGAGAAAAGAAAAAATGCAAAATATATAGTTCAAAGACTAAAAGGGCACCAGGAAGTGGAATGGAGCTAAATTCTGTGTTTAAGGATATTAAATGGAATTAAGGTAGTGGCGACTTTGGGACAAGATGCTACACAGCAAAGATTATGTATTTGCAGTTGAACAAGGGATAGTTATACCATGTTAGGGATTATTATGACCTGATTATTGTTTTCATTTAGACATAAGGAGATATGATTGTATGTCAAATTGACAAGGGATGGATTGTGATGGCTATTCTTGGTTGTTAACTTGACTATCTTTGGGATGAACTGAATTCTAGAAATAGAAGGCACACCTGTGATCCAGATCTTGAGGCAGAAAAACACAGACTTTTCAACTGGATAGAGACACAACTTTAACCCAGATCTTGAAGCATAGTGGCCATGTTTATAAAGATCTTGTGAAAAGCTTTGGTCCAGGAGTGGAGGTACATGCTTTTAGTCCCAGTACTCAAGTACATATAGATCTCTGGGTTCAAGGTCAGTTCAGAAAGAAAGTTCCAGAACAGCCAAGCTTAGGCAATGAAGGAAATTATGGAAAAAAAGAAAAATGGTTTATATATAACTGAGTGAAGGGTCCAGTCCCAGCGAGCAGCAGAATTTGGCAGCTTCAGCCACGTGGCTCTAGCTTTAGAGTCAAGAGTTGAAAGGGTTACTGGGACAATTGATGCTAGTTATCTGGAGCTAAGAAATTAATGATGATTAAAAGGACACAGGCATTGCTGAGCTGAAATCTTCTGGGAAGTGTTTTCTGAGAGCACAAAGAAGCTATGTTCCAGAGATAGACATTATGCTGGCAGCCAGACTTGGAACTGTGTAAGAATCACCCAGACAGTACTGGTTTTGAAGGTATGAGGGGATCATGGAGAGCAGCTGAGGCCTGGGCACTGTGAGAGGCCATGGAAGGCCATTGGTGAAAGTGCAGCCTCAGTTGCAATTGATGATCCAGGATTGAAGGGGTCATGCAAAGGAGTTGAGGCTTGGCACCATGAAGAGAGCCTATGAGAGGTTATTGATGAAAGTGCAGCCTAGTTACAGCAGAATACCCCAGTGTATTGGAGATGCCAGTATTATGGAATGACCACCAAGAACATCAGCAATGGTGGAGTGAATTCAACTAGAGCCTAGAGTGCTACCAAAGGCAGAGCTGGGGAAATGACCTAAGACATTCATTTGCACAAGCCCAGAAGATCATGTGTGGATCCCAGACATTTGAACAAGAAGCTTTGAAGTTGAAGTTGCCTTGGAGATCCCAAAAGGTTAGAGATCTCAGAACCATGGGATATTTGCTGAGGAAAATTGCTAACATGGAGTGGAAACAGTCCAAAAGAAAGAATTGTGTTTCTGTCAACAAAGCTGAAAGGAGCTAGATGGACATCAGACATGGAGATGCAGAGTTTGGAGTGAAAATGTATATCCTGTGATATTTGAAGTACTTGATCTGCTTTTTTATTTTACCTTTATAGGGGATTATAGTCAAGAGATTACATGAATTTCAGAAGAGACTTTTAACTTTGAACTCTAAATACTGTTTAGATTATAATAGACTATGGAGAGTTTTGAAGTTAGACTAAATACATTTTTGCATTATGTTATAGCTACAAGCCTATGGAGGCCAGGAAGTGGAATGTGATGGTTTGAATAGATATGGCTCACATAGACTAATATCTTTGAATGCTTGGCCCATGGCAAGTGCCACTATTAGGAGGCGTGGCCTTATTGGAGTAGATGTGGTCTTGTTGAAGAAAGGATGTCACTGTGGGGGTGGGCTTTGAGTTCTCTATGCTCAAGCTCCACTCAGTGTGGAATTCTAGCTTCCTCCTGGCTGCCTTTGGATCAAGATGTGGAGTTCTCAGCTCCTCCAGCACCATGTCTGCCTGCAGGCTGCCATACTTCCCGCCATGATGAAAATGGAATAAACCTCTGAAACTGTAAGCTAACTCAAATTAAATGTGTTCCTTTATAAGACTTGCCTTGACCAGGTCCCTTCACAGAAATAAAATCCCAACTAAGTCAATTAAGTTTTCAGAATATCTGCCTCCACCTGTAGACACACACAAACTGGTTATAAAATAAAATAAAAATCTTATCTCTAAAGTATTTCAGTAAAACTCTAGATAATGTGGTGTGGACTACATGGTGACCACTGCTGCTTGACAAGGCTCCAGGACATCAACATCATGGATCACAATTGTCCAGCACCCTTTTACTATCATCCTTGGTTATTCTCACTATGTGTTATGAGTTTCTTATGCTTAAAAGTTAAAGTTAAAAGCAATCTGTGAAATGATCATACATCTCTTGGAATTTTAAGTCTGCTTTCATGATTGCCAGTGATTAAGCTATTGTGTAAGTATAGAGTATAAAGAGTTTAGCCATTTTCAATAAACACTCAAGCTATCCTGGTTTACCCTAAGACAGTGTCAGCCTCCTTCCCTCACTGACTCCACACCTCCTCTTTAGGATCTGAATCCTGCTGAAGCTAGACTCTGGCAATAGTGCCTGCTTACAATACTTAGAACTGGATTTGTTAAAAGTTAATATTCCTTTAAAAGGGAGATAGGCAAGATCATTGGACTTTCACTTAAGGATCCAGTCACTCCTCCAAGCACGCCGTATGCAAGTAGACTCTAATTTCATGAAACCTCAAAGGATTCTGGGGAAAGTAGGGTATACGAGCTAAAAATTAAGAAAAATGATGGGGTCCACTTACGCAGCAACGGGCAAGCTGTTAGGTATCCTGGGTAACGGCTCCAGACATTGTCTACACTGCCTTAGAAATGTTTCTTACAATAAATGGTAAATTAATTTGTTGCTGTTGTGTTTTGTGTTATTTAAATGTTTTAATAAAAATCACTCATAAAAAAATAGGGAAGCTAAATGTAATCAGCAGATATAAGCTCTTTGATTTCTTCTCCCTTTCTTGGGTCTTGTTTACAAAAAAAATGAAAGTTTCCCCATTCAAGGTCATGTATATTCAAAACTCTTGCTGACATGTAAGCTTTTTTCCACTTAAGATCTGTAAGACCATTTCAGGATGGGAGAGTCTATAAAATTCCAAGCAAAAAAGTGAGTTTAAAACTTAGTTCAGAAATCTATGCATACAAGGTCTTTGTTTGCTACTATACGTAACTTGAAACCAACTATGGTTATCTCTTTTTAGACATAAGAGGCAACAAGTCTCCAAGATTTTTTGAATTAGGATGGATTTCATGTAATGATATTTGTCCTAAAACTAAAAATTTTAGGTAAAAATGACTGGTTTATAAATAAAATATATTTGAAAAATAAAGTTTATAATTTGCTAAGGTCCAGGTATATATCCACTCTCTGCCTTTGCTAACTTTGTTAAGCTTTAGCTATTTGGAAAACTTAGCAATACAAGGAACCATGATCTGAAATGAAGTTCCCAGTGTATCTGTGGTCTGTATTTATGGTTTGGTAAGATGCTCAGTTCCTCTATGGATTGTATTTATGGTTTAAAGTTTTATTTTACTGCTGGAAGATTTTTAGTAAAGTCTTCAATTAAATTATTAAGGCTAAACAGAGGCTTAAACAGAGATAAAATTGTAAAGTACTAATCTTGTAAAAAATTATGAACTTGATGTAAACTCTTAAGGGTAATTAGACATGTAAGTTATTTCTCAGTCACCTTATATGTGACCAAATTCTTCAGCATGGTCAAAACTATGCTTGTAATCATTCTTGCTATAAATGTAATTCATTTTCAGGGACAGCCTTTATTTATCTTCCTGTATATATTTTCAAGGTTAAGCCTTAAGCAAGTAACTAAAATCAAATAAAGGTTTATTTAAAATATAATATACTTGATAAATTAAAATTTGTTCCTCAAACTCCTAAGAGATCTGTAGAATATGGGTTCTAAAGTGATTAATAATAAAGGCTTCCCGTGCTAGAAAACACTGCCAGATCCTAGAGGCAGCCATAAGTATCCTTCAAAGAATCCGAAAGGGACACAAATGACTCTGGATTGTGGAGAACTGCCTTCCTGACAAAGCACTGCCACATACCTCAGCCTCCACCAGCACACTGTCCAAACTGTGGACAAGCAGGACACTGAACCAAGGTAGGTCAGTTCCTCAATTCCTCATCCACAGGAAAGTCTATGGCCAGTGCTGCCCTGTGTGGCAGCAGAAGACTTAATGCTCTCTTATGTGAGGGTCAAAGACTGACAACCTCTGCCTCTAAGACCACCATGGAGGATCCAAGGTAACCATCCAGGTAAGTGTGTGTCATTTTAGTTGATACAGAGGTCAATTGTTCATACTTCCTGGTTAAATGCATCCTTCTCGGATCTCTAATGATGATGTTGGCTAACCACCTTTCTTACTTCAATGACAGCAAGCACCCGTCTTCTTTCCTGATGGCTGTAGCCACCTGATCAGTCCTTTTCAGAAGTAAGAACTAAGCCTTGCTTTTTGTGGAGCTAATAGACCTCATGTTAAAGAAAGGCAGACTCAGACACAGACAGGCTTTTCACTAAAAGAGATAAACTCACAAAACAGGTGTTAATGTAATTTTACTATTTCTTCTATTTTAAAAACTTAACTTTTCAATCAATAATCAAACACCTATGTATCACAGTAAATAATCAGATTAAAAATTTGAGTTAATAAAGGTTATGGGTGGCTAGGAAAATAACTTACTGCTCATACTAGAAAGGACTAGGAATACAAACATTTAAATCGAAGTCACAAGGTCTGTGGATATGAAAGGCTATGTAAGCTGGGGGCGTCTGAGAAAATTATTTGAGGTGTGTAAATTGCAAGGTGTAAAGGTTGGAGAAAATGATTTAAGGTATATAAAAATTATAAAAAGGTTTTGGATTTCTTTCCTTCTTGCCATGTTATCATTTATTAAGACTTCAAAAGCTCAGTTTTAATACTAAATCACTAGCATTCTGACAACATATTAATCTATCCCTAGTGAAGCACTGACTACTACTAACACAGTTAAGGGCTCAAATATTCAAATATCCTTTGGTTGTCTTCTAAACATAAACTTGAAGGCCATTCTTGTTGTATTAAACATATCTGTCATATATACACATTCATGTATGTATATATATATATATATATCACAACTAAGATATCAATCATAAGCCCTACATAAATATGAATAAATTATTTTGCTCATGTAATCTAAAGCCTCTGGTGAATGCGATGTCTTTTAAAAAAAGATTTTAAAAGAATCATTTTATTCTAGACATATATCTTTGAACCTACTAGCCATTTGTCTCTGACTCCAGTTCCTAGAAGATAAATTCCCAGCAACCCTGACTCAGTGCCTACCACACAGCCATAAATGTGCTCCCATAATTAACTACTTATTTTTTTATGATAACTGCTCATGTAGCTTCTGTAACCTGCTTGTGCAGACATTCAGGTCGCATTCACTACCTAGTCTTGGCAGAGTCAAGCATCTCTTGGCTTACTTGGGCAGACACTCAAGGTCTGCTTGTCATTTTCGCCTTTTGAAAAAGAACTTACCTCACAACCTTTATCAAGGCAATCTCAGGTTTGTGTCAGAGACTATTGTTCTGCTAGCAGTAATGAATAAAGCTTTTAGTTATAACGAGATGGATTCTATGGACTTTCCCAGGGGTCAGGAACTACATAATATCTCTCATTTACCTCACTTTATGGCATTTCATAGACTGTCTAGGAAAATGTGGTAGTTTGGCCCTCATAGGCTTATAAGAAATGACAAAAGTGTAGCCTTGTGGAGTATGTACGGCTGTGTTGGAATAAGTATGTCACAAAGGTTGGACTTTGATGTTTCAAGTGCTCAAACCAGACTCAAAGACTCTCTCCTTTTGCTGCCTGCTGATGCAATCTAGTGCATGCTGTTTCCTCTCCAGAACAATGTCTACCTACATGTTGCCCTGCCTCCATCCATGACAACAATGAACTAAATCTCCTAACTGTAAGTCAGCCACAATTAAATATTTTTCTTTATAAGACTTGCAGTGGTCATGGTGTATCTTCACGATAATAAAACCCTGACTAAGACACCAATAATTTATAGATTATATGGACAATTCTAGCAGGGCTATTATTTTAAAATGTGTGCTTCTTGAAGCATTGGAGAGAATGATTAACAGGTAAAGTACTTGGGATGCAAGTGTGAGAACCTGATGCTCAACACCTACAAAATACCCTGATGTGATCAGAAAATGAGACATGCCTGTTACCTCCATCTAAGGCGATGGAGACAAGAGAATCGCAAGTGTTCAGTCTATAATCAGTGAGCTCCGGGTTTAGTGAGCGACCCTGTCTCAAAAACTAAAGTGGATACTGTTAGAAGAAGACACCAGTATAAACCTTTGGCCTCCACACATACATGCACAAGGCATGCAGCTCCCCCCCCATGCACACAAACACACATATTTTACACATGCACTCATACACAAAAATAAAAATAAGTTTTAAAAAGAAATTTGTGGCTTAAAAGCAGTAATTCCAGAGCCTATTTTAATTCTATTGTTTAGTTATGGTTTGTTCATTTTTCCAGTTCCCTAAATTTTTGTTACTACTATTCAACAGTTTGATAGTCTTTATTTCAAACTCTGATGTTTGTTCCATAATTACAGAAAGGAAGACTGTCAGTAGGCTCCCATTATTCCTACTGTGAAACACACTGGTATTGGATAGTTCTTTCAAACATACTGCTTCTTATTTAGATTCAGAATCTAAACATCAAATATTGTTTGAAAAGGTGGTCAATGGCTGTGTATTCCAGGACAGAGCAAGAGAAGCCTGCTGGGTGTAAGTGATATAGAAGCTTCTAGCAGGCAACCATTGCCAGTGGTCCCCTTAGCAGTCATTATGCCATTGTGCTAACTAAGACTTATGGGCTTCATTTTGTACTCCTTCTTCCCATGTTTTCAGCTGATGACCAGGAATTATCAGTGTTTTGAGGAGGGGGTACTTAGAAGTTTCCCACAGGGACACAATCTTGCCTTGAGTTCTTCTGTTTCAGCATGCCATCCCAAGGTATTATAAGACCATCATTCAAACTTCGCACAATCCAGGGCATCCTTTGGCACATCTTTACAATGTCCAGTCCATATGTATTTGGCAACCTTGCAGAAAGTTCTCTACTCTTTATCCTATCTTGGTAAGTTCAAAATTCTGTACCTTAATCCAATGTCTATAATATCTCCAGCCTATAAACATCTTCTTGGGCCTTAAAACATTTTCCTAAATTCTGAACTTTAGCTTAGCATGAGATTATAACTATCTAGTCTTCCATCCCATCAGATATCTGAGAAGGAATAAATAAATATTATCTGAGTGTGCAGGAAGTGTAGACAAGCATCGTCCAAGACTATAGAAATGAGAGAGGCAGTTGGCTGCTAGACAGTCACCCAAGGTTTCTCTGCATAGTTAGAGCATCCATATTTGGCCTTCTGGCCTAGGACATCTACAGACTTTTCTGTGAAGCAGGAATGCTGACCTTGTCCCTGACAAGCTTGGCATATTTGAAGCAAACTCCATAAGGAAGTTCTTCAGTGCTCATTGTCTTCTTTGAAGTAGAACAGTGCTGCTGCCAGATGGAGACCTGGTTCATTGTCCAAAAAGATCTTTTATCAATAGAGCATTGTCAAATACCATTTTTGTAGATCTTTGAGGGTTTTGAAAACCATCTATCTACGGTGTGTCTGATTAGGCAAACATTGTTTCTAGCTATTATATATAAAGCTCAGAATAATAACCCACTTTCTCAGACCTTAGGGACACCACAAGGAAATCCCGAAGTGCACCAAGGTCTGTTTTTGGACTGCTTTCCCCAATAAGAAGTATCAAGGAAGGACATGTGTTCTAGGAGTGGAAGATGAACTCCTCCCTAAGGAGTAAGTCTTAGGCATTAGACATATGCATGTGAGCACAGGTACTTAGAAGTTCAGAGCTATCAGATCACCTAGAGTTGAGGTCACAGGTGGCTGTGAGAATCTTGTTGCAATGCAGGGAATCACACTCAGAATCTGAACAAGAGCAGCACATGCTCATAACTGCTGAGCTATCTCTCCATCCCCATGAAACTTTCTTTTATAATACACAGTCACTAATTCAGTAAACCATAACAACCTTGAAGATAACTGAAGAAAGCTCTTCGGTTAGGCTACTTTATATTTGCTGTTGTTTTGGGTTTGGACCATCCCACAATGGCTCCTGTGTTAAAATCTTAGTCTTCAGCAAGGCACCATTGAAAGCTGGTGGAATCACTAAGAGGTGGGGCCTAGAGGGAGAGTTTGGGTGAATGATGACATAAGCCCTTGGAAGAGTTACTAGGCTTCTGGCCCCTCTGATCCCCCTCTCCTTACTTCTCATCCAATGTGAGGTCAGCAGCTTCCTTCCTATGAGTTTCTTCTCCAATGTGTCACATAGACACAAGCCCAAAGCAGCAGGGCTAAGCAATCATGGCCTGAGACCTCTGGAAGCATGAACAATATAAAGCTTTTCCTTCTTTGAAATAGGTTGGCTTCAGTTCAAGTAATAATAAGCTGTCAAGCTAGCTCTCCCACAAATGTTCTGGCTCCCACAAGGAGCTGTTGAGATTGTACCTGCCTTCCTTCTGCCTTAGCCTGTAGATATTCTCACTTTACTGTGCATAAATAACCATAGTAGGTTGACCTCCACCCCTCGCCTTTCCTTCCTTCATCCTCCCCATCTTTAGGGATTTATACCGTTATTTTTAACTCCTTATTGAGTCTTTGTGGAATTCATATCATGTACCCCAACCCCACTCATCTCCTCTCCTTGTACCCTCCGTCCACCTGGCAACCTCTCCTCCAACCGAGAATAAAAGGAAAATCTTGTTATGGAAGCTGTGGTGTGTCACAGTGTGTCCCTATAGTCGGCTTTCATCCACAATTCCTTATTTGCAAATCTTCATTGGTCTGGTAGGAGGCCTCTGGCTTCTGCTACTCTATCAATACTGGAACCTCACAGAGACACATCTTGGACATACAGTTGTTCTCTGCATCATGGAAATCCTGTGGTTTTAGATATGTAGGACCAGTCCCTTCATTCATTCCAGCAGTTCATCAATTGGGTAGATGTTGGGGTGGGCCAATTAAGAGCCCTGGCTCTGGACCTGAGAGGTATCTCAGCTGGTCTTCTGCTCTCATACCCTCAGGGCCTGCTCACCTACCATGCCCCCAAATAGGACCAGCTCTACCCTGCTGCCCAGGCAAGGTACAAGGCCTGCTCTCCCAAGTGCCACAGCAGGTGAAGAGCAGGGCCAGATGTTCAGCTTTGATGATCTCAGGGCCAGCTCTCCTTCCTGCTGTAGGTAACAAGGGTTGAGTGGGGGAGCATCTCTCCCTTGCCCATGTCACCAAAGAGCAGACAAGTGGGGGGTTCTAACTTCCTCTTGCCCAAGCCCCCACCCCCACCCTAGGATCAACTCTACTGTGCTGCCCAGGAGAAGTATGGGACCTGTGCTTCCAAGTGCTGTAGCTGGTGAGGGGCAGTGACAGCTCTCTTGCTCTCATGATCCCAGGGCCAGGTCTCCAACCTGTCACAGGTGGTGAGGAGGGGGGTAGCAGAATATTTCTCCCTTGTCCATACTCCCACAGGGGAGTCCAGTGGCAGGGCTAGATCTCCCAAATTCATATCCTCAGTGCCAGCTTCCCCACAATGTGCAGGGCCAGCTCTCCTGAGTACTGCAGCTGGCTAGGGCAAGGATCAGCTCTTCTGATCTCACATTCCCAATGCCAGCTCTCCCATGATACCAGATGAGGGATGGCGCCAGTTCTGCATAGGCCTCAGACATCAATATGTACCCACTTGGCAGTCTAGACAGAAGGCCTGGTTGTTCCTTAAAATCTTGACATTCTTTATCAGTCATGAAATAACAGGACTTCTATATCAGTTTCACAGCACTTTTCACTGCTGTGAAAAAAAAAAAAATCACAAAGCAACCTATAGAAGTGTCTATTTTGGCTTATGATTCCAGAGAGATTGAGTCCCTCACAGCCAGGAGGCATGACAGCAGGCATGATGCTTACCTTGAATTTTATTAATCCAAATTTTTTTTTTTAGCAAACATAAGTCTTTAATATTTTCTAATTTTTTTATTTGTTTTGGGTAGCACATATACACCACAGTACAGGAGAAGGAAAAGGACAACCAGAAAGAGCAGCTGGTTCTGTCCTTCTACCACATTGGTCCCCGGGTTCAAACCCACCTTGTCAGGCTTGGTAGAAAGCACACCTTTCCACTGAGCCATTTAGCTTGGCCCTCTTTAAAGGTTTTACTCTAAGATGATTTTGACGATTAGTAGCCATGTGCTCTGAGGACACATGAATAGAATGAACACTGAGCATAAGAGGCCACCTGAGGATGAGACAGTGGCTTCTTGAGAATATCTTGCACTGCATCCTGCCCTAGTGCCTCCCATGATTCAAAACTAGTGAAATGTACATTATGTTCATGGCCTTGCACAGGCCAGTACAAAACTCATTACAGCTTAGTTTTCAGTTCTCCATCACTCTCAACTTTAGGACTTCTGTGTACATCTCTGCACTCACTTTTCTTCACCGCGAGCTTCATCTCTGCAAGTTCAGTTTCTGAAGAGTCGATCTCCCCGAGGAATTGGAATTTCCTCATAAGTATTAGAATGAAGAAGGCAGGGAGATAGCTTGATCCTCTCAGTGCTGCAGGCAACACTAGGTAAATGCGCCTATTGGAAAGAAGTAATATGTACTAAATCTTAATGTGTTCAGTGAAAGCTAATTTTGTATATTCTTACAAACCTTTAATTCTTCAAAGAAAAACATTAGGTGATTATTTTCCCATGTACTTTATGCAATCTGCTTTGCTGAGTTATTAATTCTGTTTGTTAATATCTCAAAAATTCCACCATAAAAGTTTAAATGTATTGTCTTAATTTTGATTGTTGCTAGTTTTCATTGCCATTTTGAATGGATTTGTGGTCATTATAGAAATACATCTCTAGGTGTGTATGAGTATGTTTTCAGAGAGATTTAGCAGATGACTAATTTCCACCATGAATGTGAGCACCATGTGCTGGGCTTTCAGCACTCAGTACTTTCTAACGGGGCATGCAACAAGAACAAAGTCCTCACACTCCACCCCCGTGCCTCCCTGTCATTACTTCACATTAGACAACCATGCCTCCTCTGCCATTAGCACCATGTAGGTTATTTTACCCCAAGTAGCAGCATGAAACTACACACAACTTGATGCACCTGAATCTCAGAGGGCTAGCTCTCTGGTCTCCTGGTTCTTGAGGGTAACAGCTCCAGTTATTTCTATGTGTGGCAACATCCTTTGCCTTAGTGACACTCTCAGTGGGTTTGTACCACAATCCCTCAACTGAGCCAAGTTGTACTCATGAAGCCACTAGACACTAAAATACAGCGGGGCATCTATAGGTTCCCAGAGATGAGACCAGTAGTAAAATGTAGATAGCAGTTTCCTTTTCAAGATAGCCCATGGGATTCTCATCTATTCAGGCTGCAAGCATGAGAGGTCTCTGAACTTTCCAGGACCTAGAATGCCAGAATCCATGCTGCCTTAATGTGCTGAGACTCTGCCATTCCAAATGCTGCCGAAGGGCAGAGTCCCTCCTCTCTGTCCATAAATATGGGGCTGTAGGAAATGAGAGATTTTGTTCCCACATACAGTGCCCTTGTTCCAGGCCTCTGTTATCTTGCCATCTTGTTTCTCTCCAGTGTTCCACCGTGATAGCTTGGCTCAAGATGCAGCAATGCCCTCTTGCTCCAGGGTCTCTATGCAGAACACATGTTCGTTTTCTAACGTATTTTGAATGGTTGGGTTAGGAAACCCACTAAAGTTTAAATGTATTAAGCACTTTAAAAATAATGGTAACAAATTAAAATATGTAAGTAGGGAATTATACCATCCAAATACAATTCTGAAAATGAAATCTTATTACTCAAGAGAATGTTAGATATGAATGGGGATATTTTAGCCACGACAAGATTAGGTCTCAAAAAGTTATCTTTACCTGAAGCTATTTATATCATACATCCTGCATGCCCCTGGCTCACCACACTTCAGAGTTCCCCAGTGTAAACAGGTTCTGTCTATCAAAGCGCCAAAGTAAATAGGTGCCGGAATGCCAGCTGCAATGAAGAGAGAAAGAAAATCAGCGCATTGCTAGGAAGAAAGAAAAGAGAAGGATGTGCTATTTTATTTGGAAGTACGTGTGTGTGTTTGTGTGTGTGTGTGTGTGTGTGTGTGTGTGTGTGTGTGTGTGTGTGTGTAATAAATAATATGTAAACACATATATAAATATATGTAAGCTGATAGAGATATACATATATATACACATATATATATATGTGTGTGTGTGTGTGTGTGTGTGTGTGTGTGTGTGTGTGTGTGTGTGTATTTATACTCTAAACTTACTTTTAGGAATTACGTTAATATAAACCTTCTAAATAACAGAAATTGAAAACTATGTATAAGGTGCGAAGAAATTATTCATTAAGTTCACAATCATGACCATCATCTATTTTCTGAAATGTCTTCTATTAATTTTCTGTACATCCACCAAACATAACCATTCCCTTCACATTTTATTTTTAATCTTCTAAAAGATCAAATGTGTAATTATGTTGATGTAAGTTCCTTTAACACAAAGGAAAACATTTTTCATTTCTGAGTTACTTCAACCTCAGACTAATTACAAGTAGCCAGTTCTAAACACTTTACACTGAAATTCACAAACTGAATTTCAGTGTAAAGTGGGGGAGCACACCTATGCCAAAGATGCTGCAAGGTCCTGGAATTTCCTCAGTGTGGGTATTTGTGATATTGCGGATCCAGAGACAAATTATCTCTACCTCTTTTAGCAAATATACACTGCCCCAATCACATGAGGCCTTTGGAGATATCTTGACTTAAGAGGTCTATAGCCTCTACCCACCCAAACACTAAGAAAGCCGTCAGATAGCATCTGAGCACACAGCACAGAACTCCCTGCTTTGCTGTAAGTAATCCACCTGATGTGCTCACAGATATATTTAAGAAATACCTTGTTCATGGACTCCTTTGCTTTCTAGTTACAAACATCACAAAACTGTCCACATGTTGGAACATGATATTTTGATAACCTGAATCTGTGTGCCCAAGTAATGGTCATTCATGTTTGATCCTAGAATAAACCCTTATTCCCTTTAAGGTGAGAGTTGTGTTTTAGGTTGACAAGATAGTTACTATCTTCTTATTCATACAAAACTAATTGGTGTACTAAGCACTTAATATTGGTTTGATATGTTAGGGAAATTCTTCATACCGAATACTCTTGTGCAAAATGCATGTAATCCAATTCCAAGTGACTTCTCTTCAGACTTGATACACCTGAAAAATACATACATACATACATACATGCACACATATATGTACACAAAATTACATCATGCAAATCTACATCTGCCCTAGTATCTTCCCAATGACAGCGGTAGTTCATGATTCTAATGCTTAAGCTTTTTATCCTGAAGTTATGATGATATAGCTCTACCTCTGTCACTCTCACACAGAAGGAGAGTAAGAACTTCTGTATACACACTCATGTATACACAAGATATTTCAAATAATCCTATGACCTCCACAAATCTAAAGAAGGGCTGAGCCCTTTAATAGTTAGAAATTGTCCGCTAACCTAGATGAATAGTTTCGTGGTTTTCATGGCAACCACCATCCATACACACCGTACTGAACCCAAACTTTGAAACCACGAACCAAATAAATCTTTCTTCTCTTAAGCTGTTTGACAGGCATGTTGCCATGTTGTTAAAAAACCAAACACATATTATATAAAAATTCAAGATATGGTAAAGGTAGTCATATAGATAAACAAAAAGCAGCCAGCATGTAGGCTATGACATTGTTAAGAATGACTTTGTTCTATGGAGGTAAAAATTTAGACATTTGTCTTTCCCGTGCTGCCTGCAAGAGTAGATTTGAAGTGGTTTTGAGAATTCAAAGTGGAACCCTATAAAGCTATAAGGATAAAAACTGAAAAATATTATTAAAAAATAGGAATATGAAGGCTCTTTTAAAATGTGGTCTTTTCACACAAAATACACGTTTGCATAAGAAAATCATAATATATGCAATTGTTTGGATTTCATTTTTGGAAGTAATTCCATGAAAGATTTCAAGAAAACACAATAGACTAGAAAATTAATGTTATCATGCCAATAGTAACACTGTATCATCCATCACTTACATTGCAATCTTGAAATTCAGCAAGAATGAACAAAAAAGTGTGGGAATAAAATAATTTGAATATACCTTAACCTCATTACATTAAGAAATGATATATTAGGGCCTACAGGATGGCTCAATGGGTAAAGTTGCTTGCCACAGAGACTGAAAAACTGAGTTCAATGTGTACAGCTAACATAGTGGAAAATGAACCGTTACCTGTGAGATGTCTTCTCATTTCAATACTCTTGGCATGGCATGCAAACACATGGCATGCAAACACACACACACACACACACACACACACACACACACACACACACACACATGTATACACAAGATATTTCAAATAACCATACATTAAAACGTCAATGAGCCATGCTTTTTTTTACCCTCAGTGGAAGAGTCAACATCAGAAAGTAATTGAGAAAGTGAATGGGGACGGAAGTGGGAACAGGCATGCAGTAAACATGAGACCATCTCTTGAGAGCATGTTTTGAGGTTTTTAACAGGAAAGTTCAGATGCTCATCTGTCCTTTCCCTGTGACCTTCCTCCTCTATGAGGAAAGTCATCCTTATCATCTGATCATGCAGTCTAAGAACTGGGGTATCTGGACTAGTAAGGAGAAAAGAGACACCACTTAGCTACATCAACTGAATCTGCCTGGCACATGATGGGGTAATAGAAGTCACAGCCAATGTCCCTTACTTGCATGAATAAATCTTAAGAACTAGAAATACTCTTAGCCATTATCTGTCTTTGAACATAAAAACTAAAACAAATCCCCAATTTCTGCAAATACATGAACATTAAATCTTACCATGGAAAATAAATATATAAGGACATATATGTACCCTATTCCATTGAGTATGTCTAATGAGTAAAAGCAGAGGAAAGGAAGAACAAAGGAGGGGGAAGTTAAGAGAGGAGAAGATAATAGAAGAGAAGACAAGAGAAGAGAGGCATGAGAGGAGAAGAAGAGGGAAACAATGGAGAAAGGAGAAAGAGATGTGGAAAAGGAGGAAAATGGGGTGCAGAAGGACTGTGGGCAAGGGCTCGGAAAAGCACGGGAAAGGGAAAAGTGATAAACTTGGTCCAGTCTATAAGGATAAAATGTGTTATGTATAAATGAGTTACACAACATGGTTAACTCATGTTGCCTCTGAATTCCAATGAGACAAGACAAGGCAGGTTGAACTGTTTTCCCATTGTTGCTGGGTATAAAGTTCGCTAGACTGGAAAGAACACCTGTTCAGAAAATAAATTTTGAAACTTGGCTCTGCAATTTCCTCAGTTTAGGTTAGAACTGGGCATCTATCACTGCATTAAAGTACGTCCTCCTCATTAGAGAGTATCTGTTATTGATTTCATGTCTTTTGTTAAAGACGGAATGAGCTCAGGATGTCAAGGAAGCCTGATCCTTTTACACAAAGAGTTTCGCACTCTGCCAGTCAGATAGCTGAGTGGTAACTACTCTCCACCTGTCAAAATGAAATGTCCATTCATAGGTTTAATAAGGGGTGAAAATGGGAAAGGGAAAGAAGGAAAATACCAGCAAATTTGAAATTATTGTTAAATTTAGCAGTGCTTAGTATAAGAGTATTGACAGAGGTATGTTAGAACATTGGGATTCTAGGAACCATGACTCCAAGGGCCTTTCTTGAAAAAAGAAATTTAATAAATGATCAAATAAAATCTAAATGTCGGCCACTCGGCTCCATACCCAAATAGTGCAGGGAACAAGCTAGCCTCCCAGGAGTGCGGACAAGCCTGTGAGCAGGGGGGTGGGGGAGTATAAGGCCAGCACTTCTGCTCAGAGGGACCTGCCCGGAACCCTCAGGACACAGGGATCTACAAACAGCCTGGGACAGGAGCCTTCTGGTTTCCTTCTGCAGCCAGGGACCTCAGTCTGTGCCACACATCTCCATATCCAAATAGCAAAGGGAAAGAGCTAGCCTCCCCACAGTGTGGACAAGCCTGTGATCAGGAGTAAGGCCAGCACCTCTGCTCAGAAAGACCCTTCCAGAACCCTCAGGACACAGGGACTGAGGAGTGGCTTTCTGGTTTCCTTCTGTGGTAGGGAGCTGATGCTGTAATACAGGACTCCATACTCAAATAGTGCCAGGAGAGAGCTGGTCTCCCAGGAATTCTGACACACCTTCAAGCAGAGGAAGATCACCACTTCTGTTCAAATACCTCGATCAAGAGGAACCCTCGCAGAGCCATCAAGACACAGGAAACAAGGAACAGCTGGGGACAGAATCCTTCTGGTTTCTGTCTGTGCCTCAGAGATGACCCTATACCACAGCTCTCCAAACCCAAATTCCTCTCAGAGAGAGCTGGTCTCTAAGGAGTACTGACACAAAGGCTTGCAGGAGGGACAAGCCACAGTCAAAGAGAGCAAGACCAGCTAACACCAGAGATAATGAGATGGGGAAAGGCAAGGGCAATAACAAAAGGAACAGAGACCAAGGCAACTTGTCATCATCAGAACCCAGTTCTCCCACCAAAGTGAGTCCTGGATACCACAACACACCAGAAAAACAAGACTCAGATTTAAAATCACTTCTCATGATGATGATAGAAGACCTTAAGAAAGAAAGAAATAACTCCCTTAAAGAACTACAAGCGAACACAGGTAAAAAGCTAGAAGTCCTTAAAGAGGAAAAACAGAAAAACACAATCAAACAGGCAAAGGTAATGAACAAAACCATCCAGGATACAAAAATAGAGATAGAAACAATAAAGAAATCACAAAGGGAGACAACCCTGGTGATAGAAACCCTAGGAAAGAAATCAGAAGTCATAGATGCAAGCAGCACCAACAGAATACAAGAGATAGAAGAGAGAATCTCAGGTGCAGAGGATACCATAGAAAACATTGACACAACAGTCAAAGAAAATGCAAAATGTTAAAAGCTCCTGACCTAAAACATCCAGGAAATCCAGGACACAATGAGAAGACCAAACCTAAAGATAATAGGTATAGCAGAGAGTGAAGATTCTCAACTTAAAGGGCCAGTAACTATCTTCAACAAAATTATAGAAAAAAATTCCCTAACCTAAAGAAAGAGATGAACATAAACATTCAAAAAGCTTGCAGAACTCAAAATAGATGGGACCAGAAAAGAAATTCCTCCCGTCACAAAATAGTCAAAACACCAAAGGCACAAAACAAGGAAAGAATATTAAAAGCAGTAAGGGAAAAATATCATGTAACATATAAAGGAAGATCTATCAGAATTATACCAGACTTCTCATCAGAGACTATGAAAGCTAGAAGATACTGGGCAGATCTCATACAGACCCTAAGAGAACACAACTGCCATCCCAGGCTGCTATACCCAGCAAAACTCTCAATTACCATAGATGGTGAAACCAAGATATTCCATGAAAAAACCAAATTTACACAATATCTTTCCACAAACCCAGCCCTACAAAGAATAATAGATGGAAAACGCCAACACAAGGAGGAAAACTGCACCCTAGAAAAAGCAAGAAAGTAATCTTTCAACAAACCCAAAAGAAGATAGCCACACAAACATAAAAATAACATCAAAAAAAAAAAAAAAAAAACAGGAAGCAACAATCACTATTCCTTAATATCTCTTAACATCAATGGACTCAATTCCCCAATAAAAAGACATAGGCTAACAAACTGGACACATAACTAGGACCCAGTATTTTGCTGCTTACAGGAAACACACCTCAGTGTTAAAGACAAACACTACCTCAGAGTAAAGGGCTGGAAAACAATTTTGCAGGCAAATAGTCCCACAAAACACGCTGGAGTAGCCATTTTAATATCGGATAAAATTGACTTTCAACCAAAACTCATCAAAAAAGATAAAGAAGGACACTTCATACTCATCAAAGGAAAAATCTAGCAAGAAGAACTCTCAGTTCTGAACATCTGGGCTCCAAATGCAAGGGCACTCACATTCATAAAAGAAACATTACTAAAGCTCAAAGCATACATTACACCTCGCACAATAATAGTGGGAGACTTCAAAACCCCACTCTCATCAATGTACAGAACTTGGAAACACAAACTAAACAGAGACACAGTGAGACTAACAGATGTTATGGACCAAATGGATTTAAAAGATATCTGTAGAACATTTCATCCTAAATCAAAAGAAGATACCTTCTTCTCAGCACCTCATGGTACCTTCTCCAAAATTGACCATAAAATCAGACACAAAACAAACCTCAACAGATACAAGAAAATTGAAATAATCCCATGCCTCCTATCAGATCACTTCAGATTAAGGCTGGTCTTCAATAGCAACAAAACAACAGAAATCCCACATACACATGGAAACTGGAAAATGCTCTACTCAATGATAACTTGGCCAAGGAAGAAATAAAGAAAGAAATTAAAGACTTCCTAGAATTCAATGAAAATGAAAGTACAACATACCCAAACTTATGGGACACATTGAAAGCAGTGTTAAGAGGAAAACTCATAGCTTTGAGGGCCTCCAAAAAGAAACTGGAGAAAGCATACACTAGCACCTTAACAGCACACCTGAAAGCTCTAGAACAAAAAGAAGCTAATGCACCCAAGAGGAGTAGAAGGCAAGAAATAATCAAACTCATGGCTGAAATCAACCAAGTAGAAACAAAAAGAACTATACAAAGAATCAACAAAACCGGGAGCTGGTTCTTTGAGAAAATCAACAAGATAGATAAACCCTTAGCCAGAATAACAAGAGGGCACAGAGGCAATATCCAAATTAACAAAATCAGAAATAAAATGAGAGATATAACAACAGATTCTGAGGAAATTCAAAAAATCATCAAATCCTAGTACAAAAGCCTATACTCAACAAAATTGGAAAATCTGGAGGAAATGGACAATTCTCTAGACAGATACCAAATACGAAAGTTAAGTCAGGATCAGATAAACCATCTAAACAGTCCCATAAGCCCTAAAGAAAAAGAAGCAGTCATTAAAAGTCTCCCAACCAAAAAAAGCACAGGACAAGATGGGTTTAGTGCAGAATTCTATCAGACCTTCAAAGAAGACCTAATTCCAATACTCTTCAATCTATTCCACAAAATAGAAACACAAGGAACACTACCCAATTCCCTCTATGAGGCCACAGTTACACTGATACCAAAACCTCACAAAGACCCAACAAAGAAAGAAAACTTCAGACCAATTTCCCTTATGAATATCTATGCAAAAATACTCAATAAAATTCTCACAAACCGAATCCAAGAACACATCAAAACGATCATTCATCATGATCAAGTAGGCTTCATCCCAGGGATGCAGGGATGGTTCAATACCCGGAAATCCATCAATGTAATCCACTACATAAACAAACTCAAAGAAAAAAACCACATGGTCATTTCCTTAGATGCTGAAAAAGCATTTGACAAAACTCAACATCTCTTCATGATAAAAGTCCTGGAAAGATCAGGAATTCAAGGCCCATACCTAAACATAGTAAAAGCAATATACAGCAAACCAGTAGCCAACATCAAATTAAATGGAGAGAAACTTGAAGCAATCCCACTGAAATCAGGGACTAGACAAGGCTGTCCATTCTATCCCTATTTATTCAATGTAGTAATTGAAGTTTTTTTCTTTTTGAGACTTTATTTACATTTCCAGTGTTTCCCCCTTTCTAGGTATCCTCTTTGGAAACCCCCTATCCTCTCCCGCTCCCCCGCCTCTATGAGGGTATTCCCCTCCCACCCACCTGCCTACTCACTCCTGTATACCCACCTTGACTTTCCCCTTTACTGGGGCTTCTAACACCCTCAGACCAAAGGGCCTCTCCTCCCCCCGATGGCCAACAAGGCCCTCCTCTGCCACATATGTGGTCCAAATCATGGGTCCCTCCATGTGTATTCTTTGGTTGGTGGTGCAGCCTCCAGGAGGATGGGGGGGGGCAGTTGACACTGTTGCTCCCTCCATAGGGCTGCAAACTCCCTCAGCTCCTTCAGTCCCTTCTCCAACTCCTGCATCTGGGACCTCACTCTCAGTCCAGTGGTTACTGTAAAGTGAAACTTGGGTATTCCCAACTTTTGGGCTAATATCCGCTTATCAGTGAGTACATACCATGTTCATTCTTTTGTGACTGAGTTATCTCGCTCAGGATGATATTTTCAAGTTCCATCCATTTGCCTGCAAATTTCATTAAGTCATTGTTTTTAATAGCTGAGTAGTACTCCATTGTGTA
>CM052700.1:7019885-7038492 GCA_028551405.1 Uromys caudimaculatus | reverse complement strand
GTTCAGAATGTCCAAGTTTCACTTAACAGTAACCGCTGGACTGAGAGTGAGGTACCAGATGGAGGGGTTGGAGAAATGTCTGAAGGAGCAGAGGGAATTGGTAGTCCCATGGAGGGAGCAAGAGCGTCAATGGGCCTGACCCTCCCCCTGGTCGGCCGGGAGTTCAGACCACCAACCAAAGAATACACATCTATTGACCCATGGTTTGGACTACATATGTGGCAGAGGAATCACCTCGTTGGCCATCAGGGAGAAAGGAGAGGACTTTGGGCCTGAGGGTGCTAGAGGCCCCAGTAAAGGGGAATGTCAAGGTGGGAATATGGGAATGGGTGGGCGGGTAGGTGGGAGGAGGAATTCACTCACAGAGGCGGGGAGGGGGAGGGGACACGGGGTTTCCAAAGAGGAGACCCAGAAAAGGGGAAACATTGGAAATGTAAATAAAGTATCAAAAATAAATTAAAAAAAAAAAAAGAAAGAAAGAGTTACTTATTACCTCAGAAGAACCATGTACCCAGGTATGGCTGTAATTGAGTAGATGAAACTTCCAATTATTGACATGATTAAAAAGTACTGTAGCTTGTTAGCACACTCAGGACCTTTCTTACACAGCCCCAGGACTGCAGACGAGTTTCCTGACGACCGAATGCAGGTGCAATTTTGAAACACCTGTCAAAAAAAAGTGTCCTATTAAATAAGAAGCATATTAGTATGAACCTTTAGTTTTGTCTGCACAGCCAGTTGGATCCAAATGGAGAGTGTTGGGCCAATGATATGACTCAAAGGAAGAGCACTCACCTAGTTTAAATGAGGACCCGCGCTTGAGCACAAATGCCATTAAATAAAAATACTAGATAAGTAAAATTCAGGCTACTTGTTCCTTTTATTTACATTTCTTTTTGGTATCTCAGAATTGTATCATAAAATATAAAAAGGTAGATTTTAAAAGTTAGTATTTTTTTTTAAATACATGGAGTAAACTTCCAAAAATTCAATCATCTTGAATGCACACTATATTTTATTTCTTCACATTTATTTGCTTGTTGGTTTGGTTTTTCTTCTGTGTGTGTGTGTGTGTGTGTGTGTGTGTGTGTGTGTGTGTGTGTGTGTGTATGTGTGTTCATATATGTGCATATGTGTGTGCCATTGCATGCATGAGGAAGTCAGAAAAAAGTAATGGGAGTTAATTCTCTCTTTCTACAATGTGGATATACCAGGATAAAATTATGCTGGTAAGGCTTTGTGGCAAATGCATTTACCCACTGAGCCAACATTCTAGCCTGCACATAGCTGTTTTTTTTTTTAAATAAATAGGCTTTGTTCTATTTTACCTAATAGTAAGTACTAAAACAACATGTATCTCAGATGATTAATGGAATAGTTGGGCGTTTACTCATAAACAAAGTCGTGTATCCAACAGAGTTTATCTAAGAAGTAAAGTCAATACTTATGTTCCGAGATCTGATGAAGAGTGAAAATTCATATTTCACTTTTATTACTAACCATTTCTCCATATTGTAACATGTTTAAGGAAAGGAAAAATGCTTGATTCCTTATCATACTAAACTGCCATGATGAGGTTTGGGGAGATGTAACAGTCAGTAATGTCCTGCACAAGTATGAGAGCCTGAGCTTTCATTCCAGCACGCATGGGAAAGGTGCATGAATAGAGAATGTGCTTGCAACACTGGATCTGAAGGTGGGAACAGGTGACTTCCTGGGTTCACTTCCCAAGCAGCCTAATAGAACCAGCAAATACCAGGTCAGTGACATCCTGTCTCAGGAGCACAAAGTTCATGGACCTGAGAGTCAACAGCTGAGGTTGCCTTCTGGTCTTCTTATGCACAGGTACCTGCATACCATGCACACGTGCATGTACACAGACACACACACATATACACACACAATACATACATGCACACACTAAAGAAATAAATGCATACATACATAAGAAAATAAATAAATAAATAATAATAAATGAAGCTAGTGATATGAAAAGAAATTTTTCTCTCCATCTCAACTACACATCAAGTTTGAAGCCAGCCTAAGAGTCACAAAACATTATCACAACAAAAGGCAGATTCTATCCAGAGTAATTTATAGTTTTAACTTTAATGCTGATTTATGTGCATGTGATTGTCTGAAGAAGGCAGAAGAGAGTGACAGATGGCCTGGAGCTGGAGTTATGAGCTGCCTCACATGGATGCTGGCAACCAAACACATCCTTTGAAAGAGCACCGAGCCGGGCAGTGGTGGCGCACGCCTTTGATCCCAGCACTCGGGAGGCAGAGGCAGGTGGATTTCTGAGTTCGAGGCCAGCCTGGTCTACAGAGTGAGTTCCAGGACAGCTAGGGCTACACAGAGA
Organism: Uromys caudimaculatus; assembly: GCA_028551405.1. Classification (NCBI taxonomy): domain Eukaryota; kingdom Metazoa; phylum Chordata; class Mammalia; order Rodentia; family Muridae; genus Uromys; species Uromys caudimaculatus. The sequence goes on along the minus strand of CM052700.1, from coordinate 7,036,130 downwards.
AACCCTGTCTCAAAAAGAAAGAAAGAAAGAAAGGAAGGAAGGAAGGAAGGAAGGAAGGAAGGAAGGAAGGAAGGAAGGAAGGAAGGAAGGAAGGAAGGAAGGAAGAGCACCGAATGCTCTTTACTCCAGAGCTATCTCTCTAACCCACCCAGAGTATTTTAATTCAGATAACTTCAACAATGATCTCAACTGCTTTGAAATAACAAAATAATGCTCAGACTCTGTCAAGGATTTACATAAAATCTAGGAATTATAACATCAAGTTTGCATATACTGAATAAATTGAGTTGTTCACAAAAAATACTAATCTGTGCTAAGCATGACTACTTTTTGCTTTTTAGCAGATATAGGCTTAAATTATAGCACATATTAATGGAGAACACAAACATCAGCCCAAATACTGAAAGGATGTTTACCATGTGGGCTCCTGTTCCAACAGAGCTCTCACAGCCAGCGAGGCACGCTGACATGTATGCCAGGCCATTGTCCCCACACACAGGATCCCATGTGTGTGTTAAGCAGCTACACCTTGTGTTGCAATCAGCAAGGACCTTGTTCTCCACATGTAGAGGGTTCTGCACTCTGAAATGATTTAAAATAATGTTACAGATACCAAAAAACCTACTCAAGCACTTTATTTTCTTCTCTTCATCTCAGCATGTGCATGCACACACACAGAAAGAGAGAGAGAAAAAGAGAGAGAGAGATGTAATCTTTCCCCCACAGCAAAAACAAAAATATCCAAATATCAACATGTGGTCCCTATACTATGTCCTTGGCAAACAAGTTATCTTTTCCAGTGGTCACATGATTCAAATCAGATGATATATATACAATTTCTTATAACTTTATGTTTGAAATTATTTAAATCTTATAATTCTTAAGGGCTTTACTTTTAATATCTCTCTCTCTGGGTGTCTGTCTCTCTATCTGTCTCTGTCTCCTCTCTCTCATGTGTGAGTATGTGGTGTGTGTGTGTGTGTGTGTGTGTGTGTGTGTGTGTGTGTGCATGTGAGCGTGTAGGCACATGCGTACATTCATGTGCATTTGGATGTCAGAAGATAAACTTCCACTTTGTTTGAGACAAAGTCCCCCATTGTTCAGTGTTCCAAATCCCAAGGAGCAGGCCCATGAATTATCAGAGTTTTTTGGCTATGCTGCTCAGATCACAGTTGGAGCATGGAGGTTCCAGATACCTGTGAGGAGCCATTTAGGAGAAGCTAAAGCTAGCAGGTGACTTTCCTGGAGATGGCCCATTGTTTTTTGCACGATCTAAGATGGGTGGGTTCTGAGAGGCAAGGTCCCAAGAGACTTCATCACAGGATTGTTTCTTACTGCTGATATGTCTTTCCTGTCACTATTACAAAGCCTAAGGATTCCTAGACATTAGCCCACCCTATTGAGCAAATTTCCTGCAGATCAACATAAAGATGAACCTTCATGAATTAATACTATTTAGATAAATTTAGATGATTTTACAGAACACCTGATTTGATTCAAATAATTTTAGGAAGAAAGTTTTAAGAAATGGTTTTAGTTGTTTTGCCAGAAAGATATAATAAAGTTAGAATCAAGAATAGAATGTGCCCCCTTCTCATAGAATAGTAAGGGGTACAAAATAAGGAATACAATGAGCTTTCACAATTACACTAAAAAGAGAAATAGACTTGGGACAAACTTATAATCAAAGAAAAACATTCATTCTAGGTCAGACCAAGGATGAAGCCACAGGTGTGCACTATAATAAAGCAGGTGACACTGTTGCTTCAAACTTAATGAGCTCACAGAATGAAACAATGCTTTGAATTTAATATCAAAATCCTCCTGTAACTCCACTTTTGTATAGCATTTCATCTATGAGACAATTTTCTAAGAACTTTTGTCTATAAAAAAGTCAGAGCAAAGAAACAATGTTCTGGCTTGGGGGGCTTTCCCCCATCCATCCATCTATCCAAATATATGTGGGAGGTATTTGGGCATCAGCCCCATCCATCAAATTATACATTTTATATGTCTGTTTGTCTGTACAGATGTGTGTATGTTTATGTGTATGTATATAAGCATGCATAAAAACTTGTGCAGTTGTTTAAGGCAGGTGGGTGGACTTGACCTGAGTGTGTGTGTGTGTGTGTGTGTGTGTGTGTGCGTGCACGCGCGCGCGCACACACCTGCATATATTTGCCTGTGTGAGGAATTTTAATTCTTTTCCTTTCTTTTCTCTCTGGTTCAGGAAGAGTTAATGAGCTCCAAACTTGAGCCAGAGAGGAAGGAAGCCAGCCCTTATCAGCACAGATAGTAAGAGAGTTATAGAGTAAGAGACCAGAGCTTATTTAAGCACAACTAATAAGATTATAAGGCCAAGGATTGTCAGTCTTTGGCCTTCATCCTACGCTATGTCCCACCCAGTACCATTACCCAAAAGACCAGGGCAAGCCTCAGGAAGATACCCTACCATGTCAAGCTTTACATGGGTTCTGGAGACCTGAACTTGGGATTTCCTGCCTGTTCAGCAGGCACTTTACTACTTTTAAAGCTGTCTCATTATGGGAGTACAAAATACATGAATAATTTAGGCTAAAAGCTTCAGATTTGCTTTTCTCTATTATACTTTAAAGGAGACTAAGATATCACCATGGCTTCACCCATATGTATGTGTAATCATAAACTTACTCACTGGTAATCCCCAGACCCTTTTTATACACTTACAATTTGTGTGGGATGCTATAGGATTGATGGGTGAATGGAAAATACAAGCTAACCATGGCTCACTGCCATTAAGTTATAATAAAATGATCCAATCATATATAACCCTTGGAGAAAATGGACTAGCAATTGTGAAAATTTTATGTGCATTGGAAAAACAACATACCCGTCATAAGAGCTAGTTAATCCAGCAACTGGGAAATTGTCACAGGTTATCATAAAGTGAAAGAAAGACAGAAGGTACTCAAACAGGGATAGGCAGAATGCCATATACGCAGCCTTCTTGACAGTAATCTTGAACTTCTTCATAATAAAGCCAATAAGTAAATAGCCAATGCATATTGGAGGTAAGTGATAGACACCTATAAATACAAGTAAAATAGTATTTATAAAACAGCAGAAAAATAAATATGCTATCGATTTATCTAATACATACTAGTCAAGAAATTATTTAGCTCTAATATATAAACGATCTTAAACCCTACTCAATCACATATTATATACAAAGAGGTTTTCAAATGCTCCATAACATCACGTTAAAAACAGAGTTAGCCCCGGGCAGTGGTGGCACACGCCTTTAATCCCAGCACTTGGGAGGCAGAGACAGGTGGATTTCTGAGTTCGAGGCCAGCCTGGTCTACAAAGTGAGTTCCAGGACAGCCAGGGCTACACAGAGAAACCCTGTCTCAAAAAACCAAAAAAAAAACCCAAAAAACAAAAAAAAACCAGAGTTAGCAATTATAATCATTTGCTATAAATACTTATATAAACAGGTTATAAACACCTTATGAGCAACACACACAGGCACATGTACACACACATGTTTAAGATATTAGATAATTCGTGCATTTCCTTTGACTTTGTATACTGGGAATTTGACTCAACTCTGGGTGATTTTTGAAGGTTGCTTCCGAGTCCATCCTTCTCAAGTATGGAATATTTGGGGCATTGTTGATGTTGTCCAACATTTACTCCCTTACTCTTTCCCCATAGAAAAATCAAAGAAAAAGAAAGAAAAGAAAGAAAGGAAGGAAGGAAGGAAGGAAGGAAGGAAGGAAGGAAGGAAGGAAGGAAGGAAGGAAGGAAGATAAAGAAGAGAAAATCCAGCATAGGGTTGCTTCACACAACACCAGCACCATTCTAAGAAGAACTTAACCATCCTTTGCAGCTCCACACCACTGCATTTAATTTTATACATCTGAGGGTGAGGACTGGGATTTGAACTTTCAGAGAATTCTAGATAATATGGACGGTGCCAGCTTGTAATCCTCAGTTTTCAAGAGTAAAGTAGGATCCCTGAGTTTAGTGTACTAACAAGAAAAAGAAAGTGTGGCTGCACAGGTTCATCAGACCAACAGGAGTCTGAGCCACTGAATTATGAGTAATGTGGGCAGCAGGAACTGAAGCCCAGATGTAAAATGTGGGAGTGAGATACAGAAGCCCAGTGAGTTAATTCTGTATTCCTCTTTGTTACCTGTCTGAAAACTGACTGATATGAGCTTCCCCCAAGACTGCAACAACTATGACAATTCCCACTTCTGCTTGGAGATAGATCATAGAGGGTATTTCTGGTCACCTCCTTTCCCTATCCTTTCTTGATTTCCCTGAAGACTGGAAAGAAGACATTTACAAGAATATCCTAATAGCTTTCAATCTTGTTGTCATCACCTAGTCCCGTCATCTTACTGTTTATCATGTCCTTATGGTACGGGGACATACACTAAAGAAATATTGAATGTACGTACCTATGAGAAGGACTACCTCTGCAGTGGATTTTCCATATTGCTGTTCCAGGTATTTGGGCAAGAAGGTAAACATATTGATAAATGCATTTATTTGGAGCACACTTGTCAGGATGAGAAGCATGTAAATCGGATTGCAGGAGAGACTCTTCATGAATGGCAAGAAATCTGAAACAAGAGAGCTAACTTGGCCTTGCATTTCGTGTCCAGTGTTCTAAAATCTTCTTACAGATTCTGTGCTATGAGACAAATGCATTTGATAGATTTATACCCCTTTGGGGTTCTATATCATTGTTTTAGTCGCTTTGAAGTTAGTGACGTATTGGGCTGTATGTGAACCGGAACACAACTGTACCACCAAGCAAAACTATATGGAGATAGATTTAAGCCTGTGGCCACACTCTTTCACCTCTTTTTCTGTCCTTTCTTTCTACTCACATCCTTCACACACCAGAGGGTGAGTAGTCTGTTCTCTGCAAACTGCAAGAGACTTGCAAGGATGCTCACAGCTAAACATTTTCCTTATCAAACAGATTTTTATCTTTATCTTGAATTTCTGGCTATTCATGTTTTTTACTTGGCGTAATATTTTCTGTAAAATAAACTAAAAAGATAGGGAAATACATTTGCTCATTGAGTGTTCAGACCGACTTGAATTTTTAGTAGAGTCTAATCTAAGTCCTGTAAGTCAGGTTCCCTATCCTGTCTGTTGTTTCCGAGTTGTGACCGTGGAAGGCATTTAACACAAGTGAGTGGTAACGATTAGTCACAAACCATCTTAACTCAGCATAAGTGACAAGTGCCCACTGACCACAGACCCATCTAAACCAAACAGAAGTTAGTTTTCATGTTTGCCTTTAGTGATTCCTTGGTTTTCCTCTTTGGCTTTTTCTCTGTGCTTCTCTTCTTTGTCAATTTTAGTTCCATCCACAAGATCCTCTAGTCCTTCCTTCGGGAGTGTTTTTGGAAAGAAGAAAAAGGGGATGCTGGCCAGGATATTCACTCCTGCACAGACCAAAAAGCCGATCCACCAAGCACCGACCCAGCGTGCATCAGTGGGCGTTATGGTCAGGTCATCTGTAAAGAAATACAGATGTTGTGTTAGTTTCCATCATTCATTCCTGTGTAAACTGTATATAGTTATTAATCATCATAATTCCATCTAAGCATAAGCTTTGTATATCATTTGTAAACTATTCACAATTTGTTCTGATTCTTGTTCTTGTGATCCTGTCTCTGCTTCTTAAATGCTGAGATCATTGGCCTCTGCCACCCCACCAGGGTCTAATTCAGACCTTTAGAAAAATTGTGTGATGTGCTGGAGAGATGGCTCAGTGGTTAAGAGCACTGACTGCTCTTCCAGAGGTCCTGAGTTCAATTCCCAGCAACCACATGGTGGCTCACAACCATCTGTAATGGGATCAGATGCCAAATTCTGGTGTGTCTCATCATATATATAAAATAAATAAATAAAACCTTTTTTTTAAAAAAGAAAGAAAAATTGTGGGACATTAATCAATTGGGGGAAGTTAAAATTAAGTAAGAAGAAAAAGGTGCTACATGGTATAAGAATTAAAACTACATTTCAAATGACACAAACAAGATTTGAGGCATTTTTAAGGAGATAGCTTTAACCTGATATCTCAAAACACCACAGTGGTTGAGGAATAGGCTGGGAGGACATTTCAGTGGCTAAGAATTCTTGTTGCTCCCACAGAGGTCCTGAGTTCTATTCCAAGCACCCACACAAAAATTCACGACTTCCTGTAACTCTGTTTTCGGGAGATCAAATACACTATTCTGACTTCAGCACATACGCACAATCACAGTGCATACTAATATAGCTAAACACAGACAAACATACACACACACACACACACACACACACACACACACACACAAAACCATACACATACACATATATAAAGACAATAGCATAAAATACATATTATCTAATCATTTTTATATTTTGTGTATTCAATAAAAAATTAATTTTATCTAGCAATATCTGGTAATATATTTTGCAGCAGTAAATGATCCATTTGTCATGTGGAACCTTTATAAATTGGGGCTTATCACATAACTGAAAGATCTGTTTTATTATCCATAGTGATTGCCTCATTGGAAGAAAAAAACAATGCAAATAAATTTTAAACCAAATTGTGGCTGAAATATAGTGGGACAATAGTGGGTTTTAAATCAGGATGAGGCAATCTACCCTTACCCCTGGCCCCCTTAGGTCTGCCATCAGTAAGTGGTGATAATTTACCTAACTGAGGATCAAAGGAGGTCGTGCTATAGCATTCCTGAGCGTTCTCCCACACCCTAAGGACTGGCTGTAGAAATAAAATGCACTGTGTTACCTGTATTCACAGACCCTGTGTCTACATAAATGCTTGCACAGAAGGATCCCAACAGAAGTCCAACTATTGGGCCAAACACCTTTCCTGTTTCTAAAATCCCTGGAGACAAACAAACACAGGAAGTTACATAACCACACATTTTACTTGCATGAACAGCCTTGAAATTGAATTATTTATCATCTTCAATGAGCTACATACCTTACTACCTCATATATTTTTATATATTTAACATATAAAGAAATGAAGCTCAGTATGTATATAACATATATATGTTAGATGTACATATGTGAGTTACATATACCTACATTGTTTTTTATAAATATTGAGAAAGAAGCTCCCATTGCTTCAATATGGAATGTTCCCAAGACCCTCCACTGTTACGGACTTGTTTCCCAGGGGGGCACCACTAGAGTCTGATGGAACCCTTCCCGTGTAGGGCAACATGGCTGGTCTTTAGATCGTGTAGAGTAGAACCTCTCTGCCTCACTTCCCAGTCACCAGACGTATGGTTTTCCTCCACCAATCCTTCCGCCATAATGAGCTGCCTCATGACAAGCCCCCAAACTACATAGTTCAGCAACACAGACCATTGGCTTCAAAGCTGTGAGCCAAATGAATATTTATCCTTTATAAAACATCATCTCGGGCATTTATCAAAGGAAAGAAAGTGACTGACACAGAAGTCATTACTTAAAGCCACCTTCCAAATTCTCTTTTCTGCTGAATTAAAGGCAAAGGCTGTACTATCACAGGCAGTCCCATCAAAGCCATGATGTGAGCAAGGTCTTCTGATGCTTCTGGAGCCATGTTTGCAGAGGGTTTCTGGTGGCTAACTTTCATTGTCAACTTGGCACAACCTAAATTACCTGGGAGGAGGGTCTTAATGAAGTAATGTCGGCATTGGAGTTACCTGTGGACATTCAGTAGGAGATTATCTTAATTAATTTAATTGATGTGAGAAGACCAATCCCACCATGCACAACACTATCTCCTAGGCAGGGACTTCTGAACTGTGTAAGAGTGGAGAAAGAGCTAAGGACAATCATGTCAGCAAAGATATAGCATGCAAACATTCCCTCTCTGCTCTGTGAGGGTAACCAGCTGCTTCAGCTCCTGCTACTGTGACTTAGTTGTTGTGGTGGAACTGTAAGCCAGATGAACCCCTTTCTCCAAATGAACCCCTTTCTCTTCAAAGTTAGATTTTCTCACAGGAACAGAAATGAAATTAGAACCGTTTCCAAAGCAGTGTGTGTGGCAGTGCATCTTCATCAAAGCTCCATTCTTGGGGCTTCCTTCCTGTGAAGAATGTGCCCAGCATGGCAGTGGCATTTCTCGTTCTTTCACTGAGCCACACATGGCTGCTGCGGGTCAGCAACAGCCTGGTATGGGGTACCCCAAGCCTGGGGGTATCAGGGAGACTCAACTCATTCACAGCTTCTAATTCCCTGCAGGAGCCCTGTGCATTGAACATCTTGGCTCCTATCCTCTTTTGATCTTTATTCTCTTGACTTACTTGATATTGCTGGCCAGCTCCTCTTCTGCCTGCTCCCTCCTAACCTGCTCCAAACTGTACATGCATTGTTCACTTTGTTCCCATGGACACTCCTTGTTGGCTTTTCTTTATCTCTCTGTACCCACTAAGTAGAAGAACCCCCAGTGTGTAGACCTATAGATTCTCAGGACATGTGTCTTTACAAGGCAACCTCGTTTCTTCTTGATTTAACATATTGCCCACATAGATAGCTCTCAGTTTTTACATTTGGCTTCCATATCTCTTCAGCTACAGAGCCATATATAAAATTACATTCTAAATTTCTCATTTTTAGTTATTTGATTATATTATGCATACATATATAATATCTATGTAATTATATAACTCTTCAATTATGAAACGGATATTTATGTACTAAAACATAAGAAATATGAATTATGTATCTTGCTCATCTTAATACAGTTATTATATTTTATATACTTATAGTTAATATGATATTTTATATATTTATGTTTATAATTTATCTATATAGTTTTGATAAAGAAATTCATATTTATTGCAGGAAGATGATTCTATTTGTTTCCTTAGATAATGGTGAAGAGATTTAAACAGAATAACTAGATTAACACTACAAAAAATATTGCCAAATTAAAAAGTCTCTAAAAAGGAACAAAAGCTATTTTTTAATTTAATTCATATTAATTAATCCTAAAATCTATTCCTGTCTTCTTTTAGCCCCTTTTGTTTTTTGTTTGTTTGTTTATTATTTTTAAGTGATAAGTCTATATTAATCAAACAAATTCTCTGTACACAAAGTTATGGATTTATAATCAACTTATAAGTTGAACAATCTTATAATTAACTTATAAACTGAACAATTTCATGACCTACAGAGCCGTAGCATTTTGCCCACAGCCTGGAAACCATGAAACACCCAAAGTTGATGGATTTACTCAAGAACTTATGCAAATTATTCATAATAAACTAAGATCATTTAGGAGGCAGCATAAGAAGATGGTCTCTAAGTTGGTTCTTGCCTGGGAGATGCATAGGCTGAGGGATTCTAAGGAAGAAGAGTGCACCATTACCTTCATAGAGAAGCAGAGTACAGAGCCTCAGCAGTAAGAGAGCAGCTGGTAAATAAGAAACCAGTTGGTATGGTGAACATGATAGACAAGACATGGTTAAAACAGTGTTTGGTAAGGCTTACTCTGCAAGAAGGTTTATGAGAACATGACAGTCAGATGGCTCAGCAGGAAAAGGCCTCCAAACATGACCCCAAAACAACATTTCAATCCCTGGACCAACACCCAAGAACTGCCTTCTGACCACCACACTGGCATGCAAATAACACACACACACACACACACACACACACACACACACACACACACGCACGTACGCGCACACACACACATGCATGCACAGTAAAAAATGCAAAATTATATTTTAAAATACTACAGACATAAAATGACCAATAGTGAAATTGCAGTAACTCATAGATGAAAACCTAAAAGCAGCAAAAATAGAAGAATCAAATTAATCTAAGAACATTTTCCAGGAAATATTGGAGAATCTGTTAATAGTTTAGATATAGTGTGGTAGCATCAAAGGACTGTAGGGTCAGCAGATCAGAGGGCTCTCCAACAGTGAGAAGCAGATGGATGGAGGTCTTGTCTGGAGCTACTAGTCAATCCCCCATTGAACACTCTCATAACCTACAGAGTCGTAGCACTCTGCCCACCCTCTGGAAACCAGTAAACATCCAAATCAATAATCGATTTCTATACTCCAAGAACTTGCTATCCAAAAAAAAAAAAAGATACTAAGAATGATTTTCAAACTTACCAATGTATAAAGGAGAGTTTTCAGATTTAGCAAAATCTTCTATGTAGGAAATACCCAAGGGCATGATGGGAGTTTCACCAATTCCACGTATAATGTTTCCTACCAGTACATATATCCACATTAATGATTTCATTTCTTTCCCACAGTCTGCATAAAACGAGAAAAATACATGTATACTTTGACAGTATTTAAACTGTTCTTGACAGTTTAAATTTTTCTGCAAATGTTTCTCAGGTTACAAGCCTATGACCATTCAGTGACTTATATTACTATGCTGGTTGTGACTCAGTGAGTCACCCTTACTGTGTAATTTGAAGGAATTCTAACCAATGGAGTGTAAGTGATATGGTGGAGCCAATCCCCACTCAGGTAGAAGACGGGACTCTAAAGACAGATACCTCTTCTGAGTTCAGTGTTTAGTGGCAACACATTGGCTGGAAGTATTTACACCATAGAAATAGGCCAACAGTAAAAACAAAGACTTTCTCTCACCTCCAGGGACACAGTTTTCTACCAACAAGGAAATCCAGTTAATTAATATGTGCACTACCTCATTCCTCCACAACTTTGAAGAAGAAAAAATAAGCAAGTGTGTGTGTGTGTGTGTGTGTGTGTGTGTGTGTGTGTGTGTGTGTGTGTGTCTGGCAATTCATGTTGAATTTACACAACACAGACTGAGGTTTGATGGAAGTTTGAATTCCCTGCAGTCTCAATTACTTCGTAGAATCTAAAGATTTTAACTGCTTACTAAACATATATTTTTATATAGAGTCCGTCATTGAAAATCAACCAAATATGCCCAACGGTTGGAGTAGCAACCAACTGTTGATCAATAGAATAACAAAAACTAGGCCAAATAGAATTGGAAGGCAAATGGAGAAATCTTTGAAGGTTTGCATGTGCCTCCCAAGTTTGCTCAAAGCTAAATGAATTGCCACAGCTAAATGAAGCTGTGATACCATGTTTTCAGGGAAGTGAAAGACAATTCACCCTCTCCTGTGGACTGGTCAGCACTGCCCATATATGTCTTAAGTACAACTGGACCAGGAGGTTAACTCTTATCCTTTCCTAGTTCAGTAAAATCTGTTTCAATCTCTAGGTATTCAGATTCTTATCTCTGATAAACAAGATGGTTTCTGTCTAGCGATCACAAGGAAATGCTGAACCCTCTTCTAAGGTAAAGCAGAAAGTAGTAGATACTAAAAGAATCAAGTGCTTTTCTGGGGCTCTTCACTTGAAGAGAATCTTAATTCATGAACTGCAATGAAAGAAGTATAAGGGGGGCTTTTCAAAACTCAGATCAAGAGGTACAAAAGCTAGCATGGAAGTTACTGTGTAATCAGGAGATGAGAACACTAGCATGCAGGTCACTGGTTCATGTTGCTATGTTTATGAGGTTTCTGTGGCTCAGAGCTCCAGACATGGCTGCTCTTTGACTCTCAAGTTATTTTGATCTCCACAAACTCACTGAGGACAGTGACAGTCCAAGCCATGGAAACTACTGCAATTTCTGTGACATGAATCCAGCATAAAATGGAGATGTTCTGACCTGAGGTAATTCCATTGAGTCAGCTCTAGACTAAATGTCCAGGAAATGCATTGAATCTTTTGCCATATGTGACTTCAAAAACACTTTGTAAAATATACATGTAAATGTGTGCACTTCATGAGTATATGAGCATCACATGTGTGCAGGTGTTCAAGATGGCACCCAGTTCCCCAGGACTGGACTTACAGCTGCTTGTAAGCAACCTGATGTCAGTGCTAAAACCAAAGCAGGCTCTCTATGTGAATACTGTGGTGGTTTGAGTGGAAATGCCCCCTCAGAAGCTCTAGTATTAAATTCTTAGTCTCCAGTTGATGGTGCTGTTTGGGGGAGTTTAGGAAAAATGCCACTGGTGATAGGCTTGAAGAGCTAAGAGCCTCACTCTGCTTCCAGTTTGCTCTGTCTCCATCCTATGCTAATAGCTGAGACATGAGCTCCAAGCTTCCTGCACTTACTACCATGCATCCGTGCTACGATTGCTTCTCATTCCTCTAGAAACTTAGTAGGTCAACTAAGACCAACAGAAACATCAGATATTAACACTATGATTCATAACAGTAGCAAAATTACAGTTATGAAGTAGAAACAAAATATCTTATGGTTTGGGGTCACCACCCCATGAGGAATTGTATTAAAGGGTTGCAGAGTTAGAAAGGTGGGAACCACTGATCTAGAACTATAAACACAAATGAACTCTTCCTCTATAAATTCCTTTCATCATGGTGTCAATCAGAGTAAAAGAGAAGCAGTAACACATGCAGAAGCAACTAATACATGCAATACATTTACACAGCATCTGGCTGTGTCTGTGGGTGCATGTTCAGAGACAGGCCATCATGGCTCTGACATAATCAATGACTAATTTGTTGATGCAGTCATGAGACCTACATTATTGAGCAGTACTGAAAGGTAAGCAGTGAGCCTATTTGAAGGAAGCTGATCATGGGGTTTGCAGGTTTACAGAGATTATATCTCACCACTCCCTGTATCTTGCTCTCTAGAAGTAAAGACCAGTATCAGCCAACGCTCATGCCACCACGATACTCTGTCCATAAACATGGAGCCAAGTGACCACAGGCTGGACTCTCTAAAACTGTGAGACAAAACAAAGACTTTCTCCCTTGAGTTCTTCCCTTGGATTTTAATAAAAGTAATATGGAAGTAACTAATGCAGCATATGGGTGGGCTTGAGCCAGTACCACAGGGCCTGGGCCCAGAGGAAATAAGGGAAGCACCACTGCTCAGCTGAACTGCAAAGTTATGTTTTTGTTAAAGAGGGAAAAGGAGATTCAAAGGCAAATTCCTGGGTAACGAGGGAATTCTGAACTGTGACATAGGTGCCCACTGTCTCATGGGACATAGCACAGATCCAGGGAAGCTTCTTTCTGGCTGTATTTCCTATTTGTCTAATCACTGTGATGGATAGCTTTTGTCAAGTTGACACAAATTTAGACACCCAAGAAGAAATCTCAGTCGAGAACTTGCCTCCATCATCTTGGCCTATGTGCATGTCTATGACGCATTTTTCTTCTTGGCTAAGTGATGTGAGATGGCATATACTACTATGGGTGGCACTACCCCTGGGTAGATGGCCTAAGCTTTATTGTAGAGGTAGCTGAGCAAACGAGAGGAACAAGCAAGGATACAGCAATCCTCAGCGGTCTCTGCTTTGGTCTGTACATGCAAGTTCCTGCCTTGACTTCTTTCATAGTTGTCTATCACTGGTAAGCTAAATAAACCATTTCTTTCCTGAGTTGCTTTTAGTTAGTGTTTTATTACAGCAACAGAAAACCAAATAGACCAATCACATAGCTCACATCATATATCTAAATGTACCCTTAAAATGTTATTTTTCCTGGGGAGACTGACTCTATGATGTTGCCTAAGAAACAAAGGAGTCTTAATAAGTATATTCAAACTCAGGAGGAAGAGTGTTCTAGATTATTAGACATCTCCCTTCTCTGAAGAAGGAAATAAATTTTGTTCATTTGTCTTAAATGTCTACTAAACCCAGTGTGTATTAAAGCCCTTCATAAAAGAGCATTCTATGGCCAAGTATCTGAGCAGAAAGCAATGAGAAGCAGGAGTCAACCTGCTGGGTCTTGCGCTGGCTTTAAGGTCTGGGTTCTGTTTTCCACACACAGGAAGCTGTTTGAGGACAAGTTGCTTGCAGGTGAAATCGTTGTTTCATATTCGTATCTGTGTGGACACAGGAAACATTCACTGTGAGGAACTGACTGCAAGGAGAGCATCTGCACATTACTGACTCCTGCTTCCCTGAAAACAGGGCATTGAGAGCCAGTAAAGACATTTCCAGAGCAGTCAGTCTAATCATCACGAATCCTACGGTGGAACAACCGAGATAATGCAGTAGGTAAAGCATTTGCTGCACAAGACTGGTGGCCTGAGTTCAATCCCTGAAACCCCCATGGAAGTGGAAGGAGAGGAAAAAAAACTATATAAAGTTGTTCTCTGATATACACATGTACACACACACATACACACACATGCATGCAAACACATAAACACAAGCACATACATACAAACACACAGATAGATAGACGATAGACAATAAATGAGAGGGGGGGAATCTTTATCATTAAGCCGGACATGTAGCTCCAGAACTACATAAACTGGGTGTTGTGGTCCATGCCTGTTACTGAAACACTTGAAAGGTAGAGATGAGAGACTCAGAAGTTCAAAGCCACCCTCAGCTACACAGCAAGTTTGAGGGCAGCCTAGGCTTCATGAAAGACTACTCCCTAATACCCCTGTACTGGCTGGTTTTGTGTGTCAACTTGACACAAGCTGGAGTTATACGGCGAAAGGAGTTTCAGTTGAGAAAATGCCTCCATGAGATCCAGCGGTAAGGCATTTTCTCAATTAGTGATCAAGGGGGGAGGGCCCCTGGTGGGTGGTACCATCTGTGGGCTGGTAGTCTTGGGCTCTATAAAAAAGCAGGCTGAGCAAGCCAGGCAAAGCAAGCAAGCCAGTAAGCAGCATCCCTCCATGGCCTCTGCATCAGCTCCTGCTCCTTGACCTGCTTGAGTTCCAGTCCTGACTTCCTTTCATGATGAACAGCAGCCTGGAAGTATAAGCTCAATATACCCTTTCCTCCCCAACTTGCATCTTGGTCATGATGTTTGTGCAGGAATAGAAACCCTGGCTAAGACACACACACACACCCCCAAAAAAAACTAAAAATAATAAAAGTAAGCAATCAATCTTGTCAAAAGAAATTGATAATCACCAAAAATGTGCCCCTACTTACATTTGACTCTCAAGTCTCTACATGAAAGTAAACTAACTTTCCGATTCTCTAAAGTCAACTTTCTGTGATTTGTATATGACTATTTCCTAAAAATAATTGGTGTTAAAAAATAAAAGCAAGAAAAAAGAGACAATAAAGTAGAATTAAGAAGACAACATCTTTAGAGAGATATAAACAACACAAAACAAGACACCTGCTCTGGACTCTCTGAGCTGTGACCCTATCATTCCTTTCTGTGAATTCAAATAATCATTCTTCCATGTTTTTCAATGACTTCAACAGAAGAAAAATACACACATCATAATGAGAGGTGACAGAATCCATCACCTGACAACACAGTGTCATGAGACCAGAAGTGCTAATAAAGTATGGTCATTAATCTTGAGCAAATCACCGGCGATCATTGTCCTAGGAAGAAAATGACAGAATTCAAACATTGAGGAAAATGTGTCCATCTGAGTCTCTCTACATTGGAGAAGATGCTGGATTTATTTCTAAGTCTTTCTTAGATGAAAGACAGCAAGGGAAAAGAAAACACAGGCTGCTGAATTCTGGATGAGTAGAGAGCTATACTTGCAAACATTTTAGTTTCTGTGGTTTACAATACAGCGCAAAAATCAAAATAACATTCCCTTAGAACAGTTAGCTGGAGATCCACACAGAGTTGGCCAGTGAACTGTGGACAAGAGCCTCTCTACTCATGATCCTAAGACACTAGGACAGATTCAAAGAATTATCACCTTTGGAAGAAGGTAGAAAAACACAATAATAGTCAAACATTTCTTGATATTGGTTTGAATAGAACAGAAAGTTAAATATACTTTTAAAATTCTACCAACTTTCAGTTCCCTTTTAAAACACTGGAAAAGACAAAACATCCTTCATTTGTTCCATTATTCACTTAAAATAGAATTATTCATTCAAAATCTATTTATTCCCCCAAATGACCAAAAAAAAAAAAAAAAAAAGCAGTAAAAAAATTTCAAACTGAAAAAAGGGAAAGTCTATTTCCACAAATATAGAGATTCAGATATGGAGATGTAGCTCAGCTTGTCATTGGGGTCTGGCAAGCACCAGTCCTGGGTTTGATCCTGAGCACTCTAAGCACCCAGTACAACCACACCTGTTGGGGAATATCTGTAAACCCAGTACTCAGGAGGCAAGAGGATCAGAAATGAATGAATAGCCTTAACTACAGAGTGAGTTTAAGGCCAGGCTGAGCTACATAAGACTTCCAAAAAGAAGAAGAAGAAGAAGAAGAAGAAGAAGAAGAAGAAGGA
>CM052700.1:6992650-7019785 GCA_028551405.1 Uromys caudimaculatus | reverse complement strand
GAGAGTCATGTGAGATACCAGATGCCTCTGTGGTTAAAGATGCTTGTATGCAAACCTGACAACTTAGATTCCACCTAAGTTACCATAGGGGAGGCCGACAGAATCAGCTCCAGAGAGTTGTTGTCTGATCTCATATGAAAGCACACACACACACACACACACACACACACACACACACACACACACACACCACACACTACCACAACCAACACAACATAAACAAACAAAATAGCTAAAGGTAATTTTAAAATGTAAATGAGAGATTGAAAGTATAATGCATAGTCAATGTAAGCTCAATAAAATCTTGAGACTGGGACAGGGATATGCAAATTGCCATTGAATCAAATGTAAGGTAGCTATAACCATCACGCTGTGGGAGCAGCAGGCTATGTTCCAGCCTTGCCTGGAAGCTGCATGAAGAGATGCCCAATGCAGGGCCCAGCTGGATACACAAGGCAAAGTCTAAAGTGACCCTCAAGCTTGTTTCACCTCTTCAAGAAGACATGCTCACAGGTACAAGAAGATCCAAACAGCGACAGTGAGGACACAGAGGCCCAAAAGTAGGATCATTACATTTTTTTAAACTTTGCATACTAAAAGGTGATAGTCCCATTCCTTTTCTGGGTGGTAGCCAAGTTTCTACCACTTTTCAAGAGTAAAGAATTCCTGCCGAGGATCGCAAGTTACGCACATTTCCCAAACAACTGAAAATTAGCCAGTCCAGCTCAACCACCTATTGACTTATCCTACTGAAAACAAAAACTCCTATTAACCAAGTCTATTTGTGTATACAGAATTCCCAGTTAGCTTTCTGTTGTTATTCTCTCTTACATAGGAATCATGAAACAAAGAAACCAAGACAACCATGAAGGAAATTCCATTACAGTAAAGTCAAAGACAAATGAAAGCTACACTTGAAGGAACCAGAGACAATGGAGACAAAGAGACAGCGTCACACAGGAAAAGACACTGAATTCTTGAGAAAATAACCAGATGTTTGCTCAGAAGAGATATTTGAGGTGGAGAGGTGTTCTTGACAATAAAAATTTATAAATACGATATGACAAGCCCATTCAAGAGACTGGATGACAAAGTTAAATCTCCCAGGAAGCAGCAAGGAGATGAGAAGACATGAAGTCTGAAAATCAAAGTGGCAAAATATGACTAGAACATCGGGTGCCATTGTTCAAACAGCAGCTGCAGAAGGAGGAGGGGGGAGGGGAGAGTACAGTATGGAAGACAAAAGAAGACAAGGAATGTCACCAGACGTCCTGAGGGAAGGCACCTGAGTGAGGTGTCAAGGGATTTATATCAATAATTATCAATTTCAGACTATGGAGCTAAAAACAAAACCTGTCACAAGAATTAAAAACTGGTCACAGGCTTTAGAATACTAATTCTAATTTCCGCCCCCACAAACTTTGAGACAATGTCTTCAAAGTCCATAGAGAAATGTTTTTCTTTAAAGAACGAAGTGTGAAGTGTGGGAGTTTAAACAGGAAAGCAGACAGTAGGATGCCCCTCCAGTGAATATTTAAGAGCAAGATAGAGACAAAGCAAGGTCACTGTTGTGACTTGTTCTTGTTATAGCAACACTTGGGAGACTGAAACAGGAGGATCACCACAAGTTTAAGGCCACTCTGAGCCACATATTAAATTCCAGACAAGCCTGTGTTACATAGCAAGACCCTGTCTCAAAAAGCAAATGGATGGGGGTAGGGAGTAGAGACATGGCTAGGTGGTTAAGAGCACTTGCCGCTCTTGATGAGGACCTGTGTTCATTTTCCAGAAACCACAAGGTAGCTAACAATCATCTGTAACTCCAGTCCAAGGAATCTTACATATTTTTCTGATCTCTGTGCACTCAAGACACACAAATGGAGCACATAAATACATATGGGTAAAATGTTCATACATATGAAATAGATAAAAGATCTTAAAACGAAAGAAAGGAAAATAAATAACAAAAAGAGGAAGGGGAGGCAGGAGGAAGAGGAAGATGGGGGAAGGAAGAAAAACTCATAAGGAAGAGAATGGTGGAGAATTCCAACAAAATGGCAGTGAGCTGACCTAGTGGTTCACAGTTCGGAGGCAGGAGAGTATGGCAGACAACATCAAGAAGCACTCCCAGGACAACAGTGAAGCCCATGACCTGTATTGGGGAATGTCACACTGCCAGGCAATGAGGTACTTGTGCCATAGCAAGACACACAAAAAAAGCCAGTCAAATGAAGAAAAGAAAAATCCCATGCCATATATTAAATCTATGTAAAAATTGAGTTCTATGATAAAGAATAGCATGATTTTATGTAGATCACATTTTATAGTCATGCAAATATAAATAGTGAGTTCTGTATACATTTAACATTTAAGTATTAAAAACTAACAAGACGTCAAGACAGACAGAAGAACTGAAAACTGTCCTTAGAAATCAGGAATGCACTGGGCAGTGTTGGCGCACGCCTTTAATCCCAGTACTTAGGAGGCAGAGGCAGATGGATTTCTGAGTTCGAGGCCAGCCTGATCTACAGAGTGAGTTCCAGGACAGCCAGGGCTACACAGAGAAACCCTGTCTCAAAAAACCAAAAAAAAAGAAAAAAGAAACCAGAAATGAGAGTAAGAAGTAACTGGACATACTTTTATTTTTACAATTTTCTGTGTAAGTAAGTTATATTGGCAAAGATGAGAATAAAAACCAGTCTTGATATTGATTTATTTCCTGGTGACCCACAATTATGTCAAAGTGTAGATTCCTGGTGACCTAAGTATCAATATAGTCCTGAGGAAGGACTCAGCGCAAGGCTTAGCAGATTCAGAATACCCAGTCGTGTGTCTCAATTTCATGAAAGTGGTGGCTCAAGTCCCTACTTCACAAATGGGCTGGATGGGACCTTAAATGGATCCAAGTCCACAAGAGTCACACATCATATCGCAGACTAAAGACTACTTCTCCTAATTTCCAAATTAGCCTTCTTTATTTTGGGGGAGGGCTGATCCTCTCAGAGAGGGATTTCTGAGCCTCATTTCTTGTAGGTTAAAGTTGAATCTAAAATATCATCAAGGACTCTAATACTCACCTGCCCATGAGGAAATGAGGTAATGACATTAAGAAACACCCAAGGCCCATAACCACACATCCTACACCAATCATGATAGGTCTATGCAGTTTCGTTCCAAAATAACTCACGAGTATAATCAACAAGAGATTTCCTGGGAAGGGGAATGAGAATGCATATTTCAGTAAAGTGTTAGCAGCTCTTAGTCAACAGCCTCTCCACCATTTGGATTCTAGGGTTCATTATTTAACATCCACATTAAGAATACAGTAATGGGGGCTTAGGATGTTTTGTATATTGTTTTAATTTGTAAAGCAATTGTGATCCTGAGGGAAGGATCTCTTCCTCTCTGGAGAATAGTAAAGCTCTATTCATGACCATCCATCCCTTGATAATGGCTACAAAAGCTAGAGTAGGCCTGCATGTCACCTCTGACCACTCCTCTCATGCCTGCTCTATGAAGATTCGAATGGGTTCATGTTTTTAAACATACTATTTAAAACCACCGTCATTGCTCAACGTGGCCAAGCTGGATGCCTGCTTCTATTGTCACTTCTTAGATGACATAATACCGTTCGGAGTCCTAATGCTCCAACTAGGCCTTAGGTCTACATTGCAGGAGCCAAATGGTCAAAGCAAACAATCATCTTTGTGGTTTAGGAAAACGCTTGGTTTACAAATCCTTCTGGGAAGCCCCGTGCTGGTGGAGATGCCTTTGATAAATATGTTTGGGAGTTGAAGGAACAAGGGGGACCGGGTAGCACAGACCAGTTACGAAAAGGCCAAGAAAGGAAGACTGCAAGATCAAAGTCAGCCTGGGCTACAGAGTGAGGTCAAGGTAATCCTGGATAACTTAGTGAGAACTTTCTTTGCTATTTTCCTTTAAGTGCTTTAAAGACAATTTCACTTTGAAGAAAGTAAAAACTGTGATTAAACTAGAGACAAAAGACACCAAGGGTTCTGTGCTACTTGATTTATAGAGGAAATCTTTCTCTCTTTCACTCTTTGTACTCACATATCCTAGTTTATCACCCAAAATCAGGGAATGTGAGGTTCATTCGCACTTCTTTGGGACTGTGTCTGACACAACTCAAACACAGGAAAGAATCCTTATTTTCTCTCATGACTAGGCATGGAGAGCCATCAATCTCACAGTGATGGTAGGGGATGAAAAATATTTGCTCTCTCCTTTAGAACACAAGTTCCCCAAGTCTCCCAAAGAAATCTTCTAAACTGCCAAGGAAAACCCCTTAGCTTTCTCTTGAAGTTATCAAATGATGGAACTAGACATTGCTGCACCTAATCCTCTGCCACTTGTCAGAAAAAGGGGACCCTGTCAAGGTATGTAGCAATAATTAGTTGTCATCATGAGGATATTTAAATAAGTGGCTTCTCCACACTAAATCAGTCTATTCCATCAACATCAGGAAACATATAACTCAGTCAGATTAAACAGCATAATGCAGAAAATGAGGAGAAAGCGCCAACATATAAATATAAGTAAATGTATAAATAACTCACCAATCTCAAAGCTCCCATTAATAAATCCAACAATAGATGTAGGGATATCAAATTGTCTCTCTATTTGTGTGAGCATGGTATTCATATAAATTCCTGATAGTGATTTGGATACATATGCCCATGTTAATGCCAACAGAAACATCTAGGAAAAAAAATGTTTAAGAAAAATGTGAACACTGTTTTTTGATTATGTGTCTGTCATCTACTGACAAAACAGCCTCCACCATGAGATGTATGACTATATCCAACATAAACATCCTTTGAACATCCAAGAAACTTTAAAGTAATATCTCCTCTGCATGCAGTCATCACTCTGGACATGCAGTTAGAATAGTCAGTTAACTGTTGTGTTGTTGATAGGTATGGCTTTGCTCATTTATCAGTGTACCTTATTCATACAGAAAGACTTGGAGTTGTGACATAAAGTTGTTCTATGTAAGACACAGATATTGATGGGGCTTCAGTACTATACTGTTACCTGCAGGACAAGTGTTGTCCCATTGAGGACAGGAAGGAAGAGTACACAGAACTACACCAAGGTATTGTGTCTGCAGCAAGCCTGCTATGTTCTTTATGCAGGAATGACAGGTCTCTGGACGTCCTTGGCTGGTTCAACACTTTGTCCTCTTGTTTTGCATTCTTGGGCACAACAAGCTACATCCGTACTTCTGGAGGCAATGGCCACAGCAAAGTGACCTTTTTTCTTCTTCCTGGTGCAATATTCTTTTTGTTTGTTTGTTTGGTTGGTTGGTTGTTTTTTTGAGACAGGGTTTCTCTGTGTAGCCCTGGCTGTCCTGGAACTCACTCTGTAGACCAGGCTGGCCTCGAACTCAGAAATCCACCTGCCTCTGCCTCCCAAGTGCTGGGATTAAAGGCGTGTGCAATATTCTTTGTAACACCTTATCTGAGCAGTCCAAGTGATGTTAATGACATAGAAACACAGGGAAGAACATTTTGGGGGTCCCTTGGGTGTAACATAAAGGGTGGCTATGTACTCAAATTATACTGTGTTAGGCTGGTACTTATTGCTCAAAAATTTATTATCACAAATAATAATTAATCTAGGTAAACCTGAGCAGAAACATATGCAAAAAAAGGAATTGAAAAATGTGGAGGCCAAGTTCAGTATAGTTCAAAAATGTAGATGTTGTCTTCTATCTCCAAATGCCATTTGCAGAGATGTTCTTTCTTCCCACAGCAAATCTTTCAGAGGATATGGGTAATATTCACGTGAGTTTCACATTTCAGATCCTACATTTAAAAGCAAGGTCTACCACATTTAAAAATGACCAGAATTGGGGAGATCATTTATTCTATTTATGTTTTGAGGGAAAAAGCTAAATAAGTAGTAAGCACATTATTCTTCTTCTAAAGTACTTGGTTCTGTGCAGAAGTAAAAGAAACCAGTGGCCATGTTCATTCAGGTCTCCTGCTACATAACATCTGTATTCATGAAGCTAATCCTACTGACTTTTTAACCTCAGCACTCTAGAGTCTAAAACAAGCTCCTTCAGAGCAGTCTTTTCATACTTCCTAAAGGAGTTCTTTTTTCTCCTTTTTTTCAACTTTTCTTTATGTGTATGTGTGTGTGTATGTTTGTTTGGGATGAGTTCATGTGTGCATATGTACATGAAGAGACCAGAAGACAACTAGGTGTACTTCCTCAAGAATTGTATGCTTAAAAAAAAAAATCAGGGACTCCTAACTGCCTGGAATTCACCCAGAAGGTAATGCTGGCTCATTGGTGAGCTCCAAATATCTACCTGACTCCATCTCTTCATGATGAAATTATAGTCATATGTCTCCATGCCTAGTTTTTATGTAGGTTTTGGGGACTGAACTTGGGACCTCCTACTTCCAAAGAAAGTACTTTACGGATTGAGGTGACTCAATGATTCCAGGATTCATGAGTTTGGGTTTTGTTTTTGTTTTTTTGGTTGCTTAGTTGGTTGATTGGTTGTGTGTGTGTGTGTGTGTGTGTGTGTGTGTGTGTGTGTGTGTGTGTGTGTGTGCATGTTTTGTTTCATTTTGTTTTAACCCAGGTAACTTAACCAGGGCCATTGGCTTAGAACTAAGCATTGGTACATGGTGAGGTCACCTGTGTGTGCATGGCTGAATACCATGAAGTCCATGATTCCCCCTGTCCTGGGAGACTTTTCTTTTTTTTATTATTATTATTTTTTTGATACTTTATTTACATTTCCAATGTTTCCCCCTTTCTAGGTCTCCTCTTTGGAGACCACCTATCCCTTCCCCCTCCCCTATCTCTATGAGGGAATTCCACCTCCCACCCACCCGCCCGCCCACTTCCATATTCCCACCTTGACATTCCCCTTTGTATGTCTAAGCTTAATAGGCAAAAGCTTCACTATGGTACTGTAGACCTTTTGACCGCCTTAACATTCTAGATAGTTCTAAATTCAGAGGACAGAAATCTATTTTTAAATTATTACATATAAGTTTTTCTTGAAAACTTGTGGTTTAACATTTTTAACATTTTCTTATAACAAATATCTACTGTTGTTAAACTTCCAAGTAAAGTAACTGGTTTTGAATAGAAATGGCCTCCATAAGCTCATAGATTTGAATGTTTGGCCACCAAGGAATGGCAAGGAGGTGTGGCCTTTTTGGTTGAAGTGTGTCACTAGAGATGGGCTTTGAGGCTTCAGAAGCTCCAGCCAGGCCCAGTGCCCCTTTAAGGCACTCTCTAAATAAGTGGTTCTCAACCTTCCAAATACTTGTGACCCTTAAATATGGTTTGCCATGTTGCAATGGCCCCAACTATAAAATTATTTTTGTTGCTACTTCATAACTAATTTTGCTACTGTTATGAATTGTAATGTAAACATCTGTGTGACCCCTTTGAAGGGTCATTTGACATCCCCAAAGGGTAGCGACCCACAGGTTGAGAAGCCCTGCTCTAAATCATTTTGGTAAATTTTCTTGGCTGAATAATCATGGTACAACATCTATAAACATAAAACCAACTTCTTTAAGGCAAAGAATTAACAATGCATTGGGTAAAATGGCTTCCATGTTAGAAAACTTCATGCAAACTGAGTAATTCTATAAGCACTTTCAATGATTTGTTTGAAAAGACTTCCACTAGTATATACATTCATGCATAGAAAAAATCCATACCTTGATCTTGGAAAAGCATCTGACCCCATGGGTTGCAACCCTTTTCTCTGTTTCTCCCATGTTGTTCTTCTGATTGTCTCCAGATGTCTAGTCTTTAAACAGTCTTATTGCTGTCTTTCCAAGAAAGCAGACAGTTATTAATTAAATTATTTACTGAACTGCAATATGTCATTCATTAAACAAAAGAAAAATGGAAAAAATAAAACAACAACAAACAACAAATACTCTTTTAGGACTAGGGTATATTAATTGGGGTTTCTATTGCTATGATAAAATATGAGGACTAAAAGCAAATTAAAGGGGAGAAGGTTTAGTTTAGTTTACAATTCTATGTCCCAGTTAATCACTGAGGGAAGTCAGCAGAGGAATTCAAGGCAGCAACCTGAATGCAGGAGCCAATGCAGAGACCATGGAGGAACACTACTTCCTGCTTGGATCCTCATGAAGTGCTAGGCCTGCTTTCTCATCCAACTCAAAACTGCCTACCCTGAGATAACTCTACCCACAGTGATCTAGGCCTTCCCACAACAATCATCAATCCAGAAAATGCACCACAGGCTAGATCATTGGTCAAGCTCATTGGGATGTTTTTCTCAGCTGAGGTAACCTCTTCCCAAATAACTCCAGCCTGTGTGGAGTTGGTATAGAACTGTCCAGCACAGGAGGTTCAGTGGACTAAAAGGTTGATTCCTGAGATTGAGGACCTCAGTTTGAATTCTTAGCAGCCAAGTAAAAGCTGGGCTTCTCTGCATCTGCCTATAACCCCAACTTTAGGAGGATCCAAACAGCATAGTCACTGCAGTGTACCAATCTGGCCCACTTACAGAATCATTCTAGAGGGAGGCATTTAGCATTGCTAACAGACCTCCATAAAACACACATGTGTACATGTGCACTGCACACATACTTATGTATACACACAAATCCATATACACAAACCCAAAAATACATTTATAGCACGCACACACACACACACACACACACACACACACACACACACACACACGCTCCCAATCTCTTAAATAGAAACAATTTAAGCAGTATTTTCAGTATTATAAAATTATTTAGGAAGGTCTTTTTAAATCTGACTGTCTTTGTAAACACCTGCATAGGAGAAGATTGGGTTTGTTGAATATCTAGTTAAATAGCCAATGCAAATAGCTATGCTTATTCCTTGATTATAGTAAAGATAGCTCTGGAAATGCTCATTCCTTGGTTATTTTAAACATTGCCTTGGAACTTGAACTTGTTAGGCTCTGTCTGTAAGCTAATGACAATGTGGTTATGATAAAGCTTTTTGATTCTTTAGCCAAAGCAAATGAGACCGTGAAAAAAGTGATGTGCTTTGAACTCACTTGAAGGCTTCTGCCTTTAATAATGCAAGGACATTGATGCTTTCTTTATACTTGTAGCACTGAGACTGTGCCATTCATAGTGACTGTCACCTAGTCATCTTAGTTCTTAGAGAGACTCAGACCTGACCATATGACCCTCTCACAAATCTTTATAGGTAAAGCAGTTTATTTCTTCCAGTCCCATAGGAAGAGCTTCTGTTAACAACTGGGGATGATGACAATACCTATCCCACCACTGTGCAGAAAAACATAGTCTAACAATAAGATGTCTTCCCATCATATTTTCCATTTGTTACTGGCTCCACAGTCATAGAAGGATGCAGTCCTCTTATAATAACATTGAGGCTTTGTGGTATCATGAGTAGAATTTCCGAGAAAATATGCTCGGCTTCTGATCCAGAGAAACCCCCAAAGAGATTCATGCTATATTGAGCTATTAATGTGATATAAAAACAACAAAAATGAATGCAAAGACATCCATTGTGTTTATACACAATCTCTGCCTCGCTGAGCTAACAAGGTCATGTGACCAGGCTTCTTCCCTGAGTTCCTTGCATTCCAAGACTTCCCTGGAGTCTCAGAAAGAGAAACACTCTGAGACACTGTTGATTCAAAGAAACCTAGGAGACACTGAATCTTAATTGTGAAAACATCCTAAGTAAAAACAGCAAATATGTCTGCCATCTGTGGATGAATCCAACAATCCTATGTTTAAAAATGTAGAGGTTAGGAAGAGAACAGACACTTAAACAGAGAAATAGATGGGGTTATTTATGACCTACATACTATGTATGGGTCAACATGTCCATCTCTGTATAGGCAATATGTCAGTATAGTATCATATGTAATGTAGACGTTGGCTTGAGCTGTATTCAACTGTTCCAGCCTCACCAAACTTTACTTATTTTGTGTCTTGAAAGTAGGATATTTTTCATCATCATCAAAGTATTTTAATTTCACCTTTATTCTACAAAATTTATTTTAGCGTATCCATATGATTTCTAAGCAGTATCTACAGCACTAATATATGAACATGCTCTGAACTACATCTATTCTGCAATTAATGCAGAATGGCTCTAATTTTTTAAAACATCTAAAATGTTTACCAGAGTTCCAAATTCTAGTCAACACTGAGCAATTCTGTATGAACTCTAGCTCTCTTTACTGCCTTGCAGTTACAACAAATGCTTTTTGAGCACCTACTATGTGCCAGTCACTGCATGAAGCACCAAGATCCAACAAAGAACAAGTCAAGTTTGCTGTTCTATAGAAAATTGAGGTCACTTAAGATGCCTCAGCCACCAGAAAAGGATGCTTAAATCCAGATCCCTAGGAACCTATACTTATTTCTCTTGGGAAGGATTACACACACACACACACACACAAACACACATACACACACACACACACACACACACACACACATATGTGTATATATGTATGTATATATGCTTGATGTATAGTGATAGATAGATAGATAGATAGATAGATAGATAGATAGATAGATAGATAGTAGATAGATAATAGATAGGTAGATGTACACTGTGATACATATGCTGAGGTACAACTTATTTATTGTGGACATAGGGAAGAAAATTCACAGGATATGGATGAAAATTATAAGGACCATCTTGGCAGTTCTGAACAGACATACAAATAAAACCCCCAGACTCAAGGTTTCCACATAAAACTTCAAGTCCATTTAACTTCCTGAGAGGGCTGGATAATAATTTTGGAAATAATGGTAGAAGGGGGCTATTTGTAGTAAAGAGAAATCTCAAGATTTAAATCTCTACCAAATATAGATTAAACCTCAAACTCTCAACCCTCCCCACCCGCCTCTTTCTCTCATCCACAGTACAATCTCTCATCAACCTCTCTTTCTTCTATTCCTCCTGGCCCATGCCTGAGCCCAGGTTGGTCACCCTGCCCATCAGTAAGAAAGAACTTATTCCTCTCCTATGTCAAAGCTGTCTTTGCTTTCTTTAGTAGCTTAAAATATAACCATTCTAAATATCTATTTTTAATTTTTTTTACCCAGGAGAAACCAGGTCTAGTTCCCAGAAGATCACTGGATATTCTTTCCATGAGCACTAAGTAATCATCTGGGTAGTTTTTACCACCACCTTGAAGATTCCTTTGAAAACACTTGCTGTGTCAGAGAAGTTTTACAAACAAGTGTCTTAACTGTAAGTAAACCATATGAAGTCAGGCACTTGAAAACAGATTCAATGTTAATAAATGAACCTCCGCCTTCTTCTAATGTTCCAACTTTCTCTGTGAAAAGTATTATACCTTTTCAGATGCATTTTAAACATGCCTATAGAGAAACAAAGGCAAAGGAACATCTGTTCACTGATTCAACAAAACCCGTGTAACCCAATACTGAATCATGTCACATTCTGCTACTGAACACTTTGAACCTAAATGAAAAACATGCAAGAGTAAGTGACAGCCACGTGAACAGTGTCCTTGGTTAGCACAGCATTGTTTAAACAATGACTCCTGCTCCCAGGATCACGCAGTATCACAGAAAAATCCATATCAATCATCAATGCTCATGAAAACAGCACATTGTACTTTTAATTAAGCAGAGAAAAAATATAATATCTCCCTCTCTTTAGCGTTCACATGAGGGGTGGAAGCACACCATATCGGGCAAGAGTGGCCACAATGCTGAACCATTTTCATTGTTTTAAAGATGTATGATGGAATGCGTGCTCTCAAACTTTTTAGGAATACAGAGCAGGATTGCTAAGTCGATGGGTGAGCTTACTGTGAAGCAGATCTCTAGAATTGTAAGTACCTTGCAGTACTGTACTGACATTCTACACTCACTGAGCAGAAATGCTAGGGAGGAGGCACCCTTTGGTTGATAGTCCTTAATAACATCTCGAACACGAGAAAATATAGCTCTATACAAAGCGAAAAAACACGCTCACTCACTCTCAGTATCCACACAGTTTGCATTATCAGAAAATGCATGCTGTTCATTCCATCTACTCTGTACTACTGGATTAAGGAAACAAAGACTTTGCTTTACCTTGGCCAAGTGAGGAGTACATACATAAAGAAGCCTTAGGAAACGGTGCTCTCGCTGGTGACTGAAAAAGAAATTCACGGCAGCAAACGTCTTATGAAAAGCACCTGTTTCCAGAATCTGCAAATTACCTCTAACTATGAAAGACAGCCTATTGGGTGCCTTCCAGCTGAAACACTTTCAACCAATACCAAGTCAAGGAAGGACACAGAGGACCTACAATGACTTGTTTGATTCTTAGCAAAAGATTTTACATTTTTCAGCTCCTTCCAATCAGAAATCAAAGGAGACAGTACTAAAATCTACCTGTTAAGCCTGACATATAAAGGACACTTTGATTTCCTACATTCAAGGTATATGGAATTTGTCCTAGGAAAACTTAACCAGACATCAAGAACATTTCCCATGTGTGTGCTTTTACCATACAAAACAAGACTAGCACACAGACAAACCATCAGCCATCTAGCCTGTTCGTGACTTTGGATGTGTTCTAAGTCTAGATTGAGAAGCAGAACAAGAACTTGGAAACACCAGTTCTTCTTTAACAGAGCCAGCAGCAAATGATATTAATGTCACTTCCTGCACCAAACATATGCAGAGAATGAGGAGACAGTTACAGGAGATGCCAGTTTTCTACACGTGAGACACGTGCTTTGACCAAAGTCTTACCAGGCAGCTTTAAGCTCTCTCATGCATAGTCCTGTTGAAGCCCTGCAATTTCTGGTTAAAGCAAAAATCAGGCCAAGCCAGTTTGAAGACTGCTTACTCTTGATACCTAGTTGCATCAATGTTTGATCCCTGTCTCTATCCCCTCGTGGCTGCCTTGTGCTTGCTCTTAAGAGGTCTTGGAAGCTATTTTGGAGAGACAGATTATTAAGTGGTAATGGGTAAGGTATTGCCATGATGCAGTCAGTTGCAGGGAAAAATATTAATAAAAGCTATTCTCATGCCTCTAATAAATAGTGTCACTTGGAAGTTATATAATAGTTTAACCACTCACGCTTTGAAATAAGCACGTTTGAAGATCTATTTGCAAACTATACATGCATATGGAAGGCCACTCAGACTCTCCATCGATAAAAACAGCATCTTTCTTTTTCAAAATACTGGTAAGAAAATAGATTTCATGCTAGATACCAGAAAAATTCAATGAGAGAAAATAGTCACAAAGGCAAAAGAACAGTTATGAAGCCAAACTGGAGAGCAGGTTAAAGGCTATATCAGAAATGGAAAACGCTGAGATGCCAAGACTTGAGACTTCATGGACATAAAGCCACCATTGGAGGCTAGGAAGACTTTGATATTTCTCCCATTCTCCACAATCCCAGGGTCACATAAATATTTCCCAGTAACACAACTTAAGAGAGTTACCTGATGAACAGGGAACCTTAGTCTTCAAATGTCTGTCTCTGAGATAAAGAGCTAAGAGCGCATGGGTGAGAATGAATGCGAGACCAGATGAATACCAACCAAGACAACCATAACCCCACTGCAGCATTAAATATGCTGGATGCACATTATAACGTGGGTGCACAAGCAACATTGAGCCAGTGGTAGCTATTTGTTGCTACATAATAGACTTAAGTCCTCAGTGTTGTTCTGACTTAGATCAGATTCTTCCATATTTTTGCAGCTCTCAGTTCCTACACTCCCATCTGAGTAACACTAAACACAATGGTTTGCCATCAAGTCAACTGGTTTCTTTATTGAGTGGGATGCATGAACTTATCCTTCAGTAGCACTGTAAAAAAGGCCACAGTCACCAGATCTTCACAGAGCATAGTCCGCAAGGTAAAGACCAAGTGTTTGGAGGCTTACTGCCAAGAAATCTACTTGCCAAAAGAGACTAGCCATCACATTCTGAAACACCTGATTATTTACAGCTCAACGTGATATTGTGGACTCCAGCTGTGGTGTGTGCTTTTCAGTTGAGTGACTAACACACAAGAAATGTCTAAAAAATAGTCTTTGTTCCTAAAGAACTCCTTCTACATTGAAAAGATAGTTCTGATCTCATTAGAGAATACAATATTTTGATAAAGTTGGACATTATGGAAGATTATAGCTAATAAATAATAAATATCAACCTGACACACGCTTCACAAATTTTATGCATTATTCTGGAAACTTTTGTCATTCTCCTAAAGTCCAGAGACATGAGTAGTGTCACTCAGCTTTAAAGATACATGATTTAAAGGACGAAGGAGTTCAACAACTGCCTGTTATCACATACGTCATAATGGCAAAGACACTATTTAGCCCTGCAGACTCTTACCGATGGCAGCAGTCTGACCCTTCTCAGGTGCTTGTGTCTATGTGTAAGTCCTAAGCCAGAATCTTCTAAATGGGTTTACGGTCAATTTTATTTTAAGTCTCCTTTGGAAATTTCTATGTTGCAATCTATAAATATCATTGGTGATTTTTTTTTCTGGTTAAGAATAGTGGATAAGCTAGAGAACTACTACTTAAAACCCCTTCTCCTTGGCCAGAGGACTGTGCACAGGACCCTAGCACAGACATCAGGTAGCCCTCGAACCCTTTGAACCCCAGCAAGGGAGGCTGAAGTTCTGCTTCTGGCTTCCAAGGGCCCATGCACACACGTTCACAGACAAATAAGACAAATCCTTTTAAATAAAGAATGGAGGGCACACAAGCCTATTATCCCAGCTTTAGCACTACAGAGGGAGAGGCAGGAGGATAGTCATAAGTTCGGAGTAAACCTGGTCTTCACAGTAGACTCCATGCTAAGATGTAGAAGGTGAGCCTACCTCAAAGGAAAAAAATTAAAGACAGTTGGAAAATTAATTACTGTTACTAGAATTGACTTGACTCTTTAATATTAGCAGGAATACTATGTACTTCTGAGCAAGACTAATGTATGTTAACTCTTTTTGCTAGTTACTATCTTTGATTTCACTCAGGGCATGTGTCAAGTCTCCTCATTTGCTCTATTCTCTTGCTTTACATAGATTTGAGTCAGTCCAAGGTCATACTAACTCTCAACCCAGAGCCATCAAATAACCAAATGGTTCCCTGAGGCACTAAACAGAATGCCCTACTGGCTGTGTACATTTGATGTTAGAACAATATGGTTCAGGTTTCTATGTAGATAATGGAAAACAATAAATTTCACACAGGGAACAGCGTGGGGCTCTGAATAAACACTGGGGATAATCAGAGCCTGGTTTCATCAAGGATGTGTATATATAACTTGACATTCATCAGCATCATGCTTCGGGTCATTAGACACTTTCCGTGTTCATTTGTGGCCATGTGCCCTTGTGTTTGCATGTCTCATGGACTATTGGATAAAGAGGGGGTGCATGAGGAACATGTGTTAAGATAGAACGTCTGAAGCTTAATAAAAATAGTTTGATAAATTACTTTCTCCTGATGCTCATGAGGCAGAAGGAGGGAGGGACCTGGGGGAAGAGGGGGAGAAAGGGAAAAAGGGGAACAGGATCAGGAAAGTGGGGACAAGAGAAAGCTCAGAGGGCCAAGAGAATGAATGGAAATAAGCAGTTTCAGGGGATGGGAGTTGTGGGGCGGGGGACCTCTAGAAAGTCTCAGAGACCCGGAAGATGAAAGACTCTAAGTACTCAATGAGGGTGACCTTAGCCAAAATGCCCAACATTGAGGAGAGAGAACTCGAAGAGTCCACCTCCAGTAGATAGACAGGGCCTCAAGTGGAGGGATAGGGTTACTAACTCAAAATTTCTGACCCGGAAGTGATCCTGTCTAAAAGAACTGTGGGGACATCAATGCAGAAGAGACTGAAGAAAAGGTGGTCCAATGACTAGCCCAACTTGGGATCCATCTCATGGGAGGGCACCAAGGTCTGACACTATTACTGATATTATGGTGTGCTTACGGATGGGATCCTGGCATAGCTGTCCCCTGAGAGGCCCTACCTGCAGCTGACTGAGACAGAAGTAGATATTTACATCCAGCCATTGAACTGAAGTCTGGGACCCCTGTGGTTGGATTAGGGAAAGGCTGGAAGAAGCTGAAGGGGAGGGTGACCCCATAGGAAGACCAGCAGTCTCAACTAACCCAGACCCCTGGGAGTTCCCAGAGACTGAGCCACCAACCTCCCTTGGCAGGGACTGCCTCCCATTGGACATGTCAGAGCATACCACTGCCTTCTACTTGTTACAGGAAACAGAAGCACCTATTTATTTCTCATTTCAGGGAAGAACAAGAGGTTCATGGAGGTGAGATTTCACAGAGAATTAGAGTGACAGTAATCCAGCATGATGAAACTGACTCCAGTTAGCGTTGGAGGTTGAATTTCATATCTTGTATTATTTTTAAACATACATATAAGAGAGTGACTAAGAATAAAAATCAACTAGATGCTTACTGTTGGTTATCTTAGCAATTTTGTGTAACAAAGAGCCATGGGGCATGAAGGATTTCTGTTCAGTTGTGCTCAGAATGACTGACAGATATTCTTTTTAATATCATTCAAGGTCTGGGGTATCTCTGGAACCATCACAGTTGTAGAGTATGGGGTAGGTCAAAGATGAGCACACTTACAGACACAGGAAGTACAGATATTCCCTCCGGTTCTATAAGGGCAGCTGAATTCTCTTTGGTGGACCTCCACAATGCTATTGGGTAATAGATTTTCATTATCATAATATAAGGCCTTATGATATTATTATGAACCTTATTATTAGATGCACCTGTTTTATCTACATCTCTTATGAAGCCTTGTCACCATTCCAGAAGCTTCTCCTCCTGTCATATTTGCAGCATGGCACCAGGAAGGTGATTCCCAAATACTGGGGTCAAACATAGCTGCCACATGTTGCTCCACTCTGTGTAAGAATACCAAGTACTTGGCTGTGACTTCACCTTCTGAACTCAGCATGTTCATGTGGCATTTATACTAATGTCTTTTCTTCATTTTTGAATTTCTGTGCCTGTGTGCATGTGTGTGTGCATGTGTGTGTGTGTGTTTCTGTGTGACTGAGTGCATGTGTGTATATGAGTATGCATGTATGTATACATGCCATGTGTGTACTCAACCCACTAAGCTATTGCCCGAGCCTCCCATCTTAGAGCTTCCTACAGAAGGAGTTCATGTGCTATATTGAAAACCACATCATCAGAGCTGCCTTTCCTCTGGAAAATGTCTCTGTTGCTAGAAGAACATTTCCAAAGGGTAGCCAGCCTGCAGAGCTCTACTGTGGATCTCAGAGGGAACAAATGCCTCTGACACCCTCAGTTTGTAACTATCACACTTTTGAGATTCTTTTTTTTTAATCCAGATCTCGCTGGTCTTTTTTTATTATTATTATTATTATTATTATTATTATTATTATTATTATTATTATTATTATTGGATATTTTCTTTACATTTCAAATGTTATCCCCTTTCCTGCTTCCTCTCCTCCCAGAAACCCCTATCCCACCCCCACCCCCGCTTCTATGAGGCTGTTTCCCCACCCACCCACCCATTCCCGCCTCCCCACCCTCAATTCCCCTACACTGAGGCATTTACAGAACCTTCATAGGACCAAAGACCTCTCCTCCCATTGATGCCTGACAAGGCCATCCTCTGTTATATATGCAGCTGGAGCCATGTGTACTGTTTGGTTGGTGGCTTAGTCCCTGGGAGCTCTGGGGGGGTCTGATTGGTTGGTATTGTTGTTCTTCCTATGGGGTTGCAAAGCCCTTCAGCTCCTTCAGTCCTTTCTCTAACTGCTCTATTGGGAACCCTGTGCTCAGACCAATGGTTGGCTGTGAGCATCTGCCTCTGTATTTGTAGGGCTCTGGCAGGGGACAGCAATATCGGGCTCCTTTCTGCAAGCATTTCTTGGCATCCACTATAGTGTCGGGGTTTGGTGACTGTATGTGGGATGGATCACCAGGTGGGACAGACTCTGGATGGCTTTTCCTTCAGTCTCTGCTCTACAGTTTTTCTCCATATTTGCTCCCATGATTTAACACTGATCAATATCAAATACATGATATACTATTTATATTCCAGTCATTGCCCCTTGAACTAATAACTCTCCTCTTAATTTTTGGAAAATAATTAATTACACTTGTTTATTGGGAGGTCTGTGTGTGCATGCATGTGTGTGTGTGTGTGTTCTCAGGATTTGATTCAGGTCCTCATCGATGGTAGCAAGTGACTACTGCCTACCAAGCCCAGCCTCTTTACAGGTTTGTTAATATTTTCCCAAGACCCAATCCACTCTAAACATTGTGCTTATGTGATTATCTGTACGTTCTTTGGTTAAGAAGCAATGACTCAGCCTTTTCTAGGGAAGAGGGGGATTCTTGACCATTTACAGAGAATATCATGGGACTGAGGAGATGTTTCATTGGTTAAGAACACTTGCTGCTCTTCCCAAAACACACACCCAGCTGCAGGAGATCCAACACCCTTTTCCAGCCTCCATTGGCATGAACACACTTGTAGCAGACACAAAGACATACATACTTAGATTTTTAATTAAAATTTTCTAAGAATGTCAGCTTTCCAAAACTCCTGTCAATACAAATATATCTAAAGTCCCACGAAAAGGGACAAATATCACACTATTTGAATGATTTGATGTCTTCCCAAAGTGTGAAGCCACATGATACCCCTTTTTTCCAGCATTGGTGAGGTGAACTTTGATTATGTGGTCTATATGGGCCTTCATTTCTATCAGTATCGAGATACTAAATTTTCCATTTGTTTCATAGGACATTTGTATGGCGTTCATAAGTCTCTTATCTATCCTTAATTCACTAGTTTTAGCTTCCAGTGAAAATTTAAAACTCATTTAGTTTTATTAAATACAGCAGATGGATTTCTGCTCTAGGATAGGGTTTCCCTTATCTCCCAATATAGACTAATTTAAGACATTTCATATTTTTATTCTACTCAGTGGGTTACAGTCTAGTTCCTTGATCATTGCATTTTTTTGATCATTGCATTAATTACTCTCCCCATTTCTGAGACAAAATATCTGGCAGAAGCAATATGAGGCAGAAATTATTTGGCTCACACCATGAGCATGTAACCCATCATGGCAGGGAGGTGGTAGAAGGTGGCTGTCTCATTGCACCCACTGTCAGGAGGCGGAGGTCTGGATGTTCACGTCCAGCTCACTTTCTCCTTTTCACTCAGTCTGGGAAACCCTAGTCCATAGGGTGGTACCATCCATGTCCATACCATGTCCATTAAACTTTCAGGATAGATACATGGGACAGTGTGTCTGTGCATGGCGTGTGTGTGTGTGTGTGTGTGTGTGTGTGTATTCATGTTGAAAATCTTCCTAGATTATTCTCTACCTTGTTAATTGAGGCAGATTCTCTCACATGGACCCCACCACTAGTCCAGCAAGCCAGTTTGCCAAGGGAATCCTCTGTCTCCAGGAATTATTATCTGCCACCACACCTGTCCTACATTTAATGGTTCTGAAAATTCACACTCCCGTCTGCATGGCTGCTTGGCAAGCACTTTATCTACTGAGTTGTGTCCTCAGCCCCCAGGTAGTAATTGTTTAAAATGACAAGGCCAGTGGAAATTCAAACATTCTTAATTAAAGTGTCAGAGAGAACTCACTGAAGTGGAAAACCCCCAAGTGCTGGTGACTCAACAGTGCTTTCACAAGGTGTGAGGGCTTTTGAGGCAAAACAAATGTTTCCAAACAGGCCTTCTGGAAACTTTGGAAACAATTTTATAGTTAGCATTTGACAAGCTTGTGTACTCACGTTACACCCTTAGGTAGAAACGGGAAGAGAATAAGATTGGCACCCAACTCCCTTCCTCTTGTTTCATTCTGTTCTGAGATACAGTCAACAGGATGAAGCTGCCCACATTCAGGGTGTGCCTTCCCTCATTTATCAGCTGCGAGGACTCACCTCTGTATAGCCACACTTGACTTTTTACATGATTACAGGCAAACAAACATGCATTATGATCTGAAAACCTTGAGGCAACGGTCCAGTTTCATCTATTCTAAGCTATGTTTCATAAGTTAATGGTTTCTGGAAGCCTACAAGGAAGTAGCCTTGTAGCCTCTTGCTATGGGCATTTGTTAGAGGTGGCAAAGCCAAAAATACTTCCCTTCTGCAGCCCTGTTGAGGATAACACTATTATATAAAGAAATGAGTCAACGAAGATCAAAGAATACCCAAAAATAAAGCCAATGGATCCAGCACAGATGGAAGTGAGAAAAATGAATGCAAATTAAAATAACAACAACAAAATTCCTCTGAAACATTAAAAACACTTGCTTCTGGCAAGAGTTTGTAGGGAGCTATCAACATTATGAGACTATATAGAATTAATGTCAGGACACTGAACAGTCAAAGTGCCATCTCCAGTTCATCAAGAAATTGTAAAGCAGCTCCCTAAAGAACATTTTTATTGTTCTTTATTATGTGTATATTTGCCTGAGGGGTGTGCATGTTAGTACAGGTACCCACAGAGGCCAGACATGTCAAATCGGCCAGAGCTGGAGTTACAGGAAGTTGTGGGCCTCCCAATATGGGTGCTAAGTACTGAACTGGGATCCTCTGGGAGATTAAGTGCTCTTAACCACTGAAGCATTCTCTCTAGCTGCCCTGAAGGTAATGCTATGTAACATACATGGACACGTGTTAAATATAAACCACAACCTTTCTGAGTTCACCCAATCTTTGGGTTGTTATCACATTGGCTGCGTCTCAGGCAGAGTGGCCAAATAAATAACCATGGTGCTAACTGGCTATGGTCAAAGACTTCATTTCCCCCTGCGTTTTTGCAAAAGGCTTAATCATGACTCATGAGTATGGGTTAATATAATTAAATGACACTTCACATTTATTACTAACCAGGCCATAATTATTAATTTACGGAAATTCATCTGCTTTCAATTTCATCTCCACAATAGCTGAAAGGGTTAGACATCATAGCAAGTAGGTGAAATTTACTCAGTTTCTTTTATTTTTAAAATCCCATTGGACTTACTAGCATGCTGCTCCCTTTCCTCCAACTCCAAAACACCCATTTCAGATGGCTCAAGTTTCCTATGCTTTTCTGTAAGGAAGCACTGAGGACTTTCTAACAAAAATGTACTTTAGGATGTGAAGGTGATCTATCAGTGAAATCTGTCAATTCTCAATCATCAGTACTAAGCCAGCTTATCTGGCTGGGTGAGTAGGTATCTTTCTACTAATTCAGGGCAGGAACCCTTGCCTAGGAATAGTGATTACCACAGTGAATGGGTTACAACATCAATTAACAACAGCAAAAGCCATGCAGACATACACAGTCCCACACACAAGCCAACCCAATGGAAACTATTTCTCTCCTCTCAGCTGATTCTATATTGTGTCAAGTTGACAGTTAAAGCTTAACCATGACACTAGCATAAGCTATCTAGTTGAGTTACAGGTCCTTCCATACACATAGTAAGACCCTGTCACAAAGAAAGAAAGAAAGAAAGAAAGAAAGAAAGAAAGAAAGAAAGAAAGAAAGAAAGAAAGAAAGAAAGAAAGAAAGGAAGGAAGGAAGGAAGGAAGGAAGGAAGGAAGGAAGGAAGGAAGGAAGGGAGAGAGGGAGGGAGAGAGGGAGGGAGGAAGGAAGGAAGGAAGGAAGAAGAAAGAAGGAAAGGAAGGAAGAAAGAAGGGAAGGAAGAAAGGAAGAGAGAAAGAAGAAAAGAAGAAAAGGAATGAGAAGAGTCAAATGTATTCCTTTGCAGATTCTGATAAAAGTACTGCTGAACACTTAGATTTGGTACCTCCATGAAGAACCCATGTGCTCTCAAGGTTTAGGTAAGTTTCACTCACCAAATGACTGATGGACTAAAGCATTGTATGCACTGACTTTGAGGAACATCAGTAAAACTGAAAGAAGCAAACACAGCTTTACTCACCACCCCCATAGATCCCCAATGGATCAGAGAATCTCGGGGGCCTGAGACAGAGTAGCCCTCCACTTGAGCCATTGGCCAAAGTCTTCCCTGCCAACCTCTACTCTATCTGCCAGCAAGATCACCTCAGTAGCAAATTCTTACTAATACATTGCTACCACCAACTTTTTAGTTTTGTGTTTCTTCCAAGCAGATACATATGTTAATAACAGCTCTTTTGGTGTTTTCTTTTAATTAAAATTATCTGTTTATATCTGTTCAGAATTTTAACACACTCAATGCCAAAAAGGTAAATAGATTAACCTTTTGGAATATTTCATGAAATATTATAACTTCTTAATCAAATGAATACCATAGAAAACAATTTAAATATGAGAAATAAAATGAGCAAGTTAATCACATAATCACTCCATGCAAGACTCATTAAGATTTAGTCCCTGTATACAGGACAATCTTGCTACTCCATATTCATAAAAACCTAATGATACTGTTTATCTCTGGAATGCTCACAGGGGGGAGTACTTCACACAGTTCTGCAAGCTCTGGCCAGCAGAGGACTTTTCCTTTGTGCTGCTGGCCTGCACTGTCTTCCCAGGTTGGCTCCAGCTGGAATGGTCACTTGAGCATTCCCCTCTGCATGCTCTCCTAGGCTGAAATGCCTTTAGGAGGATTTCATCATCATTCTCTCCATTGTTGCTGAAGCCTCTACACCAGCTAGACCTGAAGCTCCATGGAGCAGGAACTGAATCCACCTCACCTCTAAGTCACCTTGCCATCTGTTATATTCAGTGCAGTGTCTGGAACAAAAGAGATGCTGGGGGCAAGAGCCTGGGGTTCAATCCCAGAATGGGAAGGCTCACGTTTATATATTTAAAATGTGGGCTTTCCAACTCTGATGAAAAATATAACCCAAAACACATTAGATGAAATTTCACAGGCTGAGAATAAAGAAAAGATCAAAAGGGTTTCTACAGCATTTGATAAAATTCACACAGTATAATCAGGTACTACTTCTCTCTATAAAGACATCACTTTTCTTTATAGACATACCCGTGGTTAGACTGGTATGGCCAGTTAAGTGGTCATAGCTGACATATAATGCCTTCAAAAGTAAAAATAAAAATTATATGCCACCTATCATACATAAAGATCCACTTTTAGGAGAGTGAACATAGACTAAAAGCCAGGATTGGCACTGCAATACGAGCACTTTGAACATGAGGAAAGATTAGGAGTTCAAGGTCATCCTTGACTACATATGTAGTTCAATACCAGACCGGGTGACATGGGGCTGCATGTCAAAACGATATGGAATGTTTTAAATGGAACAATGATATGATCAGAAACAGAAGACCGTGAATTTTCCTGTGCCCTTTCTCTTAGAAAGCTGTTGTAGGCAAACTCCATTTGAAAAAGGGACCAGGGGCTGAGGAGACAACTCAGTCAGTGAAGTGCTTGCCTCACATGAGGACCTGCCTTTAGGACCCATGTAAAATTATGGTGCAGATTGTATGTGCATCTAGCCCCAGAACTAGAGAAGCAGAAACAAGGGGTCTCTG
Organism: Uromys caudimaculatus; assembly: GCA_028551405.1. Classification (NCBI taxonomy): domain Eukaryota; kingdom Metazoa; phylum Chordata; class Mammalia; order Rodentia; family Muridae; genus Uromys; species Uromys caudimaculatus. Next base: position 6,996,250 of record CM052700.1, on the reverse strand, counting down.
GGGTTTTCCTTGTAGCCACTCTAACCTAATGGGTGAGCTCCGGGTCAATGTTAGAGCATGTCTCAAGGGAGACAAGTCAGCCCTTCTAAGGATGACTCCTGATCTTGTCTTCAGATCTCCACATGTAGGCACTCAAAAACACACTTAAACATGCACACACACAAACACACACACACAAACACACACACACACACACACACACACACACACACACACTGAATCAGTCATGAGCAAATCATGGGCGCCTATGTACGATGGGGTGTCTACCTAATTCCTGATAAATAAATCTTTAGACATAAAGATTTAGTGTTCTGTACTTCATTATGAATGGCTTTTGCTTTCCTTTAAAAATATACAATGTTTCTTTTCCCCTTGGGATTTTCATACATGCATACAAATGCGCTTTGTACAAATTTAGCCTCCAGTCTTCCGTCCAACTCCTCCCAGAATGCTCTGCACTTCACACACTCCCTCCAAACTCCCTGGGATCTTTTTTAAAATCCGAGTCCAGTTAGTTTTTCCTTTTATGTACTTTTTAAAAATAGTTCTTACTGCGCTGTTATAAAATATCTCTGAGTGTCCATGACGCTGAGAACGTGGATCCTTTGCCCTCGGCTATAACTTCTCTATTTCCCGGGCATTCTCTTTGCATATAAACACACTTTATTTTTATTCTTAATTACTATAGTTTAAAAAGTCAGTTCCTTACTGTCGGACTTAATTGTTCAAAAATTCACTGGAATTTCACACACACACACACACACACACACACAAAATAAACATGGAAACTCCAAACTCCTAGGGCCCCTGATGCACCGTAAACCCCACAAAGGCACTCAGTATGTGGTCTGCTAATATTTACCCAAGTGTTAATGTCAGGATGGCCCGCCTGCACCAGCTGCCAATGAAACACTTTCCGTCTGCAGGATGGGCATTAATGACAGTCTCTCTGGTAACCGAGCTAAGTTAGATGAGGGATATATAAGAGACAGCTTGCTAATTACCAAGCCGTACTTGCAGGCTTGGGCTGGAGCTTCAGGCTGCCAACGCATTTTCTGATATTGCTGCCACTGACTACTGAAAGGTAAAGGATACCCTGTGCTTGGGAAGAAGATATTACTTAGTGAAAGAAAACAATCTTTGTGTTACCTGTAGAATGTATTTCAGGAAAAAGAGTAAAAGAATAGCGTATTATAATAGAAATTCTCGGGTTGTTTTTAAAAAAAGAAAGTTGAACCTTTGGAACTATTTCAAAGGTGATCAGCATCAGTAAAAACTAAAATAGCAGGGATCTTTGTAAAATACATTTTAAATTTTCTTTGATGGTTCCAATTTATACTTGCATGGATCAGAACTGCAGGAGGTAGCTTGATTTCAGTATTGTTTCTTTTCAGGAATCTTGAGAAATGATGAGCATCTCCAGGCTGCCGGCTGTCCTTCTCATCCTCTCTGTGGCACTAAGCCACTTGAGAGCTACACCTGTCGGAAGGTTGGTGACCTGAAAATTCCTACTTCTTTTGAAAAGTATGGGGAAATCAGAATTCTGCACCACTATGTGATGAATACCCTCTGTACCGTTCAGTTTCTAAGCAAATCCTGGCAAGGAGACGTGCTTGAAGCTGAGTGTTTTCATAAACCTGTGTTCTTTAAGGACAAGGTCAGCAACTAAGGATTGACTCGTAGAACATTTAATAGACAGGCATGGTTAGAGACGTTTGCCTGAAAATGTTTTAGAAGATACAGGGGCAAAGCCAGAGTTGTGATAATGGGGAAACTGAGACACAGACATTCACACTGTTTGAATGCAGTACTGAAAAAAACTGAAGGAATTCCAATCTCCCTCTCCAAAAAAATGTTTTTATATCAGTTGGAATTTTGCTAGATATTTACAGGGTTTTTTCCCTCTTAGGGAGGGGGTCTGTAAAGTATCCAAATTTCTACATCTTCTTCTGAAAACTGAGCTTATAAAATAGGAAGCAAATGGTTGGTTTCAAGAAGGTAAATTTCAGAATTAGTTTTAAAGTCATTTGAAAGTCATTCAATACTCTGACTTTACAGAGTTATAAGAAGTTGTTCTATATCAGGAGATGACTTCTGAGCCTCTGTGAATGTAAATTAGTGATACCTGAAATATTTTTAATGTGTAGACTGTACATACATATAATCATTATTTCTGAGGAAGGCTTGTTAGAAATATCAAAGGTAAACAAAGAAAACTAAATGGTAGTTTGAAGAAATCTAAGGTAATTTAAGACAGCTGGCAGAATAGTAGTAATTATAACCTTCAGATGAAAACCACTTAAAACTGTAATTCTCCATCTATTTAAAAGATTCCTGAGACCAAATCTATGAATCTCATTAAATAATATAATGAGAATTTGTGCCTAAATCAATTTTGCTCCATATATTCTTAGAAGACCAAACTTAGCCACTCGATAACTCAAAGAATTAATTTTACTTTGGAAAAGAATGCAACTTAAGTTTCTTATTAGAATTATCGTCATCATCTCTTTACTTTCTCTTGTGTGTTTGTTCTTGGGTTAAAGTCTGTGTCAATGTGTAGATATTCCTACAGCACTGGCTATGACTAATAACCAAGAATTATCAGAAAATGGTTTTTGTCATCTCAAGACTTACCTGGTTTCACTGGGTGTTCTCAGAACTGACTGTAATTTTCAACTGGCTTTTTTGTGATTAGAAATAAGTGTAAAACCAATATGAAGTTTCTAATAAGCAGAACAATTTGAATGATTATGGGAAATTCAATGGTATCACTAATGTGTCTGCTAGCAATTTGTATTATTCTCCCAGTACATACAGAGATTTGCTCAGCGCCTCTAACAAGTGTGTCTGTGGGTGCTCTTATACAGTGAAATTAACTCCAAAATAGAATAATTCACAGCATTACTGTCTATCAGGTAATTTTTGTTTTCTTATAATCATTTATCTTGTACATGCTAACAAGATATTCTTAATATATCTCAATGTTACTTCAGTATCTTTATGGTGATGGGGGATATACACATACACACATTCATATGTACTTGGAACACTGGGAGCTCCCAGGGGTGTCTGCACACCTTTACATATGAGTGTTAATGTAGGCAAGTCATTAAGAAAAAAATGCCTAAAGAAGAGATGTTATTTCTTGTACTAGATAGTTACCCCTGTCCGGAATCCTAATGATTACTTTGAATAGTCTTGGGAATGCTCTCATCAACTTTAGATGGAAGCTTCTCTTGGGGGCAGCAATTTTTTTTTTTTATTTTTGATACTTTATTTACATTTCCAATGTTTCCCCTTTTCTGGGTCTCCTCTTTGGAAACCCCCTATCCCCTCCCCCTCCCCGCCTCTGTGAGGGAATTCCTCCTCCCACCTACCCGCCCACCCAATTCCCATAGTCCCACCTTGACATTCCCCTTTACTGGGGCCTCTAGCACCCTCAGGCCCAAAGTCCTCTCCTTTCTCCCTGATGGCCATCGAGGTGATTCCTCTGCCTCATATGTAGTCCAAACCATGGGTCAATAGATGTGTATTCTTTGGTTAGTGGTCTGAACTCCAGGACGACCAGGGGGAGGGTCAGGCCCATTGACGCTCTTG
>CM052700.1:6957656-6992550 GCA_028551405.1 Uromys caudimaculatus | reverse complement strand
TGCTCCTTCAGACCTGGGGGCAGCAATTTTGCATCTACAAAACAAGTTTAAGAGTTCTTGACAAGCCTTTCATGAGGAGTGGTGATCCTTTCATCAACTCAGTAAGATAATGTTTTATTTAGAATAACTTAACATGGTGTTATTTCCCTCTGGTCAGTTGTCAAAGTCCAATCCCACAGCTTGCCTGTGAAGAACTCGATACTCTGCTCTCATTGCTGTCAAGAGCATCTTCAAACAGAGATTACACTGCAGTGATAGTTCATGATTTCTACTCTCTTACATCTATCTATCATCTATCTATCATATATCTATCATCTATCTATCATATATCTACTTATCATCTATCTATCTATCTATCTATCTATCTATCTATCTATCTATCCATCTATCTACCTATCTATTAGTTTTCTGGTTCACAGTGCAATTCTAATCCTAGCTGCATTTTAGGAACTGTCATATTTATTTAAATTTAATATCTGGTGTTTGGAAACATTGCCAAAACTCTTTAAAGCATTAGGTCATTTCTTTGAATATGGTGTTCATGTATAATATGGCTTCAAAGAAGAGACAATATTATTGAGATGGACAGAAACCAAAAATACAGATTGCCCCCTAAGTGTAGTGGCACACAGTTGTTATCTCTGAACTATGGAGGGAAGGCAGGAAGGTGATGCTGGCCTGAGATTTAGAAAAGGGAACTTGCTTCAAAAATGAGCAAATTAAAACAAACCTTCATGTCCCACAATGGGCTTCCTCAGGCTACTGCCTGCTTCTTTATTGTGTATTTACACTAAACAAAGAGCTAGGTCATTTGATGCTGTCGGAAGAGCTTTCTGTAACTGGGAGTACAGGAGTGAGAAAGAAAAATTATTTAAGTCTTTCATATAAAACATTTAGGAGCCGGGCAGTGGTGGCACACGCCTTTAATCCCAGCACTTGGGAGGCAGAGGCAGATGGATTTCTGAGTTCGAGGCCAGCCTGGTCTACAGAGTGAGTTCTAGGACAGCCAGGGCTACACAGAGAAACTCTGTCTAGAAAAACCAAAAAAACCCAAAAAAACAAACAAAAAAAAACCATTTAGGATTAGGACACTTGTACATAGAGGCAATAATGAGTCAAAACTTCCTCCGTAAAGCCCTCACAGGGAGATACCGATTGCACTTACTCCCTAGTGCTGTGTACTACTTGGTCCTGTGCAAGTGAGCATTAGCCCCATAACTATTACTTTACACTGTACATGTATCCAAACCTCAATAGTATTTCAATTTTTATGGATTTGAAAATGAAAACACTCCCTAATTAACAGAGTAGAGAGTGTTGCTATTTTATATCCACTTACAATTCCATTTTGAAAGTACTTTGACAGAGTTTTTAATTCTGAAATATCTTTCAACGCTCCAAGTCTTAAAAGTTTAGTCTTTAACCCATGGTACTTGTGGAAGGCAGTAGAAACTTTGAGACAGAGAGAACAGAGTAGGGGTTTTGAGCCGCTGGTCTTGTGCCTTCGAGGGAGGTTCGAGGAACACAGTTTCTTCCACTTCTTCTATTTCGTTTGCTTACTGGTTACCCTGCACCAGCAGGCTTCATCTCACAACTACCTACTGTGATGGGTATCCCTAGTATCCACAATAATGGCCAAATGATCCTCGGCAGAACCCTCCAGAACGCTGAGCCCAGATGTCTTTCCTGTCTTTAATTTGATTTATTTCAGGTGTTCTAATACTAGCAGAAAGCTAACCAACAGAGACATGAGCTATTTCAAGAATGTAGAGTGGAAATAAATAAATGCCTCAAATAGAGGTACAGATCTGGGTGGAGGGGTACATATCTGTAAGCCCAACACTTAGGAGAAGTGGGATAACACAAGTTGAAAGCTACCCTGGGTTACATGGAAAGGTCAAGGCCCGGGCTACATAGCTAGACTCAAACATAAGTAAACGCATAAACAAATAAGCTAAACTTCAAATGAACTTTAAGTCCTGGTTATAATTTCTGAGTTATTGCTACAGTTATTATTCAGTTGTTTGGAGGCTAAAAATGTGATGACCTTCAACACCCTTGTCACAGCCAGCCAACCCTACAGTGAAATTTTCAAAAAACAGAAGTCTATGTATTCATGCCAAGGAGTCCCACAGAGCAAAAACTGCTGGAACAGTGATCAATTCATTCTTCCTGAGACTCTATACCATAGTCTATAGTAACTTTTAGATGACTTTTAATCAACTAACATTGCCTGTCTTTTGTAATATTTCTATACTGTTTATTGAAGAACATTCAGTGTGAGATCTGCTCTCACAACCCTGTGTGAGATGCCTCATGTGTTCACTCGGTGTGTTTCTTCCTGTACCTGAGCTCTCTCACTTTGCACAATGTCTTCACTGTTGCACATTGCAGAGTTCCCTTACGGCATCTTTGCCTTGATATTTTAATTGAATAAGCTCAAGAAACATACCAAAAAATGCTGTTGGTTTTTTTGTTTTTTTGGTTTTTTTTGTCAAAAAGAAAGGAGTGCAATTTTTGAATCTCCACATATTCCAAGCCAAATATAAAAATCATACATTCCAATCCCTCTTATATAACCGAAAATAAGTCCCCCAGCAAGACTTAGAAGACTATAAGACAAAGAGTTTATTATTATAAGAATGAATGCCAAGTATCCAAAGAGATACTCCTTGTACTGTGAACTACAATGCTGATCCCAGTGAAGGGTGTTCTGTGATTTTGTAGTCAAAAATTGATCCTTCTGCATGTTCTAGCTGTCAGAAATGTCTGGAACACAGAGGTTTGCAAGCCAAAGCACTGAGTGACTGCTATAAAAATTCTTCCTGTCTTTGACTATGTACAATGAAGGTTACATGGCTGCCTCTCAACCTGGTTCTTCTTTCTTATTTGTTCAGTGGTCCCAACCCTCAGATGGACAAACGGAAGTGCAACACAGCCACGTGTGCCACACAACGCCTGGCAAACTTTTTGGTTCGTTCCAGCAACAACCTTGGTCCCGTCCTCCCACCGACCAATGTGGGATCGAATACATACGGCAAAAGGAAAGTGGCAGAGGATCCAAATAGGGAACCCTTGGATTTCTTACTCCTTTAAAGTCAATGTACTTCCGAATCTCTTATTGCTTTATGTGTAAATGCTCTGGTGATTTCCTGAATAATTTAACAGTGCCTTTCCCATCCCACCCCCCCAGTGAGAATGCACAATGTGCCTATGCTTGCTGACTGTGTGTGTAAATTCTCATTCTAAGAACTGCTTTAAACCGAGTGTTGATCAAGGTCAGGATGAAGACAATGTCTCTAATCACAACACATTCTTGCTATTTCTGTTTTTACCTTGTAACTCTATGACTCAAGTTTAACAATAAAGGAGGCCATGGAATCATGAAACTTGACATGTCATTAACCACTAATAGTAAATTTCTGATTCTAGACATTGGAAAAACAAGCATTCTAAATACCTGCTCAGATGGTATTTCAAAATAAACTAGCAAAATCTTGTTTTACTTAATTAAAATATTCTAATTCTATTTTTTTGTTGTTCTTGTTGGTAGTAAGAGGCCATTTTAAAGGATAAAAGTTGTTTGTGTCCATGAGGGGCTTATTGGGATTTTTTCTGCAGAGAGCTTTAAGGACATGTTTATTCTGCTGAGGAAGCTTCCATCAAAATTCAAACATATTTGTATCCAGCATATTTCAAAAGGATCCTGTCTTCTATTCTGCATGCCCTCAATTAGGAGACCACAGATTTGTGGAAACCAAACCTGTATATCAACTTACTCTTACTCTCTTGGCTCAGTCACAGAAGAAAGGAAGAATGGTGTGACTGTGTAAATCGGTGTTATAATCTACATGCTTTTCTTTTTTTTTTTTTTTTGGTTTTTTTTTTTTTTTTGGTTTTTTTTGGGGGGGGGTTGGCTTTTTTTTTTTTTTTTTTTTTTGGTTTTTCGGGACAGGGTTTCTCTGTGTAGCCCTGGCTGTCCTAGAACTCACTCTGTAGACCAGGCTGGCCTTGAACTCAGAAATCCACCTGCCTCTGCTTTTCCATGACTGTAAATTGGAAGCATTGGCAATAACATTAATGCATGCAAATGTCTATAATACTGACTTATACCATTTTTCAAACTGGAGTCTCACTATGGAACCCTGACTGTCTTTGAACTCATTATGTAGACCAGGCTGGCTTCCAACTCAGAAACCTGCCTGCCTGTGCACCACAAATGCATAGATGTATAAAGCAAATCATGAACATATCAAAAAGTGCATAAATGAGAAGAGAAAAAGAGAGAGAGAGAGAGAGAGAGAGAGAGAGAGAGAGAGAGAGAGAACCTGGGCTGGAGAGATAGCTCAGCAGTTCTGAGTTGCCGATCATACAGAGTACTCAAGTTTCATTCCCAGCACAATATAGGGTAATTCACAAACACCTGTAACCCAACTCCAAGGAGATAGGACTCCTCCTTACGGCCTCCATGGGCACCTGCACTCATATACATCTACATATTAAGAATACTAAAAATATATCATTTCTTTAAAGAAAGCAATGAGTATAATGTCTAGGTACATTTATATTTTCATTATCTGTGTCATTATTAATCCTATAAAACCCTTTGATACTGGTAGACTTCTGGAATAATGTCAATGAGCTGACTCATGCAAGATCATGTAACTAAAAACAGTAAGTTCAGAGCCTACTACCCAGCCCGTATGATCCAGGCAATTTATCAATTTTGCATGCAAGCAGAAATACGTGTCTCCCCCTTCTAGTGTGCATCGTAGCTTCTCCTATATGGAGCAGTGCCTGAAAGGTCTCCTTTTGAGTTGACTCCTAAGTTGACAAACAACAAACTTGGCTTTGAGAATAATGGTCTTTGCCCCAAACATTATGAAAGAGGTTTTTTGTTTTAATCTTATTTAGAACTCAAACTAGAAAAAAGTTTAAAAACAATAAATCTAACTTAAGTACTTCTAACATTGAAAGATTGTTCATAGTATTTATTTTCTCTTCCAAGCTTTCAATGATTTGAATGCTATATTATTATTATTCAGTGTGTGTACACATGTGTGATGTGTTTGGTGGACGTGTGTGTGTGTGTGTGTGTGTGTGTGTGTGTGTGTGTGTGTGTGTATGGGCACATATGTGCTGAAGTATATGTGTGGGAGTCAGAGTACAACACTCGGTGTCAGTCTCCACCATGCCCCTTGTGGGAGGCTGGTTCTCTTGTTTGCTGGTCCCCTAGCTGGAGATGCCAGGCTTCCAGGGATTCTCCACTGCCCATCTCACTGTAGGAGTTCTGGAATTACAGAAGCAACTGTCCATCTCTACATGGGTCCTGAGGATTCACACTCAGTTCTTCATGCTTGTGCCACAGGCTTTACACCCTGATCCATGTCTGTGGCACTTATTGGTCTTCCTGCTGAGACTGTTGTTTCTGTGTTTGGGAACTTTGATGAGCGAGTGCCCAGTGTGATCAGTTCCTCAAGGACGGTTCCCATGGGATCTCAGATCACATGTTCATCACAGCTACTCACGGGCATTGGGCATCTGACTTCTGTCCATTTAATCCTCACACAGCACACCTCTACCCCTGGCTATGTATCCTGGTCACTCACAACAGCTTCTTTCACCTCTGGGAGGCGCTCAGCTCTGTGTAAATGATGCATACTCTGTGTGGAAACTCTCCCAGTCCACTTAGCTTCCTCTGAATTCCAAGATATCAACCTTACTCTTCAGACACCAATTTACTCAAACATTCCCTCAGTCACTGACAACTGTGCGTGTAACTTACTTTTGTATTTGATTCTATCATGGTAATTATGACCTCAAAACTATCTTGGAGAAACTCACAGTTTCTAACTTATATTTTGTGCTCTGTGCTCAGTTGTTGTCTGCCTGTCTGTCCTGTAAGCTTCCTGAGGTCAGAGTTGTATGGGTGCTCTCTATACCCCTCTCACTAGTTAAGTCGTTTATTTTAACAAAACAGGTGTCCAGTGCATGTAGGTGGAATCGCTGTCATCTGTGAATGAGCAAATGCAATGGGCTTTGAGATAACAATAATTTTGTATAGTACAATGAAGTTTTAAAAGAATGCAGCTTTTTACATTCTCTTTATTAAACAAAGATAGTGATGCCTTCCTCGAATAGTTTTATTAAAAAAGTTGGACTAACATAAAGTACCTGACATGCCTTTTGTGTCTAATTAGCCATGGCTAATTTAGCCCTGATGACTGTCCCTAAACAAGGGATAAGGTGACTTGCTATTATAGAGTGTACTTCTGTTGTTAAAAGGCAGAACTTGAAAAGGTGGAAAGAGAAATATAATAAAGGTCAGCAGCCTAATGAGACATTAAAAAAAAAAAAAGTTCGAGAAAGCCTCAGAGGTAAACAAAGAGAGAAATAGCTCAACAATCTTCCACCCACATGCTGGTAGGGTATGTGTTACCGGATCTCTTCCTGCTCCAAGAGCCAAGGGACACAAAAAAGTCTGTACTGCACAACCACATCTAGAATTACAAAACTTTGACACGGCCATGTAAGATTCAGGCTCTGCAAGGCCACTGTCTTCCCTGTGAGAATGTCCTGCTGTTCTCAAGAACAAAGGCTAGGATCCCTAAGGACTGCCATGAAAATCCTCTTATAAGCAGATTAAAAGAGAAGAAGGAGAATCCCATGTCCTCAATGGATAGAACTTAAGTTGGTGGAAATTGTACCCCATGCCTTGGTTACTTCTTACTGTGGTAAAGTACCCTGACATAAGATACTTGAGGGAGAAAATACACTGACATAAGACACTTGAGGGAGGATGTATTTATTTTGGTTTACAATTCCAGAGTACAGTCAGTCCATCATGGTGGAGCCATCAAGCTGCCGGAGCTGAAAGCATCTGGAAGGAGGCGTCCACAGTAGGAGGCAGAGAGCAATGAAGCTTGTGCTCAGCTCCCTTCTCCTGTCTCTGTAGTCTAGGATCCTATCTTAGTCAAGGTTTCTATTGCTGTGGTGAAATCACAACCAAAAATAACTTGAGGAAGAGTTTGTTTCAGTTTCTCTACCACAGCACTGTACATCACTGAAGGAAGTCATGGCAGGAACTCAGACAGGGCAGGAACCTGTAGGCAGGAGCTGATGCAGAGACTCTGGAGCCTGCTGCATCTTGGCTTGCTTATTATGGTTTACTCAGCCTGCTTTCTTTCTTTCTTTTTTTTTTTTTTTTTTTTTTTTTTTTTGGTTTTTCGAGACAGGGTTTCTCTGTGTAGCCCTGGCTGTCCAGGAACTCGCTCTATAGACCAGGCTAGCCTCGAACTCAGAAATCCACCTGCCTCTGCCTCCCAAGTGCTGGGACTAAAGGCGTGTGCCACCACTGCCCGGCTCAGCCTGCTTTCTTATAGAACACAGGACCACCTGCCCAGGGATTGGTGATACCTACAATGGGCTGAGTCCTCCCCCATCCATCACTAATTAAGAAAATGTCCTATAGCTGGATCTTCCAACGGCATTTTCTCAATTAAGGTTTCATCCTTTCCAATGATTGTGTTGAGTTGATACAAAAACTGAATCAGCACACCATCCAAGGAATTTAGGTGGGTCTTCCCACTTCAATTAACATAATCAAGATAATCTCCCACAGCATATAGAAGTTTACCTCCCAAATCACTTTAGATCTCATTAAGCTGATGATTGAGACTGTCACAGCACATATATAACAAACTGTTAACAAATTAAACTTATTTTAAATTAACTCCATAAGAAGAAATTATAAAAAGGGAAATTGAGTCCAGTGTATGTGTTTGTGTGTTTGTGTATTTCTCTACAGAGATATGTAGATAGGTAGATAGATAGATAGATAGATAGATAGATAGATAGATAGATAGATAGATAGATGATAGATAGATAGATGATAGATAGATAGATAGATAGATAGATAGATAGATAGATGATAGATGATAGGTAGGTAGATAGATAGATAGATAGATAGATAGATAGATAGATAGATAGATAGATAGATAGATAGATAGATATGCATATATATTTAAATCTGGATTCTACATATGGCAGAAAACGTATGATAACTCCCATAACTGGGCAGTTTTTGAAATTCATTCTGTGCTGGACATTATCATTCACACCTGTTACCACAGTGCTTGAGAGGCTGAGGCAGGGGCATTGTTCAAATCCAGCCCGAGTTTCCAGAAAGAGCTATCTCAAAACAAAATGAAACTAAAGGATTTGCTTGTAATTTCTGTACATAGAAGGGATGTAAAATTCAAGAGTCTCTAACTCAACAAAAAATCTCTTACAGAGGAAATTCTTACAGAGTAGTAACTGAAGTTGGTTAGCAACTAGCTAAAAGCCAAGCCCTAAGGGAGTGGATAGGCATAATGTAGAGGGTAAATGGTGGGGGAAGGGCCCAGGGGACCTGAAAGGCCAAGAAGGAAGTCCCAGAAACAGGCATCAAGGAGTCCTGGCCACTTCCCAATGCCTCTGAACAGGCTCCCGGCTCTACACACATTCACAGCCATGTTCTGTCACGTAAAGAGGCACGACTCAGATTCAAATCCTCTCTTCCACTTTGAATTTGAAGATCTGAAATGCTAACCTTGGGGGCTGGGTGCAGGTGATCTGTCGGGACTAGACAGGAAAAAGCCAATAGAAGCAAATTCATTTCTCTGAGGCTTCCTCAGACAGGGGTGGAGTCTTCAGCTGTGACGAGGAATCCCCCACAGCTTTCCAGAATAGTTCCTAAAGAATTTCAACCGAAGGGTGAGCCAGCTATGAAACCAGGCCAGCCCTTTAGGTATGATGACATCCAAAGTCTGGCTCTACAGTTTCATTTGATATTGAGTTTATTATTTACACACAAGATTCCACCTAAGTGTATTCAGGTTCCTGAGTGTTAAAGTGAAAGTCGGATTTTGTATTAAGATGCTAAAGAGTCAACTACTAATTAGACTTTGAAAATAATAATAGTCAGACCACTGGCATTCTGAGCAACTGGCAGGCTGAGCAGTGCAGGGTTTGGGAACTAGGCAGGGCTCTCTGAGCATCCTAGATGTATTTTCAAACCTTTGTGTATATTCCCAACAACTCTAGTTTGAATTTCCTCCTCTGTACATGAAATAGAGATGTGCACACATACATTATAAAAAAATGAGAAGATGGAACAGAACACAGCAGAGGCCTTCAGTAAGTAACACTTGACAGGATAACAAATTTTTGCATCCTAGAATATTAGGACATGGTCCAAAGCACGGAATGTTGAAATAGACCAATCAACAGATTTCACACTTAGTCCCACCTTAACCCAAGCCTTTTAAGCAGACAGTAAGAAAGGAAAACACTCATGGTCAAGATGTTTGGGGAATTCTAGTAGCTACATCTGGTAAAATGCTGCAGGCCTATGGCTCTGCAACACATCTTCATGCAGAGACATGTAAGCACTGTAAGCACACCCTGCAACCCAATGGCTGCTCGGGATGGCTGTTTGGACCCACAGCGTGTGGTGCATCCTTAATGTCTGAGAAGACCCTCATCTCTGGTACAGGTTGCCCTGTGAGTATAGTTAGCTGCAGGGGCTGGGTCATCCAAGATGGATAATACACTGTTACCTCCAACAAAGAGCTTGCTCACTGTGACCAGTAACCTGAAGTAAATCATCTTTTCTATCTGTAAGACGTGGAGATAACAGGATATAAAGTTGACTTATTTAAAACTTTGTCTTCATCATCCGGGTTACCCTGTGCTTTTCTTATGTGGATGGAGGCTAGCCTCAGAAAAGCTTTGGGGCTTTTTCCTCTGTTTCTTTTTTTTATAGCCACCCATATACTTTTCTTTCTAGTGGCTACTAATATATTAGTAACCACCCATCATTAAAAACAAATGAACAAATACCTAAAACACAGGGTATCTCATTGGCCTGAACTCACAAGTAGTCAAGAATCCACACAGCCCCAATCTCCCACCACTGATATGACAAAGTCATGCCAACACACTTGGCTCTTTTTATGTGGACTCTGAGGAATAAACTCAGGTCCTTCTGTTTGCCAGAGGAGTACACTGCCACCTGAGCTACATCCACAGATTTGAAGAGGTCTTAGTGACCTCAGTGAACAGTGGTTTGACTAGAAAATGGTCTAATGTCTGAGCCCTTCTTACATGTGTATAGGTTACATTCTTATGGAAATATAGGAGAGAAAGGTCATTATAACAGAGTCAAAGCTATATTCATAAAAGTGTATATTTCTGACACTACAATGTGTGCTGAGCTCAAATATTACATAGCCATACCAACTGGCTTCATTTAGCACCAAGAATTATAGAATAGAGACCAGGATCACTCAAACAGAAAGGTCATGTTACTAGGACATTCTAACAAGACATCCACACAGAGATCAAAGACTTCCTCTGCGCTTTTCATAGCATTACCCCAAATGTTGTTTAAGGGTTTTATAGAAATTTTCAATCACATAGAGAAAACTTCCAAGTCAAGGAGTGTACAATGATCATTGCAACACACACATACACACACACACACACACACACACACACACACACACACATTCTTTATATATATATATATATATATTATATATAATAAATATGTGTTTGTCCAGTTTCCAAGCTATTGTCACTTTGTTTTATTTTATACATATAAATATGCAAACTTGAAAATCACTCTATACTGTCTTTAAAAAGGAAGGAAGAATACAAATTTGTAAAAAAGACATTTATCAAGACAGGATCTCAGGTCTGTAACCTATACTGACTGAGCTCATAGCCTTGCTCCTGCCTCACCACCGAAGGGCTGAGTTTACAGCAACAAGTCGCCATGCCTGTCCTTAAAACTTTTGCAATATATTCACAGTTAAAACAGTTTATAAAGTGGTGAAAGTATAGGAAGAATGTACAGGAAGAATGTAAGAGAATGAAGAGAATGAAGACCTTTCTTGTCTCCAAATTTCTGTGTCCTGCCCAACGTTTCCTGTCTACCACCTCACGTTCTTTCCTACTGTACAGGCGTTCATACCAAATACAAGTTTGCCCACCCAGGCTGCTGCACGAGTCATGTCCACACTTGCCTAAGGAACATGTACAGAAATGGATTTCAAGTGCAGCTATTTTGAACAAATGGGATTCCTGTAGTGATATCAAAAGGTAGTGTTAGCCTTCTCCCTCCAACACATGTTATAGGGCCATTTTTAGTCCCAATTCTAAATCTAATCTCATACCAGCCATATTATGTGAGGCCAGGGTGCCTTGGAGGAGCCAGTCTGGAGCAGGAGTCCAGTCGAGTCATGTCCAATCCTGGAAATCTCATCCCAAGAGCATTAGGAGTGAGGACCACTCCCTCCTCTGCCTTGGGCCTGCATGTCCAAGAGCATGCAGTCCTGTGTTCCCACCAAAGGAGAGCATGCAGTGGTAGCCAAGGTTAAACCTTCCCTCTTCTTGTAAGTCATGTCCAGCAAGCGCCTGGAATTCCTCTTCATGTAAATAAGGTATTCCCGGGACCTTAGCCCTGGCCAATGACATAGACTCACCCTGAAAGCCTCTACCCACCCCCATGAAAGTTTAAATAGCCTTTGCCACCCCCTCCCAATTAAATGAGCTGTTAAATAAAGCTTGCCTCCTGAGAAGTCTGGTCCTTGCTCATTGTCTGAGGTCTCCATCACCACAACCAACCCTTACCTCCTGCTTTCTCACCTCAGAACCTTCTGATGGGGTGGAGAATGAGGGAGAGCGGAGCCTGAACAGCATTACTGTTTTCTGTTTTACCCCAAAGGATCCAGAGGAACAACATGGAGACATAAGGCCTGGTGGTTAAGAGCTCTGGCTGCTCTTACAGACGACCTAGGTTTGATTCCCAGCACCTACATGCAACTCACAACTATCTGTAACTCCAGTCCTAGAGGATCTTCTGGCCGCTGCATGCACTGCACACATGGTACACAGACATGCACGTGGGCAAAACACCCATTCACATAAAACATACAAACAAGCAAATAAATCTTAAAAATCAGCATAGTTCCTTTGTATTTCATGTGATGGCTGCACATGGATTCTTTGTCTCTCAGAATGACCTCAAATTCACTAGACTTTGAACTTATTTTATTAATATTTATTGATTATTTTAATGTTATGTCTATGTGAGTTTTCCCTGCATGCATGTCTGTGGGTCAAGTGCATTCAGTGTCCATGAAGACCAGAAGGGAGCATTGATCCCCTGGAACTGGAGTTACAGATGATTGTTAGCCACCATGTAGATCTGGAGCCCACGCCCCATCCTCTAGGAAGGCACCTATGGAAGAAGAAACTTTGTAAAGTCATGCTTACTGGGCTTGAGTTCAGGAGAAGCAAAGCTGCCACTGCCTCATGGGGCTGGAAGCAAACACACAGTGCAACTCTCTCACTAAAAAATCCCTATCTCTTTAAACACAGGGGACTTTCACACTTCATTCATTCATTCATTCATTCATTCCTTCTTTCATTAGTAAATGTTGCTAAGTAGAGGCTCAAAGACAACTCACCAGAATCAGTTCTTTCCTTACACCATGTAGGTGCCAGGGATCGAACTCAGATCCTCAAGATTGGCAGCAAAATGCCTTTTCCAGTGAGCCATCTTGTCAACCCCATAAAACACATTCTAGTCCGTTTTCTTTGTAAGCCCACTGATCGACTAGAACCCTATGGTCTGACTAAGATATGTGTATATTTAGAACCCACAACATTTTCAACACAGGCATTAATAAGTTTAAGGAAAAGTATTGTCAGTTTCCTTTAAACAAAAACACAAAAGAAATCTAAAATGTACCCACAGTTTAGACATCTTGTTTGTCTGTCTTTCCAGTCTCCTCTTGCATAATTTCTTCTCCCACATTTCAGATGAAAGGCTTACCTCTCACCTCCACTAAATGCTCATTCTCTCCTTCCCCTTCCTCAAAGTATTCCCTCTGCCTCTTCCCCAAGGAACATCCCATGAGGCCAGGCTTCCTGTAAGTGTCCTATGTGGTAGGGGCCAAATACTTTGGCTTTGTAGCTGATTTTCCAACAGAGGATTTCATTGCATTCTTAAAACTCCATGTTTGCAGAATGAAGGCAAATATTCTCAAAAGCCCCTGAAATGGCAACGCCCTAAACTTAGGAAAATGCTTTTCTTTGTTTAAGATTGACTACTCTTCACTCTCCTTCTGCCTCTCCTCCACCTCCATCAGACTCCTGAACCATACAGACAGGAGCTTGTTGTCCTCTGAGAGGCTCCACCCAGTAGCTAACTCCGACAGATACAGACTCCCACAGCCAAACAGTGGACAGAGCTTGGGGACTCTTATGGAAAAAATAGGAGAAAGGTACAGCTTGACCTTCATATGGGTCCTGAACAACTGGAGCAGGGGCTATCCCAAAAGCTGTTGCCTGTAGGTGTTCTCTTAACTGGGCTGCCTTGTCTGGCCTCAGTGGGAGAAGAAGCAGAGACTTAAAGTGCCAAGGGAATACCTAGGAGGGCCCCCACCTGCCCTGAGGAGAAGGAGATGGTAGAAACAGCCACATGAGATCCAAAATCATGGCACCGATCCAACTAAAACAGTGAGCTTTGAGCAGAGACAAGCAGGCTGCTGGCACAAAGCCGAATCCAATGAGAACCAGAACAATGGCGGGATAATGTATAAGAATATCTCAATAGGAAAACTGAAGCTATTAATAGATGGCTTTGATCATAAGTCTAGAGCCCCTCTGGCAAAACCAAAAATAGCCATGGCCAATGTCAGGCTCAAAAATTCAAAAGGCAAGAGACTGGAGGTTTTGAAAAAATAAATTTTCAAGTGTCAAAAAAAATTAGGGAAACATTAATCTGAGGGGGGAAAAAATCTTTAAAAAGATATTTTAAAGGGGGAGGGGCACAAAAGCAGCCAAAACCAAACAGATAAAGAGCATAGTGGGAAAGTGTGGATCTACTTCATAATAACCTGATATTACTCAGGCTTAAAAACACCACAGGAGAGGAGAAACGATGGCTTGGGAAATGTCAGAAACATGGAGGAAAAGCAGCTTGTGACTCTAAGGTGGGGGAACTATAACTCCGAGAAAAGGGAAATAACCAACGTGGAGTTTCACAGGGGCCGTTAGGTGCTGAGAAAATATGCCCAACACAATATACACCCTGGCTTTAGGCAGGAAATGAAGAGCTGCCCAATACTCATGGCAGGGTGTAGGGTAGCAAAGTGGAGGGTCTGTGAACACCAGGACACCAGGCCTGTGTGATTTCACTTTGGGGGACCCACCTGCTGTCACCTACAGAGCAAACGTGGTTTAGATATGCATGCTGACACAGAAAATTTTCCATAATGCAGCTTTAAATGCAGATAGCAACAAACACTGAATGTCAGATGGTCTTAAAGTCATGAATGAAAAGGAGGGAACCATGTTTATGGTTACGTGCAATAACATGTTTTTGTATGTTCTTTGTGAATACGGAAAAAAAATATGAAGATAAGCAACAACTGACAATGTGTTACTGTTTGTTTGTTTTTAAGCAATGTTTTTCTTTGTAATTTTAGCATGGATGCCCATGAAGAAAAAGAGAGAGAGAGAGAGAGAGAGAGAGAGAGAGAGAGAGAGAGAGAGGTGTATAGTATGGATGGTGGTGGCTCTCCATTGGGACTTGCTAGAAGGTGAGGATAACCTGTGGAGAAAGCAAGGCTTATGGGAATTGGAAAGGCTGATACAGAGGAACTAAACAAAGGAATACCTTCCAGGCCATTGACAAAGCAGAAAAAAAAAAAAAAAAAAAACAACCACTCCTGAGACCCAGTTAGACTTTCTTCAAACCACTTGTAGCTACACACTTAAAAACTCCAGGCACAACAAACTTTATGTAAGAATAAACAATCATGTTGCCATTGCACAGAATAAATCCAGCATTAAATCTAGTTGCTGTTGCTATCAAGAATTTTAAAAACCAATATTAGGAAACTCAAAGAATCTTAAATGTATAATTTATTAATTAAATCTGCCTCTTGTTTTCCCAAGCAAAAGTTGCTGATTGCACCCACAAGCACCAGAGGAAATGAGCGACTTTTACCTGAGCATCCCTCACCAATTCCATTGACAGTTGCTTCTGGTCTATAGGCTCACGGATGTTGTCATAAGTAACATACTGAGAGACTGGCAGGAGAGACAAACTGTACAGTGTAGGCAGGAGCCTCCTGTCCCTTGGGAAAGCCAGAGAGTGAATAAAGAGATCTTTGTTTATATAACTTCTAATCTTTTGTTAAAGTTTCTTTGGTTCTGAGGGTTGCATAAAACAGGTTATAATCTTGAAAACAGATTCCAAGATTAGCCACTTGGAGCCTGAGGCCCCTCCCTCCTGATTTATTTGGCTTCAAGCAGTTAACTCCTCAGTGGCCTTGGCTCCAATTGAAACATCTTGTCAAAAGACCACAGAAAGCTCCCTCAACGTTACTTCCTGTTACCGGCCCTCAGATTTTTTTTTTTTCCTCTTCTCATTAAGGAGCCTTTAACAAGCCTCGTGTACATTTATGATTGCCCACTTCATGAATTTAGATGTACATGGAGGGCCCGGGAAGACTGAACCATCAGAAAAGTGTAGGAGTGATATCCCTGCCAGGTGGCATCTGTGTTTCCATCAGTTAAAGAATTAAAAGACGGAGTCACTGTGTTTATACCCAAGCCTTGCAGGCTTCTCATATAGTAAAGGAGGCCTCAGAGTGGGTGTGGGGTGGGGGATACCAGCTTTAAGGGGTTTGGGGTTTGGGGAGGGGGTTAGGATGTCCTACTTGGTGAGTAACCTTCTCTCTCTTGTCCCTTGCTATAAAGGTGTCTATGTACCCCTTTTCTACTGGAGATAATGCTTCTGTCTTTGGAATTATTGATTATCTGGGGTAAAAGTGGGTCTCCCAATCTTCTCTGTTCTTTGTGGTGTGGCCAGTAAAGAGAGGCTCACTGGCTATGAAGGAAACAGGCTATGTTTTAGAGAAATAGAAACTTACTGCTGGAGACAAAAGCACACACACACACACACACACACACACACACACACACACATTCACAGGAAGGAAGGAAGGAAGGAAGGAAGGAAGGAAGGAAGGAAGGAAGGAAGGAAGGAAGGAAGGAAGGAAGGAAGGAAGATAAGAAGAGAGAGGGAGAGAGAGAGAGAGAGAACACTTTCTGCCTAGCTTAAGATAGAGCTATGTCCTGTCCCCACACACACCCCGCTACTCCCTCCCCCCACCTTTCTCCCATCCTCAATGCCCACAGCCTGAGATCTGGCTTTAAGCTCCAGAACCTGCATTTAAAAGCTGATGTTCTGGCATACACACATAGTTTCAACACTTGAGAGGTGGAAGCAGGCAGAGCCCTGGCACTTCCTGTCTAGTCATCCTAGCCTACTTGATGATCTTCAGGTGGATGGTGCCTGTGTGACACTTAAAACTGGCCTCTGACCTCCACAAGAACACATACCTGCACTCACATGGACACACAAAAGAACAACCAACACAGAAAAGGAAGAAAAGGCCAGAGAGATGCTGATACTTAGTGTTAAGTCAAAGAAAGCCAGGACAAAGTTTCTCTGAGTACCTGTGGCTCCTCCCAGCACTTCTCACCCTGTCCCCTACCTTAAATGTCTCCAACCCAGGGGCTGAGCTCTGCTCTCTGGAGCTCTCTGACTCCTATAAAACTCGGCCATTTGGACTATGCACCCTCTTGGCCTTTTGGTCCACAGCTCCTCTCTTAGGCTTCTCTTAGTGCCCCCCCTTCTCCTCTTGCCCCCACCCCTCATGGCCCTGATTAGTCTGGACCCTTCCAGATGCCTCTGGCTATTCTCTTCTTTCTATATACAATCAAACCTTCTCCTTGGCCATACCTAGAAACAATCATGTCCTCATTTTCACCCACTTAGCAGTTACGTGTATGTTGCTCTTTCAGAAGAACCAAGTTTGGTTCTCAGCATCCACACTGGGCAGTGCACAACCTCCTGTGACTGCAGCTCTGGGCATCTGGTGTTCTCTTCCTTGGAAGCCCACACACATGACATACATAGATATGAATAAAGAAAGTATTTCTAATACAATAAATGGTAATATTTCAGTGTAGCTGGAGTCGCTAAGGAAACCCCGACAGACTAAATGGAAGGGGGTCAGTGGATGCAGGCAGACACTTGTGTTCCAGGACACTGCTGATGCTTGGGAATATCAGATTGCCATGAGAGGACAAGAGCTCACGGATTAGCAGATCTGTGATTTTTCTAGGTGGCTTGAACTAGAGCTGTGTCAAGCCATGAGATAAGGAAGTTCGGGTATGAATAATATGAATTGTTTTTTTAATTAATATTTATTTATTTATTTGGAGATGTTATTTATTAGATGATATTTATTGCAGAATTTCTATTGTATTAACAAATAAAATGCTTTCCCCAGAACTTGGACTCTTGGCCCAGCTTGGTAATCTTCCTGCGGTACATTGCTAGTGACCCTAGCCCTGCCTGCCATAATTCTCACAGTCTCTTTATACTGTAGTGGTACACAGGCCCTGGGGTACAGGCCTTTCTGCTGACCCTGAAGCAACCCGTCCTTCCCTTGCCACACCCACAATGCCTTGATTCTCCCACATAGCTGCGTGTGCATGTGCACGTGTGTGTGCATATGTGTGTGTGTTTCGTGTTGTCTGCCAGTCGTCCTTGCCTCTGGACTGCTTGTCTGGTCTCCCAGGTCTGTCTGGCCTTGAATTTCCCCACTCTAGCTCAGCCTGCACTTGGTGGGAAGAGCTGGTAGGCTCCTCTCCGACTTGCTGATCACCAACCCCTGACATTCAGTGCCAAGTTTCCCCAGGCTTCCATTATTCCCATAGGAACCCTCACCTTACTCTTCTCCTAGGAAGGCTGATGGACAGTAGCCAAGTCAGAGTTCCTTCCTGTGGATCTGTTCCTTTCCCTCCAGTGTAAAAGTCTATTTGGAGGAAGAAAATGGGACAGATGAGAGGTATAATCTAAGCTCCAATCTCATTTTATAGCCTGTTACCTGGATAGCCTCAGAGTGGATGCTCACATATCAGTGAAATGGGTCATTTAAAGCCTTGTCTCATCCCAGCTCCATCAGTGGCTACTTGTCATTTTGGGCAAGCTAATTAGCCTGGGTTTTTAATATATTTTATGATTTGTGTGTTGTGTGTGTATGGCACATGCATGTGTGTGTGTTCCTCTGTGTGTGTGTGTGTGTGTGTGTGTGTGTGTGTGTGTGTGTGTGTGTGTGTATGTGTGTGTGTGTGTGTGTGTGAATGCACATGCTGGTGAGGCGGAATGCATGCTTACACATGCACAGTGGCCAGAAGAGGGCACCGGTGTCCTTCTCTGTCACTCTCCACCATCTCTTTGAAACAGTGTCTCTCTCTGAACCTGAAGTTTACATTTCTAGGCAGAGTTGGAAGCCTGCAACCCCAGTGATCTCTGTCTCTGCTTACATCAGCACTTGAATTACAGAAGTCTGTGCAATCATGGCTTGTTAGTGGGGGCTGAGGTCCAAATTCTGGTCCTCAAGACTGCAGCAAGCTTTCTCAACAACTGAGCCATTTATCCAACCCCTACTTTTATTTTCATTTTTATTCTTATTTTTTGAGACAAGTTCTGGCCTTGAGGCCACTGTGTAGCTGAGGCCGGCACTGAATTCCTGATTTCCCTGCCTCCCCTCACCATGTGCTTACCACATGCAGGATCTTGGGATCATCAGAGTCTGTCTCTGCTAGTCAATTTCTTCCTCTGCAAAGATGTTATCATGACAGTAGCCATTTTCTGAGTTAGTGAGAGGATTAAAATAAGTAGTTAGTACACATGGGTTCCCAGGCTGGCCCATGCACAGGAACTTGCAAGTCACCCTCTGGGTGAGGTGACCAGAGAGATCAACCAGCCTCCCACTCTGGAAGCAGAGACCAGTTTTACCCATGGAGCTTGATGCTGTGCAGGCATTTGCTGGTCTTTTTTTTTTTTTTTTTTTCCTGGAAATAATGGAAGAACTGAAATACTGAGAAATCTCACCCACAGCAGCTGATGTGTGAAGCACACATCCATCCACTCGTCACAGCCTTTAACTATATTTACTAAATAGATGCAGCAAAAGTACTCTCCCTAACTTCTTACTTTTCTTTCTCCAGAACAAGTTATGGCACGTGATGCATTCATATATGCCATCTCTCTTCGAAAGAAATAATCAGATTACCTTTGTGCCAGCTGGGCAGTGGTGGCATGTGTGCCTTTAATCCCGGCACTTGGAATTCAGAAGCCAGCAGATTGCTGTGAGGTAGGTCTGCCCTCTATCCGATGCCTTCTCCCACTGCGTTCCTGCTCTTCCTCAGCCTCTGTCAATGTCCCTCAAAGATTTGGTGAAAGGATTTAAGAAAATAGCCTGTGGAAGCCACCAGAACTACAAAACAAACCAAAGTGACAGAAGTAAGCAGCAAGAGGCCACATGCTGTGGAAGTCTGGGAAGGTTTGTGAGGAGACATGCTTGTCCTGAGGTGAGCATTAAGAGAGTGTTTTTATTAGCTGTAGGGGTTTTCTGATGACGTTTTTAGTGTCTTTCACATATAGAATTATATCTGTAAATAAAGATAATTTGACTTCTTGCTTCCCCTTTGTACCGCCTTTATCTTTCATAGTGTTAAAAGTTCTATGCAAGCTACTGGGAGAGACAAATAATCACCAATCTCACTCAGCTATGAGCTATCATCTTGACTGGCCTGGCAAGATAAGCCCCCTGGTGCAGTAACAGCATGAATATTTACAAGAGTAACCAACCACCTTTTTATTGGATTTAAGTTACCTTCTCAGGATGAAACCCATACTTAGCTAAGAACCTAAGACTGGACAGGCCATAGGCTCTAGGAGAGAACTTAATACTATTATGTTGCCAAATGAACATAGCATTAAATCAAATCCTGATGACTTACCATTATATCCTGAGATCAATGCATCTTTCATATCTCATCCGAGAAGCTTCTATTTGCAGTAGATGGTGATTAGCACAGAGACCCACAACTGGCCAAGGTGCAGAGAATAAGAGAATGCTCAGCTCTGAAGGGAACATACATACTGCATCCCCCAACCAGGGCTCCAGGATCGTTGCAGGAGAGGAAGTAGAAGGAGTAGAAGAGCCAGAGGTAGTGGATGACCACAAGGAAACATCACCTTCTCCCCCAGCAGGACAGCTGCACATATGAACTCACAGTGATTACGGCAGCAATCACAAAGCCTGTGTAAGGTCAAGACCAAAGTCCAGCAAGAAGAGTAGAGTTGGGCATAAACTCCAACCTCTAACCATGGAGTTAATAGGCAATTGTTACCTGCTGGGATGAAGAGAGACAGTTTTCTCTAAGAGTGTAGGCCTTGTTTAGTCAACCACACTTTGATGAATGACCGTACATCCAAGAAGATTTGAGCAGTGCAAACTGGTCTCTTTTTTAAAAGAAACTTTTATTATTTAAAAACACAAACTTGCAAATAAATAAAATCATCACATACCAAAATTAACTAGACCCAAAGTCTATACAACTTAATAAACATATAAATTAGGATTGTCCTTCAAAATGGAAGCAGTGAGGCTTCACATTCAATTTTACAAATTTTCTGTACTTTTCCATACCAACCCCAGAAACTCCATTACAGAATTAAAACTAGAGTAGCACATAGCTTTAACATGTCTTGAAAGAAAGGAAAAAAAAAAAAACAGAAACAAGTTGTGTGGGTAAGAGAGGAGAGATAGGAGGGATGAATCTGGGAGACTCTCAAAGAACTAGTAAAAATAATATCTAAGTTATATTCTGAAAATTCCATAGATACATGTAATATGTCCTTCATTTATCCCTCCAACTCCTCCAGGGTCCTCCATTACTTTTCTTTCCCAATGTCATGTCCTCTTTTCATTTTTATTTAAGGTTGCCCATGTGCATGTGTCAGGGGATGACACCATTGAAGCATGGGGAACTGACCAGGGTCCATACTCCTAAAGAAAAGTGACTCTCCCTGCCCCAGAGCCACCAGCTACCAAAAGTCTTCACATAGGGGTGGGAGCCTGGGAACCACTCCTCAATCCATGCTAGGATTTTTAATTGGCTTGATTTTGTGCGGGTCTTGAGAAAGCAACCAGAGCTGCTGTGAGTTTGTGTGTGCAATAACCATGCCATGCACAGGTGACAGCATGTCGTGCTGTTCCTCTCCATCCTCTGACTCTCACATTCTTTCCTTCCCATCTTACCGGGTATCTCCTGTGCACATTCAGAGTGCTTTGGGCAGATACACCAAGGTCTTACCGATCAATGTTTTTTTATAAGAAATGGTCTAGAAAACTCCATGGCAACTCATTGGATAAAGGCCTTAGGTCATTAGGACTCCAGGTTATTATGTCTACTATTCATCATTCTGATTACATATATATATATATATATATATACACACACACACATACACACACATACACATACATACATATATACATATATATATATATGTATACATATATATATACATATATATATGTATACATATATATACATATGTATATATGTATGTATATATATATATATATATATATCAAACTCAATATCCACTGACAAAACTGACTTGCCCCAAATGCATAGCCGCATCTGACTGAATGTCAAAGAATACTATCACCATCTGGAAACTTCATTTGCTGATAACTGCCACTTGGTTACAAACAACATGTTCTCCCCATCTCTTTGTTTCAGTCAGCTACCCTCATTTTTTTTTTTATCACAAATAATGCCTCCTCTTTGAATAGACATGTATCCAAGGCCACTTGTCTTTCTCATAGCAGAAAACAAAATGGGTTGAAAGATGGCATGGCTGCCTCTTGCTTTGAGTCACTTCACAAGTGAGGGAGTAAGCCAACAAAGAGAGTGTCTGGGGATTTGGAGAAAGGAGGGACACATGTGAACACTGAATTGTGGTCTTACAATTATACACCAAGATACACCAAGGTCTTACCAATCAATGTTTTTTTTATAAGAAAAGGTCTAGAAAACTCCATGGCAACTCATTGGATAAAGGCCTTAGGTCATTAGGACTCCAGGTTATTATTCTGATTATATATATCAAACTCAATATCCACTGACAAAACTGACTTGCCCCAAATTCATAGCTGCATCTGACTGAATGTCAAAAGAATACTATCACCATCTGGAAATACAATATATACAATTATAATTGCATTGAATGTATTAAAAAGGAGTTTTGTAAAATCCAGTGAAAACTTTTGACTGTAATCTCAAAACTTGTGAGGTAGAGGCAGGAGGAACACTACAAGTTCCAGACCACACATATCTACACAAGTTCTCAGGCCAGGCAGGGCTACAGACAGCAAGTTTGTAGACCAACTGATACTACATAGCAAGTTCCTATCTCAAACGGCAACCCCAAATAAAGGAATATGGCATTGTATATGTGTTGGTACATGAGAAAATATGTTGTATAGAATGGATGACTTACAATCTTCTGAAGGAACAAATACATCTTTAAAAGGAGAGAATCTTTTAGCTTTTTAAATAAAAAAGGGAATAACAACACAAAAGGTATAAAAATAGTAGTATCTAAGGAGGGGGATTTTGTGCTGTTGTCTTTAAGTCTTGTAAAATAATTTGATTTGTTCAATATTTGTAAAAGGTTAATTTAAAACAAGATAAAATAAATACAAACCCTATCACATTAATAACACACAATGACATAAATATGTAGAAGATAGGGTGCAGCCAATATCATAAAGAAATTAAAGTTTAAGAAATTAAATTCAGCCCTCCACTCCTCAGGCCACAGCTCAGCATGCCGCTCAGGAGACCTGCTGCACCTAGGACAGTCAGGTGAAGTACTCATACCCCAATCAACTGCCTGCTGGACTGCCCCCCAAAACCCAGCAGCCAAGAGGTCCACCCCATTCCCTTTATGCTGTGCATTCCAATAAATACCTCTAACTGCAATCCCAGATCTTCACTCCAGTCCCCAGGCCACAGGTCAGCCTGACTTCCTGGGGGCCTGCTGCCACAGAGAATAACCAGCACAGCCTGCATCCCTGGAGGCTTGCTGCCATCCAAGACAACCAGGACTACCAGCTTGACCTGTTTCCCTAGAGGCCTGCTGCCACACAAGACAACCAGAGGCCTGCTGCCATTAAGGATTACCAACTCTACCTGTACTTCCAGAGGCCTGCTACCACCAGGAACTACCAGGCCATCCAACACCAGAGATAACCAGATGGCTGAAGGCCAATGCAAGAAAACAATAAACAAAAGCAAGGGTAATAAATGTGGCACCATCAGAACCCAGCGCTCCCTACTACATCGAGTCCTGGATATCCTAACACACCTGAAGAACAAGACAATATGACCTTAAGTCTCAGCTCATGAAGATGATAGGAGGCTTTTAAAGAGTAAATAAATAAATCCTTTAATGAAATATAGAAAAATACAATCAAACAGGTGAAGGAAGTGAATAAAACTGTTTAAGACCAGAAAATGAAAACAGAAGCAATAAAGAAAGCATAAACAGAAGCAGCCCTTTAAATGGAAAACCTAGGAAAAAGAACTGGAATTACAGATGAAGGCATCATAAACAGAATACAAGAGAAGCAAGAAAGAATTTCAGGAGTAGAAGATATGATAGAAGAAATTAATGTGTAGGTCAAAGAATATGCCAAATCTAAAAAGTTTCAAACACAAAACATCCAGGAAACTTGGGAAACTGTGAAAAGACCAAACCTAAGAAGAATAGGAATAGAAGAGATTAATAGATATTAAAAGCCCAGAAAATATCTTCAACAAAAAAATCACAGAAGAAAATTTCCCTAACCTAAAGAAAGAGACGGCTATAAACGTATAAGAAGCTTACAGAACACCAAATATATTGGATCAGGAAAGAAAATCCTCCTACCAAACTAATCAAAACACTAAATGTCCAGAACAATGAAAGAATTATTAAAAGCTGCAAGAAAAAAAAAGGACAAGTAACATATAAATTACACCTGACTTCTCAACAGAAGCTCCATAGGATGGAACAGCCTGGACAGATGTCTTGCAGATGCTACAAGAGCACAGATGTTAGCCCAGACTACTATGTCCAGCAAAACTTTCAATCACCATAGATGGAGAAATCAAGATACCCCATGACAAAACCAAATTTAATACTAGAAGAAAAATTCCAACACAAGGAATGTAACTACATTCAATAAGCACAAGAAATTAATAATTTCATAGCAAAACCAAATGAAGATAATCTCTCTCTCTCTCTCTCTCTCTCTCTCTCTCTCTCTCTCTCTCTCTCTCTCTCTCTCTCTCTCTCTCTCTCTCTCTCTCTCACACACACACACACACACACACACACACACACCAACAACAACAACATCAAAATAACAGGAACTAACAAGCACTGGTCATTGGTATCCCTCACCACCAATGGACTCAATTCCCCAATAAAAAGACGTAGGCTAACAGACTGGATCCATAAACAGGGTCCATCGTTCTGCTGCATGCAAGAAACACACTTCTAAAACAAAGATAGACCGGACCACAGAGTAAAGGGCTGGGGAAAGGTTTTCCAAGCAAATATGCCCAAGAAACAACTGTAATAACCATTCTAGATCTAATAAAATAGCCTTTCAACCAAAAGTAATCAAAAGAGATGGGGAAAGACACCTCATACTCATCCAGAGAAAAATCCATCAAGATTTTTTAACAACTATGCCATAAATGCAAGGGCAACCATGTTTGTAAGAAAAACATTACTAAAGCATAAATAACACATCAAAACACACACAGTAATAGTGAAAGATTTAAACAACCCACTCTTACTTATTGAAAGGTAATCAACATAGAAACTAAACAGAAAAATAATGAAATTAACAGATATTATGAATCAAATAAACCTAACAGATATCTATAGAACATTGTACCCAAACAGAAAACAATATACTTTCTTCTCAACACCTCATTGAACCATCTCCCATATACATGAACACAAGCAATCCTCAACAAATACAAGAAGATTGAAATAACCTCTTGCATATTATCAGATCACTATGGATTAAAACTAGATTTCGACAACAACAGAAACAACAGAAATCCTACACACTCATGGAAACTGAACAACTCCCTATTCAATGACCACTGGATCAAAGAAGATATAAAGAAAGAAATTAAAGACTTTCTAGAATTCAATGAAAATGAAGGTACAACATACCCAAACTTATGGGACACTATGAAAGCAGTGCTAAGAGGAAAGTTCATAACACTAAGTGCCTTCATCAAGAAATTGGAGAGTTTGCATAACCTAAAAGTACACCTAAAAGCTCTAGAAAAAAAATAAACAAATGCACCCAAAAGGAGTGGATGGCAATATATAATCAAACCCAGGACAGAAATCAATCAATTAGAAACAAAGGGAACAATACAAAGAATCAACAAAATCAAGAGCTAGTCCTTTGAGAAAATCAACAAGACACACAACCCCTTAGCCAAACTTACTAAATGGCAGAAAGACAGTATCCAAACTAACAAAATCAGAAATGAAAAGGGAGACAAAACAACAGACAATAACAAAAGTCCAAAAAAAAACCATTATGTCTTACTTCAAAAGCCTGTACTCCACAAAATTGAAAAGTCTAAATGAAATGGATGATTTTTCTAGATAGATAGCACTTGCCAAAGTTAAATCAAAATCAGGTGAACTATTTAACTAGTCCTTTAACTACTATAGAAATAGAGACAGTGATTAAATTCTCCCAAAAAAAGAACAAAAACAAACAAACACAAAACAGAGCCAGATAGGTTTAGCACAGAATTCAGAATTTCTCCAGATTTTCGAAGAAGAGTTAATCTCAATACTCCTCAAACCTTTTCACAAAATAGAAATAGAAGGAACACTGCCAAGCTCATTCTATGAGCCACAGTCACCCTAATACCTAAACCAAAGACTCAACAAAGAAAGAGACTCTCAGAACAGTCTCCCTTACGAATGAACACTGATGCTAAAATACTTGCAAACTGAATCCAGGAACACATCAAAAACATCATCCACCATGATCAAGTAGGCTTCCTCCCAGGGATGCAGGGGTGGTTCAATATCCAAAAATCCACCAATGTAACCCACCATATAAACAAATTGAAAGTAAAAAACTCACGTGATCATCTCATTAGATGCTGAAAAAGCCTTTGACCAAATCTAACACCACTTTATGTTAAAAAAAAAAAAAAAAAAAAAAAAAAAAGTCTTGGAGAGATAAGGGATACAAGGCACATACCTAAACAAAATAAAGGCAATATGCACCAAGCCAATAACTAACATCAATTTTTTATTTAATTTTATTTTTTTAAAGTATTCACTTTACATCCCACTCACAGCCCCACTACCTATCACGCCCTCTCACAATCCTTTCCCCTCCCCTTCTCCTCTGAGCAGATGGGGGCTCCCCTGGGTATCCCCCTTACCCTGGTACTTCAAGTCTCTGTGAGACTAGATGCTTCCTCTCTGCCTCCTCTCCTACTGAAGGCAGACAAGGCAGCCCAGCTTATAGAATATATCCTATGTACAGGCAACAGCTTTCTGGATAAACCCTGTTCTGGTTGTTCAGGACCCACATGAAGGTCAAGCTGCACATCTGCTATACACGAGTGGGGATTGTTCTTTGGTTGGTGTTTCAGACTCAGATCCCCAAGGTCCCGGTTAGTTGACTCTATTGGTCTTCCTGTGGAGTTCCTATTCCATCCCTGGCCTCCAATCCTTCCTTCTGTTTTCCATAAGAGTCCCCAAGCTTCATGTACTGTCTGTCTGTGGGTGTCTGTATCTGTCTGAATCTGCTGCTGGGCAGAGCCTCTCAGAGGACAACATGCACCTGTCTGCAAGCATAACAGAATATCATTAGTAGTGTTAGGGATTGGTGCTTGCCCATGGTATGGATCTCAAGTTGTGCCAGTTATTGGTTGGTCATTCCCTCAGTCTCTGCTCCCTCCCCTGTGTCTGAATTACTTGTAGACAGGATAAATTTTGGGTTGAAAGTTTTGTAGATAGGTTGGTGTCTCTATTGTTCTACTGGGGTTCCTCTATGGCTACAGGAGGTGACATCAACATCAAATTAAGTGGGGAGAAACTTAAAATAATTCCACCAAAATCAGGGACAAGTCAAGGCTGTCCACTCTCTCCCTATATCCTCAATATAGTACCTGACATTCTAGCTAGAGCAATAAGACAACTAAAGGAGGTCAAGAGGTTACAAATTGGAAAAGAGTGCTCGCTTCAGCAGCACATATACAAATTGGAAAAGAATTCAAAGTATCACTGTTCCCAGATGATATAATAGTATATATAAGTGACTCCAAAAACTCTACCAGAGAACTCCTACAGCAGACAAATGCTGTCAGCAAAGTGGCTGGATACAAAATTCATGCAAAAAAACCAACAAAAACAACAAAGAAAAATACAAAAAAACAGTGGCCCTCCTTTATACAAATAATAAATGGGCTGAGAAAGAAATCAGAGGGAAAATACTCCTTACAATAGCCACAAATAACATAAAATATCTTGGTGTACTGCTAATCAAGCAAGTGAAAGACTTGTGTGACTAGAACCTCAAGTCTCTGAAGAAGATATCAGAAGATAGAAAGATCTCCCATGCTCATGGATCAGTAAATTTAACATAGGAATCCATCTTACCAAAAGAAATCTACAGATGTAATGTAATTTCATCAAAATTCCAACACAATTCTTTATAGAGCTTGAAAGAATAATTCTCAACTTCATATGGAAAGAGAAAAAACCCAGGATAGCTAAAATAATCCTGAACAATAAAACAACTTCTAGAGGTATCACCATCTCTGATTTCTAGCTGTTGTACTGAGAAATAGTAATGAAAAACAGCATGGTATTGGTATAGAAGTGGACAGATTAATCAATGTAATCAAATTGAAGACCCAGAAATAAACCCACACACTTATAAACACTTGATTTTTGACAAAGAAACCAAAACCTTGCAATGGAAAACAGAAAGCATCTTCAACAAATGGTGCTGGATGTCCAAATAGATCCATATTTATTATTTTGCACAAAATACAAGTACAAGTGGATCAAAAAGTTCAACATGAAACTGGATACACTAAATCTCATCGAAGAGAAAGTGGTAAATAGCCTTCAACACATTGGGACAAGAGACAACTTCCTAAATAGAACAATGGCTCAGGCTCTAAGTTCAACAATTAATAAATGGGACCTCATGAAACTGAAAAGTTTCTATAAGGCAAAGGACAGTATCAATAGAACACAACATCAGCCTACAGACTGGGAAAATTCACCAACCCTTCATCTAAGAGAGGGGTAATATCAAAACTATATATAGAATTCAGAAAGTTAGATACCAACAAACCAAATAACCCAATTTTAAGAATGGAGTACAGAACTAAACAGAGACTTCTTGACAGAGAAATCTCAAATGACCAAGAAACAATTAAAAAAAGAAAAGAAGAAATGTTCAACATCCTTAGTAATCAGGGAAATGCAGATCAAAATGACCCTAAGATCCCATCTTATACCTATCAGAATAGCTAAGATAAAAAACTCAAGTGACAACACATGCTGGAGAGGATCTGAAGAAAGACGAACACTCCTCCATTAATGGTAGGAATGCAAAGTTGCTCAACCACTCTGGAAATCAATCTGTTGGTTCCTCAGAAAATTGGAAATAGTTCTACCTGAAAACCCAGCTCTACCACTCCTGGGCATATACCCAGAAGGCACTCTACTGTAACACAAGGACACATGCTCCACTATGTTCATAGCAGCCTTATTGATAATAACCAGAAGCAGGGACAACCCAGATGTCCCTCAACCGAAGAATGGATACAAAAAAATTACACAATGGAATACTACTCAGCTATTAAAAACAATGACTTCATGAATTTTGCAGGCAAATGGATGGAACTTGAAAATATCATCCTGAGTGAGGTAACCCAGACCCAAAAGGACATGCATGGTATATACTCAATGAAAGTGATATTAGCCCAAAAGTGCACAATACCCATGATACAACCCACAGACTGTAAGAAGTTTAACAAGAAGGAAAGTCCAAATCAGGATGTTTCAATCCCACTTTGACAAGAGACCAAAATAATCATGGGAGACAGAGAGAAAGAGGGACCAAGGTGGGGGGGGGGGGGATGGAGGAGTCAGGGTCAGCTGTGGGAAGAGACAGGAGAGAGGGCCAGAGGGTAAGAAGAATGAATGGAAATTGGTGGCTGGCAGGTTGGAGGGTAGGGATTTCTCTAGGATGTGCCAGAGATCTGGCATGGGAGAGACTCCCAGGAGTCTATGGGGGTGACTTTACTGAAACTCCTTGTAGTGGAGCTATGGAACCTGAAGTGGCCACCTCCCGTAGCCAGGCAGGACCCCCGTTGGAGGGATAAGGACATCAACTCACCCACAAAACTTTCGACCCAAAATTTGTCCTGTCTACAAGAAATGCAGGGACAAAGATGGAGCAGAGACTGAGGGAATGACCAACCAATAACTGGCCCAACTTGAGACTCATCCTATGAGTAAATAACACTCCCTGACACTATTAATGATACTCTGCTATGCTTGCAGACAGGAGCCTACCATAACTGACATCTGAAAGGCTCCACCCAGCAGCCGACTGAAACAGATACCAAGACCCACAGAGTCCAGACAAAGCAGACCAGTTAGAGGAATGGGATCCACAGATAGGCAACAGCTTTAGAGACAGTCCCCACTCCTGTTGTTGGGGGACCAACATGAAGACTGAGTGGGACATCTGCTATCTATGTGACTGTAGGGGATCTAGGTCCAGCCCATGTATGCTCTTTGATTGGTGGTTCAGTCTCTGAGAATCCCCAAGGGTACAGGTTAGTTGACTCTGTTGGTCTTCCTGTGAAGTTCTTATCCCCTCTGGGGCCCTCAATTCTTCCCCCAACTCTTCAATAAGACTCCCTGAGCTCCATCCAATGTTTGTCTGTGTGAGGGGGAAGCAGGGGGGCAGTAATCAGGATATACAGCGAGTAACTAAATAAATTAATTAATAGGAAAAGAAAAATGAAATTCTGGAGCTGAAGAGATGGGTCAGTGGTTAAGAACACTTGCTGTTCTTGCAGAGGATAGGAGTTCAGTTCCCAGCACCCACACTCAACAGCTCACAATGGCCTACAGCACTATCTCCAGGGGCTATGACACCCTTTTCTGGCTTTCAAAGGCATCTGCATGCATAGACAGAAACACACTCATAAATAAAAAATAAAAACAAATGCTTTTTAAAAGACATTAAGTGCAAGTTTACTAAGACTTTGAGAAAATAATGGAAACACTTTTAGACCTTACTATGAATGTAGGACGTGCACACATATTACAATGTTCAGATAACTAACCTTGCGAAAATAAGATACTGACCTTTGATCTAGATCAGATTTGATCAGGGCACTATGAGGCCTCAGAACAGAATACCTAGTTCCTGCCCAAAAAAAAAAAAAAAAAAAAAAAAAAAAAGCACACTTTTCTGCACACCATAAGGTCTCCATGGAGAGAAGGAAAAAAGATCAACACACCTTAAATGGTATAACCCTGCACTCATCAAAGGCTGCCTCTTGCTGCTCTAAAGTGAGGGTAATTTTTGCCAGCATTTAGCTGAAATACCATAGGGGAGAGAGAGCAAAGGAAAGCTAGTAGAGGACTCTTACAGAAGAGTCAAAACTCTAGAGAAAGCTTCTGAATCTGTGTCCTAGATGTCAGCAAATATGAGAGGAAACTCTTCCCATATAGAATGTGCTTGAGTGAGGAACTCCATAGACAATCAAAAAGGAAGCCTTCTGAGTGGGAAACAGAAGGCATAACCAATGAAGAAAGACAGGGACTTTTCAGATTGTAGAAGCCTCAGACTGTTATGGTATCTGCTTAGATTCAACACAACTCAAACACCAGGTCAATGGAGATAACAACAACAACAAAAAAATCATTATAACCAAGCTGCTACTGATCAATTAGGGTCTGCAGAACAGACTCAGCACTGTACTGTGACCCTGGGCCAGAGTGGTACAGAGCTTTGGAGCTGGAAAGTCACAAACATCTATGCCAAGTTACAGTTACATTTTTCCACCAATCGGGATTTAAGGACAGGGGCTTTCCTTATGTGGTTGATCTATGTCAGCTGATACAGAATGTAGGTTTTAAATCCAACCAACCAAATCCATTTGTTCTTCTGTTGTTAGGAGCAGTCATTATGTTTAGGGAAACAAAAGATGGATAACAGAAGCTGGTCAGCATCTCCTCAGACCTGGGCACTTGAACTTAGTTTCACCCTATGATTGAAAGGGAGTCTCAGAACAAAACAGCAATACTTAGGGCAAGTTATTTTGGCTTGTTCCCAACAGACACGGACTATAGAAGTCATACATGAAAGATTTTAAAGGGTGAGATGGTTTCCACTGAGGCAGGGCTAGTCTAGAATGGCACATTAGTGAACTGCCAGTCCGTGGGCCAAGTTTGACTCATAAACTGTGTTTGTGTTTCTTGTAGATGAAGGACAATTCTTATGTCTTTAATGACATTTAATGGCATGTAAGACTAGTGCTCACATGATCCAGAGAAATCACATGAAATACATAGTGCTTCGTCTCTGGAAAATACATAGACTAAGTGGATGGGGACCTAATTTCCTTTGTTTCATTCTGTTTTCTTTCTCTCATATATCCAACTTTGGTGCAGAAACCAGGAACCTAAAAATACCATTTGTCACAGACAAAACCAAAACATAACAAAAACATCTTTGTTCTTTACTGTAACTAGAGAAGCAGGAAAGAGGCAACCTAGACAGGCAGGAAATACCAGAGAAATGGTGAAGATTGCTGTCAACAGAGGTGGAGTAAAGATTAACAGCCTTGCACCACCCACCAAATATCCTTGTGATGTCATCACAAAAGGAAAACTAGGAGTCGGGACTATCCACCTTGCCTGCCACCAAACATGCCTCCTGCCACAGAAGAAGCCAGAATGCCCATGCAACATAGCAATACACTCTGCTCCTGTTTCCATAAGCAAACCAACAGAAGCCTTTATCCCCCAGTGGTACCATGGCAACTCCCATTGAGGGGACCACCTGGAAGATTATTCTCTCCCAGCAATTAGCAAGAGGCTCAATCCATCACCCAACTACCAAGGGAGCCACAAGTGAGACTGATTCCATCCCCTTGGATGTAAATAGCAGCTAACCACTCCTATCCTAAAGGGGCAGACTGGAAAGCTGTCTCAAGCAGAATATAGGCCGCCATCTTGGGCCCATGATTTGACTTCAAGTTGTTTGGTTTTGAAGGGATGAGAGACACCCCTTCTCTCAGAACCCTTGTCTAAGCTGAGACTGGTCCTTGGCAGTTATCTGACTTGAGGGGAAGTGTAAGAGTCAAAGTTAACCTCTAAGCTTCACTTGCTCAAGACAAGATAACTTTCTGGAATGCTGGGAACTATAGTTCTTGGGAAATAAGAAGCCATGTTTTCACTCCTCTAAACAAATTTGTACCAGATGTACATGATTGAATGTGGGCAAGAGGCAAATTGGCAGAAAATGTCTGAGAATGTATGATTGCTCCTGATTGGACGAGATGAAAAATGTAGTAAATTATGGGTTTCCCTTCCCTTTATAAGCCTCTGCAAAACATGGCCATTCTCTGGGAACCCAGGTAGACCTGGCTAGAATCCATCCTCCTGGCCAGTATTTAATTAAAAGCATGCTTCAAATTTGGCTCAAACTGTAGGACTGGTATTTTTCTTGCAAATCTAAGGATTAGCAGAAGGAACCTGGTTCCTAATAGTTGGCTCTGCCCCAGGTGCAGCCTCACCATGATGAATACTTTAATCTGAGGATAGTCTACCTTGCCAGACTTATGCTGTTCCTGGGATCCAAAGGGACTGGAAGTTTTAACAATGGCCTATTGTTATGCTTTTGGTTTTGAAGGGAGCTGAAGGGTTTGATGGCCAGGCATGCCCTGAGTGACCCATGTGTATGTAGAACAAAGCAGAGGGAAACAGGCCCAGAATGCAGGCAGAGAAACAGCAGGCTTCCATTCTATGTCCTGCTACCCTATGGGCTCAAGTGAGCAGTCAGTTTTGTTGCTTTTAGAAAAATCAATTACCAAGTGCCTGTTATAAAATGAGAATATCTCATGTTTATCTTACCATTTTGGGCATTCTCAGTGTGAATTAATTCGAGAATTAAAGCTACTGTATTTGAACTGATTTGATACTTTTTTTGACACCTAAAATTCAAATGTCTCAAGGAATCCTGAAAATATTGTTTTGTTTTATTTAGAGTTACTATTACTATTAAAACACCATGGCCAACAGCAAGATGGGGAGGAAAGGGTTTATTTGGCTTACACATCCACAGCTCTGTTTGAAAGACCTCCGAGCTGGGGAGACCCTCGCTCTAGTCTCGGGATGGCGTGACCCCCCAAGAACTCACGAAAGACCGTCCTTGCTGCAATCACATGGGTTTATTCGGGGGGACCAGTGCACTGGGGTAGAGCTCATAACCCACGCGGGGGCAGAGGAGTCCGACCCCGAGCAGCTGAAGTCAGGGATTTTTAAAGGAAAAAAACACAAAGCAAGGGGTGGGGAACTGAAAGAATTTGCGTTATGGGAAAGTACAGAATGTTCTAAGTTAGTCACAAGGCAGTTGCACACTTTTGTGGTTAGCTAGTTCCTGAAACATTGTGCCTCTGGCCCTGGGGCCAGGCCAAGGTCACCCGTTTCTTAGGGAAAAGAATGCAGCTGGGTGGGGTTTGGTCAAGCAGGCAATTTCAGTCCTATTTCTGTTTCTGGCTCCAAGTGTGCTAGGGGTCTAACTTTCCTCATAAGGGGGTCAGGTCTTTCATTCCCCACTTCTAGTACCTAGTTCTAATCTTAGAACTATATTTCTGTATCATCGTAGACAGAGCCTGGTATTGCTGTCTTAACATTAGAATCTGTACAGCACTTGCTCGTTCCCTGACAAAAGCTATTAATCTATTAACTAAACAGGGTCCAACAGTGAGCAAAAGGAATAAAATCAGCAGGGGTCCTGCTAAGGCAGAAAACGGAGTCTTCATCCAAGGCGATTTGCTGAACCATTCTTCGAACCATCCCTGTCCAGCCTCCCGTTCTCTCTTGTGTCTTTCTAGCCTTTCTCTAAGCTTGCTCATGGAGTCCCTAATGGCCCCTATGTGATCAACATAAAAGCAACATTCTTCTTTTAAGGCTGCACATAATCCTCCTTCTTTTAGGAATAGCAAATCTAACCCTCTCCTGTTTTGTAGAGCTACTTCTGATAAGGAGGTTAAGGATTCTTCCAGGCTACTGACAGACTTTTCTAAAGCTTGAAGGTACTCGTTCATGGCCTCAGTGAAGCTCACTCAATCCTCTAACTGCAGTGGTCCATTGACCAGGGCTGCGGTCTCTGTTCCTACACCAGCCACTACCCCTAGTCTAAGCATGACTGCTAGGGTCAAAGGTATAGGTTCTCTTTTGAATCGGGTGGGTCGGAAATCATATTCATCAACAACCACTTCTTCAGGATGATAATAGACTCGAGGAACAAGCTGGACCATAATACAAAAATCAGTAGACTGGTTGAAAACAGAAGTAGAGACACAAGGGGTTAATCTAGTACTGCATATCCATCATTTGTTATATCCTGGCAAGCAGATCAAAATATAGGGGCCAAAAGTCAACAATAGGAGAACAGTTAAGGTCTTAACAAGGTAAATATGAGAGCTGTTAACTAAGATGTTAAACCAAGACTTGAACCAGCCCTGACACTGTTTCCTCTCTCTCTCTTCCACTTGGCTAACCCTACTTACTCTCACCTTGGCAACT
>CM052700.1:6872960-6957156 GCA_028551405.1 Uromys caudimaculatus | reverse complement strand
AGAATCATACCCATTTTGATAATTAAAACAACTTAAAACAAATGAAGTAAACTACACATATACTGTATGGACCTATTTCTAGGCATTTTCTAATTTGTCATGCCAGCATATTAACCCAAAATTCCCATGGAGCCCACTTTCAAATCATATTGCAAGACTTTATTATACCAATTTTTAAAATTCTGTCCTATGATTACCTGCTTGTAGGAAGCAGGGAGCTGGCATTTCGCCTCTGGGCAATCATCTTGTCTTTGTTCAGAGCAGGGGACCACAGAGTCATGCTTGAGCCCCCATGACTCCTCCTCCTGCTGAGCAACAACTGGTCCCCATCTTTTTTTTTTTTTTTTTCCTAATTTTTTCCATGTTTAACTGGATGAATCTGTCTTGATGTCCAAAACAAACAAACAAACAAAAAATGCGTCATTATTCAGTTTCAGTCTTAAGAGCACAGAACACAAAACAGAACAGAAGACAACAGTTCGCCCCAGCTCGCCCCTGCCATGGGTGGCCAGCGCATACAACAACCAACCAATACACAGCTTGTCCCTGCCATGGATGCAGAACAGATTTGTCCCTTCTATGGACATGGCCCTGCCGCATCAGCAGAAGCAAGCATACTGATACTCAGGCAAACTGAGGGTCCAAGGCATCCCTCGGTCCCTCAGTGGCCACGGCGTTCAGGTATGTCTTCCCACCGTGAACACCACTAGACAGGCGGCACAAAAAGTGCCCAGACAGATGGCACCAAAGTGCCCAGACAGGCGGCCCAGAGGCCTACAGGTGGCACCGAAGTGCCCAGAGGCTTGCAAGCAAAACCGTGAGTAGGTGCCACAAAAGAGGAGGAGGACAGAAAACAGACAAAGAGGGAGACAAACAATACCTGCTCGAGTGTAAAGTCAAACTTAGGGAGGGGAGTAGATATCATCTATCCCATCGTCAAAGTCGCAAACAAGACAAAACAGATACTGAAAATACACAGACAAAGACTGACAAGTGCCCACTTCCACTGAGGCAGGCGAGCCCAATTCAGAAAACCAGACGCATCCTCTCCGGCACCCAGACTGGAATCTCCCAGGTGTCCCTGGGGTACCTCCAGACCTCCTGGGACATCTCCCAGGGCGACAGTCAGTGATCCCCTAGCACATCTGCCGATCACGCCCTCGGCCTCTACCTGAGACCAAGAGATCATCGTCTCCTCAGGAAGACAAGAGCGACTGCATAAACCAAAGGTACAGAATCAGACTTCAGCTGCCACAGACGGACAAAAACATAAACAGATACTGAAAATACGCAGACAAAGACTGACAAGGGCCCATTTCCACTGAGACAAACAAAACCAATTCAGAAAACCAGACGGCCAGGAGGACCACGTCCTCTCCAGCACCCCAACGGGAATCTCCCAGGCGTCCCTGGGGTCCCTCCAGACCTCCTGGGACGTCTCCCAGGGCAACAGTCGGTGATCCCCCTAGCCCGTCAGCCGATCACGCCCCCAGCCTCTACCGGAGACTGGGAGATCATCGTCCCCTTACGGCGACGCGATCGACTGCAAACCAGACTTCGAGTGCAAACCGAAAATACAGATTCAGACTTCAGCCGGCACAGACGAACAAGAACACAAACAGAATCTCACCTCCAAGTAGGTTTTCGGAGATGAGGGTGGTCGCAAATCCCAGACGAGTCCCCAAATGAAAGACCTCCAAGCTGGGGAGACCCTCGCTCAAGTCTCGGGATGGCGCGACCCCCCAAGAATTCACAAAAGACTGTCCTTGCTGCAATCACATGAGGTTTATTGGGGGGGGGGGACCAGTGCACTGGAGTGGAGCTCATAACCCATGCAGGGGCAGATGAGTCCGACCCCGAGCAGCTGAAGTCAGGGGTATTTAAAGGAAAAAAACCACAAAGCAAGGGAAAAAACACAAAGCAAAGGGTGGGGAACGGAAAGAATTTGCATTATGGGGAAGTACAGAATGTTCTAAGTTAGTCACAAGGCAGTTGCACAAACATTTTTGTGGTTAGCTAGTTCCTGAAACATTGTACCTCTGGCCCTGGGG
Source organism: Uromys caudimaculatus (assembly GCA_028551405.1). Classification (NCBI taxonomy): domain Eukaryota; kingdom Metazoa; phylum Chordata; class Mammalia; order Rodentia; family Muridae; genus Uromys; species Uromys caudimaculatus. Next base: position 6,955,105 of record CM052700.1, on the reverse strand, counting down.
CCAGGCCAAGGTCACCGGTTTCTTAGGAGAAAGAATGCAGGCGGGTGGGGTTTTGCCCAGGCATGTAGTTTCTAGTCTCAGCTAAGTTTGCTAGGGGTCTAACCTTTCTCATAAGGGGGTCAGGTCTTTCATTTTGTCTGCACGAATGTCTGTGCTCCACATGCATGTAGTGCCCATGGAGGCTAGAGATAACATTGCATACCCTGGGTCTGGAGTTGCAAGGATGGTGAGCTGCCATGTGCGTTCTGGGAAATGATCCCAGGGTCTCTTAAGAAGAGCTAGTGCTCTTAACCACAGAGCCACCTCTCTAGCACCTATTTTTATTAATTCTTTAATAACTCCATACGCCAATGTGTTTCCCATCTCCTCCCAGACCCACCCACTCCCCATTCCATACCCACTTGCTTCATTTTCTTTTTAAACTCAATAAATTCTATTAGTCCCACCTATCTATCCCTGGGTGTGTGGCCACCTACCAGGTCATGTTAGGCCCATGATGAAGCATACATTCAAAGAAAGCTAACCTTGTCTCTTGCAGTTATCAATTATTACTAATCTCTCCACTATCGGGTGAGAGTTCCTGTCTACCTTCCCCTCCATGTTGTCATAATCTCTGTGAGTTCATGTGTCAACTGCTTTGTTGTGTTCCTAGAACACAGTTCACTGTGTCTGCTTCCTACAGTCGTTCCCTCTTCACATTGATGTGTGTGTACAGCCTTGGGAGGAGACAGGTGTGAGGAAGAAGGACTGCAGAGATGGCTCAGTTGATAATGTGCTTGTCATACAAGCATGGTGACCTGAGTTTGTATGTCCAGACCCCCAAATCTGGGTGTAACAGTACAGCTGTGTAAACTCAGGGCTAAAGTTGGGAGAAGACAGGCTGATCATTGGAACTCCATGGTTAGTCAGCTAAGCTGAATTGGCGAGTTCTTGGTTCAGTGAGAGATCTTTTCTCCAAACTTAAGGTGCATGTGCACTTCTTAAGAAAACTGAGGAAGATCTGAAGAGATCGCTCAGTAGTTTAGAACAGGAGATGTTCTTCCAGAGCATCCAGCACCCACATGGCAGCTCATAATCATCTCCAATTTCAGGCAATCAAATGCCCTCTTCTGGCCTCTGCTGGTACTACATACATACATACATACATACATACATACATACATACATACATACATACATACATACAGGCAAAACATCCATACACATAAAATAAAAAGTTGAGGAATTTCCTTTAGCAGCATACCCATATACTTTTATCTTTAAAATGACTATTTTTTATTTTGCATCTGAGTGTTTTGCCCGAATGCATGCTTGTGTGTCATGTGTGTGCAGTGCCTATGAAGATCATATATATACATTTAAGATACTAGGTTAGGTGATAGATGATATATATGTGACATTTAAATATGTCGTATATTTACTCAATGCTTTTTGCTGTTTCATTGTAAATTCCTAAAAGCCCATTTATTCTTTTTATTCTTGACCATCATCGCTGTTTTTGTTATTGTTTTCCTTGTGTTCTAGATAAAGTATAATAGCAAATGATGAATGAATACAGTTTGAATATTAGTTAATATTTATATTTATGTTGATGAGTAAGACAAATGAAACAAAAATCACGTAGGTTGGAAAGATGTTTATCTGTGACTTCTTTGTCAGTTTGACTGTTGATTTTATTACATTGGAAGGATTTTTCCCTCATTTTTGAGCTATTCGCAATATATTATTTTAATATAACTTATCTTCAACAATAGCTGGGTTAGTGTTAAGGAGCTTATGACTTTGGTGTAGTTGGGATTAAGTAAAACGGGGTAGGTTTAAACTCATGTTTTTGGACTACATAGAGACAACTCCTTTCTCCATTTTACAGTGATTAAAGTTACTGATAAGGAGCAGCAGTTTAACGAGGAAAAGGATTTGCAAAAAGCATACGTTGTATGTGCTCAGAAAGGAAAGACAGCAGCGGACCAAAGGTGTTATTCAAAGCTGAGGAGCAAATGATCTCCTGTAAAAAGATGGAGATTAGAGGTTAAGAGAACAGAACACACTCTTTTCCTGCCAGACATGATGCCTGAACTAGAAACAGAAATTAGAATCACTCATTGAACGGCTCATATTTAACTTGGTAGATAAAGCTCAATGATTAATAGGAGAGGCAGTATATATCCATAATTAGATATACAGGTATTCCTGTTATACCGAGTGGCTTTAAAGAATAAAGGAGGCATCAATAACTACCAGTGTTAGATGAAGACGATTGAAAAGTACCTTAATAACACAATCAAAACGCCAAGCGAGACAAGCCACAAGACCACAAAGGTTAAAAGAAAGGTAACAGAGGAAAAGGGTGAAAATAACTCAGCCATTTCTCAACGCCATTCCTCAGACAAATGAACATCAAGAAACTATAACTGTTAAGAAATGCTATTTTTGGCTGGGCAGTGGTGGCGCACGCCTTTAATCCCGGCACTTGGGGGGCAGAGGCAGGTGGATTTCTGAGTTCGAGGCCAGCCTGGTCTACAGAGTGAGTTCCAGGACAGCCAGGGCTACACAGAGAAACTGTCTCGAAAGGAAAAAAAAAAAGGAATGCTATTTTTGGATGCCTAAAATATACCTGTACATTTTTACTGAGCTCAGAATTGGGAGTTGGAGGCTAACTTCTTCAACAATTTAACAAAACTTGATTGTCACAAAGAAGGAGTTTCCACAAGTGAAAATATCCCATTGCTAGTTGAAGGGCAGCAATCGAGACTATTCCAGAGGCTCCGTGTTTTCACCTACAGAATGAGAAGAGGGCTGCATGAAGGTCTTCTAAAGGTAGCTTCAACCACAGAGAGTTTAAGATGTGGGCGTGGTAACAGCGGGAAAGGCTGCCTCCGGGCTTTCAAACACAAGACACGTGGGAAATACTTATATGGGCTAAGTATGAGCTTCCGGGCACCCGTAGTCCAGTCAGTGGACCGAGCGCCGGAAGTGACCTTGAGGGCAGCGTCTCTTCCGGGTAGAAAATAGCTGGAACTTTACCCAGTGTACAGTCAGCCGCCAGTCCCCGGGAACCATGGAGGGCGCGCGACCAGCAGGGACATTCATAGTGGTAGGAGGCGGCATCGCTGGCGTCACGTGTGCCGAGCAGGTTCGTCCGTGCGTGCTCCGCCCCTTCTGGACCCTGTAGGCCTGCTAGCGGGAGATTGTTGCCGGACCGCTTCGCGGGTCGCGCTTCCGGCCCTTCGCCCCGCCCCTTCGGCTGCGCAGCGAGCTGGGGTGCTGCGCTTGCTCAGCTGGAGCGTTTAGGGACCGGACGGAGAAGAAGGTGCCTGGTTAGCTAGGAATCCAAAGGCGAACCAGACTCTGGGCGGAAAGGTGTGCAGATGGGCAGGAGGCCTTAGCATTTGGACAGAAAATTCTCCCACTTTTCAGATTTCCTTCACATATCCTGATAGGTGCCGCGTCAGTAATAAATAATCCTGACATAACCTTGAACTCTAAAGATAAAATTTCATGTCCAGCAGAAGTTTGGGGCAAAGGACTACAGATGAGAAAATTCTAATTATGATAAACAAATGAATCAGCTGTGTTTACATGTTCGTATTACAAAAAGAACTATTTTGTTGTGATCACCAACCACTGAAGTCACCAGAAATAGTAGAAGGAAGTGTTTTGAGTTGTTAAACTTGGGTGGTGCATCTCCTGTTTACCCATCAAAGAGTTCATATTGCAAGTCACGTCATCACTGTGTTAACTTAATCTTAGGAATTATTGGTAGAAGTGAATTAAGGTATGGGGTAAGTTAACTTCTCTCAAACAAAGAATATGTAAAGATTTATCAGATAGAGAGGAAAGGCATACTCCAGTGTAGCCTGCGTGGAAAAAAAGCATAACTAAAATTGCAAGCTGTGAAGCTGTTCAGAGACAGAAGCAAGGAAGATTGACATAGCTCAGACCACATAGGCTGTTATGACACACTGTTTAATCAAAGTCTGCAGATAGATGGTTTTGGTTTTGGTTGGGTTTTTTGTTTTGTTTTGTTTTGTTTTGTTTTGTTTTTCGAGACAGGGTTTCTCTGTATAGCCCTGGCTGTCCTGGAACTCACTCTGTAGACCAGGCTGGCCTGGAACTCAGAAATCTGCCTGCCTCTGCCTCCTGAGTGCTGGGATTAAAGGCGTGCGCCACCACTGCCCGGTTTTGAGCTGGGGAGTGAAGTGCTCAAATGAAAGCTTTATAAATGTGATTAGCTACAGTGTGTGTGCTAAGAACAAATGGTTGACAGCTGTATGAAGCTGGACGATAACTTGTAGATAGTTCTCAGGAGTATAAAGTTTTGAGGACTTGATCCAACAATAAATATGCAAGACAGATTACAGAATATGAAAAGGAAACAAAGGCAGAGAGTGGTCAAATATAGGAAGGTCATATAGGTTGAGTCAAAGAACTGTTATATGTCCTAAGGGCGTGTGCTTTGAGACTGCTGAGCTTCATGGGTCATGAGGAGTAGCAGGCACGGAAACAGAATCCAAGATGAGCAAGTGATTCCCACCAAAGTGTGGGGAAAAGGTAGAAATAATGAAACAACTGCATGTCAAGTCTTTGCATTTTGTTAAGCTAATGTTAAAATGGTTCTGTCTTCCCTGAATATACTAGTCAGAGAGGGAGCGTAAAGGCTATGGAAGGAGTCATGCTGAGATTCTGTTTCGTATCAGAGCCTTGCTTTGATTTTATCCTCAGTGAAAACACGTTAAAAACATTATTTTAAAATGAATGGAAGTAGGCAGTTTGTAATTGGCTGTATAGCTTTAAACTGGTATGCAGAATAAGTCTGCCAAAGATAGTGCTGTAGTGGTTTTACGTGATGCCATTTATCCAGTAATGCCGAATGTTATTTCTCCTATCCTTTCTCTTTTAAAAATTCAGCTGGCTGTTACTTTCCCAGAAGAAGACATTCTCCTGGTCACAGCCTCTCCTGTTATCAAAGCAGTTACAAACTTCAAACAGGTGAGAAACTCTGCAACAATTAACTGTGTTTACAAAGATGCAACACACTTCCCTTTCACTAAGTTTGTTGTGTCCCGAGAAGTCTTTTTTTCCATTAAAAGTGTATATGTTCAATTGTTCAGTGTATATTAGATATAGTTACTTTAACTGAACTAGACAATTCTGAAGTTTTAACTTTTATCTCTTAATAAAGCAAATCTCACTGTGCGTATTCATATAGGTCTCTAGGTTCCTTGGTAACTCAAAAAAAAAAAAAAAAAAAAAAAAGATGTAAAAAGCCCCTGAAAGTAGGCATATTGCAAAAGCTATATGGTCAGACTTCCATGCAATGTTTCAGGAGCAGCTAAGGTTAATCACTGATTTGCAGGGTTCTGTGTTCCATCACACAAACTAGGGAGTTTGATCTGTATGGATCTGAAGGATTGTGGTTCACGATATGGCAGCAGAGAAGTAAAGGGTTTGGATAAATGAAAAAAAACAAACAAAACTCCACAGGAATCTTAGCTGGAAAAGGGAGAGGGAATCCAAGGAGATGGTGATATTCTTTGTTTCTTTGTTTGTTTTTGTTTTGTTGTTTCAAGACTTGGTTTCTCTGTGTAGCCCTGGCTATCCTGGAACTCACTCTGTAGGCCAGGCTGGCCTCAAACACGCAGAGATTCGCCTGCCTCTGCTTCCTAAGTGCTGGGATTAAAGGCGTTCGCCACCACCCCTGCTTGATAGTGATCGTTTTAAAGCACAGGAAAGAAGGGTCTAAAGATAACTATTACCTGGCAAAGAGAGTGGAGAAGCTAAAATATATTTAAGAAGACAGTCTCTGTTCAATTAAACACTGGATAAGTAAGTTGTGTTAGCTGAATTTTTGAGACCAAACAACAACAAAAGCACAGACATGTCCAGACAGACAGTTGAGCTCAGAATCCTAATCGGCCGAGCCCGGTTCTCATTCCACTGTGTAATGCATGTGTTAATCTACTTCCTATCAACATGACTAAGTGCCAGAGAGTGTCAACCTCAAGGGACAAATGAGGAGGAAAGGGGTCTGTCCGTCCATGATTAGGCGGGAAGGTGGAGCAGCACAACCAGTGTGTGGTAGAACAAAGCTGCCCGCTGCACATAGGCTGAGAAGCAGAGAGAGGAGGCACTGAGTTGCAGTACCCCTCTTCAAGGAGCCTAATGTCCCTGCTTTAGGCTCCACCTCCTAGAGAGACGCCACACCTTTAACTTGTGAGTCTTTGGGAAACATGAGATCAAACCACACCAGTGCAGTGGGCTAGCCTTGTTGGTGAGCATGAAACAGTACTACATAAGACAAAGGGATAGCTTCCTAAAATGTGCATTTAAAAGTCTGTTTGGTCTCATGAAGGTTTCTAAAGCACTGGAAGAATTTGATGTTGAAGAGCAGCCAAGTACCATGCTGGAAAGCCGCTTTCCCAACATTAAGGTCATAGAATCTGGAGTAAAGCAGCTCAAGAGTGAAGAACACGTAAGACTTTTTCTTGTTGAATGATAAATCCCAGGGTTAGCTTCTTTTCTTCTAAGCATACTTCTTTCTCCACCACCATCTAAGCCCCTACACTGTACAGGCTAGAGGCATCAATCCCCATTATTAGAAAATTTACCCACCGGGAAGAGTTCTATCCTTCTGTTTGCATGCTTCAGATTCTGATGGTGTTTATAGAAAACCCATGTCCAGCACAAGGTACTGACATACCACAGGGTCCTATGAATTGTCAGTATCATGGTGAGTGTAGACTACATTCTAATAGTGTACAAAAGGTACAGTCACGAAACTACCATCAAAGCTCAGATGGCTGAGATCTAGTAAGACTTCCCAGAGGGAATGATACGCTTGGGCTGGGCTTTTTAAAGATGGTGAGTTAAGGGTTTTGCAAGTAGAAAAGGACATTCTGAGAACTATAGACCCCACAGAAGGAAACGGGCAAGGCAGATAGTGAGTCAAAGGGATTATCAGGTTCTGGAAAAGAGGGCTAGTGAGCAAGCTTGAGGAAATCAAGATTGAGTGATAGGTTTATTTTAGAGCCACTTGACATTACAAAGGTGTCGATCATACAGGACTTTAAGTGAGATACATCGAACATTAGCGTTGAGGATGAACTAAGGTGGAACAAGTAGCTCTTGGTCAACCTCAGGGTACAACCCACTTGCCCTGCCAGGTTGGCAGGGACAGTATAGTTGGAAGAGGTTCCAGGTTTGAGCTAGTTTACCAACTCCTCCATGTTGTTCCTCCTCACATGAGAACAGGTCAGGAGTCTCAGGGATGCGGTGCCTCCATGGGAGCTAGCTTTAGAAAGATGGAAAGGCTGTTTATAGCTGTTTCTGTACGCAGCTCTTGAGTTATGAGTAAAACACGGTTCACTAAAAACAAAGGCAAGGTGCCGTGTTCCATGAAAGACAAAATATTTGAACTCCAAATCCCAGTGAGTATTCCTTGTTATGGAAACAGAGTCCAGATAATAGCTCAGTTATTTTCACAAGTGAGCTCTTAAAGCCATAGTGTACAGGGACACTGTCAAATCAGAATGTCTCCCAGTGGCATCCAGAAGTGGACCACGTGTGATTCACCCTCCAGCTCCTGAATGTCACCTGTCATTTATAAGAACTCTGGCTTTTGTAGCTCAGGCTGTCCTTGAACTCCCGATTCTCTCGCCTCCCCCTCAGTCCTGAGACAATAGATGTGCCACTGCTATGCCAGCTTGGACTTCCACAGCAACTTCCAAAAAGTTAGCAACAGCTGATAAAAAAAAAAAGTTTTGTATTTTAACCCATCTATATGTGAATTAGATTTAGTGTTTAAAACTTTGGTCAGTGACTTTGCCTTCTGTTTGCCAGACTAAATTCTGAAGGAAGACTGGTAGGAAGTTTCTGTGTGAGCTACACTATATTGGATTATGGGGTTACTCATTTGTGCAAAGTATTGTGGGTAATCAAAGCCTCAGTGGGGGGGGGGGGGGGGTGAATGCTGTGACTACCAGACTTTACAAATCACATATCTGGCACAGATGTGAACCCATTCACGGTCCATATTCTCATAGTGGCAAGTACTTACCACTTATTTGCCTTCTAAAAGGTACTATGTGGATTTTTCATTTACATTAAGGAACAAAATGTAATTTTAGACTCACAAATGTTGACATAACTTTAAAGCCATGGTGCATTAGTTTTTGAAGTTAGCATGTTTTTCACTTGAATTAAAACACAACACTCCATGATCAGGCCCTGTGCACACCTGTGATGCAAGCACTTTGGCGGGGTGACAGGAAAATCAGGACTTCGAGGTCATCCTCAGATACACAAGAAATTAGAGGCCAATGTTGGCTGTATGAGAACCTGCCTCAAAAACACAACAAAACCATTTTCTTAAATGTATACATTTTTTAAAAGTGCACACATGTAAAATCCTCACTACTAAAGCTAGTAAACACTACTAAAGCTATTATTACTTGTACTTAGTAATAAAAATATTATTTTAGTACATTTAATATTTTATTTTTAAAAAGACAAATTATAACTTCAACATGCACTGATCATTTGAACCCATTACTTTTTTTTCCTTTCTTTTTTTTTTTCTTTCTTTCTTTTTTTTTTTTTTTTTTTTTTTTTTTTCGAGACAGGATTTCTCTGTGTAGCCCTGGCTGTCCTGGAACTCACTCTTTAGACCAGGCTGGCCTCGAACTCAGAAATCTGCCTATCTCTGCCTCCCAAGTGCTGGGATTAAAGGCGTGTGCCACCACTGCCGGGCTGAACCCATTGCAAATCTAAAGATATTAAGAATTAGAATCACATAGTCTTCAGAGGTGGGGGAAGGGAGGAGATCATTTTAATTTGAGGTCAGCATAATCCTGGGATTTTCTTAATGTAAATCTCTTTGTTTCAGAGGAGGAAGCCTAGTCTCCATCGATCCAACACATAGATATGGCCCATGCTTATCACGCCCTCCATTGACTGTAATCAATCTGAGCATGGAGCGCCCCCCGGAGGCAGCCTCTAGCAGATCCTGGTTTGCTTTTGTCTAAACCTTTTCCTTCTGCCTTTCTTGCCCTGTGTTTACAGTGCATCTTCACAGAAGATGGCCGTGAGTACGTATATAAGAAACTCTGTCTGTGTGCTGGAGCCAAGCCAAAGTTAATATGCGAGGGAAATCCACATGTACTAGGAATCCGTGATACAGACAGTGCTCAGGTAATGTCTTAAGGGTGGGTCTATGAAAGGGAAAGTGAGGTTTCCTTGTGAATCGACCATTAACTCTCACAGTGTCACACAAAAGGCCGTTCTGACTTGTCATCAGAAACCACAGAATGGTTGTTTTACTGCTGCCAACTTTACTTTGCTAATGAGATACAATGACAGTGTTTGGCATTATCTTTTGTGTCAACGCATGTTCATCACTCCATATTGGGATTGTGAGATTTGCAACTAAACAGTGTAACAATCATTTTTCCAAAGGTAAATCATACTGAGATTTCCCAGTAATTCCCCAGCAAGAAATAACATCAGTAATATTTGCAAGATCTTTGTGGATGGACTCCTAGGACTTGCTTGGCTTCTTGCTCTGCCCTGTAACAGGCAGGCCCTCCCAGTAAGACTCCGCCCTGTAACAGGCAGGCCCTCCCAGTAAGACTCCGCCCTGTAACACGCAGGCCCTCCCAGTAAGACTCCGCCCTGTAACAGGCAAGCCCTCCCAGTAAGACTCCGCCCTGTAACACGCAGGCCCTCCCAGTAAGACTCCACTCCTTCCATTGCAGCATGGCAACCTTCCGTTTAAATTTTGTCAAGGCTTATCAACCCTTGTTACCAAGAAGCTTTCTGCTTTCATCTCCACACCCAACAAGGATGTGATTACTTTCCATGTATATGATCCATATTCTTAAAAGCAGCTAATGATTTTCTCCAGGCTACTGTTGCCTTCATTCCTTGAGAATTTAGAGGAAACTTTAGCAGAGCCAGCTAGCTTCGTATGAACAGTTAGGCTCACATTACCAGAGCACACACACTTGTGACTGCTTCAGCTTAGCCTTCCAGTCCAGAACCCACTGACTCCTCGGATATTATGTGTGCCTCCCAGGAGGCCCTGCTGCCGAGGCAGCTGCATGGATGGAGGGAAGGCATGTAATATTAACTGGGGTGGCTATGGATGGTGTGCATTGGGGGGTTTGTGCTAACGTTTCTTTAAACATTGCAGAGAGCTCCCTGTGTCTAGTTCCTGTAAGGCAGTGCTTCTCAACCTTCCTAATGCAGTGGCTCCTTGGTGCAGTGCCTCATGCAGGAGGGACCCTAACCATAACATTATTTCACTGCTACTCCAGAACTGGAATTTTGCTAGTTATGAATCATAATATAAATATCTGATATGCGATTCCCTGTGGAAGGGCCATTTGACCCACAGGTTGAGAGCTACAGGTCTAAGGTAAATAAAGCCTCAGTGCCTCCTGTGTGCCGTTCATCTCTGCGCCCCTGCTTGTTACCTGAAGGCCTATGAGAACTGAGTGTTTTAGTCAATAATAAGTTTTTATATGAACTTAATGGCAGTGGTTATTTAGAGGGGAGCAATAAAATCTTTGTTCTCATGTCATTCTACAGCGAGGAATATCTGTACTTGTGAAAGTGCCAGAAAGAGGGCCTCGGGCTACTCGGAGCTCTGCTGAATTTTTTTCTTTTCCGGCCTGGGGGCAGTAGTGGGGGGTGGTATGAGGAAAGGTGGTGCAAGAGGCACAAGCTGTCCTAAATGGTAACATTTCCTCAGTTGATGTTAGGCTTTGTCTGCCCCTGCTACATCATTCTTACATAGACACTGGAAGACACAGTGCAGGCACCTTTGTTCCTTTTAGTGTGCACTAGGGGGCATAGGAGGTTAAGTAGCTCTCCCCAGTCATCTCCTTAGTAGCTGCTAAAGCCAGGGACTCCTAATCCATGTGCCCTGCTTCTCAGTCCCCAGAACTGCAGGAAGTGAGGGACTCTGGGGAAGCCTGTAACCAAGGCCTGCCTGCAGAAAGGAATGGATTCAGTCATAACTGGGTGTGTGGTGACCTAGACAGTGTCTCTTGCTGAGGCTTGCAGGACCTTAAAATGTGACAGAAAGGCAAGGGAACTCTAGAGAGGTGCTGCTGTCACGACCACAGGTGACATCCCAGGCACAAGGGGAGGCCATCATGGTACGTGGGAATTCATGCCCTGGCACAGGGGGAATAAGTATTATTTTGTTGCCCCCCTGTAAGCCCTGTAAAATACCCATGATTCAGATATTATCGGTGATGCTTGTACACTGTCAAAATGCTCTCATTATTTCTTCCTAACACAGGCATTTCAGAAAGAGCTTACAAAAGCCAGGAGGGTAATGATTGTCGGGAACGGCGGCATTGCTCTGGAGCTGGTGTAAGTGTGTCTGCAAAGGACACCCCTCTCAGACTGTATGACTATTGGCAGGAGAGAAAGCACTTCTTAAAAGAGAAACATACAGACTTCACCCATATTTTCCAAGAGAAAGCCCACTTTCCTCTTTGGCTCTTGTGGAACCCAATGTGCAGAAATATTCCCGAAATATACAAGGACTAGAGTGTGTGGCCTGGGCGGGCTTGACGCACGGTGGGTTCTACAAGTGAACACAGTTTAATGTCTACATGTGTGTACCTTCAGCAGTTTCTAGTCCCTGTTTCTCTATCACTTGTCTAGCTGGCAAAAGCCAGTCTGTCATGCTTGTTAGGATGTGTGTTATTCTTACTTCTTAATTTGTGGTTTGAAGAAATGTGAACACATTAATACAAAATATTTTCATCTTAAGAAATTTCAAGTTTAGTAAATACTGAGAATTTAAAGCAGGTGATAGTTCTTTACAAGTGCATGCAGATGTTAGCCTGCAAATCTCCTTCCAGCTTCCTTACATAAGCATCTAGAAAAGCCTCAGGATGAAGCAGTGGTTTCAGTTCCTATAGGTCGTAGCCATCCGTCTATCGTTACCCTGCAGCCAGATAAAGTGCTGCTTACTCCTCGAATCCCTGAAGCACAATGATGTGGTGTTGTGTTCACTGACCACCAAATGACAGTCATTGTCATATACAGCACACACCATCACTGGGTTTATTCAGTCAGTGGATAAGCCTGCTTTAGTATTCATTCCTCTAACTCTTACTGTCCTTAAAGGGAACTACACTCCTCTGTACGGCCCCCCTCCGTAGTCCCCCTCCGTAGTACCCCCTCCGTAGTCCTCCTCCGTACGGTCCTCTTCCAGTCCATGTCCATTACCTCTGCTGCACGGAACAGGTGTTACTGCAGGATTGCTCCTTGACTTTCCTACAGTAAACTGTAACATTCCTCCTAGGTATGAAATTGAAGGCTGTGAGGTAATTTGGGCCATAAAGGACAAAGCCATTGGGAATACGTTCTTTGACGCGGGTGCAGCAGAGTTTTTGACTTCCAAACTCATGTCTGAAAAATCAGAGGCTAAAATTGCACATAAAAGAACTATATATACAGTTGAAAGTAAGTGCAGTTTTTTATTGTTGTTGTTGTTGTTGTTTGTTTTTTAACTATAAGAAAATTCAGTAAAGGTATTCAGGAGGTAGGAATATGGGTATTTATTTCTTCATCTTTATATGAAATGTTCAGATTGGAAAATACATAGGCACTGAAGAGATGGGTCAGTGTAACTACTGACCTTTCAGAAGATCCAAAATTGATTCCCAGTACCCACATAGAAGCCCACCACATCTGTAACTCTAGTTCCAAGGGACCCAGCACCCTCTCCTGGCCTCTGAGGGGACCAAGAGCACAAGTGGTGGACAGATATACATGCAGACAAAACACCCACACACATTTTTCAAAAGTGTGAAAGGTCATGGTGGCATGTGCCTTTAATGACAGCACACGAGCAGCAGGCTCTCTGCGTTCTAGGCTACCCAGGGCTACAGGGAAGACCCAATCTCAAAAACAAAACAAAACACAATCTGAACAACTTTCTTTTAAGTTAATTAAAAATAGAAAATATACACTTAGTATAAATGGGAATTTTATAAATAATAAATAATTGACCGGCCCACTTGCAAAACAGTTGCTACAATTGCCCATGACTATTTTCTACAAAATCCACTGAGAACAATACTCAGTAGTTTAATTTTAATAATCTTCCAAGAAGTTTATGGCATAGAAAATTCAAGGTGAATTTTATAAATTTTGGAGACAATACAAACTGACAATTCAAAATCTAATAGCTAATTTTCATACTCTTTAAATGAGCAAGTATGTAACACTGAGAAGACACACTGGGTGCTTACAGACAATGTGTAGGTGCAAGGGCACCTGCTCTGCGGCTGTGTCACAGAGCACTCAATGAAGAAAGCTGCTGATAGAGTGACAGACAGTGCCACCATGCTGCATGCCTGCATGTGACAATCAGGACACTGCACAAAGGCTTGGAGATTCTTTGCCCAGCAGTTTTAAAATCATCTGTATTCATTTCTTAGAAGCAAAAGAGGAAACCAGAGCCCAGTCTAAAGCTGAGTACATGGGCAGTGCCCTTGGACCAGACTGGCACGGAGGCTTGGCTTTGAAAGGAATGGAAGAGGTACGTTTCCATAAACCAGTTGTCTTAGTCAGGGTTTCTATTCCTGCACAAACATCATGACCAAGAAGCAAGTTGGGGAGGAAAGGGTTTATTCAGCTTACACTTCCACACTGCTGTTCATCACCAAAGGAAGTCAGGACTGGAACTCAAGCAGGTCAGGAAGCAGGAGCTGATGCAGAGGCCATGGAGAGATGTTCCTTACTGGCTTGCTTGCTCTCCTGGCTTGCTCAGCCTGCTTTCTTATAGAACCCAGGACCACCAGCCTAGAGATGGTACCACTCACCAGGGGCCCTTCTCCCATGACTACTAATTGAGAAAATGCCTTACCGCTGGATCTCATGGAGGCATTTTCTCAACTGAAACTCCTTTGTCTGTGATAACTGCAGCTTGTGTCAAGTTGACACAAAACCAGCCAGTTCACCAATGAAACATGTCCAAGCACCAAATTTCTGGTCACTTGACTTAAAAGTATACCACACAGGAAAGGTCTTCAAAGCCACTGTACCAGTTGGCCACCCAAAATAGCAAATATGAAATTTGTCTAAGACAGTTGTCCAGCCTTGTTTTTAACTGCAGAGCTGGAGACACCTACATACAGACTACATGGATAACTGCAGTTCTCAGTCTTCTGCTGAAGGTCACTTAGATGCTCACACTGATCTTACAAAGGTCATTAGGTGGAGTCAAACATGCATTTCAGATTTTTAACTGAATAAGTAGATGACTTACTACCACTTATCTTGACATACACTTTAATGTTTTAGTTTACAAGAAAAAGTTGTCATTCAAATACTGCAAGAATATGAATATGTCTATTTATTTTGAAACTTTCCGTTTAGGTGGGTGGGAGGGGAGTTGGTTAATGGTATCTAATTGGGGATAGGAATGACATGAAACGGTCCCTCCTGGACTCTCGGGTCTCCTAAGATTGCACCTTAACATGTACTGCAGAGTCCTTCAGTAAACAGCACTGCCCGCTGTCTCCTCAGTGCTCCCTTGATACAGCACATGGCCGGGTGGACTGCACTGAGGCTCTGGAGATGAAACCCCAGGCTCCTAGTTCCATTTGCCATATCATGCCTGGCCTTTCAGGGGCTGGATGGCTCCTGCTCATTCTTGTTCCACTCAGACTCTGAGAGGCTTCCTTGGAAGCATCAGTGTGCTGTATTTGTCACTGTCTACACAGGCACTGTCTGAATCGTGCTGACCAGTCTTTATTTTGCTTCCAGTTTTCTCACAGTATTCACATTGAAACCAGATGTGAAGTAAAAAAAATCTACCTTCAAGAGGAGTTTAAGATTATGAAGAAAAAATCCTTGGCTTTTCCAAAGGATCACCATAAGTCAGTTATAGTTGATAAAGGTAAAAGGAAAATTATTACTTAAGTTAATCTTGCTGTATTTTAAACTGCACATTTTCATATGAAATTTGGTCAAAAAAGCATCAGTAACTACAGGCTCTCATTTCACTACTTATTGGGTAATTTTTCTAATAAATTCCATGTTATGCAACTTTCCATTTTACTTGGGTTGACAGTATTTGGACCATCATAACCCAACCCAGTCAGTCAGTATTTTGCAGATCAAAACAAAATAGCTTTCATAAGTAACAATCCTTCTATATTAAATTTAAAAATCTGTGTATTTGGGACTAAGTGCAGATCTCTGGACTTATTCCACACCACTTGTGAGGTGTAGAATCCTCCACACAGTCCTGTGAATAACCAACGCTGCCTTCAGGCAGCTACTGTCCTGTCGTCTTCCAGTGTTTTGTAGGAAAAGGGATGGTAAAATTCACAGAAAGCCTGAACAGTGAGGAGAAAAAGTATGGAGGCTGGAGAGGTGGCTCAGTGGGTAGAGCCTGCTCTTCCAGAGGTTCTCCGTTCAACTTCCAGCAACCACATGATGGCTCACAACCATCTGTAACGGGATCTGATGCTCTCAGCTGGTGTGTCTGAAGAGAGCGACTGTGTACTCACATACATAAAATAAATCTTTTTTTAAAAAAAGAAAAAAAGAAGAGTAGGATTAAGCGCTGAGTGACATGAAGTGTTAATCAAATAGCTTCACACGTAGTTTAGAAAGTGATCATTCTATGCCCATGTCCAAAACACTGTGCTTAGTCTCCTTTCAAGTACCATGCTTTTTAAGCTGCCAAGCACAAGACTATGTCATTGTGCTCAGTTGTCCCAGCCAGAGGACCTTCAGAAAATAAAGTGGCCTTCCTTCTGAAGCTGTCTGCCTTTTCTGTTACTATTACATTCACATGGTATTGTGGATAACTGCTAGAGATGACAATTGAGAATCTTTTTCTTTTCTTTACAGAAATGTGGCCTGTGTATGTGGAACTGACCAATGGGAAAATATATGGCTGTGATTTCGTCGTCAGCGCTACAGGAGTCACCGCAAACGTACACCCCTTTCTCCATAGAAACAATGTAAGGTGAATTCTGATCATGTACCTATTTCTTGTAGTCCTAATCTTTATCATCTCTAGGTTTCAAAGAGCTATCATTTTAGTATGAACTGTAACCTAAGATGGCAGCAACAACTGATTTACAGTATTTTCTTCTACTTAGCATCCTTAAGCAGTTAATATCCCACTTAAGATCATGTAGAGCCAGAGTGTCCAATTTGTCTATCTAAAGTTTGGTGACAGACTGACATGGATGAGTTCTCAAGAGCAAAGCTTACAGATTGTTCTATTAGCATTTTAGCTTTTGAAGTCTTAAAGAATGTTCTTCTGATTAGGGTTGAGATAAACATTGACTATTTTTGATGTTGAAATTCTGGGACATTTGGATGTGTTCAGTTGGAACTGAATCCCTGGACAGTCTGGCCAGGTGTGTGCAGTAGGTAGCTCCTTAGAATGAAAAGTCACTTTCTGGTTTTGTCATCCTTATGCTAATGAAAAATTGTTTAGTTTGACCTAGGAGAAGATGGCGGCCTGAGAGTAGACAGCCAGATGCGTACATCACTTCCTAATATCTATGCTGCTGGAGACATCTGTACTGCATGCTGGCAGCCAAGTCCAGTCTGGCAGCAGGTGAACTTGCATGTATAACCATGTGTTTCTGTCAATCTGTCAGCTACTGATGAGTCCAGTTGTCTGTTCCAGCTTTTCTACTTTAAATTGGAAGCCACTGGAGCCGATTTCTGATGAGTAGCTAGATTCCGACATTAAAGTCACTTCATATTACAGTAGACTGAAATGTTTTTAATTTATAAAGTTGTAGGCATCAACTTCTCTCTTCCGCCTAACCCATCTAGAGCAATTATATCTTTATGTCATAATTTGATATAGGGGGAAAAACAGCTCAAAATAAAGATACCCCTTACTCTGAATCTCCTGGTTCACATCCTAATTTGCTTTACGTCACTCACAGTGCGATTGAAGGAGTTGCAGGCTCAGTAAACCTTGTCAGATGCAGGTTCAGTAAACTCTGTCAGATGTGTTCAACCCATGGCCGACAGGCTTGTACCCACATAGCTATGAACGTAGCCTGGCATAGTTTGGAACTTAGTTAAATATTATGAAGTGTTTGTGATGCTTTCAAAACTTGGTCACTCAGCTCTCCAGTGTGAACTCCGGAGACTGTATCTGGCCGCAGTGTCAGAGGTCAGACAGGCCTGCTAGGTAGTTCCAGTACTGTGGCTTTGCAGGCTCTTCTGATGTGCATCAGCTGTGTTATGTTCTGTCTACTCTATAGCAGAGACTTTGTTTCATCAAACCCTACAGAGACTGAGTAAAAGTGAACAGTCTTCTGGACATGCCCGGAGCTCATGCTGCAGCTGTGATTTGTACAGGCGGTCAGCATTAGGTACACCCTCCACACAGAGGGGTAGACACCGTCCACACAGAGGGGTAGACACCGTCCACACAGAGGGGTAGACACCGTCCACACAGAGGGGTAGACACCCTCCACACAGAGGGGTAGACACCCTCCACACAGAGGGGTAGACACCCTCCACACAGAGGGATAGACACCGTCCACACAGAGGGGTAGACACCCTCCACACAGAGGGATAGACACCCTCCACACAGAGGGGTAGACAGGGAACTGATCACTTAAAGCCGGCCTGTCCTCCCAATACAGTAGCCATGGGGCAGAGTTAGTGTTTATTTCAGGTGAAGACCCTGACGCTGAGAAAAGTTAAATATGTAAACGCTTTATTAGTAGTTTCCTCTCTTGTCACTCCCAACACTAACTACTATTTCTTATCTTCTATCAAAAGAGTAAAAAAAACCTCTGTAAAATGTAATGAAAACATAATAAAGGAGAGACAAGCACTGTCATAAAGAAGTTGAGATGACTTAGGAGAATCAGTGCCTAAAGTCCACCTGTGTCTGTCTGACCAGAGTCAGCTCAGAGACTGTCACTGCTACTAAGAAGCAAAGGCCTGGGTACAGGATAGACTTTGAGCAAAGAATGATGACACTGTCCCACCTCATAACACCTAAAATGCTTCATTATATTAGTGAAAATTATATTCAAATATACAGCTGAGTGTTATCCCTTCATGTTTGATGCACTAACTTAGAATTAGCAATACCATTTTGACTGGTGTTCACTTGTGACCACTAAAAATAACACTAGCTGGAACAAACTCATTGAAAGTACACTTAAGGGAATTTATAAGATGGAAACTTTAGTACAGAAGTAGTTAAAGTGGGTGTAAAAGCTCTTGACACAGAAGTATGAAGACCAGAGATCTGAGTTCCCTGAACCCGCGTAAAGCTGGATTCAGCACAAGCTACTATAACCCAGTACTCCTACTGTGAGGTGGGAGTCCCTAGTGAGCCAGAGTACCCAATGGAAAAAACAACAAAATAGACCCCACCTCAAACAGAGTGGAAGTCAAGAACATTCATTCGTGCACCATGGCATGTGTACACCCATATTTCCGCTCACGAATATGCCCTACACGCGCATGCGCGCGCACGTGCACTCACACGTTATTTAGATTAATAACCAGAAACATCATTTCCTACCATTTCAGATGAGATTGTGGACACAGGCACGGCAGATGGGGTGCTATGCAGCCAAGTGCATGGCCGCAGCTAGTATGGGACATCCTATTGACATGGATTTCAGCTTTGAACTGTTTGCTCATGTCACAAAGTTTTTTAACTATAAGGTAAGATGATTAAGGGAATGGATGTCCTTTTGGCTTGAAATTATGGCAACTATGGCTTTTTCAACTAATTATAGTTTCAGTGATATCAAAATGACATTTCAGGGACTGAAAAGATGGCTCAGTGACTATTGCTAACCTTGAGAGGACCTGAGTTCAGTTCCCTGTTCCCACTTTAGAGAGCTCATAGCCACCTGTAACTCCAGGGGATCTTACACCCTCTTCTGACCTCCATGGCCACCTATACACCCATGGCACGAGCACACATGTACACACACACACACACACACAAGCAGAGAGAAAGAGAAACAGAGACAGAGACATCATAAAGGAGCCAAGAGCTCTGACAGGTGTTTACCTTTTTCAGTTCTCTGCATTCTGAGATCAGTCTCCTCTTTTCAAACATGCCAACAAGTCTAAATTCCCTTTTAAATCTTAAGCCATGATTCTAGGAAAATGTGGGTTCATTTTGTGTGTGCTCGTTCATGAGACAGCTCTAATGTTCATAAAGACTTCATCCACATATATTTTCTACTTTTAATGTTAAAATGTTCATGCCATTTAAATGTTTTCCTTGGACCCCTCACATTAACACGACCCAGATAACTTGGACATTATGTTATTTGGGATAGCTGGAGGGAGCTGCTCAGAAAAATGACTTGTTCCTTCTGATGCAGGTTGTGTTGCTGGGAAAATACAACGCCCAAGGCCTGGGCTCAGATCATGAGTTAATGCTGAGGTGCACCAGAGGACAAGAGTATGTCAAAGTCGTCATGCAGAACGGACGCATGATGGGAGCTGTCTTAATTGGTGAAACTGACTTAGAGGAAACATTTGAAAATTTAATTTTAAACCAAATGGACCTTTCATCATATGGGGAGGATCTCCTAGATCCAAATATCGATATAGAGGATTATTTTGACTAAAATTGGAATTTCTTCAAGAATACAAAGTACAAACTAAGGAGAGAAGAAAGTACATGGGAAAACGTAACAGCCACACGGAGTGAATGAGCACTCAAGCAGAGAATGCAGAAGCCAGATTTGAGGTTGGAAAGAAATAAAGAAAATTCTTAGGATGAATTCATTTAATGATTAATTTGCAGATGAACATTTCTAATACAGAGTTGACAATAAACCTCGATTCATACACATGCACCAGATCCTTTGTTTGCCTGAACATCAGAGTAAGGCTGGGGTTTCAGGCAGCTTGCTGTCTTGATTTACTTAGAATATGCCGAACATTCTTGCTCATACACTTGGTACTGATGACTGTTTTTATCTGAATTATAACAGCAGCTTTTCTCACCAGAAGTCGTCTACATTGCTCAGCTTAAAATGTCACCCACTTGGAAAGGTGAGCCCATGTCAGCATAGGACTGCTTTAAAGGAGAGTCACATCAGAAGATAACAGCTAGTTACAGCAAGGCAAATGGGCTTACAAAAGTTATGTGGACTTAATTTGAGATATATTACATTTAGACAACTTTACATAAAAGTTGTATTTTTCATTATTGTATAAGGTAAGCTCTGAAAATACATCTTTATATGTACAAAACATGAAGTTGTTTCAAAAATTATAGCTGATTATAAAAATGACCCAGACATAAACATACATTAACAGTTATATCGTGCAAGATTAACACTCAAGCATCATCAAGTTTTCTTTTCTTAGCGCCTGCATTCTTAGAGCCAGATGGCTGAAGCCTGTTTTTAGACTTCTGGAAGTTACCTGAGCTGTTTTCTTCCCCCTTCGAATCCACTTCTTCCACCTGACAAGTCTCAGATGATGCAGCCTGCAACAGAATGACAAAGCGTAACCTTCAGCCATTCAGTTTTCTCATGAGCTCAGAAGTCTCAGAATACCCCTTCGGAATCATCAGCTCTTTAAGGGGCCTGGCTCCTATCTACACATTTCTGCTCAAATATGGGCACTTGTCTTTAGTAAAAGAGGATGTTGTAAAGGGTGAGCCCATGCCGGCCATGTAGACACTCTGAAGAGGACATACAGTTCCCAGAGGCTGCCACAGCACTCAGTTACCGGGCTTGCAGCCTCTGGGAAGCAGACTTTGTGTTTGACATTTTTACTCGTTTATTGTGTGCACATATGCACACCATCGATGTCAGAAGACAGCTCACAGAAATAGGTCCTCTCCTCCACTAGGGCAGGAATTAGTCTCAGGGAAGAAGCTCCTGTTTTCAGGGTCACAGAAAGGACTTCTATTACTAAGCCATTGTAACAGACAGACTCCAGAGACTTCTTACCCAGAACAGATCTCACCCAGTATTATGAAGGAAGTTTCTCATGGGACTAAGACTTTAACCTGCAGTCCTCACATTCCAAGTGGTTACAGCCGCCCACTCTACACTGGGTCAGTCTAAAGCCCTGCACTCTTATCTGTCCAAAATCAAAACAGGAAGAAAACTGACATCATTTGTGTCTAACCAAACCTAGTAAAGAACTACAGAAAAGCCTACAGGCCTCGGGCACATACTGAAAATGAACAGCCACTTACCCTAGCACCGCTCTGTGAGGCCCTCTCCACTTGCATAGTGACAGCATGGGCTTCGTTGCTGAGAAAACTAGCTCTGGGTCCCACCTTCAGATACGAGATGGTAGCATAAGCCGTGAAGCTGTAGTCTTCTCTGTGGAAAAAAAGAGTCACAGAAAACTTGAAGGCATCACAAAAAAACATTTTTAAAACATTGATATAAAAAACACACTAGACCAGCACAAATACAATCTTTAAAGGAAATAGGTGGGGTTTTTTGTTTTGTTTTAACGTTTTTGACTTTATGATCAAGGTCTAAGACTTAGGTCAACTGTTCCCTATAATGCTTCACATCAAATTGCTGTAAAGCTGTTCACTCTGCTCCAATTACAGTGGAAGGAACACAAGACACAGAAGACAAATGGGCTGTGTACTTGAGATACTGCTGCAGGAGAGCATGTGCGATGATTTTCTCCAGGTCTTCTCGGGGAAGGCTGGGGGCAACACTTCCAGCCACTCTGAACTTGGCTGCTCCCTTTCCCATCCAAGCATCAATCAGCTTCAGTGGGGTGAGCTTTTCATTCAGGCCTTCTGCCTGCTTCAGAATCTTGACCAGGTCTCGGCAGTGCTGTGTCACATTCTTTTTCTCAAACACTGCAAGGACAGACATGATGGGCACCTGGGATCTAAAGGTGAGGGCAGGAAGTCACCTCTGCTTAAACTGGCTCCGTTAGCACTGTGGGCCCGTACACACCAAGGCCTTATCACCAGATCAAATTCTGTTCCTAAAACACATGTAGGGATTGTAGTAATGTAAAGAAAATGACCTATCAAAGACCGACCAAAGTGTGCTCTGGTGACAAGTGTCTGCCAGACGTCACTGGGAGGTGAGCAGTACAGGACAAAGTGCTCTTCACTTTCACATCTGACTCTGCTCATCACACATACTATGAAAGCCAGTCTGGGCTCCTAGAGAACACGTACAAGTCCCCAAATACTAGACTTAACACCCTGACTTACACGTTGGATGAGATAGCCTTGTGAACTAGTAAATCAGTATCTGTAGCTGTCAAGTTAAAGTGCAGAGACCATCCACTGAAGCATCAGAGCCCTGGTCAGGCCAGCTTCTCCAGAACACAGTACCAGGGCATGGGTTCCTGTGCTGTGATAAGTCACTGACCAGGAACAAAGACCGAAGTACTAGAGATTGTCTTTCCTTATGTAACAGTATTTCTATTTAGAGGAATTCTTACTTCTTTAAAAATGTGATGCCCTCAGTATAGCAATATAAAATGTCATACACATTTGACCTTCCTTTGTTTTCAATGATTTGTATCACTTTTGAATCTGAAAAATTGTTACCAGTTTGTCTTTTTTTTTTTTTTTTGGTTTTTTGAGACAGGGTTTCTCTGTGTAGCTCAGGCTAGTTTGTCTTTTCAATGTGTTTGGAGGATCTAACTTTCCCACGTGAAGCCCCCACTGCATTTAGCCTCTCAAGAGTCTAAACCAACAAACAAGCTTACAAACATCTTTACAGCAGTTGTCACACATTTTGTTACAGGCATCTGCTTTCCACACTTCATCAAAATGTTGTGCAATTAACACACGGCGACACCTGCAGACACAAGAGAGAAGTTACTCGTCTAACAAGTTTCAGACCCTGCTTCAGAGTACACACAGATCCTGCTGGCTTCCTACTGCTGCCACAATAGTCCCACAGATGTAGTGACTAGGACCACACAAGTATATTATCTCACCATTGTGTAAAAAACAACCTTGGTGTCAAAGTAAAGGTGACAGCAGGCCGGATGTTTCTGGAAGCCCTAGTCTCTGGGCCCTTAATACTTTCTTCTAGAGACTGTCCATACTCCTTGGTTCCTTGCTCCACCTATAGAGCTATCAACTGTGAGCTCAGTCTTCTCTTAACAAACTGACCTCTCTACTCCCTCTGCCACTTAAGGACCCATGACTATAATGGACCCACCCAAGTGGCTCCTATTCTACCAGAAATTTGTTCACAACCACTGTTTCAGAAGTTACCTGTCATACTTTGAGGAGAATGTCTTGATGATGAAGTAGTTTCTTATATTTTAGGCTAAATCTGAAAACAGTCTTCATAGAAGACTCCTCCTGGGCCTTTTTAAGACATGTTCACATTCTCCTTTCTTTTGACTACTGAGGCATTAGTTGGAAAGCAAATGCCATTTCATCACCAGCAGGTCACTGCTTACTTCAACACTTCTGAGCTCTTCTGTCTGACAGGTAATAAGACACTGATGGTCAAGGCCCCAGGGCCCCCAGGGAGCTGAGTGCCGTAAGCAGAGACTGCTGGGTATTTCCTAATGAGAAACTTGACCCCACCCTGGATTATTCAGTGACTCATAATCAGGATGAATGGACCGGTCTGAACTTCAGTCCAAAACACCTATCTTCCCGAATGCCTTTCCACAATCACTATAGACAGCTAAACACCAGAGCCAAGGGGAGAGGCTTTATTCATAACCTTCAACAGACTGGCCTCAAGGATCACCTCAAAGACAGTGTCTTTTCTTAGACAAAGGCAGTGAGGGGTCCAGGACTGTCTCACTATAGGCATCTGCCCTTCCAGTGTTCTCCAGCACTACCAGCAGTGTATTCAGCAGGTACTCAACTGCCACACAACACATGACACATTACAGGGAGGCAGGGGGCTCACTTGCTGATATTCTGGCAGTATGACACCATCTCATAGAGCTTCTGCTGTCCCACATTCTCCATGACCACCATCGAGCTGATCCTGAATATGTCTCCAAAGCCGTAATACAGAATACAGTCTGCTCTCGAGTCATCGCGACCTGTGCTTTGAGGAATCTTGGGATTGCATCATTGCTTTTAAAAACCCAGAACATGCAAAAATATGTCAGTTGGCTGACAAGAGTTTCTCAATACAGCTAGACGTTTTTATATGTGAAGTTAATCTGCAAGAGCTACCCTGGGGGTTTTAAATGACTATAAAGATGCTTATCAGGGCTGGAGAGATGGCTCAGCAATTAAGAGCACTGACTGCTCTTCCTGAGTTCAATTCCCAGCAACCATATGGTGGCTCATAACCATCTGTAATGGGATCTGATGCCCTCTTCTGGTGTGTCTGAAGACAGCTACAGTGTACTCATCATATATATAAAATAAATAAATAAAATCTTAAAAAAAGAAAAAAGAGGCTCATCAAAAATCAGCTTGTTCATATAGAAAAAGGAATGTCCATGAGTAGTTCACTTATTTTTGTTGTACATGTGAATCTACTAAGTAGAAATCCCAATGGCAGACATGAATATCTTACAATACGTGAGAAACTATTTTTAACATCCCAACAGAATATGTAAGAATAGAATAAATATGTATAAATCTAATTTTTAAAAAGACTTGTTATAAAAATTAGTACCTAAAAACAAGTATTAAAAACTCAGGATTCTTAAACACACCCTCTGTAAAGCCTCCTGAGATTACTTCTGGATAAAAACCCTACATACCGGCACGTCCACTCTCTTGATAGTAATTCTCCATGGATTTGCTCATTGAATGATGGATGACAAACCTCACGTCTGGCTTATCAATTCCCATGCCAAATGCGACTGTTGCCACTACCACCTAAAATGTGTTAATATTTGGTCAGTTAATTAAGTCATTTAAATATTTTTAAAGGTAAATTAGGCTTTCAAAAACTACATATACTTAACCTGAAGCTCATTGGTTGACCATTGTGTATGAACCTTGGTCTTATCTTCTGGTTCCATATTGGCATGGTAAGTGCCTGCATTTATTCCCAACTTTTGTAAACTAATGGTAACTTGTTCAGAGTCTTTCTGAGAAAAACAGTATATGATGCCTGTAGTAAAATATGGCCAAGTATTAGATACATATATAGGTCACATTCCTGGAAGTTTAATGTGTAACATGTTCAAGACACTGAACAATTCCAAGGTAGAAAGGGGAAAGGAGTTATAAAACTCCCAAGTCCCTAAGCACATACTGACTGTTGTGTATAATCCAAGGCTTGCTATACAGCTTGCCAGAAACAGAAATGAGCCCTGAGGCACTAGCTGGGGTTCCCATGACCTCTCTTGTCTCTGCAACTTTATCCCCACTACACAGCACTTTTTTTTTTTTTTTTCCAAGACAGGGTTTCTCTGTGTAGCCCTGGCTGTCCTGGAACTCACTCTGTAGACCAGGCTGGCCTCGAACTCAAAAATCCACCTGCCTCTGCCTCCCGAGTGCTGGGATTAAAGGCATGCGCCACCACTGCCCGGCTTACACAGCACTTCTTAAACTGATGGAACTTCCGTAAGATGATGGGAAGACTGAGTCTGCATAATGCGCCTTGGTGATTAAACTTTCCATCTCCAGGGGTAGGCACACCCGCCAAGAGGGACAGAGCTGTAGCCTCTCTCAGATTTACTTGCCTCGGGAATTCCTTTTACTGGGATACCATTACTCTCTACTAATGACCTAGAGGACAGTGCTGAAGGGATACTAGGCTTCAGTGTCACTGGTGTAATCCTTAGTCCTGGAACTCAGAAACAGATACTCCCCACAAACCTGCTCCACCTGGTATGTTCAGTGCACTTCCTGTAAGGTACTCTGTCTTGTATCTCTTCAGAATATTGAGACTGACTCAGTGAGGTACACAACAGATACTAACTTGTCAACAGTACTTAACATTGTCATCTCTACAGGAGGCAAAGCAGGCAACTTTTACTCCAACTGTGACAGGAATGTCACACACAGCCTCCTAGATTAAGTGAATGGATTCGACCTCATTTTCTGGTGTCAGTCATGTATCACTGGAGGGATCATGTCATTTCATAAACTCTATGAAAATCTTCCCCAAGGTGATTTGCTTTGAGCATTACCTGATTGCCCTTTGTAGCGATCATTAATGAGCTTTACAATGTCCTCAGTAAAGTCTTCAGCACTCGAGGGCTTCTGCCGAACCTACAAAAGGCTGTCTCATTAAAAGTAGACTTACCAGTGCCATCCAACTTGTACCTGCTAACAACCTCTGAGGTGTGCTTCCCTCTTGGGTAGTGTCTGTCTCTTCCAATCACACTCTTCCTGGCCTCACAGGACTCACTCATCTGACTTATCCCTGCCTCTATCTAGCCTCTCTCCTTGATTTTCAGACCCTAATCTGCCAAAGATGAGGAGGCACAGAAACAACAGGTAACTTGTGCAGATGGAGACTTTTCTATTGTTTGATGCTTTAACAAAAACATGAAGCACAGTATGGATGCAATGAAAATGCAGAGAGTAAATCTGTCCTTAAAACAGCTTGAAAGAATTAGGAAAGCCACTGGGATATTTTACCTTCAAGCATATGTATCAGACAAAATCTACATGGGAAATACTGGCAAACTCATTAGTGTATATTTATATTTCTATTACTTAGTTACAGATATCAGTAGGGCTCTTGGATTCACCCCTCCTTGCTCTCAATCCTGTGCAAGAAAGAATTTAGCAAATATACCCTACTTGCTCATATTGTATATAAAAGTATCATTTAACACAGTATTGTTTTCTATTTAGCATAATGTAGATTACGCTGTACAAGACACAGATAAACTAAAGCACTAATTTATTAATGTCCTAATAATTACTTTATGACATTTGTACCTCATAATAAAGATTTGGTCGGTTGAAAGATGCTGTAAAAGTCAAACATTTTTCCACACACAGGATTTTCTGTGTATCCTTCAAAACATGGTTGGTTGCTGTTGCAGTCAGCCCAATCAATGAGGTGTTGGGAAACTGGCGCTTCAAGATGCCAAGTGCCTTATAATCTGAAAAAGATGACAATGGTCTGTCTACCCTCAGAGAAGTAATGAGTCAGATCCTTAACAGCAATGATGAGTGGCAGCCACGTCATTTTACTTGAAGTCTTGACTATAACTAAATTTGAAGGCCTGACACTTGCTGAATTCAGAGGCTTTGCTGCACTTTTCTTCAGAAATAATGTTCTTAACAGAGGCTGCTGAAAGCAGGTGTTAAGCAGCTCGTTCCCCTTGCCAACATTCCTGGCAGGTCATTCAGGCTCAAGAAACTCACATGACTGAAAAGGCCTCTCTATAAGGTTATGTAGTAAGCAACTAGTGGGAGAAGGGAGGCCCTCCAGTAGTGTAACTGCCTGCAAGTTCCACCCAGGATGCCAGCGTCCGTGAGTCACCCACGCACCTGTAAGGAATGAAAACCCCATCGCTTTACCAAGCTGGGTTTGTGTAGAACTGTTTCTTATGTCCTTACCTTCTCTACCTAGGGTAAATGGTAGTGTTTGCCCCAGAAAAGGTCATGCAATAAGGGACACTAAGCATGATGTCAAGCTATGCACTGTGGTATACTTGCTAGACAACGGGCCCAAAAGACTGACACAATCAGAGCACTTGACTCTACTGAAAATAGCTAGAAGACACCATCCATTATCTGTGTGAACATCATCAATCCTACCACCCGGTACCATTCGAGAGTATCAGTTTGGAGCAGAAGACAATGTAGGCCACTGCTTTGGGCAGAACCTGCTTCTGAGATGCCATTCAGACTCATACCTGCCATACACATCCAATCATGACAAGAGTGGTCCTTCATTCCCCTCAGTATTTAAAATGTTTGGAAGAAACTGAAAAAGAAATGTGGTAGAAAATGCTAGGTGCCAAGAGAGAGTCCTGTGACTACTGAGGAGAACGCGACTGCCTGGGGAGTTGTAGATTTCAGAGATGGCACTGGTGTCAGGTCTGGAAGAATACACAGAAGGTCACTAACCGGGTCAAGGAGCACAGCACACAGTACCAGTCACTGTGGAAATTACCCAGCATGCCATTCAGGAGAGCCAGATCACAGGGTATAGTCTACTGTCCAACCTACTGTCCATTCCATTCAGAATTCTATTTCCCAGAATTCCTTCCATGTACACTACCAAGTGCTACTTGTCTTTGAACATCTTCCTGACAAGTGCTAGCCAACCTAGCTCTCTTCCACTCTTCCTTGGACTCCTCTTCCAGCTGCAAGCTTTGACAACCACCACTGGCTCTGCTAGAACCTTAGCTCCACAGATGTTATGTAGAGGTCACAGCTTCACAGAGGGTTCTCTATAAGCTTCCCTACTGTGAGCCCCTTGATACCGTGGGTGGCCCTCCCAGCTCTGGTTTGTCCTCCTTCAGTACTCAGGAAAATGCTCTGAGGCCACCCGCTGGTCCTCCAGCTTTCTCCTTCTTTCTTCCCTATGCTCAGTTCTTCCTGCAGCTGTGTAGAGTCTGTCTTAAAATCAATTTACATAAATCCTGTCACTTTCACAGTACCTCTGATTTCTGCCAGCTTTTTCACTGAAATACTCCTAAGAAAGCAGACTTCCATGAAACTATGAATAGTAGAGGCAGCAGGTTCTAAGAAGGCAGCACTCTCTCTGATAAGATGAGGGTCACCACAGCTCTCAAGTCAAAGAACACACAGCTCATACTCCAGAAATCAACCTTGGCTAGCACTGCACAGATGATGCTAGAACACACAAACACTGGATGAAGGGAATCCCATTACAAGGCCCAAATCAGATACCTGCAGTGCTGAACTGCAGTGACGATATGGATAAAATAAAATCACTGGTTGCTCAACTGGGTTCTATTCTCAGGACCCACATGTAGCTCAGTCCAGTCCAGGAGAGCCAACACTCTCTTTTGGCCTCCTCAGGCACCAGGCACACACAAGGTGTACACACATGTACAATAAATAAATCTAAAAGAAATTTTTTTGAAGATAATAGTGCTGAAATTTATCTATTTATCAATCAGTCTTTTGGGCCATAAAATCACTGTCACTGAAGAAATGTAAAGAAAAGAAAGATAAAGACAGATTTAAGGAAAAAAATGAAAAAGACAAAAAAATTGGAAAGTAAAAAATTCAATAGTGTTTGATACATGATGGTAAACAAGGGAGAAGAAAATGTCACAGTAGGAGGTGACCAGTGTGAACCACTCTGAGGAACTAAAAATCAATCAAGTACTGATAGGTAGAACCTGCTGGGAAGACTGAAGACAGCTAAAAGGATAACTGGCTGACTGGTGGAAAGCTGATCTGAGGTACAAAGCAGTGCAGTCATGAAGACAGCAGGGAAGGGACCACACCCCACCTGATGTGGGCTAGTAGAAGGGTGACAATCTAAGGCAAATGCAACAGAGCAATGAGTACAACCCAGAGACTGCATGGGGAAGACATGGGACCCGTGACAGATGAGCAGGCTGACCCAGAAAGTTCTTAAGAGTTAAAAATTGCAAAAGGAAAAGTGGGCAATGTCAGGGACTAGGAATTCTTAATTTAAAATTGTAGCCAGGTGTGGTTGCACACGCCTTTAATTCCCACACATGGGAGGCAGAGGCAAGTAGATCTCTGTGAGCACAAGGCCAGCCTGGTCTACATATCAAATTCCAGGACTACACAGAGACCCTGTGTCAAAAAATAAACAACAGCAACAATAATAGTAATTAATAATGTGTGTGTGTGTACGTGCGCGTACATAGGATGTGTGTGTGTGAGCACACCCATGCAGACGTCAGTGATCACCTTAGGGATTGGTTCTCATCTACTCTAAGGCGAGATCTCTTTTGCTGTTGCCACTGTGCTGTATGCACCTGGCAGGCTGGCCTGCAGGCTTGCAGGGATCGTCCTTGCCATCTTCACACAAAGTGCTGAGTCCTGGGGACACCAACACAGGTCCATACCTGGGAATGGACTGCATGGCAATTATTCACCCTAGCCAAAATTGGTTTTTTTTAGTGAAACAATTCTGAGTAACTTTCTCTAGGATGTTGTCAAGATTAGGTTGGCAGCTGAAGTATTACTAAAAATGTCTCATCACATTTCAGCTTCTCTGAGTTGGGTGGTATACTGAAAACCCAGAAAGATGAGAATACCTTTAAAATCCTACAAATTCCTCAATTACTAGGAAAAAGTCAAGAAAGGGTCTGGAATGCTGGAGCTGTAACATGGGCTAGTAGGCATATATCTCACAGGCTAACAGTGGCTAAGATGCCGCAATAATGAATGGAAGGCAGAGGAAATGAGTACCCACTCCATGAGTGGACAGTTTGAACAGGGGCGGGCCCTTCCACCATGATGAGCAGATCGAGAGCGCAATCCCCCGTGTAAGCATTCATACCAGGCCGGAAGTCATGACCCCACTGACTGCAGCAATGCACTTCATCCACTGCGACTCCAGTCAGTCTCCCCGCTTCATAGGCTTTCTCCAGTCTTGACATGAACATCTTGCTTTTTGCAATTTTCTCAGGAGTCACATAAATCAGCTTTAACTCGGAGTTTTTATTCACCATTTCAGCATGCACCCATTTTATATGTTCCTATTAAAGACAAAATAGAAACTATCAGAGTAGAGTCAAGTTGGCGGACCATGATACTAAGTGAGAAGTCGGTGTTCATTACTACAAAGCAACAGAGGAGCAACAGCCCGGGGCTCTTCCAGAAGCAGATGCTCGCTCACAAAGCAGAAGCCACACCCCCGGGTAAGCTCTGTGGCAGCTGTGCAAGCAGTGTCCTAGTGACTCACAGCCAGAGTGCTGAAGATAAAAACCAGCCACTTGGCAAAAAAAGGAAGAAACGTGAATGTGTCAAGATTCTCAATAAACAATGTGTATAATTTTAAATTGTTAATAATAAAACCCAAAATGTGAACCAAATACAGTAGCTGTGGCCATAATGGTAGGTTTTACAAATTCACTCATTAATTTATAATTTTACACCCATGAACAAAACTATTTAGCTGTTTTAATTATTGCTAATTTAATCAAGTTATATTTAAATACCCATTTAAATATGTAGGCTCTTGGGTACACTTACCATTAAACATTTTAAGTATTAATATTTTAATCAGAATGCTAAGTGTTGCACGGTGCTTTCTTTTTTCTCTTCATTAGAGATATGTACAGGGGCCAACAAGATGGTTCCGCAGGCAAGGGAGCCTACTGCCAACCTGCCAACCTGAGTTCAAGTCTCAGGGAGAGTCCATATGGTAGAAGGAGAAAGTGACTTCTGCAAGTTGTCCTCGGACCTCCACCTGTGCATACACTGTGGCATGCTCATGCCCTACCCCACTGACACACAAATAAGTATAACAAGGCAAAACAACAATAAGAGTTACACACTAAAAAATTTACAATTAAAACATGAGGCCTGGGATTTGATTTGTTCACATGACTAAATCAAAGGGTTAAGGGTATAGATGGAGAATGGCATAAAGAATTCCATAACAGAATTTATAAGAAACAGCCTGTAAGTGGTCTGTCGTGCAGATAATGTAAGATAGGCCATCCCCACACACATATGTGCTCTTAGTAACTCAAATTCTGTATTAAAATAGATTGCACAATTAAAGGTTTTTCCTTGCTATTTGTGTGTGTGTGTGTGTGTGTGTGTGTGTGTGTGTGTGTGTGTGTGTGTGGTGTGTATGTACATATGTACATGTTTACATGGAGTCAACATCAGAGGTCAGAGTGAACTTTCTTCCTTTATATGCCCCACCTTATTTTTTTCAGATACAATCTCTCACTGAGCCATGACCTCATCAATTAAACCAGGCTGGCTGGTCGGCAAGCTGCAGGGAGCTTCCTGTCTTTACCTCCCCAGCTCCAGGAAAAAGGTCGGAGCCACTACTGTCTAGTTTGCACATAGGTCCAAAATTAAACTCAGGTTGCCTTCATGCTGCAAGCTCTGTACGTAAGGAACCATCGCCCCAGTCCCGCCTTGCTTTTATACTACATAACAAAACATGTTAGCAAATGCTTCCTCTGAAGTGCTAGACAGGAGAAAGCTGCCATGTGGAATGCAGTCTCCATGAGCACTAAGCTCTAGTTGCTGTGGGACTGAAGCAGTACCTAAGAGAATAAGCTTGCTGCTTCCAACACGTTTACTATGGACATGGAACCCAAACTCGATGACTTCATGTGTCATAAGATACTGAAGCTTTTCATGGTTTGTGGTTTTTATCTTTATAAGTAAAAACAGGCATTGTTACAAAACTAGATAGTGTCTAATACTAGGCTGTGAGCAGAAGCCCGAGGCTCCTGACAAGAGTATTTAGGGTTTATACCTTACCAGCAATGCAAATGCAGGTGAGACAGCCACACCAGTTAAGACTTTACGTCTGAAAATGCAAACCACACTTCCATACCTTAGAGCTAGAAGCATTCAACATAGTAGCTGAAATTCCCAACTGGGTCAGAACCATCAGCTGATCTTCCATAAGAGAGATGAGTGGGCAAATCACAAGTGTAAAACCTAAAAGAGAAAAACAAACCAAAACCTACTTTCAACTCTTCTCTCCCACCACAATGTGCTAAAGTGGTCACTTCTGCGCCTTGCAGGCCCTTTCTATTATTCAGGCAGTTGCCAGTGCAGATTTATCAATTCAAGTCATAAGGGAGATGGGCAAAATACATGACCAAATGCTATCAATGTAAGGCAAGTAAATAAAATAGAAGAAGAATCACTGCACTGGGGAGAAGGCTTGGCAGTTAAGGACTGAGTCTCCCACAGGACCAGGATTCAGTTCCCAGCACATGGTGGGTGGTTCACAACCATCTGTAACTAGTTTCAGGAGATCCAACGCCTCTTCTGAGCTCGGGCATGTGGACACATATGTACTCTCACACACATTAAAACTCAAGTAATAAGTGCTTTTTAAAAGGAAACATCAATTTCTACCTTTTATTCTATAGAAACACGTTTACTTTTTTTTAATTTGTTACCCTCTTTAACAACCAGTATAGAAAATCCCAATGAAATACACCAGGCCTAGTGACTGAAGGAACTCTTCATGTGCAAGCTGCTGTGTGTGCTGAAGTGACAGACGGTTACGGCCCTACTCTGTTCCTCAGTCACCTGGTAGGGGAGAGTAAGATTTAAATATGCTGACTCACGCACGCTGGCACCTTAACAGGACTCTTGCCCTGTCTGTTACTCTTTCCCTTTCCCACATTTTCACCTTCTTCCTCATGAGGGACAGGCACTCAATACACTTAAACACGGTCATGTCCTCATCTGCCAAGATACCTACAGTGAACTGAATCCTTGGCCCTGAAATCCTTGTTGGAACCTAATACACACTGGGATGGTGTGAAGAGCACAGTCTTTGGGGAAGAGAGTAAGCCAGGAAGGGTGAGGCCTGGGATCAATGTCTCAATAAACAAGGATCAAGGGACTGGTCCTATGGTATGAGGATGCAGCAAGAAAGGGCCACATCTGAGGAACAGGTCCATTCTAGACATCAAATCTGCTGCCACCTTGGTCTGGGCCTCCAAGGGCTCCAGAACTGTGAGTGATAAGCTTTAGTTACTTATAAATTACCCAGTCTAAGTGTGTTAGAGCACACCAGACAGACTGATGCTGCTCTCCTTTCCTAACAGCCATCCTTTCCAGAGCACCCACCCTCAGAAGCTCGGCTTCCGGTCACTCACCACCACATCTGCTATCTGAGTCCCATGCCAGCTCTACCTAAATTCATAGCCAAGGTCAAAGACTATTTCCAGCCTCTGACCTAATTTTCAGGCTGGTTTTGTGTGACCTTCTACCAGCAGCCGGGAGAAGTCAATGCCCCTCCACCTCTCTTCCCCCTCAGCTAATCACAGCATGCTCTCCTGGGTATCCTCGGCTAATCACAGCATGCTCTCCTGGGTGTCCTCCTGCGCTTGTCATTCTCAGCTTTCTGCAATTCCTCCTTCTCTTGGCTTCAGGTGTCATTCAGAGCCCTCCTCTCTCCCATGCCACTTGGGAGGACACAGTTCACTCTGGTGGGTTCAGAGGCATTTGCATAGGGCAGGCTAGCTCACCTGGCCCAGAGCTATCTCACCCCATGCTTCTCCCCACTGTAGCCCACCTGAATGCCCATAAGCACTGTGAATTCTCTATGCCCAACCCTGACTTTACCATTTCTCTCTGTCTCACATAAGCTCTTTCTCCCGTGTAGCCACGGTAGTAAATATCTGCTACTAATAACAACTGGGATGAAAACTGTCTGGTGAGGCTTAAGTCGCCTCAACTGCTGCCACTTCTTACTGTACATACCGTCTGAGCACAGCGCTGGCAGCTGGTAGCATAAGCTCTTCCCTCCTCCCGTGGGCATGACAAGAAAGATATCCCTTCTATCCATGATGACATTGATCGTTTCCAGCTGCAGAGGTCTGAACTTTTGCAGTTTAAAAACATTTTGCAGCACATCTTTTACCTTTTCGGACCAAGGAAAATCTAGAAAGAGTAATATAAACACTTACATTATTGTCAATAACTGAAAATTAGCACGCATGAAGGAGGGCAGTGCTCAGCTACGCACAGGAAGGACAGTCAGTGGTGACTAAGGAGTTCACAGAGCTGAAATGTCAAGCATGAATGACCATAATTAAACTCTAGGCTCTGGGTGTAAATGTTTTACATTTAGAGACCAGTACTAAAAAATAATCTCCACACATATACAAAGTTATAATTTCCTGAAATATTTCATTAAATTTAATAATAAATGTTTTGCATCATATATGGGTGTTTGTATACATTTATGTCTGTATACCATGTGAGTGCTTGACGTTTCAGAGACTAGACAGGACAAGGTGTTATATACCCTAGAACTGGAATTACAGAAGGCTGTGAGCCACCATGTAAGCACTGGGAACCAAATCCAACAATCAGTGCTCTTAACCATGGAGCCATCTTGCTAGTCCTTCATTCAAGATTTTAAATTAAGGATGGTTTGTTCTGGGCTGGGTGTGGCAGCACATGCATTTAATCCAGGCATTCAGTAAGCAATTAGATCTCTGTGAGTTGGAGGCCAAACTGGTCTACATGAGTTTCAGAACAGTACAGGTTAAAGACTGAGTCTCAGAAAGAAAAAAACAACAACAATAACAACAACAACAACAAAAACAAAACAAGGGGCAGGGTCTGTTCACCATGGCAAAGGGTAGGGTTTGGCTAACTTTTTGTTTTAGTTAATGCTTAAAAATTTAGCTGATATCCTATTCATTTTTGACAGACATTGACGTTTGCTACTAAGACCATATGCAAAGAAAATAAAACCCCAAATTTCAAGTTTACATATAAAATATTAAAGCACACGAATAAAGAATAACTGCTTGCAAGCTCCCCGTGCCAGACAACTTCATCTCTGGGCACACACTGATCCACAGAGTTCTAGAGTTCATTCTAGATTAAAGCAATCAGAAGGCAGGAGACTGGCAAACCTTCTTTATTCCACGCAGCTGGTGACGCGTCAGAGTCGCCGCTCGCCTCGGCAGCAGAGTCCTCTAAGCACTGCTTGATCTTCCTTGTCAGGGCTGACTTTCTCTGAATGAGCTCTTGCTGCCTCTCTGTAAGTTCTTGAATCTGGATGTCAATTGCATGGAGCTCACTGGTTACGGATTCCAGGTCCTGTGTTAAAGCTGGGGAGAGGAGACAGAATGAACAGTGTGAGCTTCCCTATTGGTTTCTGGAAATTCCTCTGCCTAAACTATAAGCCTAAAAGTACGGGAGCAGAGGGCTAAGAACATGTTCTGGAGTCACAGAGACCTGGGATTGGTTCTCTTCCCAACTAAATGATCTCAGCAAAACACCAGCCAACATTTCTAAGCCCCTTCTACTAAATGTCCATAATATGCACTTACTGAGACCAAAGTACTGTTGGGAACATTCAGCGGTTCAACACAGGGAGTTCTTGATGGGCCCTGGTCAGAAGCTCAACGTGTAATAAATGACAGCTGCCATCTCAGCATGCCACACAGAACTGGTCTAACAGCCTCCTAAATCTCTGCACACACGCCTGGCGACTGAACCACTGCCTCACGAGCGCCTCCACGTTTGGACTGCTGCAGTGCACGATCACAGCCTGCCCATCGTCACAAGCAAGTTGATGGGATGTGTGAAATGACCAACAGTGCTATGAAAACCTGCTCTGCAATACCATGGCTACAAACTTAGGAAGTCTCAGGGTGCACTTCCACTAGTCAGGTACTGACTCAAACATCAAATCACAGTGAGGCTCTGTGTGATACCAAATCAAGGGGAGTGAGGGACATTTTAAAGCTACTGGTATCCATGTGCTGAGCAATCAGTGTAGTTGGGTGCCTCTTCCTGGGATGAAATCTTGTGGTTATGATCTGAAGGGTAGAAACGAGGCAGCCACCAGGTTCTCAGGAGCCAGGCATGCGGACAGGGGCTCCTGAATCTCATGTCAGGGATCTGCTGGTGCCCCTCGTTCCCATGGCTCAGAAGCCAGCTCCTGCAGTACCTGCTGCAACTTCTGTGTTCCTGGAAATTGTGCAGTAGGTTTGTTTGCAAATTTATGTAACCGGGTCTTGGCTCTTCAGCAGGACACAACATCTGGACGTGACAACACACTGATGCAAGTCTCAGTGAGCGAGCATCACATGAATCCTCCTGAGTTCCAGCTTACCCTACAGGATGCAGCCCACCCATGCAGGTCTGAGCACAGCCTTACCTTCCCATGCTCTGTACCCACAGCCTTTCCTCACTGTTGTCACAGCTAACCAGGCACCACAACCTACCTAACTCCCACAATCACACACACCATGTTACAGTTGTTATTGTTATTTTATCTCTGCAGTGCTGCACCTAGGACCTCAGGTAGACCACACAATCATTCCACCCCTAACCTACAGCCCAAGTCTTCTTTGTATTCTGAGAAAGGTCTCACTGACATAACCAGGCTGGCCTTGAACTTATTTTTTTTTTTTTTTAAAGATTTCTTTATTTATTATGTGTAAGAACACTGTAGCTGTCTTCAGACACCCCAGAAAAGGGCATCAGATCTCATTACGGATGGTTGTGAGCCACCATGTGGTTGCTGGGATTTGAACTCAGGACCTTCGGAAGAGCAGTCAGTGCTCCTAACTGCTGAGTCATCTCTCCAGCCCCCGGCCTTGAACTTATAATCCCCCTCACTCAGCTCGGAAATTACAGATGTGTGTCATCACACCTAGCTGCCCACATTTCTACAGATACTTATTACCTTCCTTCTGAAATCAGCTGTGGCTAGTCCCAAGTCTTCCAAGAAACTAAGTTACTGTGTTACCTGTGCTTCCTACCATTAGCACATCAATTCGTAAGACACACTGCCCGGACCACAATGGAGGCAGCTTATGAAAAGGTGAGCTCAAGCAAGTTCTAAGTGAAGACAAGAACAAAGGGTACAAGCCTATCTTGTCCCCTCACCATCCTCATGACCCTAGGACCTCTCAGGGAGCTCCTTACACCTAGACTCTTATTAGACTGAGGAAGAAAAACAATCCGGTCTCAACTTGGAGAAGATTGTGTGACAGACATGCTGGCTCGGTCTGAAAACAAACAGGATGATTGCAGGGAGCCCTGAACAACAAATCAGAGAGTTCTAGCTTGCAGTTCCTCTGTCCGTGCTTCTTGCTTCTCACAGTGCCTTGGGTACAAATCCATACTGATCCACTGCCTGGGATAAACTGGCAGCATGGTTAGGGTTAAGCAGAGAGAAATCCTGGAAAAGTGACATAGGGTCTGGGGAGCAGCACTGTGTAGGAAATCCACATGGGCATAACTGTGAAGTTACTTGTGTCCTCTGTGAAGGCCCACTAATAATAATAAAGAAAATGCTAATTCATCAAGTGGACGAAACCATCTGGGTATCAGCCAAGCCCATTCTTGTACAAGGGCAAAAACAAGCTGCCTGTCTCACATCACCAACATCCACTTGCTGAGATGAATCTGCTCAGCGTCCGGCTTAGAGACAGCACATACTCATTGAGTCTCTGTGGCATCATTCTTAAGAGGAAGACCAGATGGCTGGCAGCAAGTTGACAAGACACTGGAACTGTCTGTAATGCAAGTATCTCACTCAGCTAGACACTCTGCACATGGCCTTGCCTTCCCTGAAATCCTCTGTGAGATCCATTATACTTCATTTACAAAATGCCTTATGGACCATATCCATATTTTGCACAAGCTACTTCAAAGCACAGCATATGAAATTCTAGGGAATTCAGTGATCAAATCATGTCCCCCAATATTTAGAAGTAGCTATCCTGAGAGAATAACAAAAAGTCATTTCAAAAAATCATTTAAAGGGTGGAATAGTCAGTACAAACCCGCGCGCGCGCGCACGCACACACGCACGCACGCACACACACACACACACACACACACACACACACACACACACACACACACACACAGACATAGTCTGCTCCACATCAGTGAGTACTGATACCTCTCCTGTAGCCTCAATTCACAACATTAGAAAGCAGTGGCTCCTCCTACTCTTGAGCAACCTTGAGTGAGCTACTAGTTAAACTGCCTCTCAAACTTCAGATGCTGCTGGTTTTGAGGATCTAGGTATCAAGGAGAAGATGCTTCTACCAAGGAAAAGACAGAGGCTCAAAAAATGGAAGCCAATGGTCTGCACTTGGACACTAGGAAATCAACAATCAAGAGGCAGCTGAGCTAGGGAAAGTGACTGTGACTACTAAGGGGAAGTTGGGTTGCTACCATACTGTCTGGAACAGGTGTCGATGGGGCACCTCTCACCATCCCTGTATATTTCTTTTTTTGTTTTTTTGTTTGTTTGTTTGTTTGTTTTATTGTTTTTTCGAGACAGGGTTTCTCTGTGTAGCCCTGGCTGTCCTGGAACTCACTCTGTAGACCAGGCTGGCCTCGAACTCAGAAATCCGCCTGCCTCTGACTCCCAAGTGCTGGGATTAAAGGCGTGCACCACCACCGTCTGGCCTCCGTATATTTCTATGATTAAGCTATTACACAGTGACAATGGCAACTCTAATAAGCACACCAGTGAGGAAAGTCTTCACATAGAAACAAACCAGAAAACAGCTCACATAGGAAGCTGGAGAAGTCAGCTCTGAACACCAACTCTAACCACTGACCACCAAGAGTAAGACCTGCACACCATGTCTTTCTTCTCTTTGTGATTTGCCTATTGTCCATGCTGTGGCTTTCTGGTTTTGGTTCTTAGTTCCTCTCCTATTACTCAAACACCTAACATAAAATACTAATAGTTAACCTCCTATGTCCTGTTATGACTGAGATGAATAAAGGCAATCTGTGATCTCTCTGGGAGGCTGTACAAGGGAGGGTGCCATAGCAGAAGCATGACTGCACCACTGCCTTCATTTGTAAGTTAAGTAAGACAGAGGCCAAGGGGTGGGGTCTGTGCTGTGCTGCCTTAGCTAGGGGGGAACCATGTTGCCCAGCATCCCCTCTAGGCAGTGCTACAGAACTGGACCTTAGAACTGAAACAGAAAACCTTTCTTTCTGCATCTACATATCTAGATCAGTGTCAGATCAGGGCTAATCACCTTCCTGACATGGAATGCTGTGAGATAACCTCAGGAAAGCAGCAGGGCCTGCAGAGCCTGTTCTCCTTAGTTCTCTGAACCTATAGCCAGGCTGTGTGCAAGAACAGCAGCTCTGTGACAGTCTCCTCCTTCTTCCAAACTGTGTGAGAGCTGAGAAGTGGGTCATGTGATAAAAACTAGCAGTCTATCTTCAGAGAGAGTATTTTGCCTTTGCTCTCCGATGTTCTAGATCTCTTCTCAGTCTGCATGCCTTTCAGTCACCTCAGATCTAATGCCATATACACAGACAACATAGAAAGAGGGCTTAACTACTTCCCAGTCAAGTAAGGGTTAATCACTGCAGTAAATCCTTTCAACAGCCTTGGCACTTCTGCTTCTCTGATCAAATTCTGCCTGATCCAGGTGTTAGTGTCAACCCATGCAACAAAGCCAGCACTAGTGACCCCTACAAAGTCCTGATGAACAAGAATGTATGAAAATTTGTGTGCTAAGACATTACTCAAAATGATATTATTTCTAAAGCTAGCCTCTACGAAACAGGTCACAGGTGGTGAGAGTAAGCACTCAGTGAATAAATAAAGGAGACCACAGCCAAGAGCACGGGGCACACCGCTGCTACCCCATCCCAAGAGCATGTTAGGGAGAGGGGGTCACACACCAGGGTTCCTAAGTTTGTGGTTCATGTGTAGATATTCTAACAATGTTCTAAGCTGAAATTAACAAAGGGTTTCCTCCTATCAAATACAAAGCAACAAACCAAAGGCAATTTCAGAGGGTACTTCAAGTATAGATCAACAAATGGGTAGAATAGTAGGCAAAATAGACTAACTTCTTAAAATGGATTCGCTCCATTATTTGATTAGCTTTAAATCATAGCCCATTGGGAGAGCTTAAGTCAGGGTAGGTAAAATAAGATGTGAAATCCAACTGCACCCGCACTATACCTGGGTTCTGTAGCACCAGTTAGTCTCATCTTGACAGAGAAGTAAAGACTATTTGTGTAAAGATCTAAACAAATTATTACTACTGATTACCAACCTGCAGGATATGAGAACAGACACAGCCAACACATACACTTAGGCAACCTGTAACATTGTATGCTTGTTTGTGTGGTGTGTGGTGGTGAAAAATCCTTCTGAGTGTTTTTCTAAAGAGAACTCAATCCTGTTTCCCAACTGGTAGGGTAGTGTACCAGCCGGTTTTGTGTCAACCTGACACAAGCTGGAGTTATCACAGAGAAAGGAATTTCAGTTGAGGAAATGCTTCCATGAGATCCAGCGGTAAGGTATTTTCTCAATTAGTGATCAAGGGGGGAGGGCCCCTTGTGGGTGGTGCCATCCCTTGGCTGGTAGTCTTGGGTTCTATAAGAATCCAAGCTGAGCAAGTCAGGAGAATCAAGCCAGTAAATAACATCCCTCCATGGCCTCTGCATCAGCTCCTGCTTCCTGCCCTGCTTGAGTTCCAGTCCTGACTTCCTTTAGTGATGAACAGCAATGTGGAAGAGTAAGCTCAATAAACCTTTTTCTCCCCAACTTGCTTCTTGGTCATGATGTTTGCACAGGAATAGAAACCCTGACTAAGATAGGTAGCATGCAGCAGGCCATAACTACTACACCCCAGAAAAGACTGGAGAAGCTGCAATGGAGGGAAACACATCAACATACTGAGTGCTGACCTGGGGAAGGTCAACAATGGAGTAACTGCTTCTGCGGGCTTAAGGCACTAAGTACTCAGAGAGCCATTAAGATTTAGATCCCAATGTAGCACTTTTTATGTTATGAGAGGGGGGGAGCACACAAAAGGTCAAATATGTCAGGTCAGTTTAAAACAATGTCACACATTTCAGGCGTGTAAGGGGGAAGGGGGGGAACATGAATGTAAAATGAATAAATAAATGAAAAAAATAAAACCCATTAAATCATAAAAATTTTAGTACCACATCTGGAGTATATATTTGTTTTTTCAAATCACATTCCAAAAATCAAATCATTAAAAATGTGGTTGAAAACTAAGAAAGCTGGTGCTAATTAGTGTTCATATTAACTGGTGCGGTGTGGTTATGAGTGATTTATATTTTCTTCTTTGATGTTCTCAGTCTCCTAGATATCAATCAAAAGCATTCTCAGAGCCCTCACGCGCTGCTGACGGGAATGTAAATAATGCAGCCACTGTTCAAAACAGCAGCAGCTCCTCGAAACATTAAACACAAAATTACCATTTCATCAGCAGGTCCAATTCTACGTATGCACTCAAAAGAACTAAAGAGATGGCCAGTAAGAGGTGATGTTTGCTGCGCCTGCCTGATGGCCTGAGTTCCGGCCCTAGAATCCATAGTGGGAAGAGAACTGACTCTGCCCTCTCTACAGATGCTGTGGCACACACACAACCATATTCACACACACACATACACACACACACACACACACACACACACACACACAAGCGCGCACACACACTGCACGCACACTTACAAATCCAAGTTGTCAAATTTGGTTTAAAAAAAAAACAATAAAACGAACTATTCAACAACAGATAAATAGACAAACAAAATAGCACAGCGCATTACATACAATGGAACATCATTGGCATTAAAGGGGAAAAAATACTTTATACGTTGACACGTACTACCTTGTAGACATTATGCCATATGAGGTTAGACAAACACCCCTGTGTATAACGTCTCTAAACAGGTCAAGTTCAGAGAGAGGAAGGAATTACGAGGAGTTTTATGGACCAATACCAATCTGGGTGGTGAGAAGGTTCTGGAGATGGACAGCAGTGGCAGTTGCACAGGGCAGATGCTCTGATCACTCATGGCTTGTCTGTTCACTACTATTCACAAGGAACATTCTGTTGTGCATATTAATAAAGTAGCTTTAAAAAATCATCTCTAGAGTCAAGACTTTTCTAACTTTTTAAATCAAAAGAGCAAATCAAAGTAGAAAAACAGTAATATACAAGGAATAACTGCATCCACTGACCTGAGACGAAAGCCATTCTAAATCTGAACCGGAGATCCAAACGTCCTTCTAAAGTGAAAGAACAAACATGATAGCATATCTATCAGCAGTACTGTTGAGGTCGGCAGAGGTCCTGTTAGCATGCACAGGCACTAGGGACTAGGCAAAACAGGCATCTTCAGGGCAGATTCCTGTGCAACACACTTCCAAAGTCTCCAGTACGATCAGCTAACTGTTGTGGTGTGCACTGAGTATGTGGAGGAATGGCGCCTTCCCAATGTGTCTGCCTGAATGAGTATGACCACTCATCCCAACCATTCCTCTCCCCTCCTCTGTTCCTGGACAGCAGCATTTTCAAAACGACTTCGTTCTCCTTGCCTCCTGATGGCAACCCATCTTTCTCCACTCTCCTATGTCTTAGCTCTGCCTGCTTTGCCTTTTGGCTGTAGCATGTTCGGCTACACAGGGTCATGAGTTTAATCTCCAGCACCACAAAACAAAAACCAAACAAAACGATGTTTGAAAGTGTGTTGTATTTTGCTTAATTATATATTCTTGCTAAATCTAAGAGTGCTCTCCAAAGACAGATTCCGAACCCATCTATTCTCACTTGGACTGTTTCCTTTATCGAATTTGTACCCTTCCTGTACAAGGCTGTTAAGACAGGTAAGTCTTGATTAAAGAGTAAGAACAAAACTAACGGACATTTAAGGATGGGTTTGTCAAGGCTCCTCCTTCTTCATGTATGAGAGCATCTCTTATCACTTCCTAGAGTGATAATATTCCGTCTATGGACTGTAAGATCCTCTGTCAGGGCAGAGGATTGATTCTCTTCACTTTTGTAAACAGCCTAGCAAAATGCGTTTCCCAGAACTTGAAAACAGGCACGCTCTCTTCGCTTAGGAGAGATACGGTCTAAGTCCATTTCCTCCCACTATTTCAAATATTTTTTTTTTTTTTGGACTTTGCTGCCAAAAACCTGCCCCTTGCCCAAATTAGGTAACTTCACAGCAAAAGATATCTCAGCATGAAATACATCCAAGAACCAATTAAGTTACGAAGAGGTCAGTCAAAAGCATGAACCAGGTCCGCGGTTATCAAAGCGGGAGGAAAACGCACGCTAACCCTGAGCGCATCCCTCCACCCCGCCGGCTCCACAAGAGGAGGCAGAAGCGCATGCTGCGGCGACCAGGACTCCTGATAGCGACGGCAGAGTCGACGCCCGGCTCCTATCCGCCCGGCAGACAGTCGCGGCCCCACGCGCCGGAACCGGCGCCGCCAC
The DNA here is from genome assembly GCA_028551405.1 of Uromys caudimaculatus. Lineage (NCBI taxonomy): Eukaryota > Metazoa > Chordata > Mammalia > Rodentia > Muridae > Uromys > Uromys caudimaculatus. The sequence goes on along the minus strand of CM052700.1, from coordinate 6,911,302 downwards.
GAACCTGTCAGCCGCTCCGCGCGTAAAAATCTTCCCGCCGCCCGGCCCGCAGCGCCCTCCCTTCCGGATCAGCCCCCTCCACCAATCACAAGCCACAGCCTTCTCTGATTGGCTGTATGATGCGGCGTCCGGGCGCACATTCGAACAAGAGCGCATGCCATTGGCCATGCCGCAGCCAATGGAGAGCAGCCTTGCGGCCCGGCGGCGGCGGCTGCGTGTTTCCGGAAGACGTGGCGGCACGGGCCCGGGCGGCGTCGCCGAGACTGTTCTCCGTACTAGGCTTCGCAGCGTGGGCCCTGAGGCACCGCGGTCCTCGCCGCCGCCGCCATGATCTCCCTCACGGATACGCAGAGTAAGCGCTGCCGGGTCCCCGCGTTGGCCGGTGCTCCCGCCGCAGCCTCTGCTCCTCCCCACAATGAATGGAGTGAGCGCGGCGTGGGGCGGCGGCCCACGGGAGGGAGGGGGCCGCGACGGGAGGACCGCCGACCTGCCACGGCTCAAGTGGCGCCGCCGCCTTCGCCCCTGTGACACCCTTGCTCTGTCCCACTGAACCGCCCCTGGACCAAGTTTCCGGGGTGGCGGGAATGGGACTGTCCGCCTGCGCCTAGGCTCTTGCAAGGCTGGGGTTGCTGGGGGCGTAGAGAGCGGTGATCAGACACTACTGTTACCAACCTACCCAAAATTCCCTTGCAAGACCTTTGGTTTTCCGCCCGTTTAAGTTTCAACCAAGTTTACTAATTTTAAAGTCACTTGGTGCGCAGAGCATTGACGCTGTTGTTTTAGATTTCTGAGTTAGAAGTCAGGATTACACTGTAGGTAAATGAGGCTGGCCTTGAGCTCATTGTATCAGGGCTAGCTAGCCTCCCCACTTGTAATCCTTCTGCCTCAGTCTCTAAAGTTCTGAGATTACAAGCATGAACGACCCTGCTTGTCTCTACAGGTAAAGGATTTCTTTATTAATGTTGTATACTGTACTTTGAGGCGTGTTTTATTTTAGCGTCCGTTTCTGCCTATCTCATCATTCTGATCAGCTTTGCAGTCTTGCCTTTTTTTGTGGCCCCAGAGATTAGAGCATCCCAGCCAAGTGCTGTACAGATTAGCTGAGCTTTACCCCTGGCTCCATCGTTTTCACTGTGACTTTTCCATTTTTCTACCTTTTCCTGTCAATCTTAATTTTTTTTTTTTTCTATTTACGAATCTACCCAAGCGGTTTACGTTGTAAAGATATTTTTATGGGTATGGCATCTTTTGCCTCACTTTTGCTCATTGCCATGGACTTTGTTTCTTCAAACTCTCTAGTCACCTTAGATTGTCAAGAGTCTAACATCCCACTGAAGTGAAACAAAAACCTTCCTTGAAGTTATTCTCAAGTGGAGTTTGAGTATTTAAATTGAAGTCATGGCACACTGGAATGTCACAGAACCTTTATGTATCCCTCCACACTCTGGCAGTCTACTCTGTGTCTGACTGTGTACTGACTGTACAGCTAATACCTTCTCTAGCCCATGGGTATTGTCTGTTGATTCAGTCAGACTCATTTGGCTCTAGTAAGAAACAAAAGTGTCCTTTCTTCCCTACTGTCACTACTAACAGTCCGGTAAACGTGGTTCAGTGTGCTGCACTTACATACATAAGAGTGATCTTAATTATTTTTAATGTATTCTTTAACATGCATGTGGAGGCCAGAGCTGTAGTTACAGATGGTTCTTAGCTGCCTGATGTGGGTGCTGGAAACCACCTCGGATCCTCCGGAAGAGCAGTTTTTATTACTTTACATGTGTAATTCTTACACGAGCATGGGAAGGCAGACGTGGACCATTTATGAATTAGAACATGTAAGACATTCAGTTACACACAAAGGCAGAAAAAGCCATGGTCCTGGGATTACTGGTTCAGAAGCCTTTGTTCTTTTCACTGTAGTACTAGCTTCTGAGGAGACTTGATGTAAACATTCACATCTTGAGATGGTATAAGTCTGTAGTATATAAATTACCCTGTGCACAGGGCGGAGAATGTCACTCTTCAACAAAACTAACACAGTGAGGAATTGGATTCTGGACAAAAGAAGCTGTTTTCCCTGATTTTACCATATTTCTTGGTATGGTGAAATTCTATGGTGTTCACTTGTTAGTGTCTGAGGTGAGATGGTGAGTTACAGCCAGGGTTAGGGAACCAGAGCTTGTCAAATTCAGATTGTATCTGTGTGCTGACTGCGGGGTTGAACCAGCAGCATCCCAGAAAGGTACCGGCATGAGTCATGCCTTTCAGACGTGAGGCTGATCAAGCTCTGCTCAGAGTCGGGTGGGTGACAGTTCGTGATTGGCTTAAGATACGATAATGCACTTTCCCCATCCAGCAGGGCCTAAAGAAATGCCAAGATTTACTCAGGGAGATGAAATGGGGACAGCTTCCATCTTACATCTGGATTGTCACATTAAGTAAAATGCTGCTGTGGTATTTGTTTTACTTAGTTGAACTCTTCTGTTTCTTAAAGGGCGTGATGAGGAAGGCAGGGCTGCTCTCAGTCCTTGAAGGTGTCCCCATCACTAAAATGTCAGCTGTGATTGACAATGGGCTAAACTGGTCTTTCTTTATAAAATTTCTTCAGTGGGCCTTTTCTTTATGTTAGCTGATATCTCAGATTGCTTTTATCAAGCTTTATTTTTTTATGGGCAGAAAAAAATAAAGATAGATTATGTTTTCCCAAGTATGATCCAGGCAGAAAGATCACTGCAGCATCTTTGAAGCCTTTTGACTTCAGAGAACTTGCAGATGGGTAAGGACAGGGACAAAGGAAAAGGTGCAAATGAGAAAGGGGTGTGACCCATTTCATGGGGGATTCCTGGCAGCATTGGACTAGAGCCAATGTGGCAAAAAAGTCCACACAGGCAGCTGTCCTGTTCTGACCTACACACTTCAGGAATCATGGCTGTAGTAGGATTGTGGAATGAGAAGACTGGGTCTGGAGTCTACCTGCTGCCTGTGTCGTGGCTGCTTCCCACACTAATGCTTAGATACAGCAACCAGGAATGGGCTACTCATGGGAAACTTGGGCCTCTGTTGCTACTGGGTGCCTCAGCACTCTGTTAAAGGAGTCATGAAGCTCTGCAGGCACCGAGCTGTCAAGAGCTTCATGGGGTGTCTTTTCCACTGCAACTAACTCTTAAAAGGTCTGGAACCTACTGCTCATTCCAGTACCCTTGAGTTTAATAAGGATGTGTTTTAACTGTAGGTTAAAAATACTTATAATGGTTAAAATAGACTAGATACTTAACCATAGTTTGATTTGGTGCAGCTTAAATCTCCTCTCTAAATGTTATCTTCCACCCGTAAAGTGATATGATGCTGACTACAGTCCGGTGATACCGGGAGGATTGTATATTGCATATTCTCTGGAAAGTACTTCATGGTGCCTGACTCCTGACAAGTTCTCAGTGCATAAGAACTATTTCCATATAGTTTTCTTCCTTTATTTTTAAACTTGAGGAATGTTCTTACTTGGTGTGTGTGTGTGTGTGTGTGTGTGTGTGTGTGTGTGTGTTTTGCCAGATTGACATTGCATGTCTTGTTCACTCATTCTCCATCATACATATGAATGACAGGGTCTCCTTTGGCTGGACTGCCTGGCCAATGAGCTTCAAAATCCCCATGTCAGCCTCACCAAGTGGGGGATTCCGGGCATGAAGCACCATGTCTGCCTTTTATGTCAACACTGGGGATCTGAGTCCGGGCCTCATGCTTCCCAGCAAGCTCACCCCAGCTTGGCTTCCAGCATCCTAAGTGAACATCTTCGATGTTGCATCATACAGATCATTTGTAAACTAGAAGGTAGTCACATTCAGATGACTAGGCTGGTAGGATTGGCTCCTAAGTGCTAGTTACTTAAGAGAGTTTCACTTCCTCCTTCCTCTATATTTTTCTCTAGGAAACTAGAGTCTAGCACCTAAATAATTGTTTTAGGAAATGCTCTTGAAACATTTGAGCAAGAAAGTATTCCTTTGATATTTGCATCTCAAATACATTTAAATTAGAATGGTGGTAGACAGGCTTGTAAATTCTTTCAGACTAATTTTAGAATCAAAATGGAAGATAGTATCCAAAAAAAGGGAAAATAATAACAGGTCAAAAAACAACAATTCCTTTTAAAAAAAAAAAAAAGGCAAACTGTCCCCTAACAGCTCAAACAGCGTGACTGAGACAGTGTGGCTGCTGTTAACACAGTGTGGCTGGCCTCCTACAAAAGGTAAGGCCTAGGGATCACAAGGCCAGTACAGCACTTTTATGCAGGATAGGCTTCATTAAACTGTGCCCACCACTGTATTCAGTACCTATTGCAGCCCTTGGTCTCTCACAGTGACTGACAAGTGTTAGTCTCTAGGTAAAGAAGTAAAATGTAGGCTAGGTTAAGATTTCAGGTTCTAGTTTTAAACATGTAGACACAGGTAGTGTAAAGTTTGTAGGAGATAAACACTTAAAGCCCCTCTGCCTGTTTGTCTAAGGCCAGAACAGGTTTTGGAGGTAAAAATGTTTATAAGCAGAGGTTTAGAATCTAAGCCTGTCTTTTCCTGTCTCCTGCTAAGAACTGGGGATTCTCTTGTTCCTGATTTACATTTGGCTGTAGAGCTAGTGGTGCTGCCTCACTTTGTTAGTGATCTTGATGCTAGAGGAACCTGGCCTGCTGGGTTGGGGGCCTGCCGCACTCTGTACTGGGTTTATGGGGTTGTCTGGGACCTGATTTTTCTTTGTCTTTAACCATGTGGTTTATGTTGCAGAAATTGGCATGGGCTTAACAGGATTCGGAGTGTTTTTCCTGTTCTTTGGGATGATTCTCTTTTTTGACAAAGCACTGCTGGCTATTGGAAATGTAAGTCTTCAAATTTGTATCTTTTAAATTTTCATCAGGCAGTTTTATCTACTAGTAATATGTTGCTTTTTAATCATAGAAAATGACTGTCAGGTTCACGGTTTGCAGCAGTGTGAACCCCTCAGCTCTGTGTGACTAGCAGATAAGCTTAAGAAGGTCCCTACTAAGTTTACTACTCAAGTAAGTGTCTGTGGTGGGATTTACAATGGATTAAATGAGTGCTATCCCTGAATAGGAGATCCAGGCAGCTGACCTAGCCAGGCATGGTGGCTTAGGCCTGTAAGCACAACACAGAAAACTTGAGGTAGGATCACCACAAATTTAAAACTAGCCTGGGCTACAGAAAAAGGTGCTGTCTCAAAAAGTAAAAGAAAGATGACTTGCTAGCCCCTTGCCTTAGTAAACTTATAAAAATATTTTTAATGAGAATGTCTAAGACTGTACATGTGATTAAACTGTGTAAATAGATTTTCAATAACCTAAAAGCTTTTTTAAAAAGTACATCTTTTTGCCATGAGATGGCTCGGTTGGTAAAGGGGCTTACCACCAACCAATCCCTGGAACCTACTTGATGAAAGAAGGAACCCAGCTCCTCTAAGATAGCCTCTAACCTGCACGCACATGCCCCTGTACAGATAAACAAGTAAATCAATCAATTCATTTTTTTCTGGAATACTTGGCTGCGGTGTTAGCTGACCTCCTTAGAAACAACATGCCTTGTCTCCTCACTTGTGTGCTGCCCAGTCTGTGTGTTAGAGGTCATGCGGGAGCTCCAGAAGTAAGCGATCTCCTTGGGAGAAGGTGGAGAAAGAAGTCCTTGCATGATGTTAGATGTTTTTGAAGTCTATGGCCTATTTTAATTAAAGAGAAAAAGGGTAGCAAAGTTGATATTTAAACCGGTGGTATAAACAGCACTGCTGTCTGGGAATGTGACACTTAGCTAGTGGGTTTGGTATGTAAGGTAAGGAGTGATTTTTCCTGAAGAAAGCTAATGGGGGAAGTATTTCACACACAGTGAAGGAGAAACAAGCTCAGGGATAAGCTCTTATCCACACGCGTCACTTATGCTGCTGGGCTCTTCTCCTGAGCTTCACACTGTTCTAATGCTGTCTACGTAGCCAGCACCCAAACCTTCCATTCATAGAAACCTCCACACCCCACAGAGACAATTGCAGAATCAAGGAGTACATTTGAGTAACACAATTAAAGCAGGCTGGCCGTCTGGGCCTTGCCAGCTGTCTGCTTGAATAGGCCATTTTCTTTCCTTCCAGTCAAGCTGGAACCTGCTGTAGATGTGGAGCCCTCTTATTTCATTTTATCTTCCTTCTTTATTGAATGGAGATAGACAAAGAATGAGGCCGGTGAAGGCAGCCACGACTTCAACATGCTCACCCCACTCCCTCTTCCTGCTGCTGGGCACAACTGCAGGACTGGCATTTGTCCACATCAAAGGCCAGGCAGACTCCCTCACCACGGAGTTGTCTTCTGGCTTCTGCAGTGTTAACCCTTCTGTGTGTTGCATTGTCTTTCTCTCCTAGGTTCTGTTTGTGGCTGGTTTGGCTTTTGTAATTGGTCTAGAAAGAACATTCAGATTCTTCTTCCAGAAGCACAAAGTGAAAGCCACTGGATTTTTCCTGGGTGGTGTGTTCGTGGTCCTTATTGGTTGGCCTTTGATAGGCATGATCTTCGAAATTTATGGATTCTTTCTCTTGTTCAGGTAAGTCCCTTCTTTTCTTTCTTTTCTTTCGTGAGCCAGTGTCTCAAATAACTATTGCAGAAACTCAGGTAGTTGGGCTAGTATGGAAGACTCACTTCCTGAATGACCACTGTAAGTATTTGTAAAATACCTTCAATGCTACAGAACTCATTGCCATTTGTAAGGTGTATGCAGGGTTTGATATCTCTAACAGGTTGGATAGGTACATGGATCTGTCATTCTGTTATATAAATATGTTGCTTCATAGTGGCTGCTGCTTGATGGCAGCATGTTTAGTGCGTGTACGTGGTAAGAAAATCTAGTACTGAACACACTGGAAATGCCGGTCAGCTGCTATCTTACAGAAATGAGTTAGCCAGAAAACAAAGTGTGCGTGTGTGAGAAGACGGTGCTCAGCAACACTGCCTGCATTTATTTTTAAAACACCAGGCACAGTGTCACCTGAAACATAAAAATAAAGTACCAAACCTGTCTTAGGGGAGCTACCATTTCTGATAAGGAAAACAGACTATACAGGTCCCAGAAATGCAGTGATAATGTCATGTCACCATAGAAGGACACAGAATATTCTAAGAGCATGGTAAGGGAAAAGCTTATCCAGGGAGAAGAAGGAATGTTAGGAGAAGCTGAGTCTTAAAAAACGGATCAGAGCTCATCCTGTAAGTCAGCACGGAGAGGTTGGTTGACCGATGGGACTCAAACCAAGTTGTGAAAGCTGTTGTTTGTTCTGAAAAAAGGAGAGCAGTTCCCCATGGGAGTGTGGCCTACAACCAGAAGACTTCTCTGAGGTGCTTATTGTCTTACCAGATTTAGGCTAAAGAGCAATGTCTGCCTCAGAGACAGGGAGGGGCACAAAAGATTCTTAAGTCAATAACATTTGAGGCAGGAAGGCATTTTTGGGAGAATACTCACCAGGCTGACATGCACATCAGAATTCAATGAGATTGCTCTGTGGCTAAAGGTGCTCACTCACCACTGAGCCTGAGGACAGACCTGAGTTGGATCCTCAGGACCTACGTGGTGGGATTAGAGAGCTGGCTCCCATACGCTGTCCTCTGACCTCCACACGTCATAGCATGTGCTGCATGTTCATACATGCTCACATATACACATTAATAGAAAACAATTAGGGTGCACTTAGGAAAGAACAATTGGAGATAGGAAAAAGCATTTCAAAGACTCAGACTTGGTACACAGTATAAAGTTAGGAGATTGAACATCGGCTCTTCGCCATTTGAAGTAGAGAAAAGGTAAAGACAACAGAAATGGTCATTATCAGAGTTGACCCTTGGTGCCAGTATAGAACAAGATGCTGTCATTTGTTGGTAAATTGCATTAATACATTGGCTTCGTGATTTAAAGAAGCTTCTGGTAAAACTCTTGTGCTTCTGTTGGGTTTTGTATGGAGTCTTGGGTTGAGATCTAGAGTCAAGGGTCTTTGTGTTTCTTTCTCCAAATACGTATAACCCTCTGTAGCAGCATGTGAAGCCACCTGTTGTGTTTTTAAAGATACCCGTAAATATCCACTTGAACTTAGTACTGCCAGGAAAGCATGTGCCTACTTGGACATTAGAGCTGTGTCTCTGTGGTGCCATCAGTCACTTCCTGTGGGTTCAGAGTTGAAGCTGGCAGTCACTGACTTTTCTTCACTATGGTACTTTCATCCCTGGGAACCGTGTTTTAAGACACAGATGCATTTTACTTCTTGAGCGTTCTCAAACTGTGTTTCTTTCGTGGGTTCACTGATCCACAGTTAAACTAATTAGAGGTTGTGTCACTTCAGTGGGCATGTATCCACCCCAGAAACTGCTGTGATGTGAGCCTCCCCACTGGTAAGTGTACCATCAGTGTTGTGCTCATGGTTCTATACAGCCTATTTCTTCTGGTGACGCCTCCCCTCTATTACTGTCGCCAGCAGTAGACCAGAAGCCTGTGGTCTGATCACAGTTCATCAGGTCCCATTAAATTTTGGGCACCATTTTACCACCAATCAAATTGCTTACTCCACTTGTAACTAGTGATTCAAGTATTCATCTCACTTGGCTCGTGGTTCCTCCTGGTAGAGAGCACTGAGGTCTAATTACCTTGTCTTCTTCCTCCCAGGGGCTTTTTTCCAGTGGTCGTTGGCTTTATCAGAAGAGTGCCTGTCCTTGGATCCCTCCTAAATCTACCTGGAATTAGATCAGTAAGTAGTCACATATTTAGCAAAGTTAAGAATCGCCCAGATATATGGATGGTGATTTTTCACTGGGAGTTTGAATCATTGATGTGATTGCATAATTATGGTATAAATGATTGTGTCACATGGACCTTGGTTACCATGAAAACCAGAAACTAATCATTCCTAGACCTATGAGACCTGACATTTTGTTTGGACATGCCATTCTTTAGTATCCTTTCCTATTTCGATGTTACTCCCAGTAATGCTAAGCTACTTTTATGAATCGATAGGTAAAAGCCTTCCTGTATTAAGGGTGTGTGTACTCTGCACACTTGGTACTAGCCCGCCATGGGGGCTGCCATCTCTTGTGGGGTTTCAGAGGCTTCTCAGACGTACCTGCCCTCCTCGTACAGACCTCTGTCATCACATTTACCTGTTTTAATTATCAAGAAGAGAGCTCCAGACCTATGACCATAGTCGTCCAGGGCAGAGGTAAATGGCTGTTAGCCGTTCCTCCCCAGGGCCCAGCAGAACACCTGCCACTAAGGATAAAAATGCCAGACATTATCTCCAGGTGAATGATGAAGGGTGCTTGTGTCTGCTGTCAGACCCAGTCAATCTCATGACAACATCAGATGGCTTCATCTTAGCCGTTTTTCTTAATCTGAGAACTGAGTGAGATCGTGAACTGTGGAGACAGTGCTGGAGATGGAGTCCAGCTGAGGAGGCAATGCTCTGGGCCCCGAGCAGCCCGTGTCAGAAGCCACCTGCTGAAGAATCTCCATGCTCATGCACAACAACTGGGTTAACGCCCAAAGGGCCTTTAAAAGACTTGTTGAGTATGTCTAGAAACTGCAGAGAGAAACAAGGACTTCTAGAAGGAGAATACTCCTGTAAGCCCAATCCTGTTCCACACCAGGTCAGTCTTAGAGGCCGAGTAGCCCTCCTGGCACAGCCTGGATATTTGCAGTTACCTGTGAAAACAAATATGGTGCTTTTTTTAAGTTCTAGTGACTCCACATACACTCTTTATGATCATTTCAAAGGCTGGTATGTCAGCTTGGGGTGGGGTGCACCAAGGCTCCATCTGTCCTTATTACCAGACTCAATGTAGATACTGTTCATATTATAGAGAATGCATCTACTTAGACCTGTAGTTGTACCAGCTTACAGATTCTGTTGTGATTGTGTAAGTGAGCAGCCAGTACAGTAGGGATCTGCAGTCACTGCTAAGTAGCAGTGTGAAGTTGAGGGCAGAGGCAGTGCTGGCTAGAACACGCAGTGCTCTATGTTGCAGCATTGTCACTGACCGTATACACACTACCATGGGTAGTATGTATCCATGCTGGATGCTGAGGAAAGACGACTTTCTGATTTGGGATGGAGTGGCCAAAGTTAATAACCATTTGCATGAGTGTTCGTTGAAGTTCTTATTTGAAAATTATAATTTTACATTGGCAACACTGAGTGTTTCAGTCTTTGCCCACTTTAGTATGATGTCCAGAATGCTCAGTTAACATATTTTTAGTTGATAGCTGTTGTTATTACTGAACTTAATTGAGTTAAATTTGTTTGTCCAAAGACAACATAGGCCCAGAAGAGATCCACAGGAATGGTCAGTGGAAATGTCTTATTGGGTTCACTACTGCATGAGTGGCTGGCATTTCAGTCTTTTCTTTTTGTTGACTTAGCTGTGTCAGTGTCATTTTATTTATTGTTTTACTCATTGTGTTGCATTTTTCATGTTTCACCCTAAAATTCATGTGTATAACATGTCATGCAAAAGCGACTTTTTAAAAAAATAATTTTATACACATCTGAGAAGATGGTGGCGGGCACCATCCAGTTAACGACTGTCAGTCATGCCTTGAATTCCTGCAAATGTTGTAAAACTGAATGTTTTAAACCAGCATCTAAAGGATTTAGTCAGTGCTGTACAATGCTTGAGTTCCCTCTGACTCTGTTTTCCTTCTCCTTACAGTTTGTAGACAAAGTTGGAGAAAGCAACAATATGGTATAACAACAAGGGAACTGAAGAACTTAAATACTGTATTATTTATAAAGCCCTTTTGAAGAATACTCAGCACAAAGTTAAATTTCACGAAGTAGCGCGTAAAGTTCCTTACAGAAGTTCAAAATGTATGCCCTCCAAAGTCCCGACAGCTGTGGCAGAAGCAGCGGCAGGCTTGTGAGGCCTGAGAGCTGAAGAGGAAAGGATGGAGCCTATTGCGACACTTAGAGACTTGAGAAGGCTGTTTCTTAGTCTTGCTGCAATGTATGAAACAGCCGTGCGTAGAGAACCATGGTGTCTGTTACTTTTTTTTTTTTTTTTTTGGAAGATTCAGGAACACCAATAGGCATTTGACTTTTTTATGATGTCCATTGTGATGGCCCAGGTGTATCTAGATGTGCTGGGTTTCTAATATGGTGCCTGGATTGGATTATGTCGTCTCCATGTATGAGCCCAAGGAAGCCCAGTTTCATGTTTGAATCACTTTTTTTGTAAACATGGATAAAATAAAACTTTTGTGGTCCTTTTGAATCTTAATATTTTGGAGCCAGATAAAAATCTGAACTAGATAGTAGTTTTTGAAATATGCAGAGGTCATTCTAAGCTGTTACTTCTTCAATCATAGCTGACCACGTTCTTTCTTGATTCTACACACTCTGGAAACAGATCTCTGGGTGTGGCCTGGATGTGTGCATACGATCTGTCCCACGCAGAAGCCGAGCAGAGCACGTTCTGACCATGGAGTAGTCTGCTAAGAGGCTATTGGAGTCAGTTTGGGGGCCCTAAACGATACACAGCATGAGTTCTCCCACGCCATGATGTAGTTTTTCTTGTTGGCTTCTTAATGAAATTCGGCCATAGATTCCAACTTTGTTTTCATAACTTACAGTGACGTTGAAGGTGTATAACATGTCAAAGGCTTGTTCTGTGACTGTGAGAAGGGCTGATTAGTTAATCTTGATTTTTCCTCTTATTTTTAGCTTTATTGTAATATCCAAAACTCAGCATGCACCGCATCTGCTTCCCTCGCTGGTCTCCACCTGAGTTAAGAAGGAAGACACCCCTGTTGACGTGTAAAAGCTCTTTCATTATAACTAAACTGGCTGTAGCTTCTCATAAACATGCTGGGGAACCTGCCATTCCCATCGGTGGCTGGTTTGCCCACAGGAACGGCGATGGTTTCCTTCCTTGCCCGAGGTGTTAGCTTTCCTGTTGGACATGGGAGCACTTCGTCAGACACAGTACTAGTTATCTTACCACTAATGATTGCACTATTTATTTTTAACAGTCTCGAAGCTTTTTAATGCATAAAATCATAATTGAAATTGTATTTATTTACAAACCATTTCTACAAGACATTACAATGTTGTTTTTAGTTAAATCTTTCAGTGCCAGGAGAATCCCCAGCCTTGCCTATCTACGGAAGGAAGGGATGGTTCATTCTTGTGGATTACTGTCCTGTTTGGTACTTGCATCTGACTTTATGGTGTAACCTGTGAAAACTCAGTAAGTGGAGAATCCTACCTCAATAGCTCATGGGATAATAAAAGACCTGGCGTCATGTCTGATGTTCCTCAAAGTCACACCTTTCCTGAAGTGTCAGTGCTACACTTTGAAAACTGACCTGTGTAAGGTGCCCTGTAGATTTATAATAGGCTTTGGCCTATGTGATTGACAGTGGCTCAGCATCACTCCTGTTAGAGCAAGAGTCTGCCGTTTAACTCCTTTGTAGACATGACCCTCTCAGAGTGGGTCTTGCACTACTGCAAACATCCCCTTTCAGCAGTCTGATTTCAGAAAACAGTGGACCTGAGAAGACATGAGGCTCATAGTCCTTAGTAAGGCTGAGGTGGCTTTCAGTTTAGGGTGAGTCTGCAGTAAACCTGAACTGTTTGGCAACACTGCATTTCTCAATCAGAACCTTGAGGCTCTGCTTTTAAACAAAACAATCCTCAGACTTCTGGAAACCCTATTGTGGGTTCCCTCAACCCCACCCCCTTCTAAAATGAGCCTTCTGTCTTTAACAAAAAACAAGCAAACAAATACTTTGATTATTCTTCCCAGATGGAGGACAAGGTCCAGTACTCAGCCTTAAGTGTTTTTGTCATGTTCAAATGTATCTTCTGTAACAGAAACATACTTGCAATGTTTCTTTTCCCTTATAATTCTCTGGAATTCAGCTGCTTTAGAAGTCTCATGGTCAAATTATATACTCTAACAATGGCATAATGTAAATACACTTGTCTTACCTCAATAAAAGGGTACTTTTCTATTCATTGGTGGTCAAGTTTATCTTTATAACGCTATAAAATAGCCTACCTTATTTTAAAAATTGGGCATTGTGCAATTTTCTGTCAAATGCCCTTGGACATTTTTATATCCAAATTGCTTAAATACAGTCATATAGCAACTATATTCCTCAAAACACATTTGGAAGCTATTTAAATGTATAAAAGAAATTTGAGTGGATTGAGAGCTCAGGCATTCTGAGCTCTTGGAGGGATCCATATTTACTTCCTGGCAACTATGTTTAGGCTCACAACCTTCAGTACCTGCAGGTCCAAAGGATCCGTGTCCTCTTGGGAACTCTGGCACCAGGCATGTATGCAGTGCACACACATGCAGGCAAAATACTCATACGCATAAGTATTAATGAATATTCATTGCCTTGAGCTGTTTTTTAAAATGTCAAATTCCTCTGGGCATGTTGGTGCAGACAGGTTCCTGTAAGTTCTGTTCTGAGCAGCCAGGGCTAAGTAGGTGCTTTCAAAAGCAAACAAATAACCAAAAAAAAAAAAAAAAAAAAAAAACACGGGTTGGACACAAAGGTCTGCTAAGCATTTATTGTTCAACAGGTGTGGGCGCTTAAAGCCCATGACCGAATGTCAGCCAGCAATTAGAAGACTCATAAGCCCTACCCATAAGGAATCTTTAACTAACACCTCCAAACATACTGAGTTGCCCTGAAACAGATGGTGGCAAAAGAATGTCCAGACATTTGGGCCTTTTGAGCCTTGTATTTTCTTCCACTCAAGCTTTTAGGAGCTCCCTTTCATATGTGTGTCATACATTCGGGTTCTCTAGATCCCAGACTCTAGGACCCATAGAATAAGCAAAGGCTATGAAAGCAACTTAGGCTAGCTTGTAGGGAACAGCCTAACCATCCCTGTCTACACTGGGAAGGGATAAGAATCCTGGAGCTTCTATCAGGCTAGATGCTTGAGATCCAATCTGGTGAGGAAGGCAGTTCTCAGTCCAGGTTGAAAGACCAGAGAAGTTGAGCTCCAAGTGCAGCCAAGGGCTCCAGCAGGGATGATACACTTACCTGCGGTCCATCTAGGTCACTGCTGGAAGGTTCTGTCCACTCTTAAAGGGTGTTCCATGTTTCAGTCAAACAGTCCAGGAAATACCCTCTGCCTGTCCACAACTCTCTCCTTAGCTGATCCCAACGTTATCTTTGGAGGACAAAAAAGATATTAGTATTAATACGGGAGCTTTTCAAAAAAAATTGATTTCTTTTGCTATAATAAAAAGGTGTTTCTTGCGGTGGTGGGGAATTGTTTTCTGGTTTTGTTTGATGTAAACCTCAAGATTAAGAACTGTCACTGCTCCTGTGTAACAAGCTCACTGATTTTTTTATCACTTACAGGTAGTCGGGGCTTCTTTAGGGAAAACTGCTCTGATGCTGCTGCCATTAGTTACAGAATTTATAAAATGGGCAGTGAATTTTAAAATGAGTGGAGATTAATTTCTAAGTTCAAAGGACTTAAAATATTTGTTTAGTTTTTTTTTTGTTTTTTGTTTTTAAATGGAAGTTATTACACTTGAATTCTTGTGACCTGGAAGAAGTGAGTTGTCATCTATGGTGTTTCCATTATAAAATCTTGTTAAAAGCACAAAAAACAAACAAACAAACAAACACAGGCCTATGCACCACTAACCTGGATTTACTGAATCCTGTATTAAAACTTGATTTTAGTCAGTTGTCAGTGGGAACTGTTAAGTATTTATCCCATCACTTGGGAGGTTGAAGCAGGAGGATTGCCAAGAGTTCAGGACCAGCTTGAGCTAAAGAACGAAATGTTACCTTGACTGATGATTCATTAGTGATAGGTGATAGATAAATGATGATGCCTGGCTAGATGGATGTACAGATGGACTGACGGATGATGACAGGTGAGCCAGGGGCCTGATGTCCACTGAAGTAGGATGTGTGAAATTCACCGGCTGACTGCAGTCCTTCCCTGTGACAGTTCGCAGTTGCGAGGCCCTCAGTGCCTCTAGCACATTGCATCTCCTCTCACCTCCCTACCTGCTGGGTCTTCTGGGTCCTTTCCATAGAACTTTCTACTTGTTTTACACTGATTCAGTAGCGAGTGATTCTTAAGGCTCCTGTCTCTTAAGGTGTATATCCACCCCTGGCATTTCCTAGCTGCAAGTAAATGTTAAACTAATGCAAGTGGAGTTGTCCAGCTCTTCTCTTGCTGTCCCCTCCACCCCCTAGTGTGCTGAAGTCAGTGTTGTGGGAGCAGAGGGAGGTCTTTGTCAGCCACAATATGAATGAGGTGGACAGTGAACCCTGCAGAAGTCTATTGCACAACCCTACTCTTACATAAGGTGGCGTGTTACTAGAGAGGAGTAATGACCAAGGGCAGCCTTTCTTCCCTAGGAAAGCCAGATGCTAGGACAATGGAGATCTCCCTTCACATCTACAGGATGGTGTGAATCACTGATTCTTGGGTCACCCTCTTTTTCCATTGTGAAATAAAGGGGCCAGGGCCTATCTGGCCCCTTTCAGTGATATATCTAATTGCAATAATTATATTGTAATTAGAGCTGATATTATAAAGAATTCTTCTAAGGGGAAAGTAATGAAGGAAATTTGCTCCCTAAGTAAATATATATGAAATTACCAGCATGCTTCACTCTATAGCTTGTGAAACTGCTTATAATGACAGCAGTCAAGGCCTTGAGCCTTGAGCCTTCCATTGTGATACTGTGAGTGGAGTTTTAATGCTAAGGCCCAATTGTGGCAACCCCAACAGACTGAGCTGGCAATACCCAACTGAAAAGATAATTGTAAAAAACAGAGAAAGGAGATATTCTCCATGTGCATTGGGAAGGGTACTAAAGGGGCTCGGTGATCCTCAGCTAATCTTTGGGTAGGCTGACAGGAGTTGTAAATTTCAACAAAGGTAATTCAGGAGGAGTGTAGCCCTGGGTACAGCGTGGTCCGGTAATGCTTCACTCCGTCTTGGTTCTGATTCTTCCAGGTCCAGAGCAGTCATTAGCTGACATACACCTGTAAATCCCAGAATTTAAGCAGTATCTTGAAATTTTCTAAGTGCCCTTCTCACGTACGTGAGGCAGCCTCGAGTTCAGCAATATTGTAAGCACTGGTTCTGACAGAACTACCTCTTGGCTGAGCATCCAACCACTTCAAATATATACAACTTGAGGGGATGTCACTTTAAACAGCGGTGGGTGATTATTCCTCAAATGGAACCTGGACATCCTAGAACCAAGTTTCAAAATCCAAGTTATATGAAAGCAAAATGATCTCTAATGAACATATCTTAAAGAAAGGCATAGGAGCCTATTTGACTGACAACGTGCTTGGTCATACTGCAGCAGAAGAAAATTCAATATTTTGGCCTATCATATTTTGAACCAAACAACTGGACTCCCTGTCATGGTTCAGAATCACACCTGACTTTAATTCCCTGTGATTTTACAGAAGCATCTTCCTGGGGCGGTGCCCTCTGCCAGGTCTTTCAGAGAGGCATTTGGCATGCTGCCTGGAGTGAGACTGAGATATTGATAACATGTCAGAGCCCTTCCCTTCATCTGATCCACAGAATGGAAAATGGCAGTTTTGACGTAAAACACCTACTTACGGATTCACCAGATAACTAACAGGGCCTTAAGACCAAAAGTTCCTCGTGGTGATTCATTTTCCTGTTTCTCGTCCTAAAACTTGATAGTTTTTTAAAAAATATTTTGTTACGTATGTGTGTGTGTGTGTGTGTGTGTGTGTGTGTGTGTGTGTGTGTGTGTGAGTGTGCATGTGAGAGAAGGTTCCATAGCATAAATGTCATGGTCAAAAGACAACTTTTCATGGTATGGGACCTGGGACTCAAACTCCAGCCATTGGGCTTGCACAGCAGGGCGCTACCCATGAAGCCAGCTCCCCAGCCCCATGTGCTTGGTTTTAATGAGTCTCCTAAAACAGTGGGGACAAGCCACTGCACCAACAGCTCTGGCTGCTTTGCTGGCTCATTATAAGGAAAAGTCTGCAAATCCCTAAATATGAATTCCTATGAATCACATGAATGATTTTCCATTGTCATTCACTAGCTGTGATGGATGAGCAACTGTCAACTTGATGAATCTCGATGATCCTTCGGGCATACCTGTGTGGGAGGTTGCCTTTTTGTTATTCCTAGGTTTTTTTTTTTAAAGGGTCTTTTTAATTGGAATAGAATTATGTCACTTGCCCCTTCCTTTTCTTTCCAACCCTTCTAAGCTGCCACAAATGTCTCCAACTCTCCAGTTGATAGCCTCTTTTTAATTATATTTTATATACATATGTATGTGTATTATACACACACACACACACACACACACACACACACACACACACACACACACACACACCACTGAGTCTATTTTTCTTGTTTCATATAAATGGTTTCCAGGCTGACCACTCAGAATTAGACAACCAATAAAGAGCTTCATCCCTGGGAAAGACTACTTCTTCCAGTCATCACTGGTTACTTGTAGTTCTTTGTCTAGAGGTGGGACCTTGTAAATTTCCCCTTGCATGTTAACAGGTCCACTGGTGTTGCTATTGTTCCAGTCTTTTCTGTACATTATTCGGAGAGTCTTTCACAGCAGACTTTATGCTATTTTGGCCCTTACAATCTTTCTTATCCCTCTTCACCAATGTTCCCTGACCATAGATGCAGGAGCTGTGATGTAGGTTTATCCATTGGGGCGAGGCTGGATGGGGAAACTATCTTGATCAGGTTAATTGAGTTGGAAAGCCCCATCCCCTGTGGGTGGCACCATTCCTTGTGCTCAGATCCCAGACTATGTGTAAAGGAGAAAGTGAGCTAAGCAGAAGCATCCATTACTTTCTGCTTCTCTGTGGATACAGTGTGACCAGTTGCTTCCAGCTCTGTGGATACAGTGTGACCAGCTACTTCTAACTCTGTGGATACAGTGTAACCAGCTGTTTTCAGCTCCTGCTACCTTGACATGCCCACCATGATGGACTTCAAGTTTGAATTGTGAGCCAAAATAAACACTTTCTCTTTTTATTTGCTTTCTTGGGGTATCCCAGCAGCAGGAAAAATAACTATGACCCTAGCCAAACTTCAATTGTCCTATCCTTACACACTGATCAAACCTGAACATCTAGCATCTGAATCTCAATCTCATTTCCAAGAATTGTCAAATATTTACCCTTTAAAGTCTACCTCTAAAGTCATACATGCAGGCAAAACACATACATATATGCATACATACATACTGTATATATACATACTATATACAAACATACATGAATAATATATGCATACATGCATGCATACATTCATGTTAATAGACATACTGATACACAAAGTGGGATCAGTGGGGGAAATGTCCTTATAAAAGTGTCACAGGAATTTGTTTTCCTCTTCTAGCATCTGAGCACATAAACAGAAGGCCCTTACCAGAGTTTAACTATGCTGACTTTCCATATAGAGCTGAGTAACGGATTTTGGCAACCTACAGGGTACATATTTGTGGCAGTAACACATTGTAACAAATGACTAAGATGATACAGCTTATGGAGTAAAATGGTTTGGTTTTGACCCATACGTTTTGAAGGGTCCATTCCACAATCTCATGGACATGGAGACTCCAGGCCCATGTCAACATGTTATACCAGGACAGAATTTTCACTACATGGTTGGGAAGAAAAAGAAAAGAGGAGGAGGTTGGGGTTCTGACTACTCATATTAAGAGTGCCCAGGAAAGACCTGAAGATACCCCTCTGGGCCCAATAGGTTCTGCCATCTTTAAATTCCATTCTGTGGAACAAACTTTCAACTGATGGGTCTTCAAGGTACACTTGGGATCCAAACCAGGACAACAGTTCACTGACTTGTTACTCAGACTCCATGAACTAATCTTTGTGTCTCTGAGCATATGGGGTAGTGATAAGGTCTTCATTCAACCCTCTGCCTATGTGCAGAGCTGTTTCTCTTGGATGCCAGCACAGCTGACATCCAGCCTTTCTTGCAACAATGTCTTTTCTTTGTAATATATTTTTAAATATTTATACTTATTTTTGTTTGTGTATATGTGTAAGCCTATATGTCTCTATATGCAATACATCTGTGCAGATGCCCACGGAAGCCAGAAGAGGGCACTGGATACCCTGGGACTCGAGTTGCCGTATATTGTGCACTGTCCAATGTGGATACTGGGAACCGAATCAGGGTCCTCTGCAAGAGCAGTATGTGCTCTTAACCCCTGAGCCATCTCTCCATCCA
The DNA here is from genome assembly GCA_028551405.1 of Uromys caudimaculatus. Taxonomy (NCBI): domain Eukaryota; kingdom Metazoa; phylum Chordata; class Mammalia; order Rodentia; family Muridae; genus Uromys; species Uromys caudimaculatus. The sequence goes on along the minus strand of CM052700.1, from coordinate 6,892,006 downwards.
TTCTTTTAGTTTTTTATTTATTTTTAGTCTGATTATCCTCAATGGAATATGGCTTACAAATGATTATTATCTGAAAGAAGCCTTCTAGAAGGCTATGGAAAGTAAGTGAGTTTCCTGTAGATGGCTCACTGTTTTGCATGGTCTCCATGGGTGCACTCTGGAGAGACATGGTCCCAGAGACTTCATCCCAGGATTGTTTTTCACTGCTGATATGCCTTTCCTGTCACTATCACATAGCCTAATGATTCCTGGACATCAGCCCACCCTGCTAGGTAAATTTCCTGAAGATCAACATGGAGATGAATTTTCATGAATTAATGCTATTTAGATGAATTCATGACTTTATTGAATCCCTGACTTGATTCAAATACTTTTAGGAAGAAAATTTAAGGAGATGGTTTTAGTTGTTTTGCCAGAAACATATAATAAAGTTAGAATCAAGAATAGAATGTGCCTCCCTCACCACATAGAATTGTAGATAAAGGCTGAATAGTAAGGAATACAATGAGCTTTCATAAGTTACACTAAGAAGAAAAATAGGCATGGTACAGATTTGTGATCAAGGAAAAGCATTCATTCTAGGTCAGGTCCAAGGATGATGCCATAGGTATGCACTATGATAAATCAAGGCCATGTGAAACTGTTGCTTTGAACTTATAATGAGCTTAGAGAATGAAACACTACTTTGAACTTACTATCAACATCCTGTAACTCTCCTTTTGTGTAACATTTTATCTGTGAGGTAATTTTATAAAGAACTTTTGTCTAAGGAGATATAAAAAGGCTGAGAGAAAAAATAAAGTGTGGCTTTTTGTGCTCTGCTCTATCTACCAAATGTATATATGTACATATGTATATATGTCTGTCTGTCTATATGTATGTACATACATTATGTATGTGTGTGTGTCTGTGTGTGTGTGTGTGTGTGTGTGTGTGTATTCATGTGCACTTGTGAAATGGATGAAACAGGTTGGTCAGTCCCAACCAGAGTATGTGTATGTGTGCAGGAGCTGGGGGGAGAGGGAGTGTGTGACTGACTTTCTTCCTTTCTTCATTTTCTTTCTCTCAGGCTCTCAAAGAGTTAATGAACTCCGAGTCTCTTGCCTGGTGAGGGAGGGGCCCTTGAGCCAGAGAAAAAATAGCCAAGTAACTAAGTTTACCCCCCCCCCGCCCCTGCTGCTACCAGGAGTTAAATTGCCAGAAGCCAGTGGCTTTTGGCTCCAGAATAGCAAAGAGTTAAGGAAAGAGTGACATTGCCAAAAGTAAGCAGCTCTGGCCCTGACTGCCATTGCCACTGCCTGCTCTGTACTCCCTATTGCTGCCTTCCTCGGGAAATGAATCCTTGGCTAGCCTCCCGCAGTTATCAACAGGCAATGACAAACCTAACTGATCTAAACAAAAAGACACATAGGGGAGGGCATCACACCCCAGCACTGATTCTACCACTAACATTGCCAGCGTTGCTCTAGAAACTAGATCTACTTACAGCCATGCTGTACCAGGGGCTCTGTCTGACCTAGCTAAGACTCCATCAGACACAATACATGCTAAGGAAGCCTGGGAGGTGCAGCAATCTACAAGGTAGGAAGACATCTGTCATCTGCACAAAAGAAGAAAACCCCACCACCCAATAGCACCTTAATTCCACAAATCACAGCTCAGACTACCCAGATTCATCATTTCTCCTCCTCAAAACACGACTTTTTTGCAGGCTGTCAACGCTTGTTTTGATTTCCTCATATTTTATTTGAAATTTAACCCACTCCAATTTTGCCTCTATCTTCAGACAGCAACATACTTCCAAATCCATTGGCTATTGCTTCACATCTTGTGTGGGCTCCCAAATTTTAAACTAAACTTATTTATTTTAGTATGTATGTGCACGTGCGAGTGTGCACACACGTGCACGCGCACACACACACACACACACCATGTGTGAAGTCAGAAGACAATTTACAGGAGTCAGTTTTCTCCTTCCATCATGTGAGTCCCACATATAAAATTCAAGTTATTAATTAGGCTCAGCAGCAGCCACCTTTACCTGCTGGGCCATGTCACCTGCCCCTTGGACCTCAACATCACTGACCTCCTTGACATGGACCCTGAAATGATTCCTTTGTTTCTGATCCCTCTGCCATCACCCCTTTTCCTGGACCTTTACCTGTGAGGCTTCTGTGTGCTTGCTTCTGGCGGTTCCTCATTCATGCCCAGTCTTTCCCCCACTTTTAAATTCTTAGAATTCTTTCAGTTCTTACAGTGGGTCACTCTATTGTTTAGAAAGGGAAAAGCTAAGCCTGTATGTTGGGCTCCTAAGTCTGGCATTTCCAGTCACCTGACTTACATTTTTAGTTGCTTGTCGAATACACATTTTTATTTCTGTGTGCTCAGAATTTGGTTTCTTAGGGTGTCTCTATGGTTCCTCTAAACTGTTTTGTTTGCCCATGCTTGAGCCAAAACTCTAAGCACCATCCTTGGCTGACATACTTATTTTCTCCTGCTCTCATGTCTGCTTTACCTGCTAGTCCTGTGTTTTCCACATCCAAAATCATTTCTATCTCTCCATTCCTCCCCACTCCTGGTCCAGCCTTCCACCACAGCCTTTTGCTTGGGATCTCTTTATATGTACTAGTCAGATCCAAATACCCTTCCTTGTGGTGCCCACACCCCCCACCCCACACAGTGTTGCTACCTTCCTCTGCTTCAAATAACCCCAAGCTATTTGCTGTTTCTCTTTTTCCGTGTGTGTGTGTCTGTGTCTGTGTGTGTGTGTGTGTGTCTGTGTCTGTGTGTCTGTGTGTGTCTGTGTGTGTGTGTGTTTGTCTGTGTCTGTGTCTCTGTCTGTCTGTAATGTGTAACTGGAATACTAATTCCAATTTTCCTGAAATCTTAGTTTTCAAATCTCCTTGACTTTTACTCCCTCTAAGATAACCCAGCACTGCCCTGTCATGTCATCTTGGCTGCCTTTACTTCCTAACCAGTAGCTTAGAAAGAGTCCCCCCTAACTAGAAGATTAGCTTGAGACCAAGAGGTAGGAGGTAGACATTCAACACATATTTGTTAAATTACTGACTAGATGAACACTTGATGAATGAATGACTGGTGTCAAGTTCCTCTGACTCTTCCTAACCTTTTCGTGTTCACAGGGGTGATTCATCTTCACCCACAGTTACCTTATCTGTTTGTTTCATTAATAATGGCAAAATGCCTTGAGCGGCTAACATGAAAACAAAGGCGATGGCGCTGATACAGTCAGAATGTCTGCTGGCTGCTGTGGTCAGTTCCTGAACAAATGATATCCGCTCATCAATCATTGTCCTATTTCTGCCAATTAGACCTCCCCAGAGGAGTCATCAGTTCTGCTCAGTTCTGAAGATTGACAAGCTAACCCCGTGGTCTCCTTTACCCCGTGCAGACTCAAACACCAGGAGTTTTTAAAGCCCCGGGTTGTAACAGGATTAGAAGACTGGAAGGTAGGGCGACAGATTGTAGGGCTCTGGACGGGGTCAGAACATGAAGGTAAGCAGTAGATGTGTGCGCTGACATCTTTCCAGCTGTTCTACAAACCGTCCACCTTTCTATCCAGGTTATATGTACTGAGCATTGTTAGCGACTGGACATTTGGAGAATATGCCTTTAAATAGTGCAATCGTCTGATTTTGCTGAATAGAACTTATTCCCCGATTGTTTATTTTGGGTGAAGCTATGAAAATCATTTCTTTCTAGTTTTTAAAGTTACTCTTTGTGGATTAAGTGGAAGGCAGGATCATATACTGAAATGTGGGGCCTGTTGTCCTGTCTGAAGAATCAAAAAAATGCAGCAACACTCTGATGAACTTCTGTTTGGTTCATCTTGTAGGGACCGAGCATCCTGGCAGTGACAGCCTTGGCCCTTCTGGTGCTGTCTGTTCTGGAAAACTCCAGCGGTGCTCCGCAGGTAATCGCATGTAGAGACTACAAACCCTGGGTTCGAACTACAGGGCTGCTGCTTTTCCTTTTTCCAGCCACTGCCCTGTGATAACTACGCTTCTCCTTGTGCTGCAGAGACTCTCTGAGAAGAGGAACTGGACTCCCCAAGCTATGCTCTATCTGAAGGGCACACGTGAGTTCCAAACTCTTTACTCTCTTCACCTAAGTTGACGGGAGACATCTAGGGAATCCTGGAGGCCACAGAGCCGAGAGCCTGGGGAGACGGTCACAGCTGGCTCCAGGAAATAATTAGGATTTCAGACAATCCAGAACCGGTAGGTGAGGGCAGGTGGGACAGACAAAGATACTCTGATGGCCAGAAAGCCTCCACCAGAGAGGAGCCCAGCGTCTGTACTGTAACCCGGCACTCTCAAGGCTGAGGCAGGAGAACTGCTGTGAGTGGAAGGCTAGCTTGGGCTACATAGTGGTTCCAGGTCAAACTAAGATCCTGTCAGGGAAAGAAGGTAGAGGGGGGAGGGAGGGAAGAAGAAAGAGGGGGTGAAGGGTTCAAGAAAGAGGGAAGGAAGGAAAGGGGGAGGGAAAGTGGGGGTTAAGAAGGAAGACGGGGAAGAGGAAGAGAGGGATGAAGAGGGAAAGCTGGTTGACTGAATTTAGAGAACTACTGTTTTGTTTGCGCAAACAAGGTGCTGGGGCTGGAGAAGCATCAGATGAGAGGGGAAGGGCAGGGGTGGACGGAAAGGAGAGGCGCGCGCGAATCCCGCTGGGGCTGCTCTCCGAATCAGGCTCGTCTCGCTGGCGGGACCACGCGCTCTCCCCGGTCCCGAGGTCTAACTGTTGGCCTCAGCCCACGTCTCTCCCGCAGAGGGCCGCCACTTCATCTCCGACCAGAGCCGCAGGAAGGAGCTTGCAGACCGGCCGCCTCCAGGTGAGTGAGCGCTCCCCCTGCCCTGTCCCCGAGCAGGCAGCTGGTGAGCCCGGGTCCCTGGAATGGCGGGGTCTGGGGTGCAGGCACAGGGTAGAGAGACTAAGCCGGCTCAGGAAGCCCGCCCGGGTATTTATGGAAAGTGCCCTGCTCTTTCTCCTCCTAAATACCGATTACTATTAAAGAATTACTTTGACGTGTCAAGTATATCTCCCTCCTAAATCATTAGAAACAGCTATCAAAGGTTTTTAAACCAAATGCCGTAAAGTAAAAGCTATGAATGAATGGTTGGGTCAGGTATGAATGACTGAGAGGGGGTCAGTTTTCCAGAACAAGCTCTGGATAAACTATCCAATCTCAAGTCCTCAGCCCTAAAGAGAGAGGAGGCTGGCGGGAGGGAAGGAGGGACGGGGGGGGGGGGGAGTATGCAAACAGTACTCATCATGTATGAGAGTCTCAAAACAAAATTAAATTAGGGAACAGGTCTAGGAACATTTTTTTCTTGATGAACTTCATGTCATTGCAGTTTAAAAGGAAGAAAAATTAATAGCTTGGTAAAATTTTGTATATAAATACCAAGAATAAAAGCTGTCCTTACTTGGAGAGATATTCAACACTGCTTAGCATGCTCAATGCTCATAGAGAATGCTTCACGAGCTTTCGTTTCAGTTTCTGAGTTCGCAGTGTGATTGGTCTTATTCTTTAGGGTAACATATGTTTCTTCTCTTCCTGCTACTTCGGATTAAAATTCACAGTCTGTGCTAGATCAGGACCAGGTCATCTGTCAACTTAAATTGGAAATAGAGTGCAGCAGCATACCCCTGCAATGCAAGAGACATGTAACTCGACACATGGAAAATAACTGAATATTTAGCCAGTGTATCTTCATTCAAATAGCTAACTATCTCATATGTGGCCAAGAATGTAGATGTTTATCTCAAACTGAGTTGGGAGGAGGAAAGTAGGAAGATCCGGCTCCAGTGAGATATTTTGGCCAAGACAGCCTTCCTTAAGCTGTGAGAAGGAAGAGGCAGCCCTTCTAAACCCTGCAGAGGGAAAGCTGCTATGGCCTCCTACTCTGTCTTCCTTTTGAGACAGACTCCTGAGCATCCATCCCAGAGTGTAAACACAGCAAAAGCAATTGGAAGATCACCATGGGGCCAGTGAGATCCGTCATCAGTCAAGGGCACGTCACCACACCTTACTAAGTTCAATCCATAGACCCACATATGGAACGAGAGAGGAGAGTTAGTTTCTCTCTCTCTCTCTCTCTCTCTCTCTCTCTCTCTCTCTCTCTCACACACATACACACACACACACACACACACACACACACGAATGCACTAAATAAAATGCAATATAAATGTTTAATTAATGTTTTTTTAAAAATCAGTACACAGTGTACTCTGCTTCACAGAGTTTTCCCTAGTCTCACATGGCAGAGTAAGATTCCTGTACATGAATGTTTAGTTGACACAAATATTTGAATGCTAATCTATTTACAATGTTAATGGACAGGAACGTGTAAATGCTTCTTTGTTTATATGAATATCAAGGCTGAGCACATTTCTGTTTCTCCAGAAAGACGAAACCCAGATCTTCAACTGCTGACCCTCCCAGAGGCTGCAGCCCTGTTTCTGGCTTCGTTGGAAAAACCACAGAAAGGTGCCGGTGTGGTGGCTTCTCTGTATTCAGGACTGAGGACCTTTACCTACTGACTTCTCTATCCCTCCCCAAACCCACAGAAACGCTTATTCAGTAAAGGCTGGTGTACTTCCTAGCAAAATGAGTCCCAAGAATACAAAAATACTATCTTGATGAGAGCAGGGAATTGTATATGAATTTCTTGAGCCATCGCCTATTGTTAGTAACATTTGTTTGTTTGTTTGTTTGAATATAATGCCTAAGTATCCCAGGCTTCAAATTCCCTATGTAGCAAAGGTTAGCCTTGAACATCTTATCCTCCTGCCTCCACCAAATAGGATTTTTAAAACTGAAAGAGCTCCAATCGGCTTCACTGTTTTATAATTAAGAACACTAAAGCCAAAAATATGAAATAATCAAAATCCAGTTGCGCACCATTCAAAATTAAACCAAATGAAAGTGCTGATTGCCAATCCTTCCTCCCTTTTGCACACAGCAGTAGATGAGATCCACCCTAACAGACAAGGGCAGCTTTGACTACAGGCCTAGGTTGTTTTCACCTTTCTGTGGAGCTTTTTCTAAGCCAGGAGTGGGTATGATCTTCAAGCATCTTTTCTGTTCCTGTGGTCTAGAAGAACCGGTAGAATTGAGGTATCTTGACCATGGATCAGCTGGGTCTTTGGAACGTCATAGACCTCAGTGTAAATCCATGCCACACTGAGTGAAGATGTCCGGGGATAACTTTTGAGTCTGTTCTCTTCTTCCACCATGATGGTTCCAGGAACTGAAATTAGGTTGTCGGGCTTGAGAGCAGGTGCCCTTCCCTGCCGTGCCCTCTCACCGGCTCTAATGATTGACATGTTCTGAGTGGCTTATCTCTGGAGATGAGCCAAAGAAGCAAAGTTTTATTAACCCAAATAAATAGAGGAGTTTTGGATCCCTGTATCATATGTCAACCATTATCTCTAATATTTTCATTGCGGAATCTCTAGGTATCATCTGGATGTCTCTTCCATCATAAACTTAGATTTCAGTGGAGTTTGTACTGGGATGTTTTTCTGTTCCTCCTCCACCTGTAGGCGTGTATGTGTCTGTGTATCCATCCATGTGGCCACATTTACCTTCGCTCTAGAGAGAAGCACATTATTTAATTACTATTTTTCAAAAGGTGTGAGCAATTGGGGTAGGCCAGGACTCAAATTATATCGTGAGTGAGTGAAGGAATGTTTCTTTATGTAGAAAGTAATCAATCGTTGGAAAATGAAAATCTAGGGCACGCATGCCGCGTCAGCCACCCCTCTCTACCCCACTTCAATTTTCATCTCTTGTGTTTTATATTTAGGGTCCTGTGACCTTGTTACTATCTAATCTTTATGAGATACACTAGGTCTGACATTTTTGCATTCACATCCAGCTAGAGCGTGTGTGCCTTTGGTCTCAGTGCTTCCCCAAAAGAAATCATCTGATGAAGGAGTATCTTCAAATGTGTCTCCATGTCATCTTTCCCATGCAGGAGATACATCAGCAGGAAACATGGGGCACATCATTTGGATGCAAGTGGATGGGTATGATGCCAGGCGTTTAGACCGGAGGCATGCTAATCAGGGCAAGACATATACCCTCTTTATACTTCTGCCAAACTTGCCACATTGCACTTAATTTTTTGTAGAGATTTGGATGTTGGGGACTGGAATGAAGCTCAGTTGGTAGAGTGTTTGCCCAGCAAGCACAGGACCTTGGCGCTCAATCCCTTCTCCTACATAAAGAAGCATGGTAGTGAATGTCTGTGAACCCAGGACTTGGGATGCAGAGGCAAGAGGGTCAGAAGTTCAAGTACATCCTCAGCTACATACATACTGAATTAAAAAAAAAAAATGTGAATTGCCAGCCCTGTCCCAGTGTGAGGGGGCAAATTTTAAAGCCAAACAAATCAAGCCCGTATTTGTAAAAGTTGTTGGTAGCACTGACCATGATTGGTTTAACTTGAATAGTAAAATGTCTATTTCCTGAGGTTCTGTTCCTCTCTCTGAAGCCAAGACTGTATGTTCACTTTCAGTTGTTTTCTTTCTTTCTTACAGATGAACGAGGGAATTTTGATAAAAGCGAATTCCTGGAAGACAGACTCTTGAACTGGTGAAAACACACCAGGACACCTTCAAGTGTACTTCTAGTTATAATGAAAACCAGAACCACAGAAGGGGCCCAGGCTCCCTTCCTTCCACGCTAGACATCCCACCTCTTGGTCTCGTCACATGGAATTCTTGGCTGGAGCACCATCATGTTCTACTGCTTTGGCTTGACATCACCCATGTCTTACGTAGGCTTGGATTTTATAGGGCCTTTTAAGTGTCAAGGCTGAGAATGCAGAAATGTTCTCTCTTCCCCCTACAGTCAGGCCCTGCTTTGATCTTGGCTGTTTGTTTTCTTATCCCATTACTCCCCTGCCTTTGGTGCTGCTCACCAGCAAATCCCTCTGTCCCTCCTTTTCCCATCCCCAGTAAGGGAGAGGGCACATCACATGAAGGGAACGGATAGTTTGCCTTTTTTTGTAACTCATCTAGGAGAGGTCAATTAAGGAGGAAGGTGAGGAGAAGATGCCTGCTAAAGCTCCCACGAAAACACATCTCCGTGGCTGCTGAGACAGGGCACTCTCCATGATGCTGAAAGCCTTGGAAAGTCTGTGAAGACACAGACTGAGAGCCTCTCTGGGTTCCTAGGGGATCTAACTGAACTCCACATAGAAACTTGGACCTTAAGGTTCCTGGCATATATGCAGATGGTGATATAAGAGTTTGCTGGAGCATATGCCACACAAAGGTACAGACAAAAGTTCGGGCTCAGAGGTAGCCCATTTTCTGTGGCTGGAAGAGACTCCATCATGACTTTACACTAAGGTTCTCCCTTGACACAAGTGCATGTCATGTGCATGATTTACCCTTTTCCATGCACACACGCACACGCACACGCACACGCACACGCACACGCACACAGTGAAGGAATTTGGGAGTGAGATCCCTAGAGCAAGGAGACTGACTTATTTGGAATTACATCATGATGGCCATGTTTTTGTTACTGTTTTTTTGTTTTGCTTTGTTTTTTTTTACTTACTCAGTTCAGAGTCATTAACCATAAGTGCTCAAGTGACAAAGTAGTGATAGTTATTTTCCCCAGCTTGCAGTTATTCCCCAGTAGCTATACAGTATCTTTATGTAAATACCTCTGTAATCTGATATTTTAACTCAACTGTGTTAAATCAAAACCATGTGTATATGTTTCATCTGCTTCTCAGTTCATAATTAAATAATAAAACTATATTCAAGTTAATGCGCCATTGGCTTCCGTCAAAAATATTCAAGCTCTGAGTCTGAGTGGCATCACCATAGGCACCTGTCACTAGTCCTGACTTGACATTGAAGTGGATTTAGGAGAGAATCCCATATCCAGCTTATCGAGTGACTGACACGGACATACTGGCATACATTGCTTATTTAAAAAGTTTCTTTGTTAACTCCAACCCAAGAAGGATAATTTCAAACAAGAAAACTAAGGAAATAAGTAATTCCATCCTAGCAAAAACAAGGGAAGCACACACACACACACACACACACACACACAGAGAGAGAGAGAGAGAGAGAGAGAGAGAGAGAGAGAATGGACATATTTCACCAAAAAAAAAGAAACAGGTTGGTAGAATTTATGCAAACACAGGATCACTCATTGTGCTGCATACAAGCATACAAGAAACACCTTACCCATAAAGATAGACAATACCTCAGAGTAAAGGACTGGGGAGAAGTTTTCCCAGCAAAGAGATCCAAGAAGTAAGCTGGAGTAGCCATTCCAAGATCTAATAAAATAGACTTTCAACCAAAATTAATCAAAAGAGACTGAGAAGAACAGTTAATACAGGAAAAAAATCTACCAAAATGATATCTCAATTCTGAACATCTATGCTATAAACACAAGGGCACCCACATTTGTAAAACAAATGCTGGTAAAGCTTAAATCACACATCAAACCCCACACATTAATAGTGGGAGATTTTAAGACCCCACTCTCACAAAACAACTCTGAGATTCTATCTTACACCCATCAGAACGGCTAAAATAAAAAATTCAAGCGACAACTCATGCTGGTGATGATGGGCAGCAAGGGGAACACTCCTCATTTGCTGGTGAAAGTGAAAAGGTATACAACCACATTGGAAGTCAATTTGTTGGTTTCTCAGAAAACTGGGAATAGCTCTACCTCCAGATCCACTTCTATCACTCCTGGGTATATACCCAAAAGATGCTCTACCACCCCACAAGCACACTTGATCAACTACATTCCCAGCTTTATTCGTAATAACCAGAAACTAGAAACAATATAGCTGTCCTCAACTGAAGAATGGAAAAAGAAAATGTGGTGCATTTATACAATAGAGTAATATTCACCTATTAAAATAAAGACATCATGAAATTTAAAAAAAAAAAAAAAGTTTCTTTGTCCCAAGGCTGCTTCTAATATCTAGCTCACAAAGTAGCTTTCCTCATAGCTGCGCCATATAGTCTCCGTGTTTCATGCGGTAATGTAACTTTTAAAAGCTATCTAAGTGACTGTAGCTAGTCAAGTAACAACCTCCTCTTCACCACGTCCCTTCAATGCTCTGCAGTACAGATGTGCTGGTTAATTATATGGCTCCCAAGCTCCAGTTTGATAAAACGTCTCAACCCTCCTAGGATGTGTCTTTGTTGTTTTTTTTTTTTTTTTTTTTTTTTTTCTTGCTATAGCAGATTATCTGAGAGTTGGTAATTTGTAATGGAAAAAAAAAGTCTATTTTGATTCGGGGTTTGGAAGGCTGTGAGGTGTGGAGGCAGTGGTCTGTAACAGCAATCTTATACCTGGCTGAGCAAAGGCTGAAAATTCTGGGAGACCCCGTGAAATATTCACAAGGGACTGGGTTATATTTTTAGCCAACGCTCCCAGAAGACTCCTGTAAAATCAGTCACGGCCTTTACAACCCCTGTATAGAGAGAGGCCTGGCGTGTGAGACTTGAAAAGCAGCCCTGACCCCTCCCATAGGCAAATGTAGCACTAGAGAGCTCCCAGACCTAGCCAATAGAAAGCACTGGTTGCCAATCCCCTGACTCCTCCCAACCAATGTATCAGATTATCCCACTTGCATAGCTCTCTCTCTCTCTCTCTCTTTCTCTCTCTCTCTCTCTCTCTCTCTCTCTCTCTCTCTCTCTCTCTCTCTGCGCAGCTCTGCCCGCCTGCTCTCTGCACAGCTCTCTGCCTGTGCTGGCTCTCTGCCCGCCTATTCTCTGCGTCTCTCTACGCTGCTATCTGCCCACCCCTGCCCGCCAGCCTGCTCCATCCCTGCTTCCACCAGCACCTGCCACCAGCCATCCAGAAGGAATAAAGCTGCAAAACTACTTTGGCATCGGAGAACTTTGTCTAAGGGGCTGTAACACTTGGGCCCGCGAGGAGATCTGCTCTCCAGGCCTAGCAGTGGGGTGCACGACAGCGACTGGGGGTCTCCCGGGAACCGCCAGAAATCTCCTCACTCTGTAGGCTAGCCGGCCTCTTGTGGGTTTAGCCCTGGGCCGACTCAGCAGGGCAGAGAGTGCTGAGCGGGCTCGGTCCGACAACGCTCTGTCCAACAGTGAGGTCCAAGAACACGTTCCTGGCATCTCTCTAGTGTTTTGAAGGACCTAGTGCTGTTCACAGCCTGAGAGAAAAGTGGACAAGAGACTCCACTGAGAAGAGGCAGAAGAGGAGGAGAGCATACATTTCATAAGAACACACTCTAGTGTAATGACCCAGGCCCCAAGTCCTCAAAGAACTGCATCAATTACTTCTAATGACTTAATAACTTTTTATACTTTTGTTTATAGTAGTCATTTAACCCAGGCTTTGTGCATGTTCACTGTATGTTACTGGGCTTCACACCTAGGGCTTTTAATAGCCTCTTAGAAGCCCCACCCTCTAACGACAGTAAGCAAATTCCAACATGAACAGATGGAAAGGCTACTTTCTAGCCAGAATAGCGTGTGCACCCAATTCTCTTTGTTTCTACCTTTGTACTAAATGAAATGAATAAAGTCATGGATCAAAAATCGCTTATGTTTCAGACTTGTGTTTTCACATGGTAGTTGCTGACACTGACACATGGACTGGACCATCTCTGCAGGATGTCCAGTCACTTTGTGCACGATGCAGGGTGCCTCCCCTCCCATTGCATTACCCCTTACTTTAGCCTTGACTCTTGATTGTCTGTCTCTCTGTGTTTCTGATAGATGTCTCTCCAAACACCAACACCACTGCAATCCTGAAAGAGGAGACATGAGGGCAAAGGGACTCTGCCTTGTTCAGATTAGCACCCAGTCCACATCCTTCTGTACTTGGTTAAAAGCATTAGTGTATACCAGCACCCTTGAGTCTGGTTGTTTTATCATGGCTTCAAGTGAAAGAACAGCTGGTGTGCGACAACCCCATTCAGTTCAGTCTTTCCAGTGGCCGATTCTTCTAGGAAGAGCTCAATTCTCACTTTACTTCTTAAAAACCACTGTATGGAGATGCAGCCCAGTCTCCATGCTACTTCATAGAAACTTGGGCTCCTCCCATGAGGCCTCTTAGGATTTCTTCAATGAAAGTCCTCCTGGTGCCTTGAAAAACCATCAGTGTAACATTTGTAAGACCTAAAACTCATAGCTGCATGGGTTGAGCCAGCTCTGTTTACCATGACTTTGCCATGGAAGGAGAATGGTGAGTTCAGGTAGCTTGGACTGCTAAAACAAACCACCCTGCACTGGCCATTTAAAACAAACTTGTCTCTGGAACTATAAGGTCAACATGGTAACAGAATGGATGTCTGCAGTGGGCTACTTTTCCCATAGGTGGCTCTTTGCTGTTGCTATGCTTCTAAGTAATAGAAAAGCCAGGAAACTTCTTAGGGCCTTTCCTCCTCCTTCTCCTCCTCCTTCTCCTCCTCCATCTCCTCCTCCTCCTCCCCCTCCTCCTCCCCCTCCTCCTCCTCCTCTTCCTCTTCTTCATCTTCCTCCTCTTCCTCCTCATTCTCCTCTTCCTCCTCTTCCTTCTCTTCCTCTTCTTTCTCCTCCTTCTCCTCCTCCTCGTCTTCCTCTTTCTCCTCCTCTTCCTCCTCCTCTGCCTCCTCCTTCAATTTATGCCCCCTCTTTTTCCTTCTCCTCTCCCTTCTCCCTTCTCCCTTCTCTCCTTCCTCTCTTCATCCCACCCTCCCTTGCTTTCTCCCTTCCTTCTTTCTTCTTTGTCCTTTCTTCTAATTTTGGCACTGCGTGCTGAACCCAGAGTCCCACACAACTGAACAAGCAGTCTATCTCTGAGCTACACTCCCAGCAGGGAAGCCACTTTTCTCAGGTTACTAACATCATTCCTTAAGACGATGCCCTCAGTCGGGCAGCGGTGGCATACACCTTTAATCCCAGCACTCGGGAGGCAGAGGCAGGCGGATTTCTGAGTTCGAGGCCAGCCTGGTATACAAAGTGAGTTCCAGGACAGCCAGGGCTATACAGAGAAACCCTGTCTTGAAAAACCAAAAAAAAAAGATTATGCCCTCATGACCTAAACATCTTATAAAGGCCATGCTTCCAATTTTATTATATTGGGGGATTTTTAGCAGGATTGAGTTTTATTTATTTCATGCCCCTTCTTCTATGTTGGCTTGATGGATCGCTTGTGTCCAGGTTTCTACTTTCTCTGTGAGGAAACAGGCATTGAATGGCAGCCTCCCCTTGGTCTTCAACCATGGGACATTGTGCCTCTTCCACTGTTACCTTCAACAACTCAGTTCTAGGAAGGTCGACTCTTCTACAGAACAGGTTCAGAGCGAGGTTAACTAATGTGGCAATCGAAGTGATCACTATGCAGTGGGTGGGGCCCAGTGAATGGCTGGTCAGTTATGAAAAAGAGAAACAGGTGAATCTGGGAATCTATTGTTAGTGCTGTGACAATTTAGATTTCATTAGATTTGACGCACATCTGCTTATGTGCACTCATTCAACCTTTCCCTCCAGTATCTCACAGGACATGTCAGAGAAATCGTCCCTACACTTGAACGTATTTCATTTTCTTCCTCTTTTGTTTTTGAGACCACTTTCAGTGATGCTAGGTACTATTCACAAGTGCTTCTCCTTGTGTGTTATTCTGATTTCTGAAACATTTTAAGCAGGCTATTATAAAGAAAATAAGATCTACAAACAGTGACACATTGACTCATTTGGATTTGGCAATTTATTATCTATAAGAGATTGAAATTTCCACTTAGACAAGAAAAGTATCGTTACAGTGAAGTGACACACATGGGTGGTTACAAGTTACTATCAATGATCTGGACACAAGTTCTAGATTTCAGATGTCATGTTGTAAATGTCTGCTGGCATTCATCAGGGTATGGACTTGGGGCAGCTCATTTTCTTGTGGATTTTGAATCCATCTGCAGAGCAAAATGGAAATTCATGGCTTTAATGCACGTGATAAAAGAATAACAAAGTCTCAGTTATCTAAAATGCATGAGTCACGTAATCATAGTCATGATTCTATCTCTGCTGGAAGAGATTTGTTTGGCATAGAGAAGCTTCATAAATATTAATCAGAGGATTATAATGATAATGCTTAAAAAATCAGTAGCTAAAATTTTCGGATCATTTACATTAACCATTATCTTTTAATGTAGGGTCCTACTCTATAGCCCAGTCTGGTCTTCCAATCATGGCAATCCTCCTGCCCCAGCCTTCTGTGTGCTAGAACTACAAGTGTGAGATACCATCTCCAGCTAAATTAACCATCTTTAAAATGCCTCCAGTCCTACCCCTTTAAAAATCCCCCTCATCTCTAAATTTACAGGGACAAGACCCAAAGATGAAAATGTCGGTTTTATTCCAAGCTACAAAACTGTCATTCACGAGCTGTCCTCCACCCTTTTGGGGCAGAGAACAGATTCCTTTGTGATTCTTAGAGGAATTCCACACTCAGAGGAACAGCCTTACTTCATCTGAGCTCAGTCAGTTCTTATATTCTCCATGAAGCTTTTTCTTCCCCTTTGGAACGTGGTTCAGAGCAAACGGCGACTTGATATTTAGCCGGTCCCTCTCAGCCTCCTCTTCCTCATCATATCTCTCATCCTCATCTTCTTCCGTTTCCACATCACTGCTATGAGGACTGGAGGTCTGGGATCCTGACGGAGAAGGTGGGACTGACGAGGGCCTGGGGTACCTAAAGCCATCCGTCTGCCAAAGACAAATGAGGCACAATGTTTAAAAAGACTTCTTGGTTTTCCCCTTTTTGTTTATTTTTATTTATTTATTTTTTTGGTGTTCTTCTTGCTGTTGTTGTTATTGTTGTTTTTGAAACAGGGTCTCTTTATTTAGCCCTGGCTGTCCTAGAACTCACAATACTCACAGAGTTCCACCTGCCTTTGCCTACACCCCTGGCTAGTTTTATCTTTCTTAATATAATAGTCTTTAAAAGTTTTAAATTACATTATGTAACAAACACACACACACACACACACACACACAGAGAGAGAGAGAGAAAGAGAGAGAGAGAGAGAGAGAGAGAGAGAGAGAGAGAGAGAGAGAGCTCAGATGATTACAGATACCAGATGAGAATATCAGATTTCCCGGGGCTGAAGTAACAGGCAATCACTCCTTGAGGAGTGCTGGCAACTGAACTCAGGTCCTCTGAAAGAGCAGCAAGTGCTCTTAACTGATGAGCCACCTCTGACTTCTTGGTTTTCAATGATGCAGACAGTACTAATGCTAATTCAATTGTTTCTAGGTAGTCAGTTGTGGTCCATCAGGCGCTCATGAACTTTGATGCTGGTACTATCACCATTAAGATCGATTCATTAAATGTGCAGTTATCTTTGATTAAGCATAAAGTGCACCAAGTGCTATGCTGTCTATAATAATTGTACATAATTATAAACTGTATGATTTAATATTTTAGAAATATTCTTGTAAATTTGTTCTTCCTGATTCCCCTCTGAGAGAAAGAGAGAGAGAGAGAGAGAGAGAGAGAGAGAGAGAGAGAGAGAGAGAGAGAGAAGAGAGACGACAGACAGAAAAAGCAAATGACTTGCTGGAGGCCCCAGCATGTATGTGCTACAATGAAACTCAGTTCCAGATCTGTGATAACCCCAGGGACTTTCTTTAGTCTCACTTGTATCACTGTCATCTTTCAATATTTTGAGAAAGTTCCAGGACATAGGCCACCAACAGCCACCAGCAGAGAAAATCTGGATGGCTGGGTGTCTTCACTGATTCCTGAGATTGTACCTATTGCATCATTTTACTTCTTGAGAAAACACCACGTGGTTTCAGTGACACTTCCCAGCTAGCTCAGAGTCACTGAAAAAGCTCACTTGACAAACCCGTGCTGAACATCAACTCTATGTCATGAATCACAGTGCCACCAAAGACACAGCTTGGCCACAGCATCCCTGCCTCATAGAGTGCGTATGCTTAGAAGGCCCTGGTCAACGTCTCTCTCTGTGTCAGTCACATTATTATCATGTCACACACACATAGTCCTTTCAATCTCCTGGTACTTTGCCTGAAAGCAGAAAAGGAAGTGGAGCATGAACAAGCCACCACAGGCCACATGCTAAGGAGACTGTCACTCCCTCAATGACCTGAATCAGCTCATGACAGTTTCCTCAGCGAGGGGTGGGCCAAATGACTCCCATCCTTCTGTGGTAAAATACTAACTAATTCCCTGCACCCATGTGTATACAAGTGACACCAATTAGACTCAAAGGATCAGAGGGAGGAGAAGGAAGGAAAAGGAAAAAAAGAGAAAGAGGAGGGGAAACTGTGAAGTCGGTGTGTGTGTGTGTGTGTGTGTGTGAGAGAGAGAGAGAGAGAGAGAGAGAGAGAGAGAAGATGATCTACATACATTGTACTCATGTGTGAAATTATCAAGGAATCTTTAAAAAGAGCTGAACCTGCACTTAGGAGTAAGAGCTAAATACTCACTAATTTAATGAAATATAAATGGGTGAGTGAAGCCTCGTCAGCAAGTAAAAGTGTATCTTTAGATAAACGAGGCACCCAGCCCTCCCTGTGCTCACATGGTAAACACAGAGGTTGGAATGTGCAGAGGGGAAGGAGGGGAATCTTCTTGCCTTCCCTGGGACTAATCCTCCTCTGTAGCTTCTGAAAATCAAAGCTAGGTAGGCTAGGTGTCGGGTTATTCAGTAAAGTTGCTTTAGTACAAATGATGCCTGCCTGAGACCCCTGATCGGAGTGCGGCTGGTGGACTCGAGGTGCTCGTGAGCCTGTGATGTGGATGGATGGTCTGGGGGGGGATGGAACCGGTGACCCTTGACAGTGAGCATATTTGTTGTGAAAATTATTAAAAGTCTATTCATGGATATATTCTCAGAAGAGGCTCCTTCAGGGCACAGAGGCCCTGAACAAAGTGGGTCTTTTCTGTTTATTTGTTGGTATGTTTGTATGTTTGTATGTATGCTTGTTTCTTTAAGGCATGCTTATTCCTTATTGCTCATGTTTGCCTTAAAAAATAATCCTCATGACTTGATCTTCTGAATAACTGGGACTATATGTATATGTCCCTAAGGTGATCTTATATACAACGTTGACTCAGATGTCTAACCTGCCATTCATGGACCACCTGTGGCTACATGAAGCCCAGGATGGCTATGTATGTGGCTCAATACAACACTGTAATTTTTCTTTAATGTAAGATTTCCTCTTTGATTTTTTTTTAAAAATGTCAACTTGATTGCAAAGTTCTCACGTGTACATGACAACACAGTATTGCAATATCGAAAGGGTGGGCACACTTAGAATATCTCATCTTCTCACTGTGAGCCTGTCCCTCAGTGGATGCAAGGAAGGCTAAAAAGCATAGACCTTGGAGCAGTGTGCAGACTCCAGCAGGGACTAATCATGCTGAAGAGAAAAGCCTAGACACAGCTTCAAGGCGTGTCCCGTCCTCTCTCTTTAGAAGAGGTCATATGTGAACTAGGGTAGTCTCACTGATAGAGATGTCTAATTGGACGTTAGAAGAAGACTCCTGTAAGCTGTGATGAATGGCACACAAACACTCACATGGTCCGATTCCTCCTCTGAGCTTGAATTTTCTCTATTTTACTCTTGCCAGCGGCCATTCTAAATCAAAACACTCCCCTAGACGGAGAGCTACCTCCTGTTAGATCAGCCCACTCTGTTGCCGCATAACTCTCAGGAGAGTGGGAGAGTAACAGAACCTCCAAGCACCAAGACAGAGAGTTGTAATAAAGAGATCCTTCTAGACATGTGTCCCTCAATTCTTCGCTTTGATTCAACACTGTAAAAAGGCATACTATTAGCGTATTTTGTTCCTTTCAGATTCAAACTTAATGTTAGAACTGCTGCATAAGAAATGTCATTTTTGGGGAACCTCAGCTTGGGCCACAAGGCTCCATAGCAAATTAGCGCCGGGACAAAGAACCCTCTCAGGAGCTCGGAAAAGCCAGGAGAGGGCCAAAGACACGCCCCACAGCTCACCAGGAACTGCCCCGAACCCG
>CM052700.1:6811991-6872460 GCA_028551405.1 Uromys caudimaculatus | reverse complement strand
GGCGGGTAGGTGGGAGGAGGAATTCCCTCACAGAGGCGGGGAGGGGGAGGGGATAGGGGGTTTCCAAAGAGGAGACCCAGAAAAGGGAAAACATTGGAAATGTAAATAAAGTATCAAAAATAAATAAAAAAAAACAAAAAGAAATGTCATTTTTATAACAGACAACACAGTAAGTATTTACCGTTGGTGGCGATGTGGGCTCCAGGTGGAATTTGTCTGGAAAAGCCCTGCTCAGTGTCAGGTGTCTGGCGTGCTGGTAATACTGTCACAAGAAAGCCAGTTTACACATCAAAATCACATTAGCTATGTCAGTAACCAAGCTACGATATAAAGTTCTATGTTCCTAACCCTGAAATATCTACCTCAATATTAACTGGTATGTAGGGTTATCATGTAATATTTTACCCTGTCAGACATTGCATTGACCAATAGCTAGCTGTATATGTGAAGCTAGAGAATCTTTGTGTCCCAGGTTTGAGAATAAATGAAGAAATGACCATCTATAATTTTATTAGCTGTCAATATATATGCCCAGAAATACTGCAAAACATGAGGGAGATCAGCTGTGTTGCCAAGCTGAGCTCTGGATTGAGTACAAACGTGACTGACTGGACACTAACCCTGCCCTGACCTAGGTAAAGAACAGAACCTCTGAGGCTCTGGCCCTCCTGTTCTCTGATCAAGCAAGATGGTGATGTTAACTACTTAGGCCATGGTGAGCAGCAGCATTCTTGGGTATAGACAAGGTGGCTGCACCAGAACTCAATACTATGAGGAAAGCATACTAGAGGAAAGCTAAGGTACTTTGCTTAGTATTAAATATCGCTCAGTTTTAAGAGAGGTGGATGGACACCTGGGTGTTTGCACACCCATTGCACAGGTGTAAAGAGTCATCGTCACCCTTCCTACTCTGCATTGCTGAAGAATACGATTGCATTACCTGGGAAAAACAAGCAAGGTGTTTGCTCTTGACTTTTCTTTATGCGTCAGTGCTAAGCACAGGCCAGATTCTGCTACATCATGGATATCTTGATGTCATGGATATCTAACCCATGAAGACTTGGGCTTATAACTTTGAGAAGTCACATTCAGTTAAACAGTTCAGGAATATAGCCCTGAGATTTCAGTTTATGGTACTGAGTTGATCTTATATATTGTGACTAGAGGCAAGATTTTCATCCTGCAGGATAATCTCAACATGCTCCTCCGCACGCCTGAGGAACTTGCTTACTCTGCCCAGGTATCTCCAGTCCAGAAGATCTGAAAGCCTCTCGGTGCGGTTCCTCTGGATGATTCTTTGGCGGCGTGACTGTTTACAAAACCCGTAGAGAAACTGAGTCAGCTGGTTGCAAGAATCATCTGGAGAGCGGAACCGCCTGTCGACGATGTAAATACCTGAAGAACACACACACAAATCAAAACACAACTTCCAACCAGGAGCCAAGGAACATTGCTCCTCTGCTCTTTATTCCCTCAGGTTCCACCAAAGACCGTGACCAGCCTGACACCAGTCCTCTGCCTCAGCTACAAAGACCTTCCTTTACTTTATCTTTTCCTCTTCTAATGTTATGTTTTCTATAATATTTATATAATATTAAAAATATATTATATTTTATAATATAATAAATATTAATTATCTATTTTTATTTCATGTGCGTTGGTGCTTTGCCTCCATTTATGTCTGTGTAAAGGTGTTACATCACCTGGAACTAGAGTTACAGACAGTTGTGAATTGCCATGTGGGTGCTAGAAATGGAACTCAGGTCCTCTGGAAGAGCAGCCAGTGCTCTTAACCACTGAGCCATTTCTCCAGCCCTTTTTCTATGATCTTCTAATTATGAAAAACCCACCAGCAACCCTCTGTCAACATAGCAGATCTTACCTTAAAAAAATCAAGCCCTCTGTCAGTAATTCTCTATTAATTGTTACTAACCAGAAACACCAGGTGGATTCTAATACCAGGTCCCCTCTCCCCAACTCTGTGTTCCCACTTACAACCTCTAACCTAGTAGTGAGAGCTGCCCCCTGCAGACTCAACAGCCAAGGCAAGACACAGAACAAATCCTGGTCTAACTTTCTTGTTGCTAGGCAACATAAACAGATACACAATGTGTGCAGTGGTTTTCAACCTTCCTAATGCTGTGACCCTTTAATACAGTTAGTTCTTCATGTTGTGGTGACCCCCAACCATAAAATTATTTTTGTTGCTACTTCATAACTGTAATTTTGCTACTGTTATGAATCATGACATAAGTATCTGATACTCAGGATGTCTGATATGCAACCCCTATGAAAGGGCTCTTGGATGCACAGGTTAAGAACTGATGCTATAGGGCTGGAGAGATGGCTCAGAGGTTAAGAGCACTGACTGCTCTTCCAGAGGTCCTGAGTTCAAATCCCGGCAACCACATGGTGGCTCACAAACATCTGTAATGAGATCTGATGCCCTCTTCTGGTGTGTCTGAAGATAACTACAGTGTACTTATATATAATAAATAAATAAATCTTAAAAAAAAAAAAAAAAGAACTGCTGCTATAGACGAACCAATATGCATACTCCAATACTGTATTATTGCTCCTAGGACTTAAAAAAAAAAACAAACCTATCACTATCGTCAAGAAATAAGTTAAAGGTTAAATTTGCTCAAGTTCTGCCCTTTTGCATTTCTTCTTGGGAGCAGTATATTCAATATTAAGAACATTCTTACTTAAATCTACTTGTAATTAAACAAGAAATATAAATTTTAGTTTCGTTTCAGGACAGCTTTAGAGGCATGCCCCTAACGTGAAGACCCTGACGTCACAATGGAAAGGAAACTCTCACCGTATGCAGTAGGGTCAGCCACATGCTCCTGCATGAAACACCCGAAACCAGAGAGGTTTGTAGTCACACTGGGGATACCCATCACTGTGCATTCAGCTGCCGGAACGAACAAAGAGTGAGTTTCAGACCTGTCCCCAGTCCTCCCATGCACGTGGAGGAGAAAGGTCCTGTTTGCCTGGCTGTAGTGATCTTTACTCCTGGTTAGTTAGTTAGTTTTAGTTAGTTAGTTAGGCACGGCACTAAGCCTCATCTACACTCATGGCACAGATAATTTTCAAAACCACCCTGCGAAGTGTGGCTGACATCATCCCTCTCTGACAGGCGAGGGAATTAAAGGCATGGGGAGTGGTTGCAACCTGGCCACTCCCCAGAATCAGGCACAGTTACACAGGAAAGCTGGGATGTGGAGCGAGACATCCAGTCCGAGAGCTCTTGCCGGGACCCGCTGCTCTCTGCTGTCTGAGCCCAGCTGGTTATGCTCTGGTTTGGTTTTGTTCTGTTTTGAGCTTGTGACTCTGCTTTGCAACTTTATCTGGGTGAGCGTGTGTTTGGATACAGCCAGGTTCTCTGCTACTTTAATCTCCGCCACATACACCCTACTACTCTCTTGAGGGTGCAGGGAATTCATGGTCTAAGTCTTCCCTTCCCTTTTGATCAAAGCCTGTTTCCTGAAAAATAGCTGCACTATCTCTAAAATATCCTTCCTCCAAACATGCTACATTTTCTTTACCCACTTGTGTGTGAGTGTGTGAACCTGTGTGTGCACATTCATGTAGAAATCCCAGGCCTGATATCAAGGAAATTTCTTTAATCCATTTAGGCAAGGTCTCTCCATCAAACCCAGAGCCTGCTGATGTGGCTAGCATAGCTGGCCCGCTTGCTCTGGAGAACCCCTATAGACTTCCCCTGAGGCTAGAATTACAGGCTTATTGCCACTCTCTGGGGCATTTGGTGAGTTCTGGGGATCTGAATGCATGGCAAACCTTTGAACTCTTGAGCCATCTCCCTACCCAGCATCTACACTTTAAATAAGTAATCTCTCTGTCTTTGATTATGGAAATGGAATTGGTTCTTGAGAAGAGATGAGTGTAACCCTTGTGCCTGTTCTGTATTGGGTGGAGCAGCTCAGATCACAGCCTTTTCTCCTCTGCTTATGAGTCTGTCCTCCTGGCTCAGCTCTTCACCTACACAGCAGCGTTTTTGTTTTTTTTTTTTTTTTTTTTATCTTTAGGGAGGTGCCAGCAGGAGTGTGCATAGGGGTTACCAGCTTCTTTGAAAAATTTGGAACTCCTCCTGGGAGTAATTCATACACCCATACATTCATCGTTGCCTAAAACACCATGAGATTTTTTTTTAGGAAAAAAAAAACCCTATTTTTTTCTCATTAAATAATTTACTAATACATTTTGTTGTAAAAAACCAAGAAACTGTGAACACTCAATGTATGTACCTTGAATGAATTTAATAAAGTATGTGTTTCTTGGGCTTTCTCAAAGCTCAGTGCTGGTGTCTTAGCTTGCTATAATATATATTGCTGTGCTAAACACCATAGCCACAAGCAACTTGGAGAGGAAAGGGTATATTTCACCTTGTATCTCACAGACCATCCGGAAGGGAATCAGGGCAGACACTCGGGAGGCACCTGAAGGCAGGAACCGAAGCAGAGGCCACGTAGGAATACTGCTTACTAGTTTTCTACCCATGG
The DNA here is from genome assembly GCA_028551405.1 of Uromys caudimaculatus. NCBI lineage: Eukaryota > Metazoa > Chordata > Mammalia > Rodentia > Muridae > Uromys > Uromys caudimaculatus. The sequence continues at coordinate 6,867,931 of CM052700.1, read as the reverse complement.
CTTCTTTCATATACAACCCAGGCCCAGCTGCTCATGACTAGCACCACCCACACTGGGCTGGATACTCCCATACCAGTCAGTAATCAAGAAAATTTCCCACAGACTTGGCTTACAGGTAGAGGTATTCTCTCAAACAATGTTCCCTTTTTCCAAATAATTAGCTTGTGCCAAGTTGACAGACTAAATAAATAAATAAATAAATAACCAGCACAGTTGTCTTTAATGAATGCTTTCTACAGTTAGAACAGCACGATTTAATATTATTATAAAACAAATTAGAGATTATGTAATATGAGAAGGCTAAATTATACCATAGGAAAGGTAAATACCATACCTTGTTTTTCTTCAAGTATCAGTTTAGAAAAGTTAGACAGTAACTAACCTTCTTTGTTGCTTCTATCAGAACCAATACTACCCCACCCCCAATCATTGCTATGCTCCTACCCCCAATTACAGCAGATACCCCCTGCCCAAACAAAGGCCATGGATGCCAGAAGACCAAGACACAACTTCAGCAGACACTCCCTGCTTAAGTAGAGACCACACCAGCCATGGCAGCTCCAGCTTCCAATTCAGGTGGAGACTCCCTACTGAATCAGAGGCCACGCAGGTCTCCACAACTCTAGTCTTCAACTGGGGTAGACACTCCTTGCTTGACAAGAGACCACAGTGGCTACCAGAAGTCCAGCCCCTAACTTGGGTGGAAACTCCTGCTAAACCACAGGCCCCACAGGCCAGAAGATGAGAGAGGAAACAGAGACCAAGGAACAAAATATCCTTCCAACAAAGACAAACCCTGAAATTGATGCCTAGACCTATGATCACCCTAAATTCAGATGTACATAATCAAAAACAGCCTGTACACTATGTTACCAACAGAGCCCAGTTTTACTACCACAGAAACCCCTGAATATTCCAACACAGATGAAACACAAGAGAAAAAAAACCTTACAACCAACTTTATGAGGATGACAGAGGAGGTCCTTAAAGAAGAAATGAATAAAGCCCTTAAAGAAATCAAGGGAAAGACAAATGAAAATTAAAGAAAATGAATAAATCCCTTAATTAAAGAAAGCCAAGAAAAAACACAGTTGAAGTAAATGAACAAAACAGTTTAAGACATGAAAATAGAAATAAAAGCAATAAAGAAAACACAAATTGAGGGAATTCTGGAAATGAAAAGTCTAAGGACGTGAACAGGAACTGCAAACGCAAGCATTGTCAACAATAGAAGAAATGGAAGAGAGAATCTCGGGTGTTGATGATACAAGAAAGAGATACCTCAGTCAAAGAAAATGTTACATCTAAAAATTTCCTGACATGAAACATCCAGGAATCTGAGAAACTATGTAAAGATCTTAACCTAAAGAAGGAGATGCCTAGAAAGGTATGAGAAGCTTACAGAACACCAAATAGATTGAACCAGAGAAGAGACCTGTTGACACATAACAATCAAAACATGAAACATAGAGAACAAAGAAAGAGTATTAAAAGATGCAAAGGAAAAGGGCCAAGTAACTTAGACCTATTTGAAGTACACCTGACTTCTCACTGGAGACTCTAAAAGCCAGAAGGGCTTGGCCAGATGTGCTACAGACTCTGATATGGCAGGATTTACCCTGTCCAATCTATTTAAATATTAGTGCAGCAGGAGGCCTGTGATTGGGCAGGGAAAATGGAGGCAGAGCTAAGAGTTGCAGAGACAGAGAGTGACTCAGGAGAGAGGGAAGAGGAAGCAAGATGCAAGGTGATGGACAGACAGGATGATTCAGAACCAGTGTGATTTTACATAGCTGCAGGTAGATATGATATCGTATAGGGATAAAATAATTAGGGTAACTTGTCTAATCTTGGTGAGCTGCTTGTACAATTATCAATTTGCCCTGAATTTATTGTGTGGGCATCTTGTGAGTTGAGAATTTATTGATATATATAAATCTGATTGATTAATTATAAGTTTCTAGAGTTTTGTTTCTACCAGGTTGCTGGATATTGTGGTGACTGACCACTGGGTGGACAGTTGTTGCGTGGGGCTGGCGTGGCACTGACCCGCCAAGGGAACTTAGTGAGTTGAGAACAGACATTTTAGGAGCTCAGGGCCAGAGACCGCTGAGTTAAGAACACCCCGCTGGAGCCATGTGGCTCCGTGGTGCCCAGGGTAGCGTGGGATCCAAATAGTCTTTTTAAATATTTCCTGCAACACTCTGAGACTGCAGATACCAGCTCAGACTATTACACTCAGAAAATGTTCACTAACCATAGATGGAGAAAACAATATATTCCACTATACAGTCAAACCAGTATCTACCTACAAATCCAGCCCTACAGTAGACTCTACAAAGAAAACTCCAACCCAAGAAGGTTAAATACACACATGGGCCAAAAAAAACAGGAAATAAATAATCTCACATTGACAAAACCAAAAGGAAGGAAACACACACACACAGACTCATACACACACACACAACCACCACCACCACCACCACCAGCAGCAGCAGCAGCAGCAGCAGCAACAGCAACAACTACAACAACAAATAACAGGAATTAATGGTCATTAATATCTCTCAATATCAATGGACTCGATTCCCCAATAAACAGTCACAGGCTAACAGAATGGATTTGAAAACAGGATTTATCATTCTGCTTCATACAGGAAACACAGCTCAGCAATAAAGATAGACCTCGGAGTAAAGGGTTGGAAAGAGATTTTCTAAGCAAAAGGACCTAAGAAGGGAGCTGGTGTAGCATTCTAATATCAAACAAAATAGTCCTTAAACCAAAATTAATCAAAAGAGATGGAAAAGGACAGACACTTCATACTCATCAGAGGGAAGATCCACAAAGAGGGCATTTCAATTTTTAACATCTATGCCCTGAATGCAAGGTCACCTGTGTGTGTAAAAGAAACATCACTACAACTTAAATCACACATCGACTCTCGCACATTGATAGTGGGACACATCAATACCCAACTCTCACCAATGGACAGTTCATCTAGCCAACTACTTAACAAAGGAATACGGGAGCTAACAGATATTATAAACCAAATGGACCTAATAATATCTACAGAACATTTCACCCAAACACAAAAGAATATACCTTCTTTTAAACACCTCACAGAACTTTCTCCAAAATTGACTATGTACTTGGTCACAAAGCAAGTCTCAGCAGATATGATAAAACTGTGTAATCACCCCTTGCATTCTATTAGACCAGCACAGACTAAAGTTGGATTTCAACAATAACCGAAAGCCTACAAACTCATGGAAGCTGAGCAGTTCTCTACTGAATGATTACTAGGTCAGGACAAAAATAAGAAAGACATTAAAGATTTGTTATACTTCAATGAAAATGAATGCACAACAGACCCAAACTTATAGGACACAATGAAAATGGTGTTGAGGGAAAGTTCCTAGCACAGACATGAAAACGTTGGAGAGATCTCAGACCAGCAACTTAAGAGCATACCTGAAAGTTCTAGAACAAGAAGAAACAAGAGGCGTAGATGGCAAGAAATAATCAAACTAAAGGCTAAAATCAATTAAATAAAAAAAGAGAACAATACAAAGAATTGATAAAACAAAAAGTTGGTTCTTTGAGAAAATCAACAGGATAGACAAACCCTCATCCAAACTAACTAAAAGATGGAAAGAAAATATTGAAATTGAGAAAACCAAAGATGAAAGGGGGTATAAAAATAGATGCAGAGGGAATCCAAGACTCATTAGACCATTCTTCAAAAACCAGTACTCCACAAAACAGGAAAATCTAAACAAAATTACTAATTTTCTCAATAGATCCCACCTACCAAAGTTAAATCAAAATCATATAAACAAGTAAAAAAGACTTATAACCCCTGAGAAAATAGAGCAGTCATGAAAAGTCTCCCAAGCAAAGAAAGCAGGCCATTTTAATGCAGACTTCTACTAGGCATTCAAAGAAGAGTTAATACCAACACTTCTCAAATTGTTCCACAAAATAGAAACAGAAGGAACATTGCCAAATTCATTTTATTAGGCCACAGTCACCCTGACACCTAAACCACACAAAGACTCCACAAAGAAAGATAATTTCAGACTAATTTCCCTTATGAACATTGATGCAAAAATATTCAATAAAATACTCTCAAACCAAATCCAAAATCATGTCAAAAACAGCATCCACCATGATCAAGTTGGCTTCACTCCAGAGATGCAGGGATGGTTTAACATACAAAAATCTTATTGATGTAATCCACGATGTGAACAAGTTGAAAGAAAGAGGATCATATAATTATCTCCTTAGATTAAGCAAAAAAATAAAGAAAATAAAATAAAAGCCATTGACAAAATCCAACACCATTTTATGATAAAAGTCTTGCAGAGATTATGGATATAATGGACACACCTAAACATAGTACAGGCAATTTCCAGCAAACCTGTAGCCAACGATCAAATTTACTGGAGGGAAACTCAAAGCAATCAGGAAAAAGACAAGGCTGTCCATTTTCTCCATATCTACTCAATATTGTACTTAAAGTTCTAACTAGAGCAATAAGACAACTGAAGGAGATCATGGGATATAAATTGAAAAGAAAGAAGTGGAATTATCCCGGTTTGCAGATATGATGGTATACATAAGCAGCCAAAAAATTTTTATCAGAGAACTCCTACAACTGATAAACACCTTCAGCAAAGTGGCTAGATAAAAGATGAACTCAAATAATCAGTAGCCTTTCTATATACAAATGTAAAATGTACTGAGGAGATTAAAAAAAAAAAAAAAAAAAAAAAAAAAACAGGGAAGCAACAACCTTCATAATACCCACAAACAATATAAAATATCATGGAGTGACCCTAACCAAGCAAGTGAAAGACTTGCATGACAAAAATTTCAAGTTTTTGAAGAAAGAAATGGAAGAAGATAACAGAAAATGGAAAGATTTCCCATGCCCATGGATTGGTAGGATTAACAGAAAAAATGCCCATCCTACAAAAAGCAATCTACAGACTGAACACAGTCCTCATCAAAATTCCAGCACCATTCTCTACAGCCCTTCAAAGGGCAATACTAAAATTCATAGGGAAAAACAAAACCAAAAAACAAAGGATAGCTAAGGGCAGAGGGTTGGCTCAGCAGTTAAGAGCATTGACTGCTTTTCCAGAGGTCCTGAGTTCAAATCCCAGCAACCACGTGGTGGCTCACAGCCACCTGTAATGGGACCTGATGCTCTCTTCTGGTGTGTCTGAAGACAGCTATTGTGTTCTCATATACATAAAATAAATAAAAAATTATTTTAGAAAACAAAAACAAAAATAAAGGATAGCTTAATGAATCTTGAACAATAAAAGAACTTCCAGAGGTATTACCACCCCTGATTTCAAGCTGTCCTACAGAGCCGTAGTAATAAAAATCACATGATATTGGCATAAAAACAAACACATTGACCAATGGGATCGAATTGAAGTCCCAGATGTAAACCCACACATCTGTGGACACCTGAGTTTTGATAAAGAGCCATAAATACACAGTGAAAAAAATTCTTTAACAAATAGTGCTGGTCTCACTGGATATCAGGATGTAGAAGAATGTAAATAGATTCATACTTATCACTCTGCATAAAATTCAATTCCAAGTGGATCGAAGACTTCAACATACAACCAGACACACTGAACCTTATAGAAAAGAAAGTCTGAATAGACTCAAACACATTCACACAGGAGATGACTTTCTGAATAGAACACAGTAGTACAGGCACGAATATCAACAATTAATAAATGGGAACTTATAAAACTGAGTAGTCTTCTATAAGGCAAAGGATATTGTCAATAGGACAAAATGGGAAAAGATTTTCACCTTTCCACATCTGACAGATGGCTAATATCCAAAATATACAAAGAACTCAAGAGAGTAGGCATCAGCAAACCAGATAATCCAATTTAAAACGGAGTAAAGATCTAAACAGAGAATTCTCAACAGAGGAATCTCAAATGGCTGAGAAACACTTAAAGAAGTGTTCAAAATCCTTCCTCATCAGGAAAGTGCAAATCAAGACTGCTTTGAGATTCCATCTTACACCTGTCAGAATAGCTAAGATCAAATCACAAGTGACAGCTCGTGCTGGCAAGGATGAGGAGCAAGAACAACACTCCTCCATTTCAGATAGGAGTGAGAACTCGTATAGTCACTATAGAGACATTATGACTGTTCCTCAGAACCCTGGGTACCGTTCTACCTCAAGACCCAGCTATACCACTCTCAGGCATATACTCAAAAGATGCTTTATTCTATCACAAGACACTTGCCTAACATAGCAGCCTTATTCATGACAGCCAGAAATTGGAAATAACGTAGATGCCCCTCAACCAAAGAATGGATGAAGAAAATGTAGTACATTTACACTGTGGAATAAATTATTCAGTTCTTTAAAAAATGAAAGAATTTTCATGAAATTTGCAGGCAAATAGAACGAGAATAAAAAATCCTCTTAAGTGAGGCAACCCATGCCAAGAAAGACTACCATGATATGTATGCTGGTAACTAAAGGATAGTGATGCTGAAATCCACAGACCCAGAGAGGCTAAGTAACAAGGAGGGCTCTAGGGGGATGCGTGAATCTCCCTGGGAAGAGGACATGTAATAGATTATGTCGGTAGACTGGGGGCATCTGGGATGTAACATAAAGGATCGTGTTGGGGAAGGGAATGACAGAGGTAGAGGAAGGGGAGAGATGATTGGAATTCAGGGGCATTTGGGAACAATGTGGGTACCTAGTGCAGTGGAAACTTTCTGGAACCTATGAGGGTGACCCTAGCGAGGACTTCTAATAATGGGTGATATGGGACCTGAACAGGCCATCTTCTGTAAGCGGGTGGGCATCCGGTGGTGAAACTAGGACAGCAACACAGACACAAAACTTTGACTTGTCTTGCCTGCAAGATGTGCTGGGGCAATGATGACTCAGAGTTTGGGGGAGTGAACAGTCAGTAACAGGTCCATTCCGTGAGTGGGAACTGATGCCTGACACTGCCTAGATGGCTAGAATCAAGAGCTGGATGGCCCGGAGGCCTAGAGAGAAACCAAACACAACTGTCCAAAAATAAATAAATAAAATAAAATAACAGTCAATGAAATTATTCCTAATGATATTCTGCTATACTCATAGGATCGATGCCTAGCCCAATTGTCATCAGAGACACTTCCTCCGGCAGCTGATTGGAACAGATGCAGAGACCCACAGACAAACATTAGGCAGAGCTCAGGGAACCCCAAAGAAGAGGGGGAGGAAGGATTGTAGAAACCAGAGAGGTTAAAGATACAAGAACACAGCTCACAGAATCAATGAAGCAGGGCTTGTAGGAGCTCATAGAGACTCGAGCAGCAATCAAGGAGCCTGTACGGATCTAACCTAGATCCTCTGCTAATGTGTTGTGGTTGCTTATCTTGGAGTTTTTATAGGACTTTTAACAGTGGATGTGAGGGCTGTCTCTGACTCTTTTGCCTACTCTTGGGACCCTTTTCCTCCTACTGATTTGTCATGTCCAGCCTTGAGATGAGGTTTTGTGCCTAGTCTTATTGTATCTTGTTTATTGTATCTTGTTATGCCATGCTTGGTTGATATCTTTAGTAGGCCTTCTTTCTTTCTTTCTTTCTTTCTTTCTTTCTTTCTTTCTTTCTTTCTTTCTTTCTTTCCTCCCTCCCTCCCTCCCTCCCTCCCTTCTTTCCTTCCTTCCTCCCTCCCTCCCTCCCTCCCTCCTTTCTTTCTTTCTTTCTTTCTTTCTTTCTTTCTTTCTTTCTTTCTTTCTTTCTTTCTTTCTTTCTTTCTTTTGGGAAATGGAGGATCAGTGGATTTGGGGAAAGCAGAGATGGGGAGAACTGGAATTAGTGGAGGGAAAGGAGGCATAGGCCAAGATGTATTGTATGAGAGAAGAAAAAAAGAAAAAGAAAAAACATAGAAATAACACCAAATTTTAGAACTATGGGGGAGAAAGAAAAACTAGGTAAATGCATCTTTATGTCAACTTTCAAGAAGTAGTCATATTTACTCTATTAAAGTTTTGATAATTTTCTACTGCTAACAGATTACCCAGGTGGAAGGCAGAAACTCTGGGTGCAAAATCACCCAAAAGAGAAAATCCTAACAAAGAAAAGAAAAGGGGAAATTGAAAAGCAAATTCTCTATGGTTTCTTACTCCAGGACTGCAGGATCTTTGTGTTGTAATCCGGTGATAGTGAAACAGCAGTTGAGACGTAACAGCAGCAGAGCCTCTCTGCTGCTCATGCTCTAAGGGTTACAGTATTCCCTCCTTAGAGAATTTTAGATTCTATACTTAAATTCCAGAATAAAAGTACAGGCCTGGGGGCTGGGGAGATGTTTCCGTGGTGAAGAGCACAAGCTGCTCTTTCAGAGGACCGGGGTGAGTTCCCAGCATCCATGGTGCCTCACAACCCTCTGTAACCCCAGTTCCAGAAGATCTGACATTCTTTTCTGATACCTGATGGCGTTTCACGCATGTACTATGAGCATACATGCCTGTAGACAAAACAACTATACACATGAAAATTTTAAATGTATAAGCATTGTGACAGTTCTTCTCTTAATAATAATTTACCTTTTACCTGGCCTCTGCTGTCCCTTGAACTGTAGTTAATAATAAATTTTTTAGCATTGTTTTGAGATAAATGCAATTGTACCTAAACCAGGAAGAATATCTTTTATTACTAATATGACAGAAGAAATGAATTGCTTTGTTCTTTCCCTCTGGAATACAGGCAAAATTGTATTTTTTTAATTTGTTGTTTATTTTGTGGTGCTGGGGATTGAAGAGAGGGCCTTGTATATGATCAGTACATGTTCTACCACTGAGCTGAGAATCTAACCCATGTTTCTCTTTTAATGAGATGCTTCAGTACAAATGCAAACCCATCACTCTTGTTGCTAATAGTAACCACATCACTTAAAGACCAGAATAAAAAAAAAAATGACAAAGAGTAGAATTAAGAATTCACTATCGATCTGGAAAAAAAAAAAAGATGGCAGAGTTTCTGAATGTAGGATGTCATTGGCTACAATACCTTACCCAACACCAGATGCATGCTCTCTTACCTACCTGTCTTTTGAGAGACAAAGATGTAGAGGGGTTTTCACGGCCAATTTTTGTTTTACAAAATTGATTTAAATGTTTAAAATGTGTTATTCTGAAATAGCTTTTGGAAAACCATATGGTAAGACTTCCAATTTTCATACTAGCTCTATATATTTGATTCCCACTTCACATGAATGAGATCCGTAACCAAATACAATCCTCATAAAACACACCCTCATGCTCCTCTTTGGAACGCCGTGAGACACCGGGCTAGATACCCACTTAGAAGTCAGGTGCTGGACCCACCTGGGTGGTGTCCCTCTTATGTTAGAATCAGCAAAGCATTAAACTAACCCAATGAAATGGATCCAAACCAACTCATTTTTAAACAAACTGAGAACAAAGCCGCCATAGAAAATCTCCAATCAATTTTAACATTGCATGCACACACTTGAAATAGCACGCAACCAAATCAGAATTCGCCCACGTTCTACAGATATTGCATACCTGGTGTGTATCCCCAGGGTTCATAGTATGATGGAAACACACCAAGGTGACAACCTCGGACAAACTCTTCATAATCCATGGGTAGAAGGGGGCTGGTGGAGGACAGGAATTCTGGGTGCAAAATCACCTAAAAAAGAATGTTCTGATGAAGAAAATAAAGCAAAAAATATATTTCTCTATGCTCCGCTTATTTCAATACTAGAGGGTCCTGTGCTGTACATTCAGGGATAGAGAGAAAAAGAAATTGTAGAGAACATGGACTCTTCTTTCTTCCACCCTCCACTCTATAGCTCAAACTCTGCTCGGCACACTTAATATTGCTCTCAGCCCCATATCTTAGATTACAGGGTGGAGAGGTAGCACATGTATTTTCTGCTTTCACATTAAACTAGACCCCCAAGCCCTCTCCAGCCTTATTCCCCAATGAAAGTTATATTTGGCTCTCCACCTGCTGACCTCTGTCTTATTTGTCAGTTTTCTCCCAACCTGACCAGGAAAGAGGGGAGGGGTCACCCGTGACCCATGCATGAGTTAGCTGAGGGAAACGAGGCTCAGGGGAGGGAGATTCTGGAACACTCCTATCCGGATTTAACTTGCCATCCCCTCTCACCTAGAGGCAGCTGCCTCCTGCCACACTTTGCTTTGGTTCCTCATGGCTTTCTAGTCTGCACAACAACTGGAGTGTCCTGTAAAGATGGTGTTCTTGACTCTGCTCAAAAAGTCACATGTGACTCAAAGAAAAATGCTACGCGTGTGCCTGAAGGGGTGTGCGCAATGGTGTGCTGGTGTTCACGAACCAGCACGTCAAAGTGTAAGTACCTACTTATAATGTAGACTATCATAGCTATAGGACAGTCTGGAAAAGAAAGAGTTCTCAGGAGTTACCAACTCCCCTGCAGTGGAGCATATGCAGAACACAAAGTGTGTTTAGGAAAGCTAGTCTAAATGATCACGACACATCATCCTTCAGTTGTTCACACTTAGAATGATGCCCAGACAATCCTACTACAAAGGATACATCCGGAGGGATAGCAATGTCCCAAGTGAGAGCCATCAGTTGTAGCAGTGAGGGTATTACAGAGAGAAGGTGGTGTGCCTGGGTGGGACGCCCAGCAAATGGGAATTGAAAAATGGCTCTGGAATTAAAGGCTATCAAAGTGGACACACAGGACTTGGAAGACAGAGGAATGCAAAAAGGGCTGGCTGCACAAGTGTGCAGAGCCCACGTGGAAACCAAGCAGGGGGACCAGAGAGGTTGATCAAGGGTTAAGAGCACTAATTAATCTACCAGAGGAACCGGGTTCAAGTTCCAGCACCCACATGGCAGCTCACAACCCTCTGTAGTTTCCAGTTTCAGAATATCTGGTGCCTTCCTGTGGCCCCCTTGGGTACCAAGCATACAGGTGGCACACACACACATATGTGCAGGTAAACACCCATGCATATAAAATACTAATAAAGCATCACTCCATATGAATGTAAATTGCTATAATAAGCACACCGCAGGGCCAGCGAGGTGGCTCATCAGGTACAGATACTTATCACTAAGCTTGACAACCAGAAACCAGAGGTGGCAATAGAGCACTGGCTCCCACCAACTGTCCTCTGACCTTTTCACAAATGCCATGGCACATTTCATCCCCTACCCCACAGACAAAATAAATAAATGAATGAATATAATTTTAAAATATAATGCATAAAAGAAAGCAAAAACCAAAAGCATTTTAAAATATAACACATATCAGATTTCCTTCCTAAAGTAAGTTTTAGAATATTTTTTGATCATTAATTTAGGTAATTTTTCTTGTGTCTACTGATAACATTGTGCAATTAAAATGGACGTTAGGATTAAAACTCAGAGTTACCCAGTATCTAAGAGTACTCTAATTACCTAAAATAAGAATCAGAATTCATTTTTCTTTAGAAGTGTTTCACTTTTTTTCTGGTAGATGTTAAAACAATGAAGAACTTGTAATAAACTCCCTCCCAAGTACATGCTATGTGATTCTTTTGTTTGGATGTGCGTGTGTGTGGACATGGGGCTATGTGTTCTTGTGGGTGCCTGTGTGTGTTGATGTCCCTGAATTTGTGGGTACATGTGTGTGGAGAGCAGAGCTCAACTCTATTGTTTCTAAAGACTTCTTCATGCTACTTTTTGAGGCAGGGTCCCTCTTGAGCCCAGAGCTCATCAGTTAACCCCAGGCTGGCTTGCTAGTAGGCTCTGGATAGCCCCTGGATTCCACTGAGCACTGGATTAGAAGTGCAGGCCACTCTGCCAAGCTTTTACCACAGTGCTGGAGGGTGACCTCAGGTTCCCATGCCTACATAACAAGCACCTTACCAACTGAGCCTGTTTCAACCTATTCTGCATGACTTTGAAGCGGTTCATATCAAACCAATTAGTTCTACCTTGACTCTGTCTGCACGATTGTTGAAAAGTCCGATTCGTCTAATGGTGCTGAGGATGGGATCCGTGGAATCATCAATCATATTGTGGGTGGTCACTGGAGGCAAAGACTGTCTCTGAGGGAGCAGAAGGAAGAAAGCGTCCGCGGTGAAAAGCATTAGTAAGTGTGACTCATTTCTGCAAAAGGCCATTGATATTTTATGCACCCTGTCTGTACTCAGTCTCTGCGATGATGCTGGTTAACATGACTAAGCTTTGTGTATTTCTGAGGAAGAGAAAGAGTTCCAGAACTTTCTTCGCAGACCATGGGCAGAAAGCTGTTCCTTCCTTGCAGCGACTGAATGAAAGGCTCGGGCATCGTGATTAGAATGTGAACCCACCTTGGAATCTTCAAGCAAGAGGAACGTGACTCACTGGAATCGTCTACCAAACACACTATTAACAGAGGGCTCCCGTGCATGTCTAATATGCTACATTACACTTTAAAATAACAATTCTATTCCCCCGAGAAGCGCTGGTGTTTTCTCAACTGTGGTGTGGAGTCTGTGCTTTTAGAGATTGTCACAAGGTTCTTCTCTGTTATAATAGACACAGTTTTTCAACTGAGTACATTGGTTCAAAGAAATTCTATAAATGGGTTCAACGACAGACTTTATGAGATTTTTAAAAGAATCCCTTAGAAACATAAAAGCACATACAAAATCATTCAAGTGGATTTTTTTTTTCTGGGTGGGTAAAATGGCTCAGGGGTTAAAGGTTCATGCTCCCAAGCTTATGATTTAAGTCCCCTCTCTGGGACTCACAGTCAAAGAGAGGATATAAGTTCTTCAAGTTGTTCTCTGGTTCCCACATGCCCTGTTCCACAACTACAGATGTAAATAGAATGAAAAGAGAATATCTTTTGCAACTTCTCAGATTTGGAATTTCCTAATTTAGCACATTACATGAATGAAGACAATATTGCCTAGGTCAATTTTAATGATCATGGGAGATGATGAGTACTTTAAATTTTTTTTACCTGAGTTGAAAAAATGGCTCTTTTCATAATTGTTAAGTCATCTCGATCCAAAATACTATTCATGTCGGGAATTTCTCCTCTGTGATGAAAACAGTATTAAAAATAAAAATGGCTGGAACTAGTTAAGTGCTTTCTAATTGTCCCACATACATAGTTCATTTACTGTAATAATGCTATTTACTAAGGTGTTTTAACATAGCTTTACTATATAAATATTTATCATGCATTTATCAAACTAAGTCAATATATATTTGAACTCAAAAGCTCCCTCCGTTTCAAACTGATGTATTAATGAGTTCGCCACTGAATAAGAATCTGTGTGCACACGCACACACACATGGTCTCCTATGCACAAGCTGTTTACTGATATTGTCAAATGAAAGATACAATGCCCGTCTTCATAGGACATGACATCTTCAAAGGCTGCAAATCCCATTATGTTTGGAACAAAATGCATCAATGTGTCTAAACTGTGGCCTAATGGGGAAGCCCTAAATGATGTGTACGCTGCAGTGGTTCTCAGCCTTCCTAACGCTTTAATATAGTTCCTCATCCTGTGGTTCTCCCCAACCACAAACTATTTGCATTACTATCCCATAACTGTAATTTTGTTGCTGTTTTGAATCATAATGTAAATATCTAATATTCAGTCTATCTGATGTGTAACCTGTGAGAGGGTCACTCAACTCCTGAAGGGTCTGAGCCCCACAGGTTAAGGACGGCTGTTAAGCACTTACCTTAATAACCCGTCATAGAGTTTCTTTCCAAACTTTTCCTTCATACAGTGCACAGTGTCCCTGTTTGAAACAGAAAGATTTCTAATTCAGATGGAATCATAACTTTTCATATTCATCTGTGGGTGTTTGAATGAGAATGGCCCACATAGGCTCATATGTTTGAATGCTTGGTCCCTAGTTGGTGGAACTGTTTGGGAAGAATTGGGAGGTGTGGCCTTGTTACAGGAGGTAAGTCATTGGGGGTGGGCTTTGAGGTGTCAAAATGCCCATGCAATTCCTAGTTAGCTCTCTCTGCCTTGTGCTTGTGGACCAAGATGTAAGCTATCAGCTAATGCTCCAACACCATGCCTGCCTGCTGCCAGGCTCCCCCACAGTGATGGCCATGGACTCCAACCCTCTGCTACTGTGAATGCTTCATTAAATTTTTCCTTTATAAGTTGTCTTGGTCATGGGGCTTTGTCATGGCCACAGAAAGACAACTAAGACATCATCTGCTATGAAGGTACTGTTGTCTCATTACCATTCTTTGAAGTTACAAGTCTTTTAAAGTCTATCCAATATTCCCCTACTGGCCAAGTTAGCTTGCTTGGAAAAAGATCCAGGACTAAGACTTGACAGCCTAGAGAGCTAGAAATCTTTTTTGTTTGAGGTAACTGGATGGTTGAGAGTGGGAAGGGTCAGTGAATGAAGGAGTAGACAGAGCAAGTTAGTGAAATGTTTGCTGTGTGATCTGGCTGAGTGTAGAGGGGGTCATTACACTCATCTCTTTGCTTTGGTATACACTTTAATTTTTCTCTGTAAAATATATCCAGCCCATCCTTAAAACCCACCTATAGTTACTTGTTCATTCTGTGGTTGTTTGTTAGGAAGTTTTCCTAGTACCATCCACTACGTTGTGGGCATTGCACAGTCTAATACAGTAGCTAAAGGAGAACAACACCGTATTTATGCTGTAGTCATCAAGGAGAAATGACATTCGAGGACACAGCTCAGAGGTCACACACTTAGGCCAACTCCCTTCACGTGTGGCCTGAGGTTGACAAATGTGAGATTACCACAGCTGTTTCCGCACCGCCTGGCCCTTCAGGGTCTCCACGTTGAAATTGTTTGTCTTGGCAGGCATGATGAAAAACACTACCACAGTGACGTTACTCTTATGCATCTGAGGAGGGTTAGAAAACACAGCAGCGTCACCTACCAAAGATCAAAAAACATTGGCACGTGGACCTTAAACCTGGGCAACTGTTTTCACATGTCGCGGAAGAGAGAGTACACTGGCCTGTGAGCCACTGAATGACAACAGATGTCTTCTCTAGACTTTTCAGTTTTAATTGAAACTGACTTCAATCAGAATTTGTCAGCAATGAATATTTCCTCACCTTGGCCATTTAAGATAGACAATAATGACTACTCATATCATTGTATTTTCTCGTGGTTTAAAAAAAAAATGCACATAGGACCTGATTTTTAAGAATTAAAATACCTTCTTTAAAAATTCAGATTCAAAATTTAATGAGGATTTATTTCTGATTCACCTTTCCCTAACTCTTTCTAATTTACTCATATTGATTTGCTCGAATGGTTTTTTTTAACATGTTTCTACTACATGTCTAGATCATCCGTGTGGTGCATTTTGGCTTTTCAAATTAAGGGGCGATCACATGCTTTAGGTGTTGCTTAGATGTAGCAGACACTGTGCTGGAGCACTTTGAATACACAGCCAACCTCAGTCCTTATAACCACCATACACACGATAAATGTGGTTTGTTTCATTCTATAGGATGCTAAGGAAGTATAGTATGTGTAGTATCTTATCTGAGTGCCCATAACCTGTTAGGAACAAAACTTATATTTAAACTGGCATATTTTTAAACATCTGAAATCTATGCTTTCTTATTCTTCCCTACAGATACTGAAGTCTAGCTTTTCTAACAGGGCAATAACAGATCAGGCAGCTTTGGGGTTACAGCATCAACTCAGTTAAAACTGTGAGCACATGGATGTCTTTATTATCTGAAATGATAAGACTATGTCCTGAGTTTGGGTCCTCTTTCCACCCGTTGTGTGGTCTCTGCCTTCTAAAACCTGACGGTCCATTCATGAAGTCTATAAAAGTCATAAGACATGAGGTTTACTGCAGGTGGCAGCCTATGCATTATCAAAGAAATTACATATTGAGTATTTTAATTTCTCTGAGTATTATAATTATCTTTTCTAACTTAATAAAAATGGGTCTTGTTTACTTCACATCTACATGTACAGTGAACATTTAATAGCTGTATGGATGGATTTATTAATAAGGACCCCAAACATGAAACATATTTGATACAGTTATGAACCTATTTACAAAGCAAACTTTATGGGTACATTCCAGGAAATATGAAAAATATTATACAAGAATAATCCTTTTCACTTTAATCTTTTGGCAGATGGGATTATTACTAATCACTTTCTTACACTGTAGTTTTAGGAAATCTTTCAGAATAATTGGTATAACATTTTTCTTCTTTCCCTCCCACCCTCCTTTCTTCCCTTTCTTTCCTTCCTTCCTTCTTCCTTTCTTCCCCTTCCTTCCTTCCTTCCTTCCTTCCTTCCTTCCTTCCTTCCTTCCTTCCTTCCTCCCTCCCTCCCTCCCTCCCTCCCTCCCTCCCTCCCTCCTTCCTTCCTTCCTTCCTTCCTTCCTTCCTTTCTCTCTTTCTCTCCTGACAGGGTTTCCTCTGTGTAGCCCTGGCTGTCCTGGAACTCGCGCCATAGACCAGGCTGGCCTTGAACTCAGAGATACAGGTTCCTCTACTTCCCCAGTGCTAGGATTAAAGGTGTGCGCCACCACAGTTTACATTTGGTTTCCAATAAATGATACATATCTCATAGCTTGCTTGACTTTGCTATATCTGCTTTTCAACAAACTCCCATCAAGGAAAAGGACTATTAAAATAGCTTTCTAACATATAGCATGCATAGTGTGCGATTCTGAATAAGACTAGTACTTTAAAACATAGACAAAGATGTATGAGGGTGACATATGACTCCAATGTGTAAACTGAGTGGGCAGAGTCATTTCCAGAATGATATTGTCATTTTAAATGTTTTGTTACATCTGAACTTTGCTCAGAGGGCAGCTTCTGGGAGTCTGCGTTCTCTTTTCATCATGTGGGTTCTTGGCATGGAAATCAGACGTGGTAGCAAACACCTTTACTGGCTGATCCATTTCACCTGCCCAAGTATATCATCTTAAGATTTCAAAATCAAATGTCCTCTTGCAAGCTAGCTCTTCACAGCGCACAGCAGAAAGACCTTTTCCTAGAATCCCGTGCCGCAGCTCAGCGCTTCCTTACCCGGAGGAGGAAATTGAGCCTGGATAAGGACTCCAGGAAGATGTCTGCTCCTTTGTTTGAGAACTCATACCGCCCAGCAATGAAAAGGAATAAAGTCTTTTCAAGATCAAAGTCCAGATGGCTGAAACAAAACAAAGCACCTTCTAATAAAACATAACAGCAGCAGCCGCAGCCGCAGCAGCAACAACAACATCTACAGGAGCAAGTCTGTTCATGCAGAAGGGGGCGGGGGAAACAGAAGCATTTGTGATAAAGCTCGGAAACATCATGAAAAAGAAGTGTGTGCGTGTGTCTGTGTGTGTGTGCATGCGTGTGTGTGCACGCGTGTGTGTGTGTGGTGTGTGTGCATGCGTGTGTGTGTGTGCACGCGTAGGTGTGTATGTGCTGTGTGTGTGTGGTGTGTGCGCACGCGTGTGTGTATGTGCTGTGTGTGTGGTGTGTGTGTGTGTGCGTGTGTGTGTGCATGTGTGTGTGTGCACGTGTGTGTGTGGTGTGTGTGCATGCGTGTGTGTGGCATGTGTGCACACGTGTGTGTGTGCGAGTGTGTGCACCCGTATGTGTGTGTGTGTTGTGTGTATACGAGTGTGAGTGGTGTGTGTGTGTGGTGTGTGTGTGCGTGCATGTGTGTGTATGTGGTGTGTGTGGGTATGTGAGCACGCGTGTGTGTGGTATGTGTGTGTGTGTATGGTGTGTGGTGTGTGTGTGTAGTGTATATGTGTGTAGTGTGTGTGTTTGGTGTGTGTGTGTGGTGTGTTTGTGGGGTGTGTGTGTGCGTGTGTGTGTGTGAGTGTGTGTGTGTGTGTTTGAAAACGCCCTTGGAGGCCAGAAGAGTTCATCAGAACTACCTCTCTCCTCCATGTTGGACTTCCAAGTGGTTATGAGCCACCTGGTGTGTACCCATGTTGGACTTCCAAGTGGTTATGAGCCACCTGGTGTGTACCCTTGGAACCTAGCTCTAGCCCTCTGCAAGGGGAGCGTGTGTTCTTAGCACCTGAGCCATCTCTATAGCCCCGGTGCTTTTATTTTTGAATAAAGGAAAACATACCCATAGAAATGACCTCGGACAAAATCCTGTATTCTGGCCTTGTACATGGCATGGAGATTTTGAAATTCATGCACTGCAGAAAACTTCTTAACATTCAAGCCATTTGGAGTCACTACATCTGGAAAAGCAGAATAAAAACCATGGCAACTCTTTCCTGAGTAGGAATGCACTCTCTCTGTCACCTTTAATACCAGGAGTCGTAATAAACAAAGCAATAATAAATAAATAAATAACCCTGAATTTGGTAGTTTCTTTAAAAGGCAATTTTCAGTTAGTGTGAGAGGGCAAACACAAGTGGCTGGTGGGTAAATGAAGTAGCAGATGTGGTTTACTTTTTTAAGGGAGAGAGAGAGAGAGAGAGAGAGAGATAAAGTCATTGTTAGGCAATGAGCATGAGAATGAGTCTGCTTTGGCTGGGTTCTGTCAGTTTACTAGCATGTCTGGGAAGGGAGAATCACAGTTGAGAAAATCCCTCAGTAAGCTCGGCCTATAGGCAACTCTGAGGTGCATTTTCTTGATCAGTGATTGAAGGCCCAGCCCACTGTGGGCGGAGCCACCTCTGGGCAGTCCTGGGTGGTATAAGAAGGCAGGCTGAGCAAGCCAGGAGGCGCAAGCCTGTAAGTAGCGTTTCTCCATGACCTCTGCTTCAGTTCCTGTCTTGAGTTCCTACCCTGACTTTCCTGAGCAATGGACTGCGAGTGATCAGGACACTAAGCTGAAACAAACCCTTTCCTCGCCAAGTGGCTTTGGTCCTGGTGATCATCACAGCAGATGAGAGTCTGAGACAGCCCCAAATCCAAGGGAAAACTGGGGCAGTAAAAGAACCCAGGCCAGCCCATCACGCTGCACTATTCTGTCCTTGGGCTCTTATTTTTCACTGGTTTTTGTTTTATTTGACAAAGCTTATTTATTTCTTGAAGACCCTTCTTTAGACACCCAAGTGGTATCTGACAGCTAGGAAACCGCAGATGAGGTCACAGTGATTAAGCAAGGGTACTGCACTTGTCAGGGTGGCACACCCAGCCTCCCTCATTACCAGGCTTCCTCTTCAGCATGTGTTCCGCCTCGATGGCTGTGATTTCTGACACTGTGGTGAACACGTGCGCACAGTGCACGGAAGCCCGCTCCATGCAGTAGCGGTGATAAATCTGCCTCTCCCCTGCCTCTTTGTCTATGTCGAACTGTTGAAGACAAACACACGTTCCTTACACGACCCTCTCTGCAAGCCGAGGTTTTCCTCAAAGCTGACTGAAATTATAAAGACTCCATTAAAGGACTAGTGGATACTAAGCCACTTGCTAAAGTATAAAATTGGTATTTTTAAAAGCACTGTTTGCTTCATGTCTTACAAACTGCTATTTTTATCACCTATAAAATTTTGATATTTGTTGCACATTTTCTTATCCCACCGTTTGTATGTGTAAGGATAATTCTAACCTCCAAGTATTTTACGTTTTCCCATAAACAGTGAAACATAAGAATTAAAAAAACAAAAGGTTACTAAAAACGAAAGTGAGGCTGGATAATGGCTCGCAGTTAAGAGCACTGGCTGGTCTTGTAGAATACATAGGTTTGATTCTTAGCCCTGGCTGTCCTGGAACTCACTTTGTAGACCAGGCTGGCTCCCAACTCAGAGAGAATTGAATGCCTCTGCCTCCCTAGTGCTGGGTTTAAAGGCATGTGCCACTGCCGCCTGGCTCGGTATCATTTTGTACTACATTTTTATGAAATTTCATAGTGCATTCTGGATATTTTTAGCTAACAACCAACAAAAAAACAAAACCCCAGAAACCAAGTCCTTACTGAGCCTGTAAATACCTGAATTTCCTTCATTTCACTCAATCAGTGTCATACAAGGCTTCCCGTGACACCAGCAGTGTCTAAGGGAAAATAAGACCAATGTGTACTCAGAGCCACTGGATGTCTTTAGCAGTGTTCAGCGCGGCTGTTCACTGCCGTGTTTAATCCTCATAAAGCTCACTCAAGTGCTCTGTCTTCATTTTACAGGAGGTGAAACGGAACCTTCCAGACATCAGGAAACTTGCCCGAGTTCACATTTATATTAAATTTCTTATTTGGGGTGCATAATTTGATATATTTAAATATTGCCTAAATCTGTCTGGTGCGAGCACAGGATCCCCTGCTGTAAAAAATGCTTATGAATTTCACTCAAAGCCTGACTTGTGAGTGCTCGTTACCCACAGTGGCTGGTAGAACAGGTCACGAGAATGGTGAGCTTGAGCTACGTATCATATATCTGAATATACTTGAGATATGCAATCATCATTAAAGGTAGAATGATGTAACTATTTCCTTCAATCAAAGGCTTTTTGTAATCTATCTGAGTACTATAATGTGTCTGTTCATAAATAACACTACTCACTACACATTACTAGATTTTATTGTAAGACCACGCAGCAGTCTGGAGTAAAGGATTCCATTATTGTGCTAAGATCCAAGCCTGACCTTCTCAGGACACACTGAGCTGCACAGTGCTCTTCACAGAGGGCTGCTTTGCTCTCATTAGCTGACTGTTACTGTGCATGGTTTGCAGGTCTCCTCAGCCTCCTGGCTTTCTGAATTCATTGTTGACTTTATTTAAAGCCTGGATCTTAGCGCGGGCTGACCTTTCTGTAGGACAGCTCTCATTAACACCACTGTCTGCACAGTGAGAGGCTTTCAGGAGCTTCCTCTAGCATTCTAAATGTGTTTGAGACAGCAGCATAAACTTCCCAGGCTACTGATTACTATTCATGAATGTGCGTCTACAGGCACACACATTCTGATTCATAGGATCCCAGAACTTTTAATGCTGGAAAAGTCACAGGAGGAAACATGGAGACAAAGTGTGGAGCAGAGACTGAAGGAAAGGCCATCCAGAGACTGCCCCACCTGGGGACACATCCCTATATAGCCACCAAACTAGGACATTATTTTGAATGCTAGTAAGTGCTAGCTGATGGAAGCATGATAAGCTGTCTCCAGAGAGGCTCAGGCAGAGCCTGACAAATACAGAGGTGGATGCTTGCAGCCAACCATTGGACTGAGCATGGGGTCCCGGATGGAGAAGTTGGAGAAGGGACTGAAGGAGCTGAAGGGGGGTTTCAGCCTCATGGAGGGAGCAACAAAGTCAACTGGCCAGACCCCCCGGAGCTCCAGGAGACTGGACCACCAACCAAAGAATACACATGGAGGCACCCATGGTGCTGGCCATATATGTGGCAGAGAAGGGTCTTGTTGGCCATCAGTGGGAGGAGAGGCCCTTGGGCCTGAGGGTGTTCGATGCCCCAGTGTACTGGAATGCTAGGGATGGATAACAGGAGTGAGTGGGGGGGGAGCACCCTCATAGAGGCAGGGGGAGAGGGGATGGGATAGGGGGTTTCTGAAGGGAAGACCTGGAAAGGGGAAAACATTTGAAATGTAAATAAAGTAAATATCCAATAAGTAAATAAATAGTTAAAAAAAACCTCATATTTTCAGCTTCCTGATTTTCCTAATAGTGAAATCAAACCTTTAAGCCCTAAACTGACTTGATAAGTAAGATGAATGTTAAATATTGATTTTTTTTTTTTAATTTATGGCAGTCAAATGTGTGCTTTAAATAAATTTGCTGACTTTACAGTGTAAAAGATGCTATGGGGCTGGAGAGATGGCTCAGTGGTTAAAGACAAGTGCTGCTCTTGCAGAGGACCTGAGGACCTGAGTTCAATTCCCAGGACTGATGTGAACAATTCACAGCAACTTGTAATTCCTGCTCCAGACTTGATGCCCTCCTTTGGCTTCCAAGGGCTCTTGTGCACGTGTGGCAGACGCCCACACAAACATATAAATAAAATTAAAAGATAAAAGAAACTTTTACTATGGTAGCCTAACTAATGGAAAATTGAAGAAAGATTTTAATCTGAATGATTTGGGATCACAGAACTGGGAAATCTGTAAAATGAGCAGGCGCACATCATCAGATGCCTACCTCCACTTCCAGTGCCAGCTGCTCATGTGGCCCTGGAAGCATGTCACCTATGCACTGCAGAACTACAGAAAGAAGCTGAGGCACCTGTCCACAGTGCTCTCCAATAAATAACCCACATGGAAGACAGAGGAAATAAAGCTAACAGACCCCAGGTATCTATCTGTCAATCATCAGACCTCCAA
Source organism: Uromys caudimaculatus (assembly GCA_028551405.1). Taxonomy (NCBI): domain Eukaryota; kingdom Metazoa; phylum Chordata; class Mammalia; order Rodentia; family Muridae; genus Uromys; species Uromys caudimaculatus. The sequence continues at coordinate 6,845,665 of CM052700.1, read as the reverse complement.
TTCAGGAAGGAACGGGAGCCTATGCCTGGTCATACACAGCATCTCTGGATCTGTTTCCCCAGAAAGGGAGCAGAATTCAGGCCTCTCAGCCTCTACACCTCACTGCACTCTGAGCAGTTAAGCTCCCTCCACCTTCATCACCCAGGGGAAACTGCTCTGTGAATTCTGATTAACTGAAAGGGCATCGCTGCCATTTGGTTGTTAGCTCAAACGTAGAGATCAATACCTTTCATCTTTGGGCTTCCGTGAGCTGAAAGGAAGGGACTGAGGGGGGCTGGTGGGTGTTTTACCTTGTCAAGCTGGTTGTAGAAGTCAGTGTTTGCTGCACAGAGATACCGCCCAAGCAGTGTGGCATGGGTTGTAAATACTGTGGCAATGGGGAGCTTCCTGGCACGAGAAAGGATCAGTCCAGTCCCAGCCTGCCATTCATGGAACTGGACAATGACGTGTTTACCGTCTGCATGGTCTGTCACCTGCATTGGAAGAAAAGCCTTTAGAAAAGTTACTGTTGGCACTTGACCATTGCCCAGAGCAGAAGGACAGATGTGAGGTGTGTCAGTCTTACCTCTCTTAAAGGGGTATAAACTTGGAGCATGCAAAGTTCGCAAGAGAAAGTAAGAGTCACTGTGGTGTTGGTCAAGTCCATCTACTTATATCCTAATCCTCCCTTTTAGTCATGGGTCATATTTATTTTTGTATCCATAGAATACATATAAGTATTATTAAGAGTATATCTGTTACACTATTAATAATTTGAATAAGCATTCAATTGGTAGTAATATTCATCGAGTAAATGACTCAATAACAGAAGCAATGCTTTTGAGGAATCAAGAGAATCTACTGAGTCTACCCATGAGAGCTTCTTTCAAACTCACATAAACACGCGCGCACACAAACACACACACACACACACACACACACACGCACACGCATACACACATGCGCACACACACACGCACACACACACACAGATACACTCTCATACCAAACATGTGCACACCACTTTGTGGCTGATCTCCAACTTGGGGCCATGGCTCAGGCACAAAGACTCTAAAGAAGAGTTGGTGTGCTCACTGGTGCCAAAGGACTGCGTACCTGTCACCATGGCAGACTTTTCCCAAAGTATTAACCCGTCTTCCCCTCTACTACTACCAAGAAGCTGACGGCCACCTTCTCCAGCCAGCCCTTGGTGTTGTATAGGACTTCATGAGACAGACCTGTTACTCTGTCCTTAGCTGCCTTTCTCACTGGGGTCTCATTCCTTCAGATCTGACTTCCAGCTTAGGTTTCACCATCTGGAAGTGATGAGAACATGAAGGCAAACCCTACTACTGAGCTTCGAGGGGCTGAGAGAACAGAGTCTGGATTCATTGAACAAACTGGCCTCCACCGCTCTTTCTCTATACACTGGGCTATTCTACTGCAAAGGATTCCTGAGTAGCTTACTGAGGCCAATTCAGCTGTTAGTGTATATGGAAACACCAAAAAGCCACTGTAAGGTCACCTGTATGCATACATACACAAAACCCAATGTTTCGAGTCTTTTCTGCTGTCTAGAATTTATCTGCACCTTTCATGATGTATATCTCTTTTACACATATATTTTGGATTTCATCTACATAAGCAGGCAATATAGCTGGGTTGTTTTCTTTGTTTTTAATTTAATTTATTGCTTTTCTTACTCACTTTACTCAGTGTTCCCCTCCCACAATCCATCCCCCCGTCTCCCCTCCCCTTCTCCTCTGAGCAAGTGGAAGCCCCCCTGGGTATCCTCCACCCTGGCACTGAGAATCTCTGTGAGGCTACGTGCTGTGCTTCTTATACCACTGAGGTCAGATAAGGCAGCCCTAGCCACCCTGTTGCAAAGGTTGGCACATAGTTTAGGAATGGTAAATATTTCCTTGAAATTCTTTTAAAATGCATTATGACAATCAATGAAAGCATTATCTCCAAATTCTTGGGTCAGCACAGTAGGCTGCCCCTCTGTTCTGTCATTATACTGCAAACTGTACCTCCTTTAAGAACCAGGCAGTTAAAGACCCAAATATGAGCATGTCGTTGGCTTCTCGGTCATGATGAGGGATGCCGACGCCACAGGCTTCCCAGAAGTCACCCTTCCACCTGTCCAGGTTCCATGCTGAGGAGCTGATGTCAAAAAGCACCACGTAGGGACTCCCTTCTATGAGCCATCTTCCAAAATGTACCTGACACAGAAAGAAAACATAGCCACTATCATATTAAGTACGATGTAAGAGAAGAACATATATTTGGGCTTAGAAGGTGTAGCCATTATTTGAGGAGGGTTATGATTTGCGTGTGAAATGTTCTTTACAAAATTCTTTGGACACTTGGCCCCAGCTCATGGTGCTGTTTGGGAAAGTTATGGAACCTTTAGAAGGCGGAGCCTCACTGTAGGAAGGCCTTGATTTTTATAGCCAGGCCCCACTTCCTGTGTACTTTCTGCTTCCTGGGTGCAGATGCAATGTGATCAGCCAGTCACCTGCTCCTGCCACCATGACTGTCCTGCCTGCTGCCATGTCTTCCCTGCCCAGATGAAACATATCCCTCTATAATTGCAAGTCAAATAAGACCTTTCTCCCTTACTTTTGTCAGAATTTTTTTTCACAGACCCAAGAAAGAAACTAAGACAGAAAACAACAGCAGACCAAGCGTCACTGTGTCCATGTGAAATGTTTCCCCAAGACAAAAGCTCACTAGGGAAAAGCCTTTGGAAGTTGGTGTTATTTCTTGAGTTTTCTGTATATTCAATCAGACTGTCTTAAATGGTGACAATTTGGCTTTATTCTTTATTCTTTTTAATTTGGATACTTTTTATTTCTTTCTCTTGTCTTATTAGTCTGGCTAGGATTTCTAGTGCTAGGTTACATAAAATAAAATAAAATCTACATATGTTCCTTGTTTTAGATCTTAGAAAGCGTTTAACTTTTGGACCATAAAGTTTCAACTGACTCAATTGATTAATTCATTCATGAATTCACAACTAAAAGCTATTAGAATGGGGACATTTGAAGGGTATTTTATCAATCTTTAGCCCCTCCAGGTTGCTCTTTGCTTGTGTTTACTGAGTTGAGCAAGTTTCTAAGCCATATTTCCACCTCTATGATATTCTGTCTCACCACACCCCCAAAGCAATGATGACAGCTAAGCACAGACTAAATCCGTGAAGCCAATGAGATAATTCCACTTGTGAATTATTTCTCAGGTACTTGTCGTCTTTGATTGACCAATCGAGCTACACACAACTGAGTAGCGATAACAGCTAATGTCTGCACTTGAAGCTGAAGGGATCGCCCATCCATCTGGATACCATCTCCAGATTCTGCTCTTCATTAAATGAGGTTATTTGAAAGGCAGGTGTCTGTATCATGTGATTTCTTCTTTTCTGTCCCTCGTAACCTTCCTGTGATTCTGTGCTCATAAATACTGGGTTTTACTTCATAGCATGAGAAACAGCTTGTTATACAACCCAGTCTGGCTGTTTGCTACCACATGGCTAGTCTGAGTATTTCGCCTGTGTATTTGTCTGTGTACTGTATATATGCCTGGTTCCCAACAAGGCAAAAAAGGCTGTTTGATCTGCTGGTACTGGCATTACAGACTTTTCTTCACTAACTCCTTTTTGGTTCGGGCATTTTATCATAGCAAAAGAATATATTATTTTACTTTGTACACAGGTAAGACTCTATCTAACTCAGGGCCCACCTCATGCATACTAGCCAAGCACTGTACCATTAAACTACGTCCCCAGCCCCGTCACAGAAACAGAAAAGGAACTAGAGTGTGGATGGAAGCTTGCCCTTAGTAAACGGCTGTTGAATAATGTCATCAACACTTACAACTCTGGCCTCAATTTATGTACAACGTTTTCAAGACTGCAGCGACTCTGAATCTTCCTGGGGCTCCCAACTCCTCGTCCTGTCAGAAAATCTTAGCTTTCACAAGGTGCCTCAACTGCACTCTGTGTAAGAACAAGCATTGCTTTCCTTGTAAATCTCTTCCTTAGCTAGGTGGATAGTCTCTTCGGAGTTGGTGGAAGGTGTGTGTGGTCTGCTTTCTGGTAACATTTCGTTTAGAGTTACAGAGAGGAACCGGACAGTCAGAATCTTTTACCTGGCAGCCATGTTTATTCATACTCTCCACGGCTTTTCTGACAGCCTCGTTGGCAGGCTCACACTGCTCTACTTGAGTCTTCACATTATGCTCAAAGTACGGGCCTATCAGGAAGTAATTCTCTCCCCATTCATCGGCTGTTGTTTTGGCCTTGGTCTGGATCACAGTACAGATGCCCCCAACTGTGAAGGAGAAAACTTTCTGTTCTTATTCCAGTTGGCAAACCATGAGAAGAATCACTATGTGATACTTAAAGTGACATTTTACTTAACTTTTTTAAAGGGCAGGATCTAATGAGCTTTGAGGAGTGCAATCTGAACCTATTCTAAAGCCACTCGAGGTACATGTAAACATGGCGGGCTGGCCGAGCAGGCATTCCAAGTTCTCTTTAGAGAGGACTGGAGGCAAGTAGTGTATACCTTAAGGTGTCATTCACAGTTCAGTGCCAAGCAGAGGACAAACAGGCATGGTCGTGCTGTAGGTCCTCAGCAGACATCCACTTCTGCTCTGCTACTACAGTGGGCCTCGAAGGGGCTCTATTCGATCTAAGTAGCAATCTCTGCAATTTCCTAATCCTCAGAAGTCAGTCCATTTCTACAGCACAAACACGGTGCCTTTGACCAGGGGGAAAGCTGGGAGGTTTTGATGGAGGATGATTGACCCAATTCACTGTGGATGCAAATACCAAGTCTCATGCACATGTGATGACTCTCCCTGCGCACTGGATCTCTAGAATTATTGTTTACCCCCCCCCCCCCGGCTCCTTGACATTGCTGCTACCACTATGAAAACATAAAGCTAGATAGAGAATGTACACTCTTGAGTCTAGCATGCCAACCTCAAGAACGCTGTCCCGAGGAAGCAGGAAAAAGGTGCGTGGATGAAGATAGCCACAGAATCATTTATAAAGCTGGAGAATTGGAAACAACCTAGACTGAACGACGTAGGTCACTTAACGGGTCTAAGGCTCAGTGTCACTCTGCTAAATGAGAATAAAATGCTGTTCATCTCAGAACAACAGATTGGAAAAGAAGTATTGAAAGTCAGGGCTGATGTGTCTGGGAAGGTGGCTGAGCTCAGTGGAAGAGAGCTTATCCGGAATATGCAAGACCCTGCGTTTGATTTGCAGCAACACACACACACACACACACACACACACACACACACACACACACACACACACGGCTTAATAGGAAACATGATGTTTGAGCAAGAATATTATCAGGCTAGAAGCCTGACTAGAAGCCAGGTACGGTGGCATATACCTTTAACCTCAGGAGGCAAAGGCAGACAGTTTTCTGAGTTTGAGGCCAGTCTCTTCAGAGGGAGTTCCAGGACAGCCAGGACTACACAGAGAAACCCTCTCTCAAAACAAAACAAACAAGCAAAAGGTTGACTAAAACAATGCAAAATTAGAGGCAAGTGGGTATCATGGAGAGGAGCCTTTCAGATAGTGCTGAGATTAAATAAAGCAGGGCTGAAGTGTCGGCAGAGTGGAGGTGGGGGCAGTAGCAGTCACTGATGGAATTGATGCGGGACTGGACAACAGATGTGAGGAACAGTGGTGGGCAAGAGAAGGTCTCCAGGGAACTGGGTAGGACACTTCCTGCAGCAGCCATCAATAATCAGTTTCCAGAATATGGAAACAGCCAGTACTGCTTCTTCAGTAATTTGTCCCTGCACTTCTGTAAGCAACAGAATAACTCAGGAAGTGCTCACCAACATCGGGAGCTAGGAAGACCTGTCCCCAGCCCTAGGCTGGAAAGAGCTACCTTGTCACTTCTGCATGGAAAAGAGTTTGTTTCTCACTGCCGTTTCTTGGGTTTTTCGGTTGATCAGATACAGGTTTTGAAAAACACTTTTATCTTTAATTTCTTAATTTCAGTCAAGTTTATGTCAGTAAATCTTATTAATGGCCACAGACAATGGCTACGATTACCATCTGTGAATTTATCTTTAGGCCTGCGTGAACTCTCTACTTCTGAAGGAAATGATTTGTTTTTGTTTTTTAAAGATTTATTTATTTTATACATGTGAGTACACTGTCGCTGTCTTCAGACACATCTGAAGAGGGCGTCAGCTCTCATTACAGATGGTTGTGAACTACCATGTGGTTGCTGGGAATTGAACTTAGGACCCCTAGAAGAGCAGTCAGTGCTCTTAACCTCTGAACTATCTCTCCAGCCCAGAAAAATGTCTTTTTAGTAAAAGGAAAACAAAAGACAAATCCTGGTGCTCGCCTTTGATGTTAACAAGATTCCTTGCTGTATACAGGACAGGAGCTTCTGTGACTCTAGAACCTAAACACTGTTGAGGCAATTTTCACAAGATAACCATCTTTTGTCTCTCATCATTAAGGAAAGACTTTTTTTGAGACAGGGTATCACTGTGTAGTTCTGGCTGTCCTAAAACTCACTCTATAGACCAGGCTGGCCTGGAACTCACAGAGATATGCCTGTCTCTGCCTCCCAAGGGCTAGGATTAAAGGTGTGCACTTCCACACCCAGTTTAAAAGTCACATAAAACATAATATTACTTAATATATATTCATTGGCAAAAATATCCCTGCCCATAAGAATATAAGGATTTCAAATTGCTTCTCCTCTTTTGTAGACCCAGTTCCTTCATCTTCATTCTTCAGAAGGAAATGCTATTAAGCCCTAAATTTCTTATTCACATTTATTCTCAAATCCCCTTATATTTACACCTATATGTTTTTTTAAAAAGATTTATTTTTCTGTATTGTATTTGTATGAGAGTTTTGCTTTCATGCACGTGTATCATGTGTGTTCAATGCCTTCGGAGGCCAGAAGAGAGCTTTGGATACCCTCGTCCTAGAGTTATAGACAGTGTGAGTGGCCTGGTGGGTGCTGGGAAAGGACTTTGGTCCTATGCAAAAGTAATAGATGGTCTTAACTCTGACTATCTCTTCATACCCTGCAGCCATATCCTGCGCATAGATGTTAGAATACCCATATGTATTAGACTGTGGGTTTCAAATTAATATTCATTTTGACTGTCTTCAGGGCAGCTTCCTGTAGTGTGCCCTGTCACTTCTTCCTACAGCCAGCTACAGTTCACCTGCTTGCTCCATCTCCTGTCCACATTATATATACTCCCTGGCTTTAAAACATATCACAAAAATATAGTAGTCAAGCCAGCACGATGTTATATATAATGGCATATATAAAACTAGGGATATGAATGGAATAGACTAGCAAGCCTAGAAATACAGCCACCTATTTGCAGCCAGCTGTCTTCTGACAACGATGTAAAGCACACCCAATGAGGAAGGCTGTGCTTCTGGAGAAAAACTGATGGAAAATTGGACGCACAACAATAGAATTAGACCGAGCACTCTTCACAAAACTCAGTCCAAATGAACTCGATGCTTGATCTGGAGAGATGAAACCACTGGAAGGAAACACAGAGGCCAGACTTCAGAGCAGTGGAATAGACCAGCGTGTTTTGGACAGGACCCTCAACACACAGGAAACAACTGAACTCACACCAACCATCAAAAGAAACAGTCAACAGAATAAGCAGAGGCTTGTCCAAGACACCATTTGCCAATTATTAGTCTCATAAAGAGTTAATATCAAGAGTATGTAAGAAACCCAGTTCAATGGTGAATCACCACTGTCATATGGTAAGCAGCAAATCTAAATAGACCTGTCTCAAATATGCAGTTGTTCCTACATCAGTTCCAGTGCCATCTGGAAATCTGATAAAAGTGCCAGGTCCTCTTCTCAGAAGAAGTATTACCTCAGACTGAGGAGAAGGCACAACCATAAAGTGTTTGCCATGCAAGCATGAGGATCTCCGGTGTTGGCATAGACTTAGGATCCCATCACAGGAGAGGTGGGGACACGCAGACACCTGGGGTTCCCTGGCCTGGCAATCTAGCCTTATGTAGCTGGTGAGAGCCCCTGTCTCAAAAAACAAACAAAACAAAACAAACAAACAAACAAAAAAAACCCCCAAAAACCTCACTCTAGCTACATACCAAAAAGTTAGCCCATCAGTTGCCAATGATATTTCAACCCATGGCTACACAGATAATCCTGGTTAAAATCAGCGATTACAAAACAAAAGGAGGCACACAAGTGGGCAAGGAACCTGTAGGGATCGGAGAAGATGATGAGGTAAGAGGGAGATGAGAGTGGGGGGGAGAGTAAACAGAATATACATGTATGGAATTGTCAAAAAAACCAAATTTAATTAACGGAAAATACACATCAGAAGTAAAGAACGAAATTATGTAACCTTCAGGAAATTCAATATGGCTGGAGATTTATCATGAGTAAAACAAACAGGACTCAGCATGGCAAACACTGTGTGTTTTCTGTCATTTGTGAATATTAGGTTTATCTCCTTAGAGGTAATAATTCATCAGGAGTTTCCCAATCCGGTCCTGGCTGGTCTCCGATCTCTGCACAGATTCCTGTTTTCTCCCTCAGGCCTATACACAGGGCACACTATGCGTCTTGGTTTACACACCATGCGTCTTGGGTGTGCATGGGTGTCCAGTTCTCACACACACGCCACTCTCTCTGCCTTGTTGTTCCTTCTCTGTCTTTGCCCCACAGTGATTCAGCCCATAGGTCTCAGCACAAGTGTCTCCACTAGACAGCTTTCCTTTAACGCCAGACTGGGCTGGGAATTCTGCCCTAACCACCAACACATACTAAATCTACAACCTTGTTCTGCCCTCACCCTCGTCACCCTGGATGATAAAATGCACAGCAGTGACCATCTTCCTGCAACTCTGTGCATTTATTTCAGAGGACTGGGATTCATTCTGTACTGCTCAAACCTGTCTGTCTACCCTTCAAGTGCCTGACACCTAGTAGACGTCTGGTGCTTTTTGTTAAATAATAGATGGATAGTTGTATTAAGAAATGGATGAATGAATAGAAAGCAACCACCTGAGGCTGCTGTACACCTGAGGCTGGTGTGCACCTGCGGCTTCTGTGCACCTAAGGCTGCTGTGCACCTGAGGCTGGTGTGCACCTGAGGCTTCTGTGCACCTGAGGCTGGTGTGCACCTGAGGCTGCTGTGCACCTAAAGCTGCTGTGTACCTGAGGCTGCTGTGCACCTGAGGCTGCTGTGCACCTGAGGCTGCTGTGCACCTGAGGCTGCTGTGCACCTAAGGCTGCTGTGTACCTGAGGCTGCTGTGCATCTGAGGCTGCTGTGCACCCGAGGCTGGTGTGTACCTGAGATTAGTGTGCACCTAAGGCTAGTGTGTACCTGAGGCTGGTATGTACCTGAGATTTCTGTGCACCTGAGGCTGGTGTGCACCTGAGGCTGGTGTGCACCTGAGGCTGGTGTGCACAGGCAGGACAGGTTGTTTTGAGAATAATATCTAATAACTCCTATTCCTTCCCTTGCTGTATTCCCCACATTTCTGTCTTTCACTCGCAAAATTCTTGTGCTGGAGAATTGTTTTGCCTCCCTCAGATGCCTTTGTGGGACTGGAGAGATGGCTCAGGGGTTAAGACCCTTGACCTTCTTGCTCTCGCAGAAGACTCACACTCATTTCCCAACACCCACATGCTCACACCTACCTGCCTGTAACTCCATTTACAGGGGTTCAGATGCCCTCTTCTGGCCTTTGTAGACACTTCATGCACCCCGTATGGTGAGGTACATGCAGGCAAGCACTCATACATATACAATTTAACAATAAAAAAGAAACTTGTTTTTAAAACTTTTGTTTTCTTGGACATGAATACACTTCCCTGCTTGCCACAGATCGTCGTAGGATAGCCAGAGGACACTGTCTTCTCTTTATTCATGAAACATGTGATATTTAGATAGACTGATTTTTTTGTTTTGTTTTTCCTTAAAGCTTCAAAAATCTCTGATGTTTTGCCATAAGTCAAAGTTATTCATCTATGTAACACTTCCTTAGACAGTGAACATTTTAGTCTTTAGTTGTTAGATATATTTAGTTGTTATTTAGTTATTATATGTATTTAGTTGCTATTTAGTTGTTACATGTATTTAGTTGTTATTTAGTTATTATATGTATTTCGTTGTCATTTAGTCGTTACATGTATTTAGTTGTTATTTAGTTGTTATATGTATCCTTCCCCTCTTGGCCATGTGTGGGGTCACCAGGTGCCCCCATGTGTCCTTTCATATACAAAGCAAGAGAGGCTGATTGGTGAGCTCTAAGATGCCTCCCGTCTCATACCCACAAACTGACAGGACTACAAACTCAAGCTAGATTTTCAAAAGGAGCTATGATAGCAGTGGCTTGTGAGGGATGGCTAGGTTCATTATCTAAATGAAACTTAGATTGAAAATGTTAAATTTATGCTCAAGATGTCAACATGAATAGATAACACTTTTTAAAGATTTCTTTCTTTTGTGTATCTGAGTGCTCTATCTGCATGTACACCTGCATGGTAGTAGAGGGCATCAGATCCCATTACAGATGGTGGTAAGCTACCAAGTCATTGCTGGGAATTGAACTCAGGACCTCTGAAAACCAGTGCTCTTAGCCACTGAGCCATCTCTCTGCCCCCCAATAGATAACACTTTAAAAGCCAATTAACAGGCAATGAGAGATGGCTCATCAGGGAAAAACCTTTGCTGCCCTACTTGGGTACAACTCCAGCTGCCCCCTTCTCTGCAGCTCCCAACCCTCTGTAACTCCAGGTCCAAGAGGTTGGACACCCTCTCCTAGCCTTTTCTGCACTGGTGCACCTACATACATGCAGCCAAAACATTCACATATAAAAAAATATCAAACATTTTTAAAATTAAAAAAGCCAAATGAACATGTTCTATATGCCAGGGACTTCTCAAGAGCCAAGGTCACCATGCATGTCACCAACACCTAAGACCCACAAGACTCCAATTTTCATAAGTGAGCCCTCCTAACACTCCACATTTATGTTTGTTCAATGGACAGAAGAGAAAAAAGAAGGGTCATTCTGGTGTCAAGGGCTTGTGCATGGGTCTTCTGGACTGATTCCCAGTGCTAACCCCACTTCAGCCTTTCCCCTTCAAAAGCTCTTTCTGCATACTCTGCAGAGAAAACCTTTCCCTCCGCTCTGGGACTCCCAAGAGCCCTGGCCTTATTCAGAAACTGTAGAGACAGAATTGGTGAGTAAAAAGGGGCATTTGAAAGAGCTGTGTATACAATGCTCCCCTTCTCTGTGCTAAGGGCCTGTCCTCTCTCCACTCCTCCCGTCAGTACCGAGGACAAAGAGTTCATCCTTTGAGCTGCATCTGTGGGCTTCTAAACAGAGGAGCCCACCTTAGACCTTTCTTTTATGTATTTCCTGAATGTGTACTGGGGAACTTTGAACAGTCAGCATTAGGTGGAAACCAGGACAGAGTTCAGATACAATCCTGAGTATGTGTGCATACACATGATGCACGTGGTACCCGTGTGGGCACATGTTCCCGTGGGTGCACGTGTGAGCGCATGTGCACATACACATATAGGTCAGAGGTCACCATAGTCCTGTTGACTTTCCTTTGTGAAACAGGGTCTGTCCCTTGACTAGAGTTTACCCATTCTGCTAGACCGGCTGGCCAGTAAGCCTCTGGGGCCCACCTGTCTACACATCCACAGCCCTGGGACAACAGGCATCTGTAGCCACACCCAGCTTTTTCACTTGAGTTCTAGGGATGGAGGCCAGGTCCTTATGCCTGCCAGATGAGCATTTTACTGGCTGAATTATACCCCAGCCTCACCAATTATAATTCTAACTCTGACATTATGCTGACTCTCAACAGATGCAAGGAAGAAGTAGAATCCTCATTCATTCTCAGTCTCCATCCTCAAATTGCTCACTCCCCTCGTCTCTCTGGCTGGCTTCATAGGATCGTGGAGAATTCAGCCTTCGAAATCAATTCACCTGTTCTTACTCCCTTGAGAGTTCTAAGCCAGGCATGATGGCACACACTTTTAACCCCAGCACTTGAGGCTGTGAGTTTCCAGGCCAACCATAACTAAACTGTGAGCTCATGTGTCAACATTCTTAAACTAGAAGATAACAATCTATAAGAACTGATTTTCACATAGTCTTTTGGTTTTTTTGTTTTGTTTTGTTTTGTTTTGTTTTGTTTTTGAGACAGGGTTTCTTTGTGTAGCTCTGGCTGTCCTGGAACTCACTCTGTAGACCAGGCTGGCCTCGAACTCAGAAATCCACCTGCCTCTGCCTCCCAAGTGCTGGGATTAAAGGCATGCACCACCACTGCCCGGCCACATAGTCTTACAAATACCTCTATTAGGAAAATCATCTATGTTGCCTTAACCTTCATTTTTAAAAAGGCATTTTCTGTGTATGCAAGCATTGGAGAAAGGTTCATTTTACTCTTCCTCATAGAACACAATTTAAATTAAACTCTAATTCCAACCTTACCTTGAATTTATTGAATTTTTCATATAACCACTAATAGCACCAAGAGGTAACATTTCTGATTAGTCCTGACCACATACAGCTTTCCCTCTTGTAAAAGAATTCCTTAATTTGCTTTTTATTCATAAGGAAAACGCTCAGACACGACAATAACTTTTAAATTCCTACTTTGCCATGATATTCAGTTACATTTCTAACATGAACATGTATATTCAGTACCCACTACCCTTTCTGAGTCTCTCCCTCTTCACCCCATACATAGGTTTATATTTTCGTTGCCTGTTGGAAAGAGTTTTACAACCTACAGACATCTTCAGAGCCTATGTTGCCCCACTGCCATTCCCTGGAGTCCCCTGTGGCTCCTAATCTTGTTCCTCCAGCCCCGCACATGGCCAGGGTTAGAGTAGTACAAACCTTTGTTGGTCACCTCCCAGGAAACTTCAAAGAGTAGTAAGTCTTCCACAGGGAGTCTTTCAGCTTCCCACACAGGGAGCCCACCAAGGGACGTCACAGACAAGGAGCGGCCCCTGAGCATTCTTCTTCCAGCTGTCTGGTGCTATTGGGGACCTGTTTCAGCTGGCTGCAGTCAGCACTGAGCACAAGCCGAGAGGTGTCAGCCTTGGATCTCCTCTACAGGGTAAACCAGCAAGGTGAGGTCACATGAACTCACAGCCGGATGAAACGTGCCCAGCTCCTGTGCTGCCTTTCAGGGCAGGTCTGAAGAGGGCAATGGCTCACAGTTATAATCCACACAGACACCCCAAAAAATCGCAAGTGAAACCTGAGTGTGCACAGCAGGGCAGGTAGCCAGAGAACAGACTGACAAGAGCATGACAAGAGTCCAGCCCTTTGGCCCTTGTCCTTTAGGCCAAACTCCTACACTCTCTGGATGCTTATTTTATCATCTGCTGAAGCACAAGCAGAAATTTCTCTCAGACAGTTTTCCACGGACTTCATGGTGGTTTCTAGAATCTTCCCCAGCGTGTGCCTAGTTGTGGTCTTCCCTCCTCCTCTCCTTACCTAGAACTCAGAGTTTTATTCCTACTTATTTTATTCTAAATGTACAAACTGACTTGTGGTGAGAGGCTAGATCTTGATTTTCTTTAAATACTGTACTTTTTCTGTATACAAAAGCATAAACCGCAGTGTCTTTCTGTACAACACATAAAGAATGTAATTTCGGTTGTTAATTTCCACCTTAATGTTAATTGATTGCCAATCCCTATCTTAATGGTTAAAGAGAAATTAATTTTAGTCACATTTGTGGATTTTAAATGTCAAGCATTATGGGATTGATAGTATTTCATAATTCAGTGGTCAGGAAAGTATTAAAATATGAGGGAACGTTGCAGAAGAAGTTAGGCTCTGAACTTCCACCAAGATTACATCATCAGTAAATGCCGCACACTGCTTTTTCTGTGTTTGTCAGTGTACAGCTGTGCATGTGCTAGTGTGTTTGCTCATACATACAAACACACACACACACAGACACAGACACACACCGCCCTGCACACACTCGTATTCCTAAAAGACATGCTTGATCTTTAACCTGGTCCTTTATAAGTTTAGCTTGCTATTAGCATGCCTTCATTATTATTTCATTTTTCCTTCAGAAAAAATGATACTTGTCCCAAATATTCTTCTTGTTTGAATTTTAAGAATTATCAGGCCAGTGAGATGGCTCAGCAGATAAAAGAGCTTGCTGCCAAGGCTGATAGCCTGAGTTTGATCCTGGGACCCACGTGAGAGAAAGATAGCCAGTTCCTGCACATTGCCCTCTGACCGTCATACGTGTGATGTGGCACATGCACACATATGCACACACACACACACACACACACACACACACACACACACCACCCACAAAAGAAATGCAATAGAAAAATTTTAAATGAGAATTTTTCAAATTTTCACAAAAAATAAATTGTAAATACAATATAGAAAATTTTATTAGGTTTTTAGCAACATCATTCAGAGTTGGTCTAATTTACTTAAGCCTGTCTTAATGACTCAAGGTGAGTAGTCATATTTTATTGTATAGAAGAAATAGACCTATGGAAATGAAGTAGAATATATGTTTGTCTTCCAGAATTCATTAACATTAAAATTCTTATCCTTACCTACAAACATGTATACAATTACATAATTCATATTTACTTGTTTGAAGTTTGACAGAAAAGCTTATACGTCTAACTTTAAAAATCAAGTCAAAGGGCTGCTGAGTTGGTCTAGGGGGTGAAGAGTCTTGCAGCACGTCTGATGACTTGAGTTTGATCCACAGAACTTATGAAAAGAGGGGGAGGAGAGAACTGAACACACAATGTGTCCTCTGACCTTCACATGTGTGCTGTGACCTGCGTGCCCACTTCTGTTACACACACATAACACACACTAATAATAATAATAACAACAACAATTACAAATAAAATAATTTTTAAGAAAATCAAGTACTAGGATGGTATAGCTGTGTGCCTATGTGCCGTATGCTCAACATGGCTGTCTCTTTGAAGAAGTCGTTTGTGTGTATTGACTTAACCCCTAAGGGTTCTGCAAATACAAATCCCAATAAAACGGAACAGAAGGTCATGTTGACGAGGAGTGAGAAAGTAGTGTCAGGGAGGAGGTAGGCCTTAGGTTTGCTGTGGTCTCAGCAACTGCAGACTGGTTCTTCCAGCACTGCCTGGGCTGCCGAGAGTTAGCCCCCACGGCTACCTGCAAGATCAAGTACTCAGTTGTGAATCAGTCTCTGGTGGGGTCCAGTCCAATAAGCCACTTCTCAGTTGTGTTAACTTCTGCCAGTGTCTTCTACGTTACTAAACCTACGGATACAGAACAATTCCCATAGATGTCAACCTGCTCAACATGGGAGTGAAGTTTCACAAGAAGTTAGGGAGTAGCTTGTAGAAGAGTTTTAAATACTCAGCCTTGGTTACAAAGTCTCTATAAAGATCTAGTCAAACCTTCCGCGAGCGCAGTGCTTACCAATGGAGGGTGATGGAGTGAGAGGAAACTCTTTTTAAAAATTATTTTGAGTATAACACTATGAATATTTAATTACATAAAATACTTGAAAAGATAACCTTAGATGAACATATTTGAAAGCATATAATATAATCAGGATATGAAGTAGAGCTAACAGTGAAAATGACTCATCTATAACCATTGTACTGGCTGGTTTTGTGTCAACTTGACACAAGCTGGAGTTATCACAGAGAAAGGAGTTTCAGTTGAGAAAATGCCTCCATGAGATCCAGCGGTAAGGCATTTTCTCAATTAGTGATCAAGAGGGAGGGCCCCTTGTGGGTGGTACCATCCCTGGGCTGGTAGTCTTGAGTTCTATAAGAAAGCCAGCTGAGCAAGCCAGGAGAAGCAAGCAAGCCAGTAAGCAGCATTCCTCCATGGCCTCTGCATCAGCTCCTGCTTCCTGCCCTTCTTGAGTTCCAGTCCTGACTTCCTTTGGTGATGAACAGCAGTGTGGAAGTGTAAGCTCAATAAACCCTTTCCTCCCCAACTTGCCTCTTGGTCATGATGTTTGTGCAGGAATAGAAACCCTGACTAAGACAATCATTCATATGCACACATGTGAATAGAAGACAAATCAACAGGCTAGGAGGCTCTGGGGTACAGTTAACAACAATTGTCTCTAACAATACCCATAGCCTTTTAGCTTGTGCCCAGCAAATTATACATGCAAGCACGCTGTACACAAAGTAAATAAAATCGCTTTCAAAAGTCTAACCGCAGCACCTCATGGTTGCTTTATACATGTCCACTTTTGGTATTTTGAACATTTGAAACGTTTGTTTAGTTTTTATTTGCAGCTTGATGTGTGTGTACATGTGTATGAGAGGGTCCACACAGTCCAAAAGAGGGCCTCAGATCCCTTAGAACTGGAGTTACGGGTTGTGTGAGCCAGTGTGGGAGTCAGCAACCAAGGGAGCAGTCGGCATTCTTGACTGCTGAGCCATCTCTCTGACCCTAGTTTGATTACCTTTTTTAAAAGTTCCTGCTTCCCCTTTTACTTTCTCACGGCAAGTTCTGACATGTTCAAAGGCTTCTCCTCACGATGCCCTCTAAGGCACAGATGGACAACACTTCTTATGCTGTGGTCAATGTGAGGAGTGCGTGTGGCCAAACCTTTGCTTTTTGTAGTGGTGAATACCATTTTTAAAGTTGTTACTTAAGTCAAGCAAGAGACATGAAATCCACGAAACTATATAAAGCATCGAAATCCATGGAGCTATATAAAGTATTACTGCCAATTATACCCTCCCCAATCCATATAAGTGACATGAGATCTCATCTTTTAGATACATATGCACAGAGTGGCAGTAATATGAGCAGGAAGAAAGGAAGAAAGGAAGAAAGGAAGAAAGGAAGAAAGGAAGAAAGAAAGAAAGAAAGAAAGAAAGAAAGAAAGAAAGAAAGAAAGAAAGAAAGAAAGAAAGAAAGAAAAAATATTGCACCAAGCAAATTCTTTCCTTCACAAACTATGAAATTTATATGAAAAATACAAAGCAAGGAGCTGGCAGGTGCATGAGAACTGTCCTGACAAAGACAGAAGAAGCAGGATGCTCGAAGGATGCTGAGTCCCAGTTTCACTGCGGTGTTAGCATTTCTCTAGTCAGGGAAAAGAGGCAAGGTGGGAAGATGGGAGTGGGTGGCCGGGTGGGTGGGTGGGGGAATACCCTCATAGAGGCGGGGTCAGGGGATAGGGGGTTTCCAAAGTGGAGACCTGGAAAGGGGGGAAACATAGGAAATGTAAATAACGTATCAAAAAAGTTAAAATAAATTTAAAAAAGAGGCAAAAGGATGAGCATAATGAAGACTGTAATTGATTCTGTATTAGCCCGGCCAGCAGAGGTCACCAGACACACTTAGGAAAGCACCACTGGCTGAGACATGTTGGAATCTTCTTGTCCATCTTTAGGCTGTCTGAGGCTTGATTAGACCCACCTGTATGTCCCGGGTGATTCAGGACATTTTAATGAAGGGTATATTATGTGCACTAGTCTAGTGGTCCAGGATATGTTCTGGTTCTGTTTGTTTGGTTGGTAGCTTGAGACAGTCTCTCTATATAGCCTTGGCTGTCCTTGAACTTACTATGTAGACTAGATTAGCCTTGAACTTCAGGGATCCACCTGCCTGTGCTACTATGTCCAGTGGCCCAGGATATTTTCGTTCAACAGTAGTCTCTGCTTTCATGTGGACATAGAGACTTTAATCCTGTGAAGCATAGAGAAGTCATAGTAGGTTAGATACCACTATGTTCCTGATGAAGTCTATAAAACGGCAAGCAACAACACCAGATAGAAAAGAGGGATCAATGGAGGCCAGGAAATAATGTCAGAACAAGAGTATGATGAATAGCCGGGCAGTGGTGGTGCATGCCTTTAATCCCAGCACTCGGGAGGCAGAGGCAGGCAGATTTCTGAGTTTGAGACCAGCCTGGTCTACAGAGTGAGTTTCAGGACAGCCAGGGCTACACAGAGAAACAAAGACTTCCATTCTCACAGTGACAGAAGTAAAACTAGCATGCCTGGGGCTCAAGTCCTAATGAGCATCAAGGAGAGATGAGAGGAGACAGAACAGATGAACCAAAGAAAGAGAGATCAAGGACACAACCAAAGAAAGCTGGGAGTGTGGGCTCTATCCACGTCATAACAGGATGGCATTGGAAGGCTTTTGTGAAGAGTTTGCTCTATAGAAAATGTAATATTGTAATATTGATAAGGACATGACAGGTTGCCTGGGGTCAGAGGGTACAAAGCCTACATTTCTGTGACAAATTCTAGAATGTAAAATATTGTCTCTTCTGTGGGTAGCATCATCTGTATGTTTTAAAAACTGAAATGAAAGCGAATTATTTAGCAACAATTTCCATAATTTCATGATTCTATCAAAGATTTAACCCACCGACTAGGTCAGAGGCCTCATGGTCCAATCACCTCTTCAGAGCACATCAGGGGACAACCATACCCCATATGTGAGTCTACGGAGGACATTTTTTTTATTCAAACCATAGCAGTTTTTGAGGGTAATGAGTGGAATTCAAGGCTCATGAGAGTGTGAAGCAGTAGAAGCCAATATAGAATACTGAGAATTACCTCCCTAAGAAAATCATATTTGAGACTGAAGATAAAAAAAAAAAAAAAAACAGGACTTAGCAGAATTCTAGGTAGACAGACTATCATATACAAAAATGGAAAGAGTGTGGTAAACTCAGAGTTCAAAGTTCAACATATCTAGAATCAGAGGCGATATAGGAGTGGGTTAGAGTCTCAGGAAAGGGCAATTACATTTGCCTGTTTATCTCCACAGCAGGACATGTGCACTGGTGTGTGAGAGATGCGGCAGAAGTAGAGAATTTTATTTTAATTACTTAAAATGATGGAAACTCTCTATTGAAAACAAGCATTTGTCTCTTTGATGGAAGAAGAGACAGCTAGTTTGTATGTAGAATCATAGGAAGAGAACATTCTTATCTGCCTTAAATATCTGTCCTCATCCCACCCGCATCCCTCTTCCAGCTTAAGATTGCCTCAAATAGCGATTCTCCTGCCTCTGTCTAGAGTTCTGGGGCCATGGGTGGGTACTGCTACCATTTTGGTCTCCTTTATGTACTTTGTCAATTTTATTGCTTTTTAAAAAACAATGTCTAAAATTTAAGAATAAAGATGTTTATTTTTATAGTCTATGAAATTCTCCAAGTGTAAGGAGCGGTTAGGATATTCGCCATCACCAGATGGCGCTGACTCCCGCTGTTACTTTAAGAAAACTTGTGGATAGCGCGGGGTGGCTCACCCGAAGCGCCTGCGCATTAAGGGTGTACGTGACTAATCACCGCCCACTCCCGGGGCACGCTGCCTCAGGGCTATATAAGCAGCGCCATTCTGGGGCCCCGGGTTCTTCCTCCATCAATGGCTAAATAAAGCTGAACTGCAGACGGAGCCTATGTGTCCTGTGTCTTCTTGCTGGCGAGAGGCGCGCGCGCGGGACATCCAAGAATTAATAAAAGCTTTTATATTAAAATAAAAAAGCAAGTATTCACAATTGCAGGTTTTCAGATGTAAATACAATAACGAAGAGTGCCTCTGCCTTATGGTGAAATTGTCTTGACTGTTTAAATTGAAATTTAATTCATAACTTCATCCTTTGCCTTTCTTCCTCTAACCCTTCCCATAGCCCCCATACCTCTCAGATTGATTGCCTCTTTCCTTTTGTTTACTATCACTACATCAATATGAATAAATATATAAATACCAAAGATAGAATAAAGTTGTTTTTTTTTAAATAAAAGAAACACCTTGTATTTCTCTTTGTCTTTTCTGTTATTATTATTATTATTATTTTAATCTGATGATTTTAAAAATCTCCCGTGCTAGTCCTTTGGCAGATAAAAAATCTGCCTGTCTTGATCACTTTGTGTTTTAGTTAATTTTCCTGTTGTTGTAATAAAAGACGCTAAGAAAAAGCAGTTGAAGGGCTAGTGAGATGCAAAGGCACTTTCTGCCAGCTTTAACAACCTACGTCCTACATCCTATCTCCTACCTCATGGTGAAAGGAGAGAACCAATGCCTACAAGTGGTCCTCTCCCTCCTCTCTCTCTCTCTCTCTCTCTCTCTCTCTCTCTCTCTCTCTCTCTCTCACACACACACACACACACACACAGAGACAGAGAGACAGAGACAGATACACAGAGACAGACACACACAGAGAGACACACTCACACACAGAGACAGAGAGAGACAAACAGACACACACAGAGACACACATACAGAGAGAGACAGACACACACAAAGAGAGAGGGAGAGAGACAGGCACACACCACAGAGAGACAGACAGACTGACAGAAAAACAGACATACACACACAGAGACACACACAGAGAGACACACATACAGAGAGATAGACACACACACAAAAAGAGACAGACACAAAGACAGAGAAAGACAGAGAGACACAAAGAGATACACACATACACAGAGAGACACACATATACAGAGATAGAGAGATACACAGACATCACAGAGAGAGAGAGGGGGAGGGAGAGGGGGAGAGAGAGGAAGATGTAAAAAAAAATTCATGCAACTTAATAGAGAAAGGGCTTCTTTTGATTCACATTCTTGGTCACAGTCCATCTTGGGGATGCCAGGGCATCAGGAACTTGAGGTATTTGGCCATATCACATTCATAGTCAGGAATTATAGCAATTCGTGTATTTACCCTAAGCGGTTATTTAAATAGTCCCCACCACAAGTTTTCAAAGCTCTACATACTACCAGGAGTATTCTTCAATGCTAGGTTTGTCTCTGTAGTGACTGGGTAGCTTCTTTGGATTCTGCTATTAGGGTCTTTCCAACCACGTGTCCAACTCTCACTAGGGGTAGCCAGGCCCACTGTATACCAGGCAGGACAGGAGGGCAGGAAGCTTAGTAGGTAAGTGCAGTGTGGTGTTGAATGTGCAGGCAAAGAACACACTTGGGAACAGCTTCAGAGAACTAAGCCATTCATGGGGGGGGGGGGGGGTGCAGGAGGTTGAGGGATATTTCTGCCCCTGAGGAGGTAGCCAGGATCTTTATGCTTGGAAGATACTTCATTTGCATGCTCAGGAACAATAGGGTGTGTTGTAGGGAAGCTTATAAGGTCGAAAAAGGAGTGAAACCTGATAACTGGCAGGTAATAAATTCTTACTAGGCTTGGTGCTAGGGGACCTGGCTTTATGGCACCAGGTTGGGAAAGGTAGCCAACTTGTGACATCCTCGTGTTTGAGGTATCCAGGGTTGAAGCTCCCTCGACCCTTCCTAGGTTATTCTGGGCCATTATGGTCCCATAGGTTTTGAGTAGAATTTTGTGTCTTTTTTTCCCACCACATTTTAGGGGAAGAATAACAAAAAAATTCTCCTATTAGGCAAGCCTCCAATCACCTCTCATGGATTGTTACTAGTTTGTATTGAAAGGACTCCTTGCCTTTAGAATCCAAAGCTCCTAACTTCATTCATGTTTGAATGCAACTGTTCTTCCTTCCCCTGCTACAATGTCCATGATCAACTAACACCACCAGACTTTTTTAGAGAATACGATGTGCCCAGAAATGTATTGGGTGTCTTTTGTCTGTTAAGTGTTTGGTCCTCACAGCAATCCTAAGAGATTTGTTTGGACACTGTAATACTTTCTAGATGACAACCCAAAGGCAAAGGTCAATAAATGCTGCCCTAGTTTAATTTCTGTCGCTATGATCGAATACACTGACAAAAAGCAACCAGGGGTTGGTTGGTCAGTTAGTTAGTTAACTAGATAAGTTAGATAGGTTGTTGTTGTTGTTGTTGTTTTATTTCATTTACAATTCTAGGTTTCAGTCCATCATTTCTGGAATCATCACAGTAGAGCTTGAGACAACTGGTCACATCACATCCATATTCAAGAACAGAGAGAAATTAGGAGATGTAGGCTCACTTGCTTGCTTGTGTTCTTCCCACTCTCACACAGTTTAGAACTACCTACGTAGGGAATGGCACCATCCACAGTAGGCTGAGTGCTCACATCAAGTAAGCCAATGCCTGTGCCAAGTTGATAGCTAGAGATAATCATCACAGAAAGGGTCAAGGCAGGACTAAAGCCCGCCTTACATCAGGAAATTCAACTGCAGAATCTGCAGTTTAGCTTTCTGTGACCTGACCTTTGCTCGTGTCTCTTAAACTGGCTTCTGCCATTTTAGTTTAGGAGAATTCTCCAGAGCTGATTGCTGTTCTGATCTAGTCTAAGTCTTAGTCAGCATTGTGTCGCTGGACCCTGGTGACAGTTTCCATGGTGTGTGTGTGTGGGGAGAGGGGGTTCCCAGCATCCAGTTCCCTGAGGAAGGCAGCTGGGGGGTAGGGAGTCAGCAATTGCATGGTCAAAGGCTGCTTACTTTTGGCAATTTCTACCTTCTTCAACTCTTTGCTATTCTGTGCCCAAAAGCTGATGGTCTCTGGCAATTTAAGTCCTGCTGATAGCAGCAGGGGATTAAGAAAAAAAGGTTTAGTTACCAAGAGGTTTGGAATGAGCCAGAGAGGAAAGAAAAAGAAGAAAAGAAGAAAGTCAGGCACACACACATGGCCAGTCTAATCACCTCTTTCATCAATTTTTACAAGTACATATGCATATTTATATACATACACATATGCCTACACATGTATGTATGTACATACATATTGACAGACAGGGATACATACATTTGGTGGATGGAGCAGAGCCCCAAAAGCCATACTTTATCCCTGTTCTCAGCCTTTTATACCTTCTTAGACAAAAGTACTTTATGAAATTACTTTTGAAAGACCCCTGAGCTGGGGAGACCCTCACTCAAGTCTCGGGATGGCGCGATCCCCCAAGAACTCACGAAAGACCGTCCTTGCTGCAATCACACGAGGTTTATTCGGGGGGTACCAGTGCACTGGGGTCGAGCTCGTAACCTACGCAGAGGCAGAGGAGTTCGACCCTGAGCAGCTGAAGTCAGGGGTATTTAAAGAAAAAGCCATAAAGCAAGGAAATTCTATGCGTAATGGGAAGATATAGAATATCCTAAGTTCATCATTCCCGCGGTTAGCTATTTCCTGAGACAAAAGGTATAGGTTAGTCATTCATTCCTGTGGTTAGCTATTCCCTGGGACAAAAGGTGTAGGTTAGCTATTTCCTGAGACAAAAGGTGTGGATGGTTGTGATAACAACCCTGCTGTTAGCTATTTTCCTGGGACAAAGGATGTATGTTAGCCATTAGGCAGTGGAATATGGTTATATTATCTCTGGCTTTAATTTTGCTAAGGAGGGTCTAACTTCCCTATAATGGACTCGGGTCTTTCACCTTATAGATAAAATGTTACACAAGAGAGAGTTACAGAAGGATGTTGATAGTAAGTTCAAAGCAGTGTTTCATTCTCTAAGCTCATTATAAGTTCAAACCAACAGTTTCACATGGCCCTGCTTTATCATAGTACACACCTGTGGCTTCATCCTTGGACCTGACCTAGAATGAATTTTTTTTTTTAATCACAAATTTGTCCCCAGCCTATTTCTCTTCTTAGTGTAATTTATGAAATTCCATTGTATTCCGTATTATGCAGCTTTTACTTACTATTCTATGAGGAGGGGGCACATTCTGTTCTTGGTTCTAACTTTATTATATCTTTCTGGCAAAACAACTAAAATCATCTCCTTAAACTTTCTTCCTAAAGGTATTTTAATCAAATCAGGAATGCTTTAAAGTAATTAATTCATCTAGCATTAATTCATGAAAGTTCATCTTCATGTTGATCTGCAGGAAATTTGCCCAATAGGGTGGGCTGATGTCCAGGAATCCTTAGGCTATATGATAGTGGCAGGAAAGGCCTGTCAGCAGTGAGAAGCAATCCTGGGATGAAGTCTCTGAGGCCGTGCCTCTCCAGAGTACACATATCACAGCCATGCAAAATGGTGGGCCATCTCCAGGAAACTCACTTGCTTGTCATAGCCTTTCCTAGATGGCTTCTGTCACCATGGAACTGCTCATCTACTTGACCACTAACCAACCAGGTCCCAGTCAGATTCAAAATACTAGTTGCCACTGATTCTTTTAGGCTAACGATCCTTGCCATTTTCTCACCTCATAAGCTCCGAGGAAAGCCTTTTGTGGCTTCCTTAAACAGAACATTTTACCTTTTTTTTTTTTTTTTTTCGAGACAGGGTTTCTCTGTGTTGCCCTGGCTGTCCTGGAACTCACTCTGTAGACCAGGCTGGCCTCGAACTTAGAAATCTGCCTGCCTCTGCCTCCCAAGTGCTGGGATTAAAGGCGTGCGCTACTACTGCCCGGTCATTTTACCTTGTAAAGGCTTTCGTTTGGCGACTTGAACATTCTCCCCCAGATCTCATTGTCTCTCATGATTTCTCTTCATAATGACCTTGCTGTGTGGTTTGTAATGGCTGCTGCTTGTAATTACTTCACTGTGTAACTATGTCACTAATGTTTCTTTCCCATGGGACTTCCCTGTGCCTTCTGTCCCCTCACTGGCACCCGACTCATGTCCTGGTGCATAGTAAGTTCTTCACATAGAGGTACCTCAAAACAAGGTTGGGCGCCTTCTGGTCACCAAGCCTGAGTAAAATGTCAACTGTCACAGGTAAAAGATAGCAAGGGTTTCTTACAGGGAAAACATAGAAGGTTTGAAAACATTCAAAGAGAAGGGGAAGAAGAAGAAATGCAGAGACTGGTGTCATCTTGGAAGAACGCTAACAACCCTTTGCCAGGCAGGATCACGAGGCTTCTTCCAGGGAAGCCCATTCCTTTGGTCCCAAGTGTTTGTTTTTGAGTCAAGTGTTTACATCCACAATCGAGCCAGAGCAGCTGCTTCACAGATCATGAATAGAGAAAGATAATGTTTGTATTTTTTATTTAAAGCTTAAGCTTTACTGTAGATGAAAATAATTTAATTTTTATTTAATAGTTTTCTTTCTTCGAGAATTTTAGACACAAGCACTATATCTGTATCCCTTCTCTCCTCCTCCCAAAATTCATGTTGTACTTTTTAAATATTTATTTAAGTGTATGAGTGTTTTGTTCACATGTTTTTCTGTGCATCGTGTTTATGGAGTGCCCACGGAAGGTCAGAAGATAGCATAGGATCCTCTGGAACTGGAATTACAGACTTGTGAGCTGTCATGTGAATGTTTGGAATTGAACCAGGGTCCTCAGCAAAAGCAATGAGTGCTATTAAACACTGAGACTGAGACATCTCTCTAGTACCCATTATTTATGATAAAACATGTTACTATCACTCTTTTGGAGTTTATTAGGAATTTTTTTTTTATAAATCAAGTGAGCTTGAACGTTGTAACATTCAAGTTCTCAAATGTTGCCGGCATCCCCTGTAGATTGTGAAATGCCTGTGTGTGGCTGAACCACCACAGTTTTGCCAAGTGACCGAGCTCTGTAGTCATGACCTCAGGACCTCCGCCAGCCCTGGCGTCTAACAATCCGTCACCAGCTCAGTATTCCCAGGTTCATATCCCACATTGCACTAGGGCTATGTTCTCTTCCTGCCCTGGTGTTATCCCTCTGCCTAGAATAGTGTGCATGTCATACATTCTACATGGGACCAGTTCATCTTTCACCTCTGAAACTCAATGTCACTTAGAACACAACTCTTTCCTAAATTCTAGTCCCGGACATCACCCTTGCAAATCTCTGTGCTCCTTCCTGGCGTATTTACAGCTGTCTTGGTTGTACTATATTCTACAGCGATATTTGATGCTGACTTCAGTGCCAACCTCAGTAAAGGCAAGACTGTTGTCTCCATCCTTGGGGGGTCCCCCATCCCCTGGCACGCAGTGTGGAGCACAACGCTCAATTGTCCAGGGGATGTTTGCTGCTATTGTCCTTTGCTCTCTCACTTTTGTTTAGGTTTTGAAATAGCAATTTTCATATTGACGGCAACTCAAAGTCCTCCCATCCAAGCTGTGGTGCTTCAGGCTGGGAGCGGCATCGATTAATAAGCCTAGCCATTTCTGCACTGAATTCTGAGATCAGAGAACCAACTGTTCAAGGTAACTTTGCAAAGTAACGGGTATGTCTGATGGTAGTAAAGCATGTGACCGTGTGACCGAGTGACAGAGGAGGTTCTGTCAGCATGCAGAAAGTAGGTGAGAGATGATTGGAGAAGAAACGGAGGGAAGCGTGGGCTCTCGTTGAGTATTAGGGAATGATTAGTGTGGCTTCTCAATATATTCATTGCACTTGGATTTTAAAGACAATGTTTAAAGCTGTCTCAATGACCCAAAGGATGATGGGAAAGTCGAGTTTAAAAAATAACAACAGAGGTGGCTATGTGGTGCAATGGATAGCGTTGGACTTTCTAGTGATGAAAAAAATAACGACAGGCATAAAACAGTAACATTAAAACTGGGTGCTATCATAACTTAATACTCATTATAGTACAACTCCCCCTCGGCATTTGCTCTAGCCTTGTTGATTTACTCATGTGTATTAGTGTTTTGCCTATATGAAGCTATGAGTACTTAATGCACTCTTGGAAGTCAGGAGAGAACATCAAGTACCCTAGCTCTGAAGTTACAGATAGTAGTGAGCTGCCAGGTAGGTGCTGGGAACCAGACCCAGGTCTTCTGCGAGAGCAGCAAGTGGTCTTTTTTTTTTTTTTTTTTTTAATTTATTTATTTATATGAGTACACTGCAGCTGTCTTCACACACTAGAAGAGGGCATCAAATCCCATTACAGATGGTTGTGAGTCACCATGTGGTTGCTGGGAATTGAACTCAGGACCTCTGGAAGAGCAATCAGTGCTCTTAATCACTGAGCCATCTCTCCAGCTTGTTCTTAACCATTGAGTAATCTCTCTGGTTTCTGTTATAGCTTCTTATTTGTCTGTATGACATAGGAAACATTTTGGTTCCATTCTCAGTGCTCATAAATATAAACCAACCCCTCAGGAGATCCTGTTCTTTTCTTTAAATGACTTTGGGTGCACAAATCCATTTGTGTTTTTAGCATATAAAGGATCTTACTATTTGCGACAACCGAGAGCGCTAAAGTGTTCGAAGTGAGCCATGCCATCTACGGTGATTTATAAATACATTGTTGAACTTACAAAGTATTAAACGTTAAGGGAACCAGAGTGGTGCTTCAGTGGTTAGGAGCACGAGCTGCTCTTCCCGAGGACCCAAGTTTGAGTCCTAGCATCCATATGGTAGCTCACAACCATCTAGAACGCCAGTCCCAGGGGTATCTGGAAGCCTCTTCTGGCCTAAGTGGGCACCAGGTTACACATGTGTTACACACATATACATGCAAGTAAAAAAAAACAAAAAACAAAAAACAAAACCCAGAGAATAAGCTTAAAACTGTTTAAAAAGTTAACATAGAGAAAACTATGATTTGTCATCATCTATATGAATACTATGTACCATGTAGGATTACATTAGCTTTCTAAAGTTGAATTTATTCTGACAACTTTATACACATATGTAGTGTCTTTTGATCACAGTCCCACCCAATCTTATCTGGTTTCCACCTTCATCAAACCCCTCCTCCCTGCGAGTGCCCCTCCTGCAGACTTTTAATATCAAAATTCATTTTGTTAACACACAACTGAAATGTTTATCAAAAGCCTAATTATGATAAGCACTGTGTCAGCACTCTTCTTTCTTACCCTGGCTACAAACTAATATTAAAGATAGCAATGGTAATAAATAGAAATAATTTTAATACATTTTAAATGTTTAGGAAGAAACCCCACCGTGCTGGTTTGCAAAGTGCAGAGCTAGGAGGTATGAGCTATTTTTAAGAACAGCTAAAAATATCCTGCACATTGTTCTTAAAAATATTCCGCTGATTAGAGTCACTAACGTCATCAGTCGGTATTGAAAGCAACAGCTGCTGGCACGAGGTGGGAGACTCACTTGCAAACAGCCTTCACCTTCCTTAATGCCTGGGGCCAAACCTGATAATGGGGGGGAGGTGGGAGGGGTGTTTGAGACTCAGGCAGCTAAGTAAGCAAAGCAGAGAGAACCAGAGACACACTTTGTTACAACCTTTTGTCTGACTTTTACCCCTTGTTTGGGATAAAAATTCCCCCTGTCATTTAACCCTTTGAACCCTGAGCTCCCTATATTTCCTAGAAAGATGTTTTTACCCAAATCTAGATTCACTTTGGAATACTGTGGCATGTCTATCTGTTTGTCTCTAATCCTTAGTAATGGAATTTCTCAGTTTCAAAATATCAAATTATACCAGTCTCTTGGTGATGTGAGAATTTGTTCCTCCTCTATCAACTAATAATGTATCTTGGTTTTGACTTTGTAAAGTCTTATTTTGCTATTAGCACAAATGAATTAACAAGGGATGGGAAAAGAAAAAGATGGTTCATGCTTCATTACGGAGTTCAAGAGGACCCAAGTTCAAACCCCACCCCCACCCTGTCACACATGATGAAAGTGGACAACCAATTCGGGCAAGTTTTAAAAAGTAAATTAAAATTTTGGATTATTTTCTTCTGTTTTCTAGGTAAAAAAAAATGGTTTATCACTATGGTTTTAATTTACTTATGAATAGATTTCCACATATTTAAAATCAACTTGAATAGTTTAATAACCCACCTAGTTACAGTGCCTAGATTTTTTTGTTGTTGTTGTTGTTTTGTTTTGTTTTGTTTTTACTATTTTGTTTTCAAATCCTAATTTCTTATATAATTGGGTGACTGGCTCTTTTTCTGGTATATTAGTTAGTATTTCCCTGTGTTGGCTGCTGTCTCTAGGACATGTTTCTTCAGGAAGAAATCTATTTCTTTCGTGAAAATGTACCTACTTTGAACCTTAGAGAAGTCTTTCCAAACTTTAAAGCAGTGAAAGGATTTTCCAAATACGTATAATTTTTCATTAAAAAAATTAAAGCTAGCTGAGCAGTGGTGGCGCACGTCTTTAATCCCAGCACTTGGGAGGCAGAGACAAGCAGATTTCTGAGTTCAAGGCCAGCCTAGTCTACAGAGTGAGTTCAAGGACAGCCAGGGCTACACAGAGAAACCCTGTCTCGAAAAACCAAAAAAAAAAAAAAAAAAAAAATTAAAGCTATTTTAAG
This sequence comes from Uromys caudimaculatus, assembly GCA_028551405.1. Taxonomy (NCBI): domain Eukaryota; kingdom Metazoa; phylum Chordata; class Mammalia; order Rodentia; family Muridae; genus Uromys; species Uromys caudimaculatus. The sequence goes on along the minus strand of CM052700.1, from coordinate 6,816,555 downwards.
TATGTGGGCGTTTTCGCTTGTGTATGTGTCTGTATACCACATATATGTCTGGAGCCAGAGGAAGCCAGAAAAGAGCTTTGGATCCTCAAGGGCTAGAGTCAGACAGTTGTGAGCCGCCATGGGGTGCAGGGATTGACCCGGATCCTCTGGAAGAGCAGCTGGAGCTTCTAACCTGAGCCATCTCCAGTCTTCTCAGACGCATTTAAAGCCTTCCTGCTCATAGATTTGACCCCGGTGCAGGGTGAGATAGTCATATATGCTCTCCCAGCCATACTTTCAGTTATTGATAACCATTCCCATACTAAATATGTATTACAAACTACTTCCTCTCATTCCACACCGCCTGCCTTTCAGGCTTGGCACCGCACTTTGGACTTGGCCACTGTGCTGTTCCTATGGTAACGGCAGGGTGACAAGTTATAGCACTTCTAAATGATACCCAACTACATATACACCATGTGCTCCACCATAAACAGTCTGACTCTTGGTCAGAACGAGGGCACACACTCAGCACGAGCAGTGTCCTCCGTTTAGCTTCCCACATCAACAAAGACTAAGAAAATTTAAGAGGGGGGAATAATCTGATACCATGATCACGTGCATTTGGAGAGCTATGAATCTTTCACTCTAACATCTGGACTCCTGCCCTCCTGACATATTAAATATGCAAACAGGGCTGAGAGATGGCCCAGAAGAGCCCTGCAAAGGACCTGGGTGTCATTCCCAGCACCCTCAGTCACTTTTAACTCCAGCTCCAGAGGATCGGACAACCGTCTTCTGATCTTCATGAGCATGCACATACCCACCTATCTTAGTCAGGGTTTCTATTCCTGCACAAACACCATGACCAAGAAGCAAGTTGGGGAGGAAAGGATTCGGCTTACACTTCCATGCTGCTGTTCATCACCAAAGGAAGTCAGGACTGGAACTCAAGCAGGTCAAGGAGCAGGAGCTGATGCAGAGGCCATGGAGGGATGTTTCTTACTGGCTTGCTTGCTTCCCCTGGCTTGCTCAGCTGGCTTTCTTATAGAGCCCAAGACTACCAGCCCACAGATGGTACCACTCACAAGGGGATCTCCTTGATCACTAATTGAGAAAATGCCTTACTGCTGGATCTCATGGAGGCATTTTCTCAACTGAAACTTCTTTTTCTGTGATAACTCCAGCTTGTGTCAAGTTGACACACAAACCTAGCCAGTACACCACACATAATTAAAATAGCCTAGTTTTAAAAACGGTAGCAGGTATGTAGGCTGCAGATTTGCACATTGGTTTCCTAAAGCCATGGACACCTCTTTTGTCCTGTAACTCCTACTCAGACAATACCCAATGAATACCTACTTCCTGCTCTGCTCTTTTAAATGTATGCTCCTGGCTATAATTTACTTGGTTTGACACTGAACAGTGTTCTGAAACTAGAGGAGCAGCTTCTGCTTCCTACTGAGCCCCCGCTGCTAATGGTGGCATTTCTCTGTGGAAGCTCCAGCAATAACAAGAACCCCATTTAAACTCTAAACTGCTCCGTAAAAACAAAAAAAGTTGTTGGTTTGGAAACCAACAACTTATTATAAATTCAGCACTCACTCAGAGCTATGACAAAGACCTCCCTACTTACAGAAACAGTCTTGATGCAAACATCATTTTGGAAATGTGATTTGAAAAGAATAAATGTAGTACCTGTCTTGGCTTCCCTTCCCACAACACAGACATCCTCAGAAGTGTTGGAACAAGACGCCAAACTTCAATGTGTTATAAAGAAGTGGAACACATAATGGTTAAGGGGGAGAGTTCAGAAGCCTCAGGTCTGCTTGGAATCTTAGCTCTGTTCAGGGGCTGGCTTTCAGCTCTGGGCATCTCTCTTTTCCTCATAGGAAAACAGATGCAAATCTTCAGAGCAGTGGCTTTTAACCAGGGTGACTTTGCCCCCTTCCCCAGGGAACATCTAGAGAGGGCTGCAAGAATCTCTAGTGTGCTTTGAGAAGAGCTATCTACGAACATCTGTTTTCTATAATCGAGCACCACAGTGCCATAGTGAGCGCAACTTGTGTTAGCCTATAGGGCCAACCCTTGTACTAAGAATTCTACATAATTTTCTCTTTTTATTTACATTACTCAGGCTAGTGATACAGCTCAGTGGCACAGCAGTTGCCCAAGGCCCTGGATTTCAGCCTCAGCACAGAAAAAGATCAGAAGTACAGTAAACCACTCATATTGAAGAGGAACCGTTGCTATCACTGTTCATAGATGAAGAAACTATGGCTTCAGTCTGGTTTAGACAGCAGGCAACATGCCCAGACCACTATCAATCAACGACAGAGCTGACTCTCAAGCTCAGGGTTGTTACAATAGCTTTTTTACATCCCCAAACTTAGTCCTGGATAGCCCATGTAAATTAGGACCAGTTAAAGGTCAATCTGCCTTACACATCTGAGTTTCCATATTGTGAAGTCTTCCCAACAATTGGGTCTTGGCGACTCGGCCCAAATGTTCATTTTTTTCCACTAACAAAGACAACTCCAACATATTTCTACTTTGAACACTGGTTTCTTCCTTTCAGAGAATTAAAATGTTCTACTTATGAAAGGTACACATACTAATTACTTCTCTGGTTATAACTTAAAAATTGTATTCACAGCTGGAGAGATGGTTCAGTGGTTAAAAGCATGCACTGCTCTTGTGGACCCTGGCTTGCCTCTCAACACTGACATCAGGTGGCTCACAACCATCAGTGACTCAGCTTCAAGGTGTCTGACCCAGCTGGTCTCATGTGCACATAGCTACACATGACCACAGTCCAAAACCTTCAAACAATTGTAACTATAGTCTCAAAACATGAAGATCATAGGGCACATTATGACCGAATATTCTGGTGCTGTCTGAAGGTGGTTACAGGAAAAGAGATGGTGGAATTTAAGGACATTGGAAGTGTAGGAAGACTCATTTAAGAAACTTATCATGACTTTTCAGAAATCATTAGAGAAAACACAAGGTGAGCATATAACCTCAACACCAGGAAGGCTGCGGCCTGAAGAGCTCAGTTCAAGGCCAGTGCAGGCTATACAGGGAGACAGCATCTCAAGCAACCAGAGAAAAAGACAGGCAGAAGTATGCTGCAATTGCTAACTTTATTTGTTCAGGAGCTCCTAGTGCAAACATCAAACAAGCCTGGGCTTTGATCTGTGAGCTCATATCACATGTCAGGGAAGAAGCAAACTGTGACCTATGTACAAGGCTGAAGACTAAAGGTTCACAGTCACATCGGAGGTTGTTATTTCTACAGCCATGAGCCCGGCAGTTACAGGTCTTTGAGGTCTTTCTGGATGTCCCACAGGGTGTCCGCACTCTTCCTGAGCTGAGCAACCTCCTCGTCCTTCAGCTTCTGGTTGATGACGCTGGTCAACCCCCGAGCATTAAGGATGCACGGGAGACTGAGGAAGACCTCGTTCTCAATGCCGTACATTCCCTGTGAGAGCAGAGAAAGCATTTAGACAAGGCCGTGGTGAGAACGATCAGAAGAGTCATGGTGGATCCGAACAACTGTAGAAGTTGAATAAACACAAATGAATTCTCTAGTTTTCATCTGATTGGTCCATATGTCCCATACACTTGGGTTTTGAGTTGTTTTCTATTTATAGACTGTGCAAACTTATTCTACAACTAGTTACAAGAAAGTAGTCAGTACTTCGTTTTTAGGTCAAACATTGCTATATGAACCTTTAAATGGCTTTTAACTCTTTTGCTCAATAGATACCTTGCCATCAACTCATTTAAGGTTTTTTTGTGTGTGTGTGCCTGGAGTAGTGGCACACACCTTTAATCTCAGCACTCAGGAAGGCAGGAGGCAAAGATCTGAGCTCAGTTCTGGTCTACAGAGCAAGTTCCAGGACAGCCACAGCTACACAGAGAAACTTGTCTTAATAAACAAACATCAAAAAAAAAATTTTTTTTTTAATGTATCTGTGAGTTTACGTGTACTACATGAGTGTAGTTGTCTCCAAAGGCCAAAAGAGGGCATCAGATCCTCTGGAAGCGGAGTTAGAACATGCTGAATAAAAGGTGATGAAGAAGTAGTTAACTATTTAATTACTAAACTATATTTAGTTAACTATATATCCAATGTTCTACCACTTTAAATAAGGGAGTTGATTTCCCTATATGACTAGTAGAGTAATTTATTTAACATGTTATCTTAATATTTAAAGCTATTAACCTAAATTTTTTTGTATATACAGCAAAGTAGAGAAAATTAAAAGCATTCTCTATGCTCCCCAAAAGTCACAACTATTCTCCTTGTAAACCATCCATAGCACTCTAACCTATACTCTGGTACCATGTTGTTCTCAACTACCTTTCTGTATGTGTGGTATGCATGTGTGCACACGTTTCAATGTGTGTGAGTGTGTGTGAGTCTGAGTGTCTCTGTGTGTGTGTGTGTGAGTCTGAGTGTGTCTCTGTGTGTGTGTGTGTGAGTCTGAGTGTGTCTCTGTGTGTGTGTGTGTGAGTCTGAGTGTGTCTCTGTGTGTGTGTGTGTGAGTCTGAGTGTGTCTCTGTGTGTGTGTGTGTG
>CM052700.1:6785662-6811491 GCA_028551405.1 Uromys caudimaculatus | reverse complement strand
GAACCTGGGGCCTCATGCATGCTAAGCAAGCATTCTCTCTGTGATACATCCCAAGCCCTGGCTCAGGTTCTTTTTGCCTCTTGTATGTTTGCTCCATAGTTTATTTAAACTAAATTTGATGTGTTATCAAGTGCTACATGAAAGGCTGTCTATAGCTTACTACATAAGCTTATAATGAACCTAGTATATGCTTATTTAATGGATATATATATTTATTTAATAGAGGAAGGTTCTAAATAGGATTCATAGTTAATAATTTTTATAGCACACAAGAAATATTTCTTAGGCAACATTCAGACATCTTAGCTTCCACAGAGTCAAATGCTCTTATCCTAAACTTTGGTTCAAAAGAGAAAATAAATTTATATAGACCCTGGATGCAAAGGTTCCTCTGCACTGGAAGTTTCCCTGGTCTCTTTTTTTTTGATGAATTTCTTTATACAGCACAGACCAGGCATCCCGTTCCACTTCCCAAGTGTGTCTCTCACCTTCACCATCGTAGACACGGGGTGAATCCGAGATAGATTTTTCAGCATGGATTCTACGAGGTCAGCCACGCTTAGGCCGATGGCCCAGTTGGTGTAGCCTTTCAGCTTGATGACTTCATAGGCGCTAGAGACAGACCAAGGAGAGACCACTGAGACCTGACAGTGGGTGGCGCCTACTCTGTCTGACTGTCACCTTGGACCATTTCTTAACTTTTTTGTTTTTGGCTGTAGTTCCTTTTCTTAGTAAAGGAGAAAAACATGCATCTGTTTTGTAAGACTTTCAAATCTTTAAGACTATCAAGTGAATTAATATACAAATAAACTAAACCTAAAGTGTGTGTGCCCAGGAGTACTAGCATCAAGAGACCGGAGGCACCAGATGCCCATGGAGCTGGAGTTACAGATAATCACGGGCCACCCGATGAGGGTACTAGGAACTTAACTCCAGTCCTCTACAAAGCCAGTACATACTCTTAATTGATATGAGATCTCTCCAATCCCTAAAAAAAAAAAAAGTATTTTCAATCAACATTAATTTACATAAGTGTATACTTCCAAATATATTAATGAGCATAGGAAGTAATAAAAGGCAGGGGAGGTTGCCACTCAAATGAGTCATCTTCTCACTTTAAAACTGAGGCGTTAACTGAACTGAAAAATCTAAGGACCTTTTCAACTTTTAGATCCTTTTTGCTATCTGCAAATCAAATTCTCCAGGCAAAGGCATTCTAAGTAAAACTTTCATATTTGAGGTAGCAACCTTCCTGGAGAAGGTTTGCAAACAGTAACCGTTATTGACTGCTTGTCAGTGAACAATGTGAGGCCCTGAGTGTGATACACGGCCTCACCGTGACAAACCTACAGGTCTTACCCTTTACACACACTAAAGGGTCCACAGAGAACCAGGCTATGGGCCACTAGGACCTATTCTCAGTACATCTGGGAGAAGCCAGATGACAGATAACCCTGCAGGTTAAATGCCCTCCAGTTGCTATAGTCAACCTCACTGTCAGGATGTGCATCTAAGCCTGAATTTCAAAATGGTTGTCTAAATGAATGTCTAAGGCTGTATTTCAAAATGAAATATTATTTGGGGTAGGAAGGTCATAATGGAGAATGGCTGAAAATAAACAAGATTACCAGGGTAGGGGCAGGGGATAAGAACAGAGCTGATTAAATATTCCCAGCAAGCTGCCCAAGTGCATTCTGTGACTAAAGGGGCCAGGTGTCCCTCTGTGGAGGAACCAAGACTTATTCCTTGACAGATGGCAAGGTGAAGGCCCCTCTCACTAGGCAATTCCATATTTGTCTCTACAGTTGCCTGATTTCTCTTGAGAACACACATTTGCCTTCTCTAGAGACTTGCCTAACGAGTCTGACTGGTCCAATCTTCCCCACCTCTGAGACAGACTCATCGGGTGAAGAGTCAGTCACCTGAGCAGAAGTGTGGAAACGGCTTAGGATTCTATCTCCCAGGACAGGACTCAAACTCTCCAAGTACAGTCGCTCGCCCACTCACCTGTCCACCACCATCTTATGCACCTCCTTCCAGTTCTCGCTGTCACTGTCCGTCCCCATTTCTGGATTCAGTTCCTGGAGGGAGACTCCTGCCACATTCACCCCGCTCCACACAGCCACTGAGGAAAAGCAAGACAAAACCTTTTCTTTTCCTATCTCAGATCTCAACTCTGATGCAAATTATCCCAAAGCCAGTTGGGGCTATTCCAATGGCAATTGTCCCTGGTAGAGTTCCCATCCTTTCTGGAGAGATACTTGCTCTGATATTTGCCTTCAATTAGCAATAGATATCACAGACACACACACACACACACACACACACACACACACACACACACACATACACACACATACACACACATACACACACATACACACACATACACACACATACACACACATACACACACACACACACACACACTGTGCACACACACAACTATGTACATATGTTTGGGCGTATGTGTAGGTGCCCAAAGAGACGAGAGCGAGCCAAGATGGCTGGGGCTGGAGCTGCAAGCAGCTGTGAGCCACCTGATGTGGGTTCTAGGAACTGAACTCTGGTCCTCTGCCACAGCAGCAAGTGTCCTTATCTGCTGAGTCACTTCTCCAGCCCCTACTACCAACCTTTTAGCTTTAAACAAATGTGGCTCAAAACAGTCATTGCATCATTTACAGAGGACATGAAATTCTTTCCCAAATCTCTAGGTTGGTAAAAATCACAAGGAATTATAGTTTGGGACCATCCTAAACACTCAATTTTAGAAATGTAAACATTCACATTTGATAACAAAAGCCCCTCTCTTCCTAAGAGAAAAAAATCTAGGATAATTATACCCAAATACAGTTATCATTACAGAAGTACACTAATATATAAATTAGGGTCTTCTTAATTTAAGGGAGAACGTCTCCAAACAAACATGGGAACTGGCTTTGAAATCCCAGTCTCATGATTCTTAGGAACTTACAGGGAACACTGGATACTTAGATGGTATGAACAATGGATCAGGGACAGTCCAGTGCAATTGCACAGCTATGACAGCTAACCTGTTAGTGACCAAGTAAGACCCCCTTGGCCCACAGTATCTGCCAGGCCAAGCTTTCTAGACATCCTTGTGGTCTTAAATGAAAACCATGGATCTGTCTCATCACGCCCAAGAATGAATGACTTTTCTCACATGCTGTGGACATGACCGATTCATACTTAATGGAGGAGGGGAAATACAGTGAGATGGGCAAGATGGCTCAGCAGGTAGGGGCATGTGCTGCCAAGATGGATGACCTGAGTTTGATCTCTGTGATGAGTTCAAAGCCAACCTGGTCTACATGGCAAGTTCCAAGATAGCCAGGGCTATATACAGAGACTCTGTCTCTGAAAGAAACAAAAGATAGCTAGGTGGATGATCAATGGGTAGATGTCAGAAAGATAAAGCAAATTAGAATAGAACCCAAAATGTTAAGTATAATACTTCTGAACCCTTTCTGAACTATAGCAACGTGTGTGAAACTAAAGTTTGAAATAAGGGAAAGAATGAAGAACTTTCTGCATAACCCAGAGGCACAAAGGAAGCTCTTACCACTGGAGTCGCCATGTTCTCCCAGGATCCAGCCATGGCAGCTGCTGGGGTGAATGCCAAGCTTCTCAGCCATGAGGTAGCGGAACCGGGCAGAATCCAGATTGCATCCGCTTCCAATCACACGGTGCTTAGGTAGCCCGCTCAGTTTCCAGGTGACATAAGTAAGAATATCCACTAAACATCACAGAAAAAAGTTAAGTAAATTGGAACTGGTCAGCCAATTAGAAGATGCTCTGGTTTCTGCCTCCCCACGTGAGATGTGGTCAGAAAGATTCTAGTAGTTGGGTCACGCAGATATGATTGAAGCTTTTGTAAAGAAGCAGTAAAGGTGTAAACAGTAAAGGTGTAAAGCAGTAAAGGTGTAAAGCAGTAAAGGTGCAAATGTTCCATTATCTGATGTAAGGATACACAATTAGCTTTACAATGAAAAAGGCAGGTACAGCCCTCACATATATATAGAACGGCCCCCACTGATGGTTTGAATAAGAATGGCCCCCATTGGCTCATATACTTGAATTCTTAGTCACCAAGGAGTGACATCATTTGAAAGGATTAGAAGGATTGGGAGGTGTGACCTTGTTGGAGAAAGTGTGTCACAGTGAGTGGGCTTCGAACTTTCAGAAGCCCCATGCATGGCCCAGGCTCCCTCTCTTTGCCCATTGATCAAGAGGTAGCTCTCACGTCTGCCTGTGTGATGCCATGTTCTCGCTATGATGATTATGGACTAAATCCCTGAAACTCTTGGCAATTAAGTGCTTTCTTTTATAAGACTTGTGATGGTCATGGTATCTCCTCACAGCAATACAACAGTGACTAACACACTCACTCACATTGCTACCAATTCTAACAGACTGGGATTGTGAGGGCATCATCACAAACAATGCCATTCCTAAGGTAGCAAGGTGAGCCTGTACACATTTTCTCGAGTGTGATATTGCCCAGTAAACTATCATGAGATCCATGACATATTATCTCATGGCTGGATGGCTGCTACATAACCTTCATCTATGTGACACAGTGGTCACAATTCTGTGGGGTCACAGAAGTAGAGGCTGTGTTGGAAAGAGAAAGAAATGTATACCCTGGGAGATAAGAAGCTGACAATGGGTTAGGCAGGCCCCACCCCGCACTCCTGCACTCTGTGGAGCCTGGCGTATTTTTGGCACACACTCACTGAACAATGCCTTTCATCTGCCAACTTTAATGTACCACAAGAGCTTCCCTGGAGCCTCACACTTTGAAGCTCTCCTGGATGTGATGTAACCAGGCAGTACCGCCTGTCAAGCAGGATGTGGACACATGGAATTGTGGCTAGCTGTAGGGCAGCTCTGTTCGACACCTACCTGGCATATGAATCATTCAGGAAGCCCCAATCCAGGCTCATAAAGCAGGAGAATATAAAAATGATCTTCTATCAGGTCCCAGGCCCCTGTACTAAAGGAACTGACGCAACTCCCCACTCAGGAAGGCTTAGCCACAGTCCTCTAGGTGACAGATCAGACACAGCTCTACCATTTTATCAATATGCTCATCATCATGCAGTGACTTTGAAGGTAAGTGATAGAGCAAAGATGTGTGACCCAGAGCTGGGTGACACACCTCAGTGGCAGAATGCTTGCCTACCCCATTGTTCAGTGCCCAGTACATCCCAAGAGAAGGGAAGTTAGTAAAGGACACTAAATTTTAACCATCTGGCCTGGCACATGACGAAATAATTAGTTACGAAGCCTTAATTATCCTTAGAAAACTTTCTTTTCCTAAACAGAGAAAGGCTAAGGAGAGAAAATTCTCCCCTTCCCCCATCAAAAAAAAAAAAAAAAGATAGGTCATTGCAAAGTTACATTCTTTGGAAGATAAATAGAAAAAAAATCAATCAAACAAAACAAAAAAGAAAATAATTGATACCAGGTTATAAGAGATGATTCCATGTTTTAAAATGTTGTGGTTTTTTGTTTTGCGTTTTGCTTTTTAATCTACCTATGTGTCTGTGTGCCGTATGCAGAGTCCTGAAGAAGATATCAGGTTCCCCCAGAACTAGAGTCACAGATGGCTGTGAGGCACCATGTGGGTTCTGGGACTGAACCCGGTCCTCTGCAAGAGCAGCCAGTGCTCTTTCTTAACTAACAAGTCATTCTCTCCACCCCTGACTTCCGAGCCCTCTTGGGAAATGTGCCTATTGTATCTCTAGACCTGACTTATCCATCCAAATGAATGGCTCAGAGGCAGCTTGGTGATGTCGGCTTTGTGAGTTCTCTTATTCTTATCCTGGTCTGTCAGGGCCCAGCAGAGGCTGTAAACAATGGCCTGATAGAATTTTTATTCATCAGACTAAAAAGGTAGTGCCGGGCACCGCAGCGTGTTGTACGTGGGGTACACACACGGTGTATACACACGAGAGTACATACGTGCCTGTGAGTGTGAAGTTCAAAAGTCCATACTGAGTCTTCCTCAGTTGCTCACCACCTTATTTGAGATGGAGTTTCTTAACCAACCCAGAGCTCACCAATTTGGCTAGACGGGCTGGCCAGGGGCACCAGGGACCCTCCTTTCTCCCTCTCCCTGGCACTGAAATTAAAGATGCATCCTGTCAAGCCTGGCTTTTTTTTTTTTTTTTTGGTTTTTCGAAACAGGGTTTCTCTGTGTAGCCCTGGCTGTCCTGGAACGTACTCTGTAGACCAGGCTGGCCTCGAACTCAGAAATCCACCTGCCTCTGCCTCCCAAGTGCTGGGATTAAAGGCGTGCACCACCACTGCCTGACTTTCTATGTGGATGCTGAGGATCCAAACTTGGGTCCTCAGGCTTGGGCTTACACATCCCGGGGTTTACTGAGCCTCGTCCCAGCTCCACCTACCCATCATTTAAAAGTGTAAAGCCTTACAACTCTACAACACACACAGGTGAAACCCGAAGACGAAACCCACAACAGACACAAGGCTTCTTGAATTTGGCCTGGGATGGAGCCATCTGTTTCACAGATACCATCTTTCTTTACCAGGAACAGGAGGCGTGTGGACTGCGGACCGCCCCGGTCAGTGAACAAACCCAAAACAATGAGGTCTCCCAAATGCTGGGAACCCGACAGGCCCCTGTTACAGTTAAGATGCCATGTTTGTTCATACCTGGGTTGGAAACCACAATGATGGTGCAGTCAGGGCTGTGCCTGACGATCTGAGGAATGATGAACTTGAATACATTGACGTTTCTCTGCACCAGGTTGAGTCGGCTCTCCCCCTCCTGCTGGCGGACTCCTGCCGTCACCACCACAATCCTAGAATTGGCTGTCACAGAGTAATCTCGAAGAGAGAGAACAAGAGATTGAACCTTAAATTCAACTCCCGGGAGCCAAACATGCTCTCTCTGGTATGTTCTAGAAGCTTCAGCTTCCAGAAATTATGTGAATTTCCTGTATTAAAAGATTGTGTTTTTAAAGGATTTGTGTGTGTGTGTGCGTGTGTGTGTGCAGGGCCAAGGAAGCCAGATGAGGGCATCAGACCCTCTGGAGCTGGACTTACAGGTGGTTGTGAGCTGCCAGACATGGGTCATAGGAACCTGGAATTAGGAATCTGGAAGAGTAGCCCACACTCTCACTGAGCCATCCCCAGCAAGTATTAAGAGGTTTGAACTTCAAGCCTCTGCAGCTGCATTTTTCTTCCTTGAGTAACAATGACGCAACCTAACTTCAAAACTGACGGATAAGGAACCAGGGACATAATACCCCAAAGATGCTCATGGCTAAGAAACCCACTGAATTTCCAGGAATAGCTGAAGCACGTCAGCGAGCTCACAGCCCAGAGGCCAGGCTTTCCACAATCGCCATGAGCTTGTGGTTTTACATATTCCTAAATTAGCAACATCCAACACAGTCAACACTCATTTTTAGCTCCTTTTTATCCACGGAATGCTACCAACATCTATGAAGGAAAAGAAAGGCAGTGTTTGGTTTTGATTGTAAATTAAATATTGGTTTCTAATTCTTTGGATATGAAAGGATGGGACACACTTGAATCCCAGTACTCAGGAGGCTGTGGCATGAGTTCAAGGCCAGCATGGCCTACATAGGCCAACAGTGCTTGTATGTTTAAGACAGTAACACTATGCAGCCCAGGCTGGCTTGCAACACACCATGCAGCCCAGCTGGCTTGCAACACACCATGCAGCCCAGGCTGGCCTAGAATTGCCTGCTTCTGCCTCCTGAGTGCTGGGATTAAAGTTGTGTGCCACCATATCTGGCTATACCATATTTCTTAAGGGAGATTATTTTATGTTCTAGCAGTGTTAATGTTTGGAGAAGTTTTTCTGCTAAGGAAGTATGTCATTTCAGTATTTCAAGATCCACAGGCTAAGATTTGACATGATCACTAGCCTGGGTTGCAATTTGGCTTCTGGCAGTTACTAAGAGTCTTTCCCATAAAATGCAGGGACTGGTCCTAGACTCAACATACACCTGTGAAGACGAAATGACAAACCCAAACACCTGATGCAGGAGTCTCAATGCAGCTAGTCAGTAAGTAACAGTGATTATCTAGTTTCTTCAAGGCAACCTGTCCCTGCACACAGATATTACCAGCACAGAAAGAGGAAGGGGGCTGAGGAACTAGAAGATGCTCCCGGGACAAGTGCAATGCAGCCTACTTGAAAATCAGGATGCTACATATAGACTCTGCTGGGTTGTTAGCATTGTTTTAAAGGTTTATTTTTAAAAGGATTTTTTTTTAAAAAGATGCATCCAAATTTTTACTTCAGAAATAGAATTGTGTTGCCAGACAGAGCACTGCAATCCCAGCAGTTAGGACGGGCCAGCCTCAGGTGCATAGTGGTAACATATATTCTATGAGGTCTATCTCAAGCAAACAAAATGACCACAGGGCACATGCTTGGGAAATAAAGCCAAGAAGATAACACTTGGCAAGTGGTGTACAGCACCACATTCTACATGGATGCCCATTACAAAATGCTCACACGCTGTGTGCACCTGTTAGCAAATTCTCCAGAAAATGGATTTCTAGAAACTGATGCAGAAAAGTGTGCCTCTGTGAGGAAGATGCACAGAGCAAACATCACCACCACAGAGCACAATTTGTGATTTTTCTCCTGGTGATATAGCCACAGAGCTGGAGAAGAATCTCATTTTAAATGACTGTACATTCTACTAAACGTAGAATTGAGAACAAATTTAAAATAAAAAAAAAAAAATAAGGGACCATTTCTAAGTAGATGGAAAATTTGTATTCTTTGAAATTACTAAAATAGATCATGAGCATTTGTTGTTAGCAATTACTGAAACAACTGCCCCACAATTCCAACCTTTTCTAGCTAAAAAAAATAGTTTATCTAGGCAATGGTGGCACATGGCTTTAATCCCAGCACATGGGAGGCAGAGACACCCAGGTCTATAGATCAAGTCCCAGGATAGCCACAGCTATACAGAGAAGCCCTGTCTCAGAAAACAAAGAAAAAGACACCTGAACAAATGCCTGAATGAATGAATGAAAGAACAGAAAGGAGTTTAGGACAGAGTATAGTCCAGGGCACACTGCACACTAGCCTAGCGCCCTGCAGGACCCTAGGTTTAATCTACAGCACCACAGACAGTAATAGCAACAAATTAAAAGTGAATGATCAGTTTGCCATGCTGGAGGGGGCATCCCAAGTGTCAATTCGTAATAAAATCACTTTCACGTTAGATCCCTTCCAGAATGCAAAGAAGCTGCCTACCTTTATCAGCCACGATTTTGGGAGTCTGGAGAAATAAGCTCCCGTGCTGCAGATCCATCATTTCTCCTTTGAGCTTGTCTTCCAAGACATCCACCAGGGCAAGTTCATCAGCCAGAGACTAGAAACGCAAAATCAGATCCGAGTGTGAAGTATCCCACGGGCTCATGAGTTCTGAACACATGGTTCCTAGCTAGTAGTGCTGTCTGGGGAAACTATAGAACCTTGAGGTTTAGATTTATAGTTGGTTTTACTTCCTGGCTCACCTTCTAAGCCTAATCCACAAAGACATTAGCAGGCAGTCTTAAACCTGCTAACACGCTGTCCCTGCCATGACTGTGCAGGAAAATAAAGCACCTTCTCATTCAAATTGCTCGCCAAGTGTTTGGCTGTCGCTAATATAGCACCCTAAATTATGCAAGGATGCTTAGCACCAATCTACCCCACAGAAGCCTTTTACAAATGGCTAAGCACCCAATGGCCAAAATCTTCAAGAACTTTGGAGTATGGTATTCAATTATCTACAACCTAGAATGCTTAGGTTGGCTCCAAGCAGCTCAGTGTCTTGGCAGGAAAGGCATTCAAGTCATAGGATGAAGGGTTGGTCCTCATGAACCAAATCCCAAGCTCAGGGGGGGAATGGCAGTTCTGTATCAAATATGGACACTAATTTTTATCTACCTTTTTTTTACTTAAACATGTTTGGGGGGGGACTCTTTTCCTTCTTTTACATGGAGCATCTAAGAGCCCACCAAATTCTTATTTGCATTTTAAAGACCTAAATTTTTTTTTAAGACCATCTCCCTTAACGGTCCAACAGTCTGCGCCGGTGCCCAGCATCAGCACCAACACTTTCAATCATCTTTTAGTAACGGCGCATGTGAGCCACCGCAGTTAACAGGGCAACATGATTCAGAGTTTATGTAGGCAACCACATCACAGGATGTCAGGGTCTCTGTGTCAGTGGGTGTGGAGAATCAGCTTGGAAGTGCATGTCTAGCTGAAGGAAAGAGGCAAGCCAACACTTAAAAAAATCATCAAAGAGCTGACTATGGCTGGTTATGTTTGATGGCCCTCCTCTAGGAGCAGTTACACAGAGAGAGGCGTGGCCATGCTGCTAATGTCTCAAGTCTCTCTACTCACACATCCATAGCTTATGCATTCACTGAGAATATCAATATATTACTAAGGAGCAAGGCTGGTTGAAAGCCAAGAGTGTTACTGTAGAAATCTTTTAATCTCAACTCTCAAGCGGATCAGATACAGTTGTGGATTCTGCCTCTGAGTTAATGAATGACCGCTATCAATGCATTGGTATTTGAAGTCAGCCGTTTTATATTCGAGTGCTTGTTAAGCATGGGATTTTGTGGGAGGAAAAGATATAACTTTTCAAATAATTAACCAAACGGGTAAGCAGCATTAGCTAATTTGCATTTTGAGCTTTTCCTAACTAACCTAGGGATACGCAGTAAGGTATTCTGGGCAGGAGCAGTGAGCTGCAAGATCCAGGGCCACAGTTCCCAGGCTGCTGTGGCACTGAGTGGGTTACCCATACTAAATGAAAACATTGTTTTGTGGGGCTGAGGTACTGAATCCAAGGCCTTGTGCATGGCAACCATGATCTCTAACGGGGCATATTCATCTCTGTTGTCAACTCTTGGATTATGGTCAGATACAGAGGACAGCTGCCCGAGCTGCTCTTCCTTCTGCAGCTGCGTGACCCTGACAGGTGGCATCACTTCTTTTGCCTCAGTTGCTTTGTCTTAAAACAAGGATAAGAAAAGTTCCTATGAGGAGGATAAGGTGATACAGGCCAAGAATCTCCACCTGGAAGGTCAAGCTGATGCAGGAGGACTGCCAAGGTACTAAGACCAGCCTGACTTTTAGAGGAGACCCTAGAACCAAACAGTAACAGCCACCACACATGCAAAAGAAAGAAGTTTAAGTCTACCGATTATTTAAAATAAAGCACTTTGTTGCTTTTGAGAAAAAAAAAAAAATATATATATATATATATATATCATACTGGCCTCAAACTTGTAAATCCATCCTGCTCCACCTCCTGAATGTTGGGATTACTGGTATGTAATCCTATTATGCCTGACCCCAAACTTTAAATATTTTCTTTTTTTTTTTTTTTTTTTTTTTTTAAAGATTTATTTATTATTATATGTAAGTACACTGTAGCTGACTTCAGACACACCAGAAGAGGGCGTCAGATCCCATTACAGATGGTTGTGAGCCACCATGTGGTTGCTGGGATTTGAACTCAGGACCTTCGGAAGAGCAGTCCATGCTCTTAACCGCTGAGCCATCTCTCCAGCCCTATTTTCTTTAATTTTATGTGTATATAACATATACACATTATGTGTATATATATATATATATATATATATATATATATATATATATATTACACACACATATTTTTAAAGAAATGTAAGCTCAATTGTTTTTGTTTTAGTCAAAAGTAGAGTCGACACTAAATAAAGACTATTTAAAACCCCTACAATTCAGGAAATTAACACCTATCATGGGTATCTAGTCAATTAAAAGTAGCTAGAAAAACAAGCGAAAGAATACACACTGATGAGCTCTTTGATAATTGTTTCTCAGTTAAAAGATTCACAGTTTGATCCTTGAGAACTTAAAATTCACATGCTAGAGAGGTGAGCTAGACAGGAGCACTGGCTGCTCCTATGGAGGACTCAGTCTAGATTCCCAGAATCCACATGGTGGCTCGCAACATCTGTAACTCCAGTTCCAGAGCAAATGACAGTCTCTTCTGGTCTCCTTTGGCATGAGTGCACAAACATCCATTCAGGCAAACACCAAAGAATTTGAAGTTTAGGGTCAGCACATACCAGTAAGGTAACCCCAGCATTCAGGAGGTGGAAGCAGGAGTGGTCACAAGTTTGAGACCAGCATGAGATATATACAGAGACTCTCAAAAGCAACAAAAATAAAAAGGGTTGAGAACAGAACTCAGGGGTTTAGTTGTAGACCGCTCTCCTAGCATACAAAAGAGTCCTGGGCTCAATCCCCAACAAAACAACACATTAAACTTCCCAAACAGAAGGAATAGGCTTGGTGGGAGGAATCCAAGTAGCCACCACACAAAAGGGTCAGTGTGCTCTATGGGGGGGGGGGGGAGGTGCTGCCAGCTTGCTTTTCTCTCTATATTTAAGGGAGCTCTTAGAACAAGCATGGCCTCAAGTCACTAAAGCTAAGAGAAACAAAAAGAAACCATGGTGTGAACTGCAAGGGGTGTCTGTAAGGGCAGCCAGGAGTCTAGACAGGTAGACAGCAAAAGGAAGGTCAAGTCTGGAGACACCAAAGCAGCATAAAACTGAGGTTGAGAACTTCGGGACACAAGGATTATGGGAGACTGTCCTGTTTCTAGGAAACAGGCTAGGGAACTTAGAAAGCTTGATCTCGCCAAGATATTCTCAACTGGTTTAAGGAACACGTATACACATATGCACATACTGAAGCAAAATGCAGCAGGCTGATAAATCCCAAAGATGCATACGTGGAAGTGTTCATTATTAAAATCGTTTTTACAAATTTCTATTACGTTTGAAATCACTTCGAAATAAAACCAGAGGTTCAAAGTTTGAGGATAGGAAGACATTCGTCAAAGCTCAACAAACATGCCTCTACAGACTCTACAGATATGTCCTAAGAAGACAGAGTCCACTGCACCTAAATTTTCCACTCACTCATCCAGCCACAGAGCTCAGTTTATCACCACAGAAACAAGGCAAGTCACCATGCTATACCTCTTGGTGTGGGACCCACCCAACAGATACAACTAGATAAATCACAAGGAGACATCAGAAAAGCACACACTGAAGAGGAGGCCATGAGACTGACCTGGACCATTAAGAAAGAAAAAAAGCCAAAGGCTTGCAGAACAGAGAAAAAGGTATAGTAAGGATATAAAATGCATGTCTTCTTGGATTAAGGCAAAACCAGCTGTAAGGGGTGTGACTTTGACAACATGGATAATTTTAAATATGTA
Source organism: Uromys caudimaculatus (assembly GCA_028551405.1). NCBI lineage: Eukaryota > Metazoa > Chordata > Mammalia > Rodentia > Muridae > Uromys > Uromys caudimaculatus. Next base: position 6,798,172 of record CM052700.1, on the reverse strand, counting down.
TATGAAGAGAGTGTACTATAGTGGTGTTAAGAAACCCTGGGAGTCGTTCCAGAGTGGTCACATAGAGTGACCAGAATCCTCCCATACATGTGCAAGTACTAAAAGGTAAGTGTGATTTCTCCAAGTTATTTCAGGTGCCTGAGAGCGTGTAAAAGCAACACAGACCTCGGCTGCTCAGACAGACCGTGAACTCCTGCGGAAGTCGTGACCTACGTTGCTCTTTAAACGTACCTTTCCCAGAATGCTGATAGCACATGCCATACCCACTTGCCCAACGCCCACTACAGTGATCTTGTTGTTCGGGATGGCAGCCTCCTCTCCTGTGACTGGTGCAATGAGCTTTTCCTTAAGAGTGGCCATCTTGTCCTGCAAGAAAAGGGGCGGTCGATGTGTTTTACAGGCATGGAACCTGACTGAGAAGTAACCTAAAATGTCACAGCTCCATGCAAGCAGTTTGGTCCCCACCATCACTCCTGTGGCCTTTCTGTTGTAACTGCTTACTACTGGCTAACGAACGATACAGATTAAGTCTACTTAAATCAGCTCATTTCTTTCCTTTGCCCCTCAAAGGAATTTATATGCAACCATGTTAACCAGCTAACTTATTTTTAAGCTTGTTGAAAGCCGATATGAATAGTTATAATTCTCATTACAAACGACTATCTTCACTTGTGGAGGACAAAGACTGATTTTTGTACTTTAAATCTCACAAAAGTTATGGCCCTGCCCTCCTGACAAAGTGTCTTCACAGTAAAGTATCTGCGTTAGTAATCTATGCTGATTGCTTTAACTTGTTCCTTTTTAGTATAGTTTATCATAGCTGAGGCCCGGTCGGTTCTTCCTGTAACCCCCATTTTCACTTTTAGTCTGTAAAGGACTAAGTAACAAAACCTGGCTTAGTTAACTGTCTTGTAAAGAACCCTTAATTGCCCAGAGTGAAGTACCTGAAGTCAATCACAACTATTTTGCTCCATAACTTAAATTTTTGTTATTTTAAACCCTCGCCCCAGTCTGTACTGCTTCCAGGGTTATTTTGCCTTAGAGAATCACATTTGTAGTGTTTTGGTGGAGGTGAAGATGACCCGCCTTGGGAGGGCTTTGGGCAAAGCAATGACCTTCAAATGGATTCACACAGGCCCTGTATCTTAAGCAGCTTCAACTGAGTAGCTGCATCTCTTCAGGAAGAAAAACACAGCCTCCCCAAAGCCCGCCCACACCAAGTTTATTTTTGTTAGTTGGCTTAAAATCTGTTAGGTAGGTTCCAGAGAGTATTAGGAAGGCCTGGAATCCCAACGTTTGGGAGGTGGAGGTAGGAGGGTCAGAAGAGAGCAAGGTCACCCTCCATCATCCTGGGATCCTGTCTAAAAAACTGGAAATAGGAAGCTGTGGCTATCTCCAGCCTGAAAACATTTTAAACCAGTTTGGGGAATTTCAAACACGACAGTGTTGAAGATCCTGCAAGCACAGGCAGGCTCAGATATCTAGACAGAAGTTCAGTGCCTGTTCTCCCACCCCCACCTCCCACGGTGAGAGAATGAGAAGAAAATAGTTTGCATTGTAGCAGGCCTCTGTCAAATCAGGGAGTTGGCTGCAGGGAGTTGACTATAGGGACAAACAGGGAAAACACTTGAGTCTCAGGGTCCCCCCACATTCTCCTCTCCTGTGGATATGAACCATTAGACATGAACTAGTCGCCTAGGTCAAGGGCTAAGGTCTATTCCGCAGAGAATCTCCTATGTTAACTGTTAAAGCCCGGGTTTGGCCTCCAACTTCTCCTTTAAAATGAGTCAGTTCCCCCACCCTACCCCCCACCCTAGGTCCGGTCGGAGCTTGTTCAGTTCCGCCAGCACCCAAGCCACCTCTCCTCCGGTGCAAAGCAGGTCTCGAGGGAGACACCAGCGCACACCTCGAATAAGGTCTCCAGGGGGAAGCCTAAGCTTCCACACTTAGCACTAAGAAGTAAACAAAATCCTAGAGCATCTAAAGAGGCCTAGCAAGTACCCGGCTGCAGGGCGGGCAGCGTGAGAGGGGAAGCCTGCTGTTCCGGACCGAACTTTCCTTTATCCCCATTGCTACAATAGCTGGGACCTTTCTCCATCACCAGGTGCAAGACCTTCCAACCTTCACAGGGACCCACCTAGACCCCGCTCGGTTCCCTGGCACCTAGGCCCGCGTCCCCAGCTTGCGCCCCAGCCCTGCTTTGCAGCGGGTGAGTGATGTGCTACCTGCTGACCAAGGACTCGATGAGGCCGGGTTTGACTTACAATGTTAAAGTCTCTCCATTGATAGGACCAACCTGTGCTCAGGCTGCACCAAGGTGCAGACCGAGCCGGGAGCTCAGCTGCGCACCTCTGCTCGCTCGGCTTGCCACCCAAAACCACAAGGAAGAAATAGCTCAGAGCGTGGATGCTCAGGGGCAAAGGCCCCATAGGGTGGATGTGTCGTAGCTCCTTCCTCCTGTTCCGCCAAACAGTTACCCCTCCTCTGCACTCCCCACTCCCACAACACACACCCTGTTGTTCTGTAAGTCAGGTTTTCCGATCCTGGCTTCAGACCTACCAGACAAGAGGAGGCTCTGCGGCGCGCCGAGGATGGGGAACCACTGCAAAGTCAGCTCTGCGGACAGCCGACTCTGGCTCTACAAGAAGGAGGAGGAGGAGGAGGCGGGGCCGCCGCCCTCCAGCCTCCCAGCTTTCTCTATTGTGATTGGAAACCCGAGCAGGGTCTACCCCTCCCCCCGGCTCGCTCAATCTCCTTCAAGGACAAGGCTGGAGGGTGCACGCGCCTCTCCCCCACTCTCTAAAGTTGGAGGTCACCTTCTGGCAGCCTTGGTATTCTCAAAGCTTTATGGCTGGCCCTCGCTGAGGCACTTATTCCGTGAACCTGCCTCTCTTGCCTTCTGTACGGTCTCCATCTTGTGCTAAAAGAAATCTATGTCTAGGTTGCATTCCGGCTCAACTTTAGAGCAGTCTCCTGGGTTAAGATGCTGCTGTTGCTGATACAGAGCTTCTGAACTATTTTCCGAACGCTTATCAGAGCAGGGTCTTAGACACGCCTGTTATCCCAGCACTGGAGAGGCTGAGTCCTGAGGGCAGTCAGGAGTTTGAGACCAGCCTGGACCTCTCTGTTAAGATTGTTACAAACAAACAAACAAAAAACAGATGAAAACAGAATTTTGATCGTCATTTTCAAGTTCCTTCGATAAGACAATAAATAACCTCCCCTCCCCTCCCCCTCTCCCCACACCTAATTCAACTAATAGCTGCCTAACAAGATCGAAGGTGCCTGATTTCTGCCCTTCGCAATTCCTCCAGGAAACTGCAAGTTCCCAAGAACAGACCTGGCCGGGAGGGGGAGAAAATAAGAACCCTAAGTAAGGTGAAGCTTCTCTAGGAGTCACTGAACTGGTACAGTGTGTGTGTGTGTGTGTGTGTGTGTGTGTGTGTGTGTGTGTGTGTGTGTGTGTGTGTGCGATTTGGATAGAACCCAGGGGCTCACATTTACAGAGAGCAGTAGCCCCAACCCTGTAATTCTGTCTTCCCACATTCTTAGCTCTTGGTTCCTTACTCCAGCATGGATTAAGCAATCAGAAGTGTTCTGAAGATTTAGGGCAGCTGTGTTTTCTTAAGATAAAATTGTTTCCCCATCTACCAATCAGTGACGCTGGTGTGTGAGAATTTGCCTTTTGTTTTAAGTGTGTAGCTCTTGTAAATGACTGCTAATTCTAGAAATAGAACTTACCTCTACCAAGCATTGAAGGTGTAAATATGAATATAACTGTGCTCGTTGGGTGCTGCCCTTAGTCCCAATTTCACTGAAAATTTGAGGAAGTCTGGGTGGTACAGGGAGCTATCACATTACTGGGGAATAGAAGGAAAGCTAGGAATTGAAGAAAAGGAGAAGCTTTGATACAGATGTGTTAGGCAGCTGTGGGCGGGACTTTGGGGTAGAGTAAAGGCTTGGTGTCTGGCTGGGGTCTGAATCCCAGCGGTGAAAAGAATATCAGTACCCGGAGCTGAAGGGGGAGGGGTGGATACGGGAAACGTTAGAAAAGAATACAGCTTTCCATCTATAAGATACGGCTTGCTAAACGTCTAGGCACCAGGGCTAAAGAAGTTAAAGTAAATCATTCTCGGGGAGTGAGAAAGGTTATAAAACCGAATATAATGTAAAAAGGAAATAGTCAAAAGAGAAGTTGGGATTCCCTCTTTAAAAATACGTCCTGAGGATGTTCCTGTGTGAGGAGGAGTGGAGCACAGCTTCGGGGACCAAGACACACAAGACACGATTGATGCCTGCTAGTGGGACTGTGCACTCTAATAGAGGGCTGTAAACATAATCAAATGAGTAAAACACAGAATGTCACCTTGACGGGGCAAGGTTCTGGCACTCAGGAGGCAGAGACAGACAACAGGCAGATCTCTGAGTTCAATGGCCGTTCAGTCTACAAATGGAGTTCTAGGACAGCCAGGCCTACACAGAGAAACCACGGATTTAAGGGAAGGGGGGTGAGGGGGTGAGGGGGTGAGGGGGTGTGGGGGAGGGGCGGGGTTTGGGCCGAGAGAGAAAAAATGTGGATCCCAGAATAGGTGCACTGTGAGCAGGATTCAGGAAGTGCAGGGTGCATGGCTGAGGGGCTCACCTCTGCGAGGAACTCCTGGTGGTCTTTTGGTTTTTCTTTTGTATCTTAAAAAGGTTATCTCTCATTGTGAGAGTGTTTTTGAACCAGAGCAAGTGAATTATAGAACAGAAAAAGAAGCTTTGGAGACCATCTAATCTGATTACATACCCAGTCTGAGAGAGTAGCAGCCACTTGTCTTTATTGTGTGGGGGCTGAAAAGGTTCTCATGGATCCCAGAGCCTGAGCAGCAGGCGGAGGAGGGGAAGATGAACTGAAGGCGTTATTATAAGATACAATGTAAGGAACTCAGGGTTAGAGCCTTCAAGTCTCCTTGGATTTCTCTTTTGTAATCCAGGGTGCCACACACAATCACTGTGTTCTGAACCCTGAGCTACACCTCGCACCCTAGACCCTTTCAGGGGAAGAAAACCCTAGGCAATGGCGAGAGGAGTACTGAGTGTTTAATGTCTCAAAGGAACTGGTTTTTAGATTCTAATTGTCTAGTCATTTCTTGTGAAGGTTTACTATGAACTGATCTTTTTGTGGAATCATTAACCATACTTTCTAGAAGGGAGGTATTTATAGTGTGAATTATATCAGCAGTTTTGAATTGACTAGCTGTTGGGATCAAAACCTGAGCCGTAGCAGCCCCAATATCTTAAATACAAATACCTGTCCTTTACTGACCAATTAGAGAAGCAATCAAACAGGGTAATTAAAGCAGAGAAAAGAGACTTTACAAAGGTGCTACACTGAGAAGAACAAAGAAAGACAATTCCAACTCCTTGGGGTCCCCCCATTGTTTCAGTGGCCTGATGGCCAAATGGAGGGACATGAGTGTCTTTCCTGAGTCCACGATCAGTCCCTTGAGGACAAGAGGACAGACTACATCGGAGCACCTAGCTGATACAGGCAGGTTTGTGCTATGTTCCAGAGCAGAGGTTCTCAGCCTTCCTAATGCTGAGACAGTTCCTCATATTGTGGTGACTCCCCCAACCATAAAATTATTTCCTTGCTACTTCGTAAGTGTAATTTTGCTTCTGTTAGGAACCGTAATGTAAATATTTGTGTTTTCCAATGGATAGATCAACCCTAAATGGGTTGCAACTCATAGGTTGAGAACTCCAAAATGCTAGAGCAGCCACAGTTTAGAAGTGATGCTGTTGGTAACACATTCCCGGACTGAACCCAACCAGTGTGCCTCTGAATTGGATTTCTCTTTCCTAAGGGTCTGAAAGCAGCAGACGCATCTTTAGCGAAGATTGACCGTTTAGTGGAAAAACATGTGCACTAATTACATCCTAAAGTTTGCTCTCTTCTTGGGAAAAAAAAATATGAACCTTTATTTAGTTTTATTTTCTAATTTACAGGGCTAGGAATGGAACCAGGGCTTTCCACGGCACTAGATTGTGGACCCCTGTTCTCTAAACAAAAGAGCCATTTCCACTTTAGTCAGACTGACCTCCCTCCCAACAAGGGAAGCTTTTGACCTTCCACTCCAAAGGAGGAGGTATGAGGGTTATGAGAGCCTCACCTGACAGCCCATCATGTGCTCCTGTGCCTCCCCCTCCCCTCCCCCTCCCCCAGCTGTATTTAATTCTGTTCCTTCTGCACATGGTCTTAGGAAGGGTAAATGAAGGAGAGACTGTGCAGCCGGACAGAGGTCGGAACTTCTCATTCTGGTGTGAGGCTTCTTGGTGATGCAGCTGTTTGGGGGTAACTCCCACTCCCACAAGCACACCCCCCCACTCATGCTTCTGTAAGTAAACTCAGGGATTACAAGCAGACCAGGTGGGTCATTCCTTTGCTCGTTTATTGGTGCTTGATCTGGGGTGAACACATGCTTGTTCCCTCTTCTGAAGGGCACGTGAACCAAGCCTGGCTTTGAGGTCCTCCTGGAGAGAGTCCTGCAGGAGTGAGTCACCCACCAGGCACGAGGTCTTAGTTTTCCTTGAAGGTGAGCTTCCAGACAGGTGTGCTCCCTCCCGCAGAGCTGATGGGGAACAACTTTCTCAAGCACTCAGCACCAGGGTAGTCCAGTGACTGGAAGTCAGGGGCACTCTCCCGACTTCCAAAATTAAGGTCTTCATTGTGTAAAGGTCCTAACATCAGCTACACTGCACATCTCTAGACCATAAGCCCACCAGCACTGCAAGCTGTTCTCCAGATGGAGAACAGTTTTTGCTATTTTGTTGCTGTTGTTGTTGCTGCTGCTGCTGCTGCTGTTCTCCTAGCCTCACCTGACTCCTGTTTCATCACTCTCTGACCCTCTTCAGTATTAATGCTTCATTTTGGCCAACCTATCAAAAAAATTTTGTTCCAAACATAAATAACCATGATGATTCATAGAGACATAGACTTTGCTATAGATAGACACATATAGATACATGTATCAACAACAGAAAGTTTTTAAAAAGTGTATGTGCGCGTTTGGTCTCGCACGGTGGCCATGTATTCTGTGTTGTCTGTATTTTGCTGTGCTACTCCATTGTAAGGACAGGCATCGGTACCCTACGGGGCAAACCTGCAGATGTTATACAGACTTCTCAGTTTTATGTGTATGAGATTTACCGAAATAGTTTTCTTATATTGAACAATTTTTGCAATGGGCACAGCATAATTTCTAGGTAAAAATAAATATATAAATGCTTAAAAATATAACATCTATTTCCCTCCCCTTTTCTCCTTTCCTTTTTCTTTCCTTCTGCTCTTCTCTCTTTCTCCCTCCTCCCTTCCTCCTCCTCCTTCACCTCCTCCTTCCTCACAGGTTTAGAAGCACCTCCTATTGAGCTCCTGGCGTCTCTTTACCGGGTACTTTTGAATAGACTTGGCAGAAGACTTCAAACTCCTGTTAAGCTCAGGTGGGTGATTTGCATATCAGGGCAACTTGAGACAGGCGTCTCCATGGTGAGGGCCCCACCAGCTGGGAGGAGGAAAGGCCAAGGTTAGTGAGTTGCTCACACTTACAAATGCACCAAGGTGAGGGGCATTAAGGGGACAGAACCCAGGCTGCATGAGTCCCCGGGTGTGAGCCTAAAACAAGCCTTAAACAAGGTGTGGTAGTGTACACATGTAACCCCAGCCTTCAGGCCAGGAGGCAAACGGATCAGACATTCAAGGTGAGCTTTAGCTACATGGCAAATTTGAGGCCACCCTGGGTTATAAGGAGCCCTGCTGCTGCTGCTGCTTTAAAAGAAGCAATCCTGCATCAGTTGCTTCTCTATCCCCACATCCTCCCGGCATGCATTTGTAGATGCGAATGAATTCTTTTTTTCATCTCTCACTTTATTAGTAACACGTTTTCTTCCCCTCTTTCCAGCATCCTGAGGGCTGCCCTTCTAGCACATTCCTATATGAAAACAGCAGGGTACAGAATTAGGACTTACTTTGATGTTGAAATCGATCACCACACACTCCCCCCTTATCCTTCCTGGTTTGGGTGGGAGCTCTTCCAGCATCTGCCAGGATTCCCTGTGCAGCCGGCATCTCACCCCCTCTATCCGTGCTGTGTGGGCTGCTGCCCATAACTTTGGCATCAACAACCTATTACCCTTGATTTCCACCTCCTGCCCAGACCCCTCTCCTAAGCCCCAGGTCTCTATTTCCAGCTGCTTCCTGGGCAAATCTGCCTGGAAACCTTATAGGTGCCCAACACTCAGCATGCCAGTGGCCACCCAGAAAACTTCCTTTTGGCAGTTGTCAAAGGCTAATAATACCTCAGCCACAAGCAAATACTTTATCTTGAAAAAAAATATGTATATATTTAAGTATTAAATTAAATATCGGGGGTTACAGAGATGACTCAGCGGTTAAGAGAATTTCCAACTCTTGCAGAGGACCTGAGTTCAGTTCCCAGCATCCACATGGGCCCTCATGATCACCTGTAATTCCAGTTCCAGGGGTTTCAATGCCTCTTCTAACCTCCAAGAGCTGTGTATATATGGTGCACATATATACACTCTGGCACACACACACACACACACACTCATGCATATAAGATTAAATAAAATTTAAACAGTATTAAATATTAAAAGTTTAAGACGTCTTAGCTCCCCAGGGAAAATCTTTCAATTGGGACAATGACTTGAAGGGGAGAACTGAGCAGCTGGGGGTGGGAATGGGGGTGGGGCTGGGGGTGGGAGTGGGGAATTGCTCTCCATTGTGTCGTCTCAGTAGTTTTTAGGTTTTACACACATGCCTATTCATATAATAATAATTAAAAGTAATGAAGAGTTGAAATTACTGTGTATGTATGTATACGTACGTACATGTATTTGTGTGTGTGGGCATGTGTGTATATGTGTGTATTGTGTTGTATATGTATATACATGTGTGCGTGTATGCAGAGAATACCTTCCAGGAGCTGGTCATCTCCCCCTACCAAATGAGTCCTGATGATAGAAAGCAAGTGTTTAGGCATGACAATAAGTGTCTTTATCAGCTGAATCATCTCACTGGCCCTGAAAGATCCTTAGTATAAAAATTCATTTACGAAAACCACGTGAGTACTCAGCCATACTCAGCCATATGGGAGGTGTTTCTCTATTCCTTTATTTATTCATATGCACTGGCTCCTTCTAAACAAGGCCACTGGATACTGTGGGATTGTTCCAAGTTCAAGGGTTTCTAAATAAGCTTCCTGAATACACACCCACCTAATGTATGTGTCCTATGTGTGTGTGTGTGGGGGGGGGTATTCATACTCACACGGAGTTCATTTCTGTCATTTTTGGGTCACAGACACTGTTTAGACGCAAATAGTCAGAGTTTCCATGCTCGGGTTACTTTGAGTCCACAGTCACATGAATCCAGATGCTAACAAGCTGGGGCTATCTCAGGCATCAAGCTTGTGAACAGAGAGAGCTTAGGCAGCCACAGAAGCGCTTTACCTACAAGGTTGACTTGAAGTACAAAGGAGAGGAAAAGAGATGAACGGGGACAAAGCAATGGAACCCCGGATGGTGGGCATGAGCCAGGCTAACTAAGCAGCGCACAGGCAGGAAAGCCAAGGATGACTTGAAGTACAAACCTCAGACCATGTGTGCATGCATGTGCGTGCATGTGTGTGCATGTGCAAGTGTGCATGTGTGTATGTGTGTGTATGTGTGTGTGCTTGCTTAAACTAAGGAATGTCTTCTTGTATTCCAGTATTCCATATTTCCTGAAAGGTATAGCTCATCCTCACACTGCCTAAAACCGTACCCTGTGATGTGTAGCTCCTGACCTTCCTCACCTCCCTGACTTCTATACTTGTGTGCATTTTTGAATAAAGGGAATGCAGGCATGTCATCAGTGCTCCCCTGTTCTCTCTCACACACATGTGCACACAAACCTAAGACACAGAATAGTTCTGTGTAACTGATTGTGCTACATGAGCTCTTAGACACACACTCTAGCCATTCCCAGACACTGGCCATTAGCAGACAATGGGAACCTCATTTTATCCATCTGAATACATTTCTGGAGGCTCCTGATTGTTTAGGTCTCCTGGGGGCAGATTATACACAGTACAAACTACATTAATCCATCTCAACAATGGACTTTGTGGTCACAGAGATACTTGGTCCCAGGAAACCCCGCTGTCATTATGTTGTTTTTTAGATGAGGTCTCACATACCCTAGCCTAGTCTTGAACTCATCATATAGCCAAGGCTGTGATTCAGTTTCTGATTCTCAGTCATCCATCTTCCACATGCTACAATTACAGGTGTGGGTCACTACTCTGTCCTCTTTACTAGACCAGGAGTATCCCAGAAGTCCAAACATTAGCTAGACCTTTTCACAGGCAGTCAAGTGTGGCCTGTACAAACCCAGCCTGCTAGCATCCTTTAATAGTGCCCCAGTAACCCCGAGAAAGAAGACTGTGCTGGACAGATTAGGTCAGAGTTTCATTTCCTTCATGTTATTCATTTCATTGCCGTTTTCAAGGTTAAGGTTCATTTGTGAATGGGGGAGAGTTGCTAAACCCTTCCTTAAAGGAGAACTGGAGTTTCCTAACATGATGCACACACAGGAAAGGAGAAAAGGGAATGGTTTATTGGAGACAAATGTTAAGAATGAACACCTCAGGGCTGGAGAGGTGGCTCAGCGGTTAAGAACACTCACTGCTCTTCCAGAGGTCCTGAGTTCAATTCCCAGCACCCACATGGTGACTCAGAACCATCTGTAGTAGGATCTGATGCCCTCTTCTGGTGTGTATCTGAAGACAGTATCAGTGTACTAACATAAATAATACAAATAAATCTTTAAAAAAAATAATAAAAAAAAAAGAATGAACACCTCATTAATTGATATTATTCATGCCTTAAGACTCTGGCTAATTTGAGTTAGCTCACTCTGCTTCCTGTTCAGATGTTGCTTTTAGTGCCCTACCTGCTGCCTGCTGCCATTCTCCCTCCCACTGTGACATGGATGGATATGTCCATACAACAGAAAAAGAACTAACAGTTATATTCTGCAAGGCGACCTAACCATTTTACAAGTACATGTGGATGGCTGTTGTAAGAAGCCAGGGCGGCATTCTGATGAAAGTTGGTCACAATGGGCTGTCTGACAAGGCTCATTCTCTGGAGATGAGTTTTATCTATAAAGGATGTTTGCTGAATGAGGCTACCTAATCCTACACCTGTGATCTGCACACTTGTAAACATGTATCAACATACTAACTATATCACACGATAGTTATTAGCTTTCATAAAAAATAGCAAAAAAAAAAAAATGGAGTGGAGATGTAGCTCAGGTGGTAGCATGCTTGCTCAGCATGCTGGAAGCCCTGGGTTTGATTCATAAACTGGAGTGGTGTTACACACCTGTAATCCAAGCACCTGTTTAAGAAGGAGAGTCGGGAGGGTCGGCAGTACAAGATTGTCTATGGCTGTGTACTGGCTGGTTTTGTGTCAACTTGACACAAGCTGGAGTTATCACAGAGAAAGGAGTTTCAGGTGAGAAAATGCCTCTCTGAGATCCAGCTGTAAGGCATTTTCTCAATTAGTGATCAAGGGGGGTGGGCCCCTTGTGAGTGGTGCCATCTGTGGGCTGGTAGTCTTGGGTCCTATAAGAAAGCCAGCTGAGCAAGCCAAGAGAAGCAAGCAAGCCAGTAAGTTACATCCCTCCATGGCCTCTGCATCAGCTCCTGCTCCTTGACCTGCTTGAGTTCCAGTCCTGATTTCCTTTGGTGATGAACAGCAGCATGGAAGTGTAAGCTGAATAAACCCTTTCCTCCCCAACTTGCCTCTTGGTCAGGATGTTTGTGCAGGAATAGAAACCCTGACTGAGACAGGCTGCATAGTGAGTTCACAGCCAGCTCAGGCACATGAAACCCTGCCTGGGGTGGGGAAGGTCTGACAACCATAACTGTTATACACATCTTTGGAATAAGTTCTGTTTTTAAAGGGCACAGGAATTCTAAAGTGACTGAACATGAGCGACGGATAACACTTAACGATGCTCCAAGGACCTCAGATGACTCCGAGTATACAGGATCTGAATGGGGCTGAGGGTGTAGTTCAGTGAGTTGATGCTTAGCCTGCCAAGGTTCTGGGTTTAATCCCCAGGATTCCCAAATCAGGGAACAAATAAAAACCAAAACAGCTCTATAACCATTGAGAAAAAAAAAAAAAAAAAAGGCAGGATTGACATATGCAGAATCTAATTCTGAAAATATTGTTTTCAGGAGTTCTGAGATGCACTGGGAAGATGAGAAGATGAGGACAGGAGAGGACCAGTCTCAGTGACCACTGTGTAATATAGCTGTCTCCTGAGAGGCTCTGCCAGAGCCTTGCCAATACAGACGCGGATGCTTGCAGCCAACCATCAGACTGAGCACAGGGACCGAATGGAGGAGTTAGAGAAAGAACTGAAGGAGATGAAGGGGTTTGCAACCCCATAGG
>CM052700.1:6768763-6785562 GCA_028551405.1 Uromys caudimaculatus | reverse complement strand
GGGGTTGGGATAGGGGTTTTGCGGAGGGGAAACTGGGAAGGGGGATAACATTTGAAATGTAAATAAATAAAATTTTTTATTTTTTAAAAAAAGAGCCTTTTGAAACAAGGTGGGCACATGGCTTGTAGTGGAAAATTAAGCAGAGAGACCACAGTATGGCAGTGAGAGTGGCAGCGGTGAGCTCAGAAGGACTTACTGCTGCTCAGCTGAGGTAAGTGATTTGTATGAGGCCTGATCTGTGAAGGAAGTGTGGTGGGGACTTATTTGTTGCTAGGTAACATCTACTACGAGCATTGTGGTCACTTGTGTGCATGTCAATAAAGGCAAATCCTGTGTTTATGCAGGGCCGAAACGCTGATGCTCTAGCTAACACAATGCAAACAGCGCTCTGAAACTTGCCATGCACAAATACAGGGAAAGAAACCACATCTGCAGTGTGGAATGCATCACAGCTCAACTGGTCGAGTGATCACCTCAAGGGTGCCAGATCTCGGGTTTTTGTCCTAGCACTGTGTTAAACCAAGAATGGTGGATAGGCTAAAACTCCAGCCTTGGAGAAGTGGAGGCAGGAGGGTCAGAAGCTGAAGCTCCATGTCATCCTCGGATACATAGTGAGTTCGGGACCAGCCTGGGCTACAGGGGACCCTGCATGGGGGAGGGGAGGCAGACTGGAACTTGAAACATACTTCAAGGATCTTACATAAAATTTCTCAAATAAGGTTAATCAAACTCACTGTAGCTTACTAAAGCCATTATTCTAGGTCTGTGATTTGAATGGCAGCCCCACACGAAAAAATTATCGGCAAATGGCGACACAGCTAGTTCCAAAGACAACGGTACAATAGCCACAAAGGCAGCTTTAGCCAATGCTTAAAGGCTCTGGTTTGTTGGCAGTGAAGGCTGCGCCTGAGTGGTGGACCTGGGCTCAACCCTAGCACCAAACCCCCTTCTTGGACGTCCTCTGTTTGGAAATTAGCTGTTGTGAAGTTGTTGGCATCGTAATGTTTGTTAACACTGCCACCTGCTGGAAGTTCTGTAGACCTGCGCACAATGTTAAACTAACGTTCCCCACACAACACAACTCTTTTCTTTTTTTCCTCTCCTCTTCCTTCCTGCTCTTATGGTGCAATACTGGAGATCTAACCAAGGGCATGCCGGGTACTCGCTCGACCCCCAGGGCTACAGTCCTGCTCTTCACCAACCTTCTATCATGGTTTGAAACCAATCATGTGGGGGGTGCATAATCATGGGTTTTATTATTATTATTATTCAATTATTTTATTTACTTACATTCCAGAAGTTGCCCCCCCTTCCAGGTCCCCCATCTCCGAGTTCTTCACCCATCCCCCTCCCCAGTCCACCTCTGAGAGGGTGCTCCCCCACCCTGTCTAGCTACTGGAGGTGGTCTCTTCTGGTTCCATCTCCCCACTGTTGGGCATTTCCATTAATATCACCCCCATTGAGTCCAGGTAGCTTCTCACATCCCAGGTCTCTGGGACTTTCTAGAGGTTCCCCCTTCCCCCTAACCCCCACTGCTACATATGTCAATTCATTCTCCTGGCCCTCTAGGCATCCTCCTGTCTCTCCCCACACCTGATCCTGCCTCTCCCTTTCCCCTCCCCCTTCCCCTCTCCTACCCAGTTTCCGACCTCCCTCTGTTTTCCATGATTATTTTGTTCTTCTAAGTGGGTTTCAGGTAGCCACTCTTGGGTCTTCCCTCTTGTCAAGCTTCCTACCGTCTGTGAGTTGTATCACAGAACACTATTCAGCCATTAAAACAAGCACATCATGAAATTTGCAGGCAAATGGATGGAACTAGATAATATCATCCTGAGTGAGGTAACCCAGACCCCAAAGGACATGCATGGTGTATACTCAATGATAAGTAGACATCAGCCAGTCATGGGTTCTGTAATAGCATGACTTCATAGAAGAGTAGAGCTATGGTGATCTGTGAGTCAAGAAAACCAGAACAAGGATGGGGAGATGGCTCAGGGCTTAGGAGGGCTGGATGCTCTTCTAGAGGACCCAGGTTCAATTCCCAGCACTTCTATGGTAGTCTCCAACCATTTGTAACTCCAGTTTTAGGGCATCTAATGCCCTTCTGGGGCTCCACAGGTCCAAGTGTGCTTATGTACACAAACACAGACAAAACACCCCCACACATACAATATGAATACATTTCAAAAGGAAAGATGGGATTTAGGTTCACTTTTAAAATAAAGTCGTTCCCTGATGCTTTGATGCTTACAGGGACAGAATAAAGCCATGGTGTATTCTTCATTCCAGATCAACTCCTTACAATAAGATTATTTCTGTATTATTTATTGGAGATTAGATTCAGACTATGCTAGAAAATATTTCGCTAGGATAAAATTCAGTTTAGAATTGAGGTATTTTATCAGCAGAGCCCTGGGCAACAGTGCTATATTAAAGAATAAAACATGAACATCATAGTAAAATCAACTCCTGAGCCATGCGCTTCAGTCTGTGATGTGGGCTAGACCACGCCATTTGGCTGCTGCTGTATTGTTGACAAAGAGGCTTCACCCACTGATCTCTCAGCCATAGGCTCACAATAACTTACTCTCTGACTAACATAGTGTCAAAGAAATAGGCAGAGGCACCGTGTTAGGACATTTTGGAGCAATGCTGAGAACCTCTCTACACACTAGGCAGGCACTCTGCCACTGAGCTCCAAGCCCAACACTCGTTTGATCCTAACCATGAATGATACCCTTTCTCAATGCTGTATAAAATTCAAAATAATAAGATGGTACTTTTCATACCCTAAAGATGTTCCAGGCAGCAGATTTCTCCCCTTACGTTCCTCTGACCTGATTCTGCCAGGAAGATGGCTTCTGGGTCATCACTGTTTTGGGAATGCTCCATGGTCACCATGCCAGGTGCGACCTGCCCCCAGTCAGCTGGGAATCACATGTGCAGCTATTCTGGGGTTTAGGGACTATCAATTCTTGCCAAGGTGAGGAGAACGGGGACAAAGCCTTATAAAACATCTGCATGACTCAGCAGTACGTGGGCATGACTCAGTGGAGTGTGTGCAAGGTGCCCTTTGTCTTGTCCTGTTTAAGGCCACATTTCTACAATGGACCTGGAGCACAAAAGTGTGTGTGTGTGTGTCTATGTGTGTATATACATGTGTGTATCTGTGTGTGTGTATCTGTGTGTGTGTCTGTATGTATATATATGTGTGTGAATCTGTATCTGTGTGTGTGTGTGTATGTCTGTGTGTGTATCTGTGTATGTGTCTGTGTGTATGTCTGTGTGCGTGTGTGTGCATGTGTGTGTATCTGTGTGTGTCTGTGTGTGCATCTGTGTCTATGTGTGTATTTGTGTGTGTCTCTGTGTGTGTGTCTGTGTAAATGTATGTGTGTATCTGTGTGTGTCTGTGTGTATGTTTATGTGTGTGTCTGTGTGTGTGTGTGTATGTCTGTGTGTGTATCTGTGTATGTCTGTGTGCATGTGTGTGCATGTGTGTGCATCTGTGTGTGTCTGTGTGTCTGTGTGCTTCTGTGTGTGTCTCTGTGTGTCTGTGTGCATATGTGTGTGTCTGTGTGTGTAACTCTGTGTGTGTGTGCATGTGTATGTGTATATGTGTGTATGTGTGTGTTTGTGTCTGCATGTGTGTATGTGTGTCCCTCTGTAGGAACACCTGAAGACATATAGCACCCTGGTTTGCAGTTTTCTCTGTTCTTTTCATGCCCTTATGCAAATTTCTCAGACGCTGCTTATCTCTGTAAACAGTTGTTTTGTTTAGCCGCTGCATCTGTCTCCATGTGTCTTGCAATGAAACCATTTGAGAACATAGTATGTTTGGGAAACCACTGAGCATCTCTGTTGGCCTTCCCTCCATCATTCCTGCTGCAGCACTCCAAGTGAGGGACTCCCCTGCCTTGTGGGTGCGCCTCAGTCCCGGGGGCTCCACGTCCATTTGCTCTTAAGCTCAAAGGTAGGCATTGCTACTGCTGGTGTCTGGGGCCACTCCCACAGGGCAACATCATTCACAGGACGACTGAGAAGGTTTTCTCAGTTGAGGAGCCCGAGCCCAGGGGTCAGCTGTGGATTCAGATTGACTTTTGGGCGTCGGATTGCCATGGACCGAGGTGGATGTGTTGCACAGAGTAGAAAACAGAATCCACAGGGAAAGGACACAGAAAACAATGGCTTCCTTTCATGTCTGATGCTTTCATAAATTTTGGGAAGCTTTCTGCCACTATCTCTCAGATGGTTATTTTCTCCCCTTGTCTCTGGACAAGGGACTTACTGTACTCATAGACAAGAAATGTAGCCACAACCTGAGCTCAGATTAGCAAAGCCCTGGGATGGATGAGACTGGAGAGGTGGGTGTAGACAAGAAGATATGGATCCTGCTTGGTTTACTGTAAAAATTCACAGTTTCTTCTTTGTTATGGAAAAGTCAAAGACATTAAAAAAATAGAATTCTAGAATATTTCCTAAGGGCTCATGGACAGTTTAGAGAGCTACAAAACCATGTTCTAACCAGCGTGTGAGATCACCTTACGTTACAGTTTTGGATTTTTTTCCTTTTTTCTTTTTCTTTTGGAGATATCATTTCATGGATTTTTCATTATTACTACAAGGAGCTTTTATTAGTATGGCCACCACAGTTCCATTATACCTCATGCTGATGCTATGATTAAATGCCAATGTGTCATTCATGTGTCTGTTATATAAGCTGAGTGTGTATGTGTATGTGTGTGTGTGTGTGTGTGTGTGTGTGTGTGTGTGTATGCATGCTTGCACACGTGTGCACCTTAAAGCGAGCTGATGTATCAGTTAGGGACAAAGAGTATGTTTAATTACAAAGAAAGGAGTCAGGGAGACTGAGCCTGCTTCTGAACCTGGTTCCTTCTCTCGCTATCCCTATGTGGACATGGGTGAGTTGAGAACTGCCAACTACTAAATAAAGCGATGATCTTCTATCTCTCGTTTTTCTGAAGATTAAAAAGATAAGGCTACCCACACAGGATGCTGAGAGCGGAGGCCGATGGGTGGAAATTGACTTCTATGTATACGTAAACTTCTACATTTAAATTTTAATTAACTTTTGTTTGAGAATTTCATGCATGGTCCTGTATTTGCATCCTCTCTACCCCTACCTCTCCGCCACACACAAACCTCAAACCTCCGAGTCCACTCAGTGTTGCTTGTGTGTGTGTGTGTGTGTGTGTGTGTGTGTGTGTGTGTGTGTTGGCTGACCACTGGGGATTGGGTAACCTATCAGGAGCTTGTCACTGGAGAAAACTGGTTCTCCTCCTCTCAGCAGCGATCCAGAAGGATCTGGATGTCTGATCATCTAAGGCCTTGTGACTTTTCCTGCATTGGCGTTGGCATGCCAACAGGTGTAGCCATTGTGCAGGTCTTATTTAAGTGGCCATGTTGGTGTTTTGTGGATATATAGTTTCCTGTCTTATAGAGACCCTTAAACCTTTTTTGAGTTTAAAGTTTGGAAAGGACCCAGGTAGTTGAGCAGAGAGTGTGCTGGCAGATGGGTGGGAAGACGAGAGACGGCCATGCAGTTTAGTGGTAGAACGCTGGACTAGCTAGAGCCTTCTCCTTCAGCTGGGTCCTTAACAGTACCATAGAAAGAAGGAAGAGAGAAGGGGAAGAAAGGAGGGAGGGAGGGAAGGAGGGAGGAGAAGAGTTAGCTAAATCTCCAAACAAATTATGTATCATTGAGAACCTTCGGTTTTCTCTGCAGAGGGTTTACTGTGCGTTGAGGCCTCAGAGTCAGGTAGAAGCTTGCTACGAGAGAAGCTTACACATAAAGAGGGACCATGGCATCCCTCTGTGATGATGGGGACAACTTTCTAGGAAACACGCCTGAAGAACATGCTGGCTGAAAACACGAGAGAAGACATCTCTGTGAATGGTGTGCCCCCTCAGTGTGCCGTTCAACTTTCAATTCTGGAATGACCCTGGGAGGCAGAGAGTGACCATTAACATTGGTCATTCTCAGGCCTGAGCACTAGAAACTTCATTTCTGAATGCATATAAAGAAACAATGTGAGCCAAGGCATCCCAAATCCCAGCTGGAGCCAAACTCTAACCACTTGGCCATCTCCCTCCTTCCCTTCCTTTCTCTCCCTTCCTTCCTTCCTTCCTTCTATATTTGTGTTTGATTATTGAGACAGGTCTCACATAGCCTAGGGTAACCTTAAATCCCCCGTGTAACTGAAGAAGACCTCTTGCTCCCATTGAGGCTTCTGCATCTGCCTGCCGAGTGCTAGGATTTAGGCGTGAGCCAGCACACTCAGCCTAAATATCTACTTGACATCATTTAAAACAATGAATTTTTATTGATTGATCGGCTCACTTTGCAGCTTAGCTGGCCTTGATCTCACCATCTTTTTGCTTCTACCCTGAGTGCTGGGATAATGTACCTGTATAGAACTGTGTTTTCACTTGATGATTTTGAGCGCTCAGAATGTGTGGTCTGAATATCTGTGTCATTGCCACCAGATGGCAGCAAGAACCCAGTCATTCATTTTTTCCTCCGTGCCTGTTCTCCTGCCTGTAATGCTAAAAATGAACGGAGGGTCTGGGAAGGGACTGTGACATTTACTTCTCACAGTGTTTCTTATGACGAGTCAGCACCTTGGAGTCACAGTTCCTTGTAGGGAAAAAGATACCAACAGTGGAGATGTACAATGAAGTAGACATGAGAACTATAGTTAGCAGTGTGTGTGTGTGTCTGTGTGTGTGTGTGTGTGTGTGTGTGTGTCTGTGAGAGAGAGAGAGAGAGAGAGAGAGAGAGAGAGAGAGAGAGAGAGAGAGAGAGAGAGAGAGAGAGAGAGAGAAAGAGAGAGTTTGGATTTGTGAGGCAGGTGGTATTGTGTATATATAACTTTTTTAAAACCATAGGGGCTGGAGAGGTGGCTCATGTTTTGCATGTGAGTGCTGATCGTTCTTACACCCGTGTCAGGTGGCTCACCACCTCCTGTAACTCTTGCTCTAGAGGGATCCACGGCCTCTGGCATCAGTGGGCACCTGCACTCACATGTGTAGCTTTCCCCCAACAGGCATGCACATATACACACAATGAAAAATAAAATCTTTTAAAACCCTAACCAGTCCTAAGCAGCTGCTGCCACACCCTAGGCACAGTTCCACCAAGAATGAGGGGACAAGGCTATCTAAGGGTGAGACGGGCTCCCACACAGCACAGATTTTACCAACACTACTTTATCTCCTGTAAGTCATTAACTTCCTTGCTCAGCTTCTCCAGGGTGGGAGCTGGGGAAGAAAAAACAAAACAAACATATAAAATAAAACCGGTCTCTACTGGACTAAGTTTGTCTCGGCAGAGTGATTCATTCCGCATTTAAGAAGTTTCTCCCTTCTTACAAACAGCTATGAAATGTTCTAAAGACTGAGAAATAGAATCTACCATCACACTGCACATGAAAGCTGCTCAGCCTTCCCTAGGTCTTAATGAGGGCTCTTTAAAGAAAACCTCCAAGTGAAATTTCAAGAGATGGGGAAGCTGGTTGGGAATGGTGGGTTTGAGGTTGTTATTTGTTGCGTGCTTTGCTAGTGGGGTTTGTGTGGTCCGTTTTCCAGCAGTGAGTGAGGCTCATTATATTCCCACTGCAGCCGATACTCGTCAGGGCCCTCAGCTTCTGAGAATGAAGCTACAGACCAGAGAGCCTGGTTCTTATCAGTGAGTAGAGGCGGCGGCGTCACCAACAAGTTGGGTGGAATTGTACACTTTCACAGCTGAGTGTCTGCATGTGGCTTGGTATTCTCATCTCTAAGATGGGAGTGATGACTTCTCTATGAGGGAAAACTTAGGGCCTGTGGCATGTATGCAGTGTTGAACAGGGTAACTTCGTCACTTGCTTCCCTATCGCTGACTTTGTCAAAATCAGAGGGGCCAAGAAGTCACAGGTTCTATGAGTACTGTTGTTTATTTAAATAAACAAAAAATTCTTTTCTGAGCTGGGGAGATGACTCAGTGTGTCAATCACTTGGCAAGCAAGCATGATGGTCAGAGTTTGGTCCCCAGCTCCCATGCAAAAACTATATGGGTAGGACAGGTGCCTGCAACCCCAGCATGTCCCAAAGCAAGCAGGCGAAACAGATTAGTCAAGATAGGAGTTCTGGGTTCAGCAAGAGGAGAGAGCGTACCTCATTTTACAAGCTGGAGTGTAATCAACTTAGATACTCAGTGTTAATGTCAGCCTCACACGGACATGTGCACCCACACGCCTGTGCACACAAGAACAGTTCTGAAGCCTCACAATAATTGACTTACTTCAGCATTTCTTCCTGCCTCAGCAAAAGCTTCTCTGGAGCGGTAGACCATGCTGAACAAATGCAATAGTTGTGATGGTCAGGGATGAGTCCGCTCTGAATCAGAATGAATATTTTGAAATTTGCAGTAACTGGATGGCAGAATTCTTACATGTGCGCATTACGAGACAGAGAGTCTGCATTCGAATCCCAGCTAGCTATGAAGTTTGGCCACTAGCTTAAAAAAATACTGTACTTTTAAATTAAATTTAATTTAATGTCATCTCAACTTTAAAATTAGAATGAGACTCATTCTTATTTCATGGAGCTGCTGGGAAAATTTGACATACATATAAAGTCAAAACTATTGTGGAAAAAGCGCTTGGTCTGATAAATGTTGGCCATTATTATCAAGTAAATGAATTAAAGCATTAACTGTGTGTTTATAAAAGCTCATCTTCCTAGTCCTCATTTATATCACTGGATGGTTGATACTGGTTGTCAACTTGGCAGTATCTAGAATTACCCAGGAGTCAAATTCTAGGCATGCCACTAAGGGTAGTTCTAGTTGGAATTAATTGAGAAACCCCACCCTGAACTCAAATTCTACTATTGCATGGGCTGGGGTCCTGGGTGCCAGATCTCTTCTCTCCTCTCTTCTCTTCTCTTCTCTTCTCTTCTCTTCTCTTCTCTTCTCTTCTCTTCTCTTCTCTTCTCTTCTCTTCTCTTCTCTTCTCTCCTCTCCTCTCCTCTCCTCTCCTCTCCTCTCCTCTCCTCTCCTCTCCCCTCCCCTCCCCTCCCCTCCCCTCCCCTCCTCCTCCTCCTCCTCCTTCCTCTCTCTCTCTCTCTCTCTCTCTCTTTCTCTCTCTCTCTCTCTCCTTCCAGATACTGGTGTGGCTTGCTGAGGTCCCTCCCAGCTCCCTGTGCCCCGGATCTGTAAGTAAAGCAGATGTTTTGGCCAGGTATTTTATCACAGCAGTGAGAGAGAAAAGTTAAAGTCATCAATGAGATAATTAGATTTAGAGATTAAAGGTCCTTCGGCAATCACCTATCCCAAATCACAGTCAAGCCTAAGAAGCCTAAATTCACAGAGGTCAGAGTACTCACTCCTGAGAGCCCAGGCCTGGGAGCAATCCTCAGCTGGTAACCTGCCTTTGCCTCTATCAGATTAAGGAGAACTGTGTGGTTTAATCAGAATCGTGGTTACAGTTGGCAGAAAATGTACACTTAGAGTAAGCGGTCAGACACTTTGTACCCAGTTTACGTTCCACTCACAAGAACATTCCACCTTGGTCCCCATTTCCTGCCTTTCACATTATACAGAACACATAATAGGTAGTTTGTTTGTTTTGTTTGTTTGTTTTTTTGTTTGTTTTTTCATTTTGGTGGTTGTGGGTGTTCTGGAACATCAAGTTTCCTCTTTCGTGATAATTTTTATTTTCCCTAGAAGGCTGCCAATGTTGTGTATCTACCCACTGGCTCAGGGGAATGCACATCACAGCCTAGAGAAAGGACTTTGTGTCCTTCAGGTGTTCTGAAACACCACACAGCGAGACCCCCTCCATGTCTGTGGCTCTCTTTCCTGAAACACAAAAGCTAAAACAGAGAACATAATCAGCCAGGTCCTCGGAGCTCAGGTGGAGTGAGATCTTTCATTTCGTGGAATCAAGTAGACTAGCTGGCTCTTTGGACTCTGAAATGTCCAGTGCATCTTGCTCATGCCCTTTGAACCTGTTTGTACCAGGGTTTTAGATAGTGGCCATGTGGCTTTCATAGTGGAGTTGTGCAGACGTCAGGACACAGCTATGCTCACGACCACACTGTACAGTCGGTAGACCTTGCAGCCAGGATCAGCGCTGGCCAGACTCTCACCGTGGTTCCTTACCCCTGCTTCCTAGATTCTCCTTCTGTTTGAAATGCCACTCATTGTTGGCTTGCCTGTTTGTTGTTGGCTTTAGTTTAGTTTATTTTACTTTATTAGTGACTGATGGGACAGGAAAAGATTATGTCATTGCTTCCACACCGCTATTTAGCATCAAAGGGAAGACAAGCATCAGGAGGTTATGTCTTCGAACATTCAAAACATCTCCATGAAAATTTCTAGACATAAAAGTGTGCATGTGGGTGACGTTGTTTATTGGTCACGTCTCGCTCCCCTTCTGTCTTCTGTACTGTGCTTCTGTGGTGTTTTTACAGTTAAGGAGAGCACTCCCATTAATCACTTGGAGAATGCTTAACCACTCCTGGCCCCAGCCTCATGCCAACCCCTTTCCTGTCAGAAGTAAAGCAAACTGTCTAAGCGCCTGGTGCTGGAGAGGGTGGGCTCGTGCTCAACTCCTGCTCTGTCAGTGACTTAGCTGTCACTTCCTTAAGTAACTTGGATTCTCTATGCTTTGCATTCCTTTTACCTATAAAATACAAGTGCCAGGTCACTAGGGCTATATAGTAAACACTGTGGTAAAAATCAAGAATGAATAGGCAAACAAGAAAGGTAAAAAACTATATATATATATATATATATATATATATATACACACACACACACACACATATATATGTATATATGTATATATATACACATATATATGTATATATGTATATATACACATATATATGTATATATGTATATATACATATATATACATATATAGAATAGATGATAGATAGATAGATAGATAGATAGATAGATAGATAGATATTTCATTTACTTGAAATTGTTTAAAAATAGAGCAAGGCATAGTGGCAAATGTCTAGAATCTCAGGATTCAGGAGGCTGAAGCAGGAGACAGTGATTTCAGGACCAGTCTGGGCTGCAAGTGCTAGACTAGCCTCATAAACAAACATAGTGAGACCCTGACTCTAAACAGAACAAAACAATAATTGTTTACTTCACCCTTGGTGGTGTCATGCATTCACACACCAAGCATTAATATGACACAGCGAAAGGTGTTGTCCAGGTTTCTGGGCCTAATGTATAATGACGATCTTGAAGATTTTGCTTCATGGTCTACAGGGTGTTGGCACACACACTTATGTGACTACATTTGAGGCCGTCCATCTGTGCTAGTGCAGATGCCAGGAGAGTGAGGTGTCCTTCCTGACTACAGTCCACTTTTCCTTTTGAGGCAGGGTCTCTCCCGGAAGCAGGGGTTGATGCTTCTGAGGCATGGCTGGAAGCCAGCAAGCCCCAGTGACTCTCCCTGTTTGTCCCTCCTTGTAGCTGGGGTTGCTAGTGCACACAGGAGAGCTGCTTGTAATGTAGAAGTTGGGACCCACACTTTGGAACTCGTGACTGTCCAAAGTGCTCCTGGATCTCCCAAGAAGCAGTTTCCCACCTTGTTTAGGACTTTCTGTGGTGTTCTCCATTTGCAGGGAATTCCACCTTATATACAGCGAAACGAAAATGGAAACACCTTTGAGGGTATTTCTCTTGTTTGCTTTCTGTTGCTGGGCTGAAACAGTCCCACCAAAAGCAAATTGCTGAAGGAAAATTTATGCCATCTTACAGGTTAAGTCCACCAGCAAGGAAAGTCAAAGGAGCACCTGGAATCAAGGAATGCTGCCTGCTGGCTCACTCCCAATCCTCTGCTCAGTGCTGAGTGAGCTTTCTTACACAGCCCAGGACACTTTGCCTAGGGATAGGACCATCCTGCAATGGGCTAGGCCCTCCTGGATCAATTAGCAATCAAGAAAATATCCCACAGACATACCCACGGAACAAGTGGTTGGAGGCAGTTCCCCCACATTGAACTCTGGGCTATGTCAAATTGACAGGTGAAGCTAGAAGCATGGTCTCTGAAGACAGTGAACAGCACTGGTCACCGACCAGGATCCTTCTGGGAACATTGCCTGGCTTCTTTATACAAAAGTTTGCTGACAAGTCATTACTTTGGTACATGAAAACATTTATGGAAGAGTCTCCATTAATCTCCCCAGTGCGTGACAGTGGGATAATAAACCTCGGGACCTTGAGCTCATGTTGGTCCCTGTCTTTGCTGCTTACTTCTTTCAGTTAGGAAGTCCACATGCTACAATCTCACAGAGGCAGAGTGAGGGAGCAAAGCTTTCATTTGGAACTGACTGACAACCTCTTATTTATTTGCTTCCTCTCCTTAATATTCGTTTCAAACTTAGATATCTTTTACAGGACTTGGTCTGATTTTTCCAGTTTTCCTAGCATAAGCCATCTGCGGCCATTTTGTGGAGTCTCTTTAGGTCCTGGGAAGATACTGTGATTCCTGTGTACACAGCACATAGGCAGGCCCCACTCACCACTACCACTGTGAGGCGAGAGGGCCATCTCCTCTGTCTCTAAGGAACACACATGTAAATACAATGCAAATGTTTTTTCCATGTGTCACCATGGGAAACACAGAATGCCTTTACATTGAAGTAACTCAGAGACAGCCAGAGTTTTAATGTTTTTGTCCACAGGGTTGTAGAATCTTTGTGAGAACATTGAAATTTTCAAATACCTTAGATGACTTCAAAATAACCATTCAAAAGATGCAGAACCTGGGCCGGAGAGGGGGCTCTCGCTGGTTAAGAGTACTGCCTGCCTGCGTTTGCAGAGGACCAGGTCTAATTCCCATTGCTCATGATAATCACGATAATCCCCCTGCCTCAGCCTCCAGAGTGATGAATTACGAGCATTTGATTCTTCTAAGCATGAATTTTACACAAAAGTATAGTCTTAACCCTTATACTTACTTGATTATCCGTTGTTGGACTTTTGACTTATTTCTGCTTTTGTATCACTAGTAAAGGCGATTCGGTAAATACACATCCATGTGTGTTCACTCTGGCTTTTCTACTCTGATTTACAGATTCCAATTAAGTATTGCTGATGAGTATTCACATATAATATAGCTTTTTAGTTATTTCTATTAATGGTAGTAGTAGTAGTTTTAGTTGTTGTTGTTTGTCTTGAGACAGGATCTCAAATATAGGTTTTTTTTTTTAAGAAATATTTATTTTATGTATGAGTACACTGTTCCTGTCTTCAGACACACCAGAAGAGGCATCGGATCCCATTACACATGGTTGTGAGCCACCATGTGGTTGCTGGGAATTGAACTCAGGACCTTTGGAAGAGCAGTCAGTGCTCCTAGTCACTAAGTCATCTCCAGCCCCTCAAATATAGTTTTAACATAACATTTTTTAATTTATTCTTTGTGAATTTCATACATGTATACAATGCTATCGATAATATCCACCCACCATTTTTCTCATCAACTCCCACCAGACCCCCAAAACATGTTCCCTTCCTAACTTCATGACTTTTCCCTCTTATTATTGTGAGTCCATTCAGTGTTGGCTACATGCACATAGCTAATATATGTGGCATCATCCATCAAAGCAAGGACAATGTAGCAGAAAAAGGACTCTTCCCTCCACCATCATGGCCAGGAGCTCCTCAACTAGGGCTGGGGCCTCATGTACTATGCCCCCATTCGCGCTTGAATGGAGGCTGGCTTAATCTTGTGCCGGTCTCCTGTGGTAACTACAGTTGCTGGGAGTTCACGAGTACAGTGGCCATGTCATGTCCAGAGGACAGCATGTCACAGCACGCTTCATTCTTCCTGGGCCTTGGTGACTGCGGGTGGTGGGGGTGGGGTTGGGACGGGGGCGGAGGTGTTGGAGGCAGAGGTGGGTAAGAGTTGGCAGCGGGGACAGGGGTGGGAGTGGGGTGGGGTGGGGGTGGGGTGGGGGTGGGGTGGGGACGGGGGCGGTGTGGGTAGCGGCGGAGGCGATTAGGATGGTGGTGGTGTTTGACATAGGTGTAGCATTTAAGGCTGACCACTGGAGTCTCTACGCTGACCTCTGCCTGCTACAGAAAGAAGCTTCTCCGGTTAAAGCTGAGAGCACAGCGGATGTGGGGCAGAAACGTAAACATTTAGGAGGCAGTTGGATAGCTTCACGAGGGTAATTTTAAATTTGAAAGTGAAAAGAGTACCAGCTTTCAACTGCTGGGCAGACATTTAGATTCTTTCCCTCGAGAACTGTTCATTTGTCATTCTTCCCCAGCTTAACTTGGTATGTGACATGTTACTATTAGATACAGAAGAAACGATCACACATTTACATCATCTAAACTGATCTTTATTAGATTTTTTTTTCCATTTTAGTGTGTTCATCCTGAGATTTGCCAGAAAAACCAACTCCACCATTTCAGCCAAGTTCGATGCAAGCGTTATTAAATATTAAACACTGACCAAGACATGGACTTTGGTCAGGACCATTCCCTGGAATTTCTATCCGGTGTGGCCTCAAGAGCTGCATGTTGCAGGATTTATAAGGACAAGCCTATAGGCCACCATACTTTCCCATGAGGCTTTGTTATTTTCCAAGAACTACAATTCCCAGCATTCCAGGAAGTTACCTGGTTCCTGGGAAAGTGGGGCTTATAGGTTAATTTTGGGCATTATAAATGTTTGCCTTTTAATTTGATAATGGCACTACTGCAAATAATTTAAGTTCTTATTGTCTTTTTTTTTTTGTACTTCTTATCACCCTGCTTTTGCCATATAAGATATTGAAATACTTAGTTATGGAGCTGAAGATGGCTCATTGATCCAGAGCACTGGGTTTGACTCCCACCTCCCACAGGCAGCTTACAACCATCTGTGACTCCAGTTTAGAGAACCCAGTGCGCTTTACTGGCTTCCATGGGCCCAGCGTGAACACAGTGCCTTTCATTACGTGCAAAGAAAACATTCATAAGCATAAAATAGAGTAAACACATCTCAATAAAATAACATTAACAAAAATATCTGTGCCATCCTTTGTATTTGAATGAAGGATTAAATCTTTTTCACTTGTAGACAAGCTTAAAATCTATCTGGAATTTTTTATAAACAATAGCAAGGACTGGTTTTCTCTCATCTAAGCCTCTTTATCTATTGTTCTTGGGTTCCGTTCAATTTGTTTGTTTTTTCTTTTCCCTTTTCCGGTCTCAGTGCATGTGTTCCTGTTTCTGGTGGGAAATCTTGCTCAGTAATATGTGTGTTTTCCTTTGGGATTTTAATGATCCCAGAACCATCTTTTCTCTATTTTTTTTTTTCTCCCATAAATTCTGCTTCTCAGATGACAGTGTCCAGTTTGGTTTCACCCACAGCTGAATGAAACCTCCTTGTTTTTTTTTTTTGGAAATACGTATTGGAAGTCCAGAAACCCACAAGGTGAACATTCGAAGCCTGTGCAAAGGGTTTTTAAGCTCAGAGCAACTTCAAGAAATGCAGCTTCGCCAGGCAGTGGTGGCGCACGCCTTTAATCCCAGCACTTGGGAGGCAGAGGCAGGTGGATTTCTGAGTTCGAGGCCAGCCTGGTTTACAGAGTGAGTTCCAGGACAGCCAGGGCTACACAGAGAAACCCTGTCTCGAAAAAAAAAAAATAAACAAAATAAACAAAAGAAATGCAGCTTCCTTGCTAAAATTACTCACAGAGAACAGCCTCCTTTCTTTATATTTTGTTTTTGAGCTTCTAATTTAATGACATCATTCTTCCTTTCCCTTTCATCTCTCCAGACTCTCCATTCCCCCTCCCCATTCCCCCTCAAATTCATGGTCTCCTTCTTCACTAATGGTCATTGAATGTATCATATATGTGTATTTCTAAATATAGCCTGTTATGTGTCTACATGTGTGTTCTCAGGGATGACTAGTCAGCACTAAACAACCTATCGGTGTGCTCTTCTCTGTGTGAAGCAGCTCCCCTGCTCCTAGCTTTCCTTGGTTTCCTGTAGTTTTGTGTGTAGGGTCAAGGCCTCACGGGCAGAACACCACCCCACTGCCCCTACTCCCATCCCCCAAGCCCCCAATCCACTTAGGCATGGAGAGCAGCCTCTGCATTAGAAGACAGTCCAGTTTGTTTGGGCTTTCCAGTGAGTTTGCTATTTATTTATTTTTTAATCATTAATTTTGAGATCTTCTGTGATTGAGGAAGATGATGCTTTTCACTGTTTAGAATGAGGCTCATGTGGTCCAGGATGGCCTTGAACTCACTATGTAGCTGAGGATGAACTTGAGCTGCTCCTCGTGCCTCCACCTCCCAAGTTCAAGAAATAGAGGAACGTTTTTGTAATTCCTGTTTTATGTTCTTGCAGTCATCAAATTAGACCTTGTATGCAATCAGAGGAACGTAAATGTCCATGACTGTGTGTGTACAGGAGGTGACTGTGTGTTTACAGGAGGTGACTGTGTATGTAGGAGGTGACTGTGTGTGTACAGGAGGTGACTGTGTGTGTACAGGAGGTGACTGTGTGTGTACAGGAGGTGACTGTGTGTGTATAGGAGGTGACTGTGTGTGTACAGGAGATGACTGTGTATGTAGGAGGTGACTGTGTGTGTGCAGGAGGTGACTGTGTGTGTGCAGGAGGTGACTGTGTGTGTACAGGAGGTGACTGTGTATGTAGGAGGTGACTGTGTGTGTACAGGAGGTGACTGTGTGTATACAGGAGGTGACTGTGTGTGTGCAGGAGGTGACTGTGTGTGTACAGGAGATGACTGTGTGTGTGCAGGAGG
>CM052700.1:6670312-6768263 GCA_028551405.1 Uromys caudimaculatus | reverse complement strand
TGACTGTGTGTGTACAGGAGGTGACTGTGTGTGTACAGGAGGTGACTGTGTATGTAGGAGGTGACTGTGTGTGTACAGGAGGTGACTGTGTGTGTACAGGAGGTGACTGTGTGTGTACAGGAGGTGACTGTGTGTGTACAGAAGGTGACTGTGTGTGTGCAGGAGGTGACTGTAGATGCACAGGAGGTGATGAGTGTAGAAGCAGTTTTTGTCTACAAGTTCATCATGGTCTTTAAGACTGCCTGTCTTGTTATGGAGGAACAGAAGAGGCATGGCTATCTGACCCTAACAACTTCCTTCAGGAAGACCATTGTAGTCATTTAAGACATCATTAGGGACACAAGAAATGCCATAAAAGCACTGAGATAGGCCATGTGTTGCTTTCCTTTCAGAATAAGTAGGCTTCTGAATTATTTTATGTGAATGAATCAATTATAGACAGAGATACTTGGCCATACCCTAGAAGCAATCGCAAGACGAAGTTTGACAAATGCCAAAAAGTGTGTAACCAGGAGTAATTTTCACTTGTTTTTCTCTCTTTCCTTTTCATCTAAAATTAAAGCATTGGTACAGTGACCATGTGGTGGGATATGGAGGGACCTTCTTCTGGGAAGAACCATGAAGGTTCCTGGAGCTCCTGAGCAGTGGTGTTTAGTGTTTGTGTGTGTCTTCTTTGCTTTGGTTAGTTCCATTGTTCAGAGGGAAATCTTCCTTCAGAAAAAAATAGATCAATTAGGGACTAAGGAGATGGCTCAGCTGTTAAGAGCACTTGTTACTATTCCAGAGGACCCAGGTTCAGTTCTCAGCACCCACGCAGTGGCTCACAATAATCCATAACTCCAGTTTCAGGGCATCTGACAGCTTCTTTTGATCCCCAAGGTCATGGAACACACATGATTCAGGTGTACATACAGACATACCCATGATAAGATAAATCTAAGTTAAAAATAGTTTTATTTATTTTGTGTTTGTGTCTGCATGATGTATGTATGTGTGAGTGCAGGCATATACATGGCATTGTGCATATATGTAGATTACAGACCAACTTTTGGGAGTCAGTTCTCTCCTACCATCTGGGTCCTGGGTATCTTCCTCAGGTCAACAGGTTTGGTGGTAGTCACCTTTATTTTATTTTTTATTTTATTATTATTATTATTATTATTATTTTGTTTGTTTTTGTTTTTGTTTTTTCGAGACAGGGTTTCTCTGTATAGCCCTGGCTGTCCTGGAACTCATTCTGTAGACCAAGCTGGCTTTGAACTCAGAAATCCTCCTGTCTCTGCCTTCCAAGTGCTGCGATTAAAGGCATGCGCCACCACTGCCCAGCGGTAATCACCTTTATTAACTGATCTATCTTGCTGGCCCTTAAATATTAAAGTTGTTTTTTCTCCAGAGGATCTGCCCCAGGACCAGCTTGTTTGTATACTGACCGGAATGTCACTGGGAGACAGGTGCTACCTTAAGCACGTGAGAAGTGCACAGGAAAGAGAAGCTCAGGTAAGTGTAAGAGTATCCTACCCCGAACAGAAGGTGAAACCAAGTTCACGAGGACAGATAAAGACTCTAATAAATTGTGCCAGAGTCTTGAAGGTTCTCTCCTAACCCATTATCATCTCAGAAAAGCAAAAGTCTAGGTCATCACCTCAGAGCCAGGGGCTAGGACAGCAAAGGCATGAGAATTGCCTAGAAGTACTAGTGGCCCAGTAGAGGCTAAGAGTCATAACAATGAGCAGAGTGACCATGACCATGAGTGACATATTTAACTAGGTTTGGAGTTTCCAGAGGATGTGGGAGTGGGGAAGAGAGATAAGAATGATTGTACCAAACATAAGCAACTCTATCAATAAATACAAGAATCTCGAAACTAGGGGAGAAATCTGAAGAAGAGACTGGTCCAAGACAGTCGAATAATTGTTCATCAGCTACAGAGAATGTGATCTGGAAGTATAGAACATGGTAACTGGAAATTGGCAAACTTGAACTAGTTGGGGACTGTGGGGTTACTGGAAAAAAGAACAGAAATACAACCAAACAAGAGCCTCCTTGGGCAGAGTGAAGGACAGGCACAGTGCAAAGGACGCAGAAGTGAAAGGATTGAGTGGTCGAGAAGTTGGGCACTCGAATATTGACATTCCCAAGAATTTCTGCAGTAAGTTTTTGTAGCATGACCAAAGCTAACACCTTCATGGACAGCTAGAGGCATCTCAGCTATTTGGAAGAAACGGGGAGAGTCAATCATTCAGTCTGATGGCCAGGGCAAGGAGCCTAAACAACTCACAGAAGAGCATTTCCCAAGCTCTGCTGCGTATGACCATCATCCGGGAGCCTTGACACACATGGATTCCCAGTTTCCACCACGTGTGGAGCATCAGCAGGTGGGAGCCCAGCGTTGGCATGTTCTTAAGGCTCCTAGATGACTTCAGGGTTATCCAAGTTTGAGGGCTGCATGCCACCACCGAGCCTATCCTACACCGCTTGGTGAGAACTAAGGGAGGATGAATTGATCTTGGCTGGGAGGCACCGTCCTGAAAGTATCCTGTATAAGTGTGAACAGGATATGACAACAGCACCGAGAACAATAACCGAAACAGCTGCGGGAAGACAGGCGGAAGTGGGGACGTGTCGTGAGAAGAGTCGGTAGTTTGAGAGTGTGAGGCTGCTCTAGTTCATTCATGGTCATGGGGCTTTGTGCCAGATCCTCATCCTTATGCCCTGCCTCACTGGTGCTAACCCGAGGTCAAAACGTGTACATTTCAACAATTGGCAGAATGCAAACACCCTTGGCACAACGCCTTGGATAAACACAGTCCCTCCATGGAGAACACTTTTGTATCTTCCTCATGGCTGCTCTAAGAAGCTCTTTTATTATAGTACTTTTGCATATTTTTTCATTTGTTCATCAATAGCATGTGGTATATAATTTATTTTCTCACAAGTAGATACATGCATAGAAAAACGTTCCTCAACTGTAAGTTGAAAATATAGACAAAAAAAAAAAAAATCCATGTAATCACTTTCCCGGTATAGTTGGTGGTATAAAGTCATGGTTGTTCCTCCTCATAGTGGCATGACTGGATAGGAGATTCTGTGGATGCCCAGCATTGCTTGAGTGTGTAGCTCTGTGTGATAGTTTATATATGCCTGGGCTAAGAAGTGGCGCTGTTAGGAGGTGTGGCCTTGCTGGAGTAGGTGTGTCACTGTGGGTGTGGGCTTTAAGACCTTAGCTGCCTGGAAGTCAGTTTTCTGCTAGCAGCCTTCAGATGAAGATGTAGAACTCTTAGCTCCGCCTGTATCCTGCCTGCCTGGATACTGCCATGCTCCTGCCTTGATGATAATGAATTGAACCTCTGAACCTGTAAGCCAGCCCCAATTAAATGTTGTCCTTATAAGAGTTGCCTTGCAAATGAATGGAACTTGAAAATATCATCCTGAGCGAGGTAACTCAGTCACAAAAGAATGAACATGGTATGTACTCACTGATAAATGGATATTAGCCCAAACGTTCGGAATACCCAAGTTTCACTTTACAGTAACCGCTGGACTGAGAGTGAGGTCCCAGATGGAGGGGTTGGAGAAGGAACTGAAGGAACTGAGGGAGCTTGCAGCCCCATGGAGGGAGCAACGGTGTCAACTGGCCTGACCCCCCCCCCCGTCCTCATAGAGGCTGGACCACCAACCAAAGAATACACATCGAGGGACCCATGGTTCGGACCACATATGTGGCAGAGGAGGGCCTTGTTGGCCATCAGGGGAAGGAGAGGCCCTAGTAAAGGGGAATGTCAAGGTGGGAATATGGGAGTGGGTGGGTGGGTAGGTGGGAGGTGGAATTCCCTCATAGAGGTGGGGGGAGGGGGGATAGGTGGTTTCCAAAGAGGAGACCTAGAAAGGGGGAAACATTGGAAATGTAAATGAAGTATCAAAAAAATAATAATAATAATAAAAAAGAGTTGCCTTGGTCATGGTGTCTGTTCACAGCACTAAAACCCTAACTAAGACAATCTGCCTGTTGCTGGTTGGGTGAATGTTCATTATTCAGCAATTGGAGCATGGTTTCAACTGGCTATGTCTGGCTCTCAGGACACCGTAAAGCTGAAAAACTGTGGTCAAACTATGATGGATTGAGGTTGTCCACATTCAAGAGGTTACAAGCCAACAAGCAACCTGCGTGGCATGGACTAACTAGTCAGGGTCTACTCCTCTCATAAAGTCATTGCATGAGCAGGGTGTGGTACTCTCTCCTGAAATCCCAGCCTTTGAGAAGCTGAGACAGAAGGACTGCCATGGGTTTGAAACAATGAAGTAATTGACACATGCCTGTATCAACATTGAGTTGACTCTTGCCTTGTGTGAAGATTGTCATTAATATCTGCAGAGACGGAAGGAAGCCAATGGGCTATAAGGGTTTCTCCCTTTGCTCTGTGAATCCTCTTTTAGGGTTGTGGAGATGACACCCAGTCCCTGCCCACAGTGAGTGGCCTTCAATAAGTAGTTGTCATTATCCAGCATCAATAGTCACTGGAATTGGGGTCGTGTGTGGGCTTACAAGTCAGCGATATTCCTAGAAGAATTTTTTAAAATGTGTAAAAATACAAAAGTTGCTTATACTGCATGATTTTGACAGCTTTCCTCACTGTTTATGTGGGATTTGAAAGGTTACAAGGGTACATTGCATTTCCTCTGATAAAGGCAGGAAGTTGACAAAAGGGACCAGATGGCTTGCTCCTTGGGTCCCTTGTTACTGGAGACAAGAATGTCATTAGGACAGGAACCTACCCAGGAAATGCTCCTCTTTTTGTTCTTTTTATACCAGGATAACCCAATGTCTCTTATAATTTGTTGACTGCGAATCTGCTGAAGGTGAGTCAAGGAGAACCAGCAGCCTTCCACGGTGACAAGACAACAGTGACAGGTTACAGTACTCCATGACTGCCATGTCTCAGTGGGAGAAACAGGGCTTCCAAAAATATCTTTAATAGGACAGCCTTTCTTCGGGCCCTTCTACTCTACTCTGACTTTTCTGACCATTATACAATAAACATATATAAATCCAATTTGAAATTTTTTAAGTCTTGTAAATGGGCCAGAAAATTTCAGGTCAGCTAACAATAACTGTGCTGCACAGTCTCTTGGCACTATTCTCTAATACATAACATCTTTCCCTGGGCAGTAAATTAAACAAGGTTCACAGGATTTAAATGGCTGATGTGGTTTGTTCTTTGACACAACGGACTTGAAGAGCAGTAAGCTGCTGTATAGATGATTGAACGTCTTTTATTTCTCAGAACTATGTGCCACATCCCAATCATGGGAGATAAAAACATTTCCATCATCTGAAACTGATAACACTCTATCGTGAAGGCCTTATTCTGTGATGTTTATAAAGAACCACTTACAAGTTGGCAGTCACTGCTCATGTGGCTTTAAGGGGCAAGTAATCACGGTTTTTCACTTGAGTGGCTCGTTTCTTGTAGACTTGACCAAAGCTAAGGTCATCTGGGAAAAGGAAAGCTCAACTGAGAAAGTCTGTGCCTCCATCAGACTGGCCTGTAGGGAAGTCTGTGCCTCCATCGGACTGGCCTGTAGGGAAGTCTGTGGGGTCATTATCTTGATGAATAACTATATGACAGTGTGGTTGGTGTCATCCCTTTAAGGTGGCTCTTGTATAAAAAGTAGGCTGAGCAGAGCATGGGGATCAAGCCAGCAACTGGCTCCCTCCACGCCTTTTCCCCCTGTTTCAGCTTTGAGTTCCTGCCCTGACTTTCCTCAGCATCCTGGTCTGCGATCAGGACCCGTAAGCCAATACAGCTCTTCTTCCTTAAGTTGCTTTTGGTCACTGTTTTATCACAGTAAACAAAGTAGGAGGCCACTTTCATTACAGTGTATAAACCTTTTAGAACCTTGTATTAGACATTCATGTGGGAAGGAGAAATTTAAGTTGTTGTCATTGGTTTGCATGTGCGCTGTCTGTATGTGTTCATGTGTGCATATAGTGTGTTTGAGTGTGTGTGTGCACATGTTTGTGTGTACAGAGGTCAGATGATAGCATTGGGTATTATGATGGTTTGTTTATGCTCATCCCAGGGAGTGGCACTGTGAGAATGTGTGCCCCTGTTGGAAGAAGTGTGGCCTTGTTGGAGTAGGTGTGCCACTGTGGGTGTGGGCTATAAAACCTTCATCCTAGCTGCCTGGAAGTCAGTATTCTGCTAGTAGCCTTCAGATAAAGATGTAGAATTCTCAGCTCTGTCTGCACCATGCCTGCCTGGATGCTGCCATGCTCCTGCCTTGATGATAATGGATTGAACCTCTGAACCTGTAAGCCAGCCCCAATTAAATGTTGTCCTTATAAGAGTTGCCTTGGTCATGGTGTCTGTTGACAGCGGTAAAACCCTAACTAAGACAACCATTTTTCTCAAATATTTGCTACCTTACCTTCTGAGAGAGAGAGTCTCTCCTAGAATCTGGAATGTTCTGACTCTATTGGATAGGCTGGACAGTGAGCTCCAAAGATGAGCTTGTCTCTCCTTCCACACCAACACCTCCTGGTTAGGATTGGTCATCACTCAATCCCAGATTGACCAAAATGCGATGCTATTTCAATCCATTATGTATGTGAGAGGCTGAGTCTTTAGGACTGTGTCTAATGATGAAGACCAGGATTACAGCTACTTGTGACACAGGTGGCACGTGGATGAAGGCCTGGGGATCTGAACTCTAGTCCTCACACTTACACGGCAAGCACTTCCTCATCTGAGCTGTCCCCGAGGCTTCTCATTTGGTTTTTGTAAGAACAGTACATTATACCCCTTAGCCTTTCCCAGGCGGCAAGTCCCCTGAATTTTTTACTTATAAGTGATGTGAAATTGGCCAAATTATCTCAGATCTAAGCTGATCATTTTAGAAAAGCTGCATAGGCAGAATGCCCACAAAGATTGTTTGTTTTAAAAAATATCTACCCTCCTCACCTACTTTCGGCCTCATGGGACTAACCAAAACTAGAATAAGGAAGGGGCCTTGACGGTCCATTTGATTAGTTCATCTCTATTCAAGCTATGTTTCGCCTTTGTTTTTGTTTTCCAAGAAGGAGAAATGGAAGTTGAAAACTGAGCTTCTGCTCCAGCGTTTGGGTCCTAACTCAATCCCAGATTGATCAAAATGTGAGACTGTTTTGCTCCATTATGTATGCGACAGGTTGAGTCTCTAGGACTGTGTCTAACGATGACGACCAGCACGCAGGCACGTTTGGAGAGTGCCTGTGGAGGAGAAGGTAAGAGCACACAGTTAGTGGAGGAAAAATTACACTCAGTCTTATCCTAGTTTGCTTTCTATTGATGTAATGAACACCAAGACTCAAAACAGCATTGTGAAGAAACAGTTTATTTATCTTCAGCTTCATCGTTCATCACGAAGGGAAGGCAGGAGCCTAGAGGCAGGAACTGAAACAGAAGCCATGGGGAAATGCCGCTAACTGGCTTGCTCCCAGACTTGTGTTCAACTACTATTTTTATACCTACCAGAACAACCCACCCAAGGGTGGCACCATCCAAAGGGGACTGGATCCTCCAGCATCAACCATCAAACAAACAAATGTCCCATAATACTGTGTACAGGCCAATATAATGGAGACATTTCCTTACTTGAGATTCCTTTTTTCTAGATATGTCCAGGTGTGGGTCAAGTTAATGGAAGCTAACCAGCATAGGTCTTAGCAGAGATTTTGGCCAACCTCACCAGAAGTTGCTGATTTCTGACTCACTATGAGGCCAAGAATGACCTTACCTGATCCTCATTCACTACCATGCCTCTCCCTGTGAGTTCTGTAGACATAGCATGCGTGTGGGTGTGGGTGTGGGTCAAAGCTAGGGTTTATTGCATGCCAGGCAAGCATTCTGTCTACTAAGTTACATCCTGAGCCCCTCATCAAAAGTTTTAAAGAGAAGACAGTATCCAGGTCAAGAGAGACAGGACTTTATATTTTCTTTCTTTTTTTTTTTTTTTTCTTTTTTTGATACTTTATTTACATTTCCAATGTTTCCCCCTTTCTAGGTCTCCTCTTTGGAAACCACCTATCCCCTCCCCCTCCCCCACCTCTATGAGGGAATTCCACCTCCCACCCACCCGCCCACCCACTCCCATATTCCCACCTTGACATTCCCCTTTACTGGGGCCTCTCCTCTCCCTGATGGCCAACAAGACCCTCCTCTGCCACATATGTGGTTTGAACCATGGGTCCCTCGATGTGTATTCTTTGGTTGGTGGTCCAGCCTCCAGGAGGACGGGGGGGGGGGGGAGTGAGGCCAGTTGACACTGTTGCTCCCTCCATGGGACTGCAGACTCCCTCAGCTCCTTCAGTCCCTTCTCCAACTCCTCCATCTGGGACCTCACTCTCAGTCCAGCAGTTACTGTAAAGTGAAACTTGGGTATTCCAAACGTTTCGGCTAATATCCACTTATCAGTGAGTACATACCATGTTTGTTCTTTTGTGACCAAACCAAGCATTTTTTTTTTTTTTAGATAGATGCAGGTTATAATAAACTAAAACCAAACAACAAACAGAAAACCAAACCAAACAACCAAAAACCTTGATCTGGGCCAAGATGAGTACCTGTAGGTCCTTCCCTCGTTCCAGTCTCCCATTCCTCCCTTCTTCCCTCCTCTTTAGTAATGACACCAGGATACAAAGCTGCAGGCTTGGAAGGGGCTGTGGATGGCTTATGTCAATGCTTTGGTGTCCTGAGAAAGATCGGCAAGGGGCTGGACTGGAATGCCCTGCCCAGGGCAGAAGGGCAGCGGGGCCTTGGCTTGAGAGGTCTTCCGTCTTGAGGCTGCTTCTATTAGTTTGTCTCTAGGGTGCTGAAGATCATATGCATTACCCACCATCTACAAAGAGATGTTACACACTCAAACACATAATATTTCACGTCAGCCATGAACAGTCATCCCACGACCTCCACCTTGGCTTCCAGACAGAACCAGTGAATGAGTTTTTCCAAAAAATATAAATTTCAGAGTACATTCTGAAAGTCCAAAAGATGTTTTATTGCCCCCAAAGAACAGTTGAAAATGTAAACATGCTAGACAGGAGTAATAAATCAAGGTTATTAAACCCCCAGGACGGAGGTCATGAAGTCTGTGAACACCACACGGAACGTGTTTAACATGTACATTGTTGATCCTCTGAAATTCTTCACTCGCTGTTGCTTTGGGGAGGGATCCTGGCACGCTGAGAGCCTTTTGCAGATGGACACAGATCTGTTCAGAGTCCTCCTTCCCGGCTAGCATATGAGAACAGGACGGAGGACATTTGAGACCTCTCCATACGTAAAAGATTAAACTTTAGTAAAAAATAGCATATTTGTATAAAAATATCATGCACTGCAAACATTTCAGTTGATGAATATTTTAATATGTGTTAAGTT
This sequence comes from Uromys caudimaculatus, assembly GCA_028551405.1. Classification (NCBI taxonomy): domain Eukaryota; kingdom Metazoa; phylum Chordata; class Mammalia; order Rodentia; family Muridae; genus Uromys; species Uromys caudimaculatus. The sequence continues at coordinate 6,758,847 of CM052700.1, read as the reverse complement.
TTCCAATATTTTTGAATATTTTTTGTATCTGACAAAGCCAGTGTGCTTTAACATAAAACAGACGGGACATTCTGGGGAAGATATTCTCCATCTGTTCACGTGAGTGAGGGCCGAGTGTAGAAGATCTGCCAAGAGTAACGTAGGGCCTTGTACACGCTAGCAAACATCTACCCCTGAGCTACAACCCCATGCCTTCGAGCAGACAATTTGGTTCATGTCTGTTATGGTTTTAGTAGGAACCCATAGACTCAAGTTTGGACACTTGGTCCCCAACTAGTGGCACTGTTTTGGAAGGTTGTGGAACCTTAGGAACTGTAGCCTTGCTGAAAAAATGGGCCAGTGGGGGAGAGAAGGGGAGGAGCTTGAGGCCTTCTAGCCCGACCCCACTTCCTGTCTCTTGTCTGCTCTCTGACCATTTACATAAAGTGACCAGCTTTGTCACACTGTTGCTGCCATGCTTTCCCCACCGTCACGGGTTGTACCTCTGTGACCCGTGCTCCTCAATAAGCCCATCCTCTTAAGTTGTTTTTTGTTGGATATTTGGCCACAGCAATAAGAAAAGTAACAAATGCATTTTCTCTCAAGGACTGAAAGGGTTAAGATGATAGGGTACGAGGGGAGACTGCACAGGGAGGGAATAGCTTCCTTCTGCTCAGTGCAGGGGAAGAGAAAACCGGATCACATACACTTTCGCCTCCACTGGACGAGTCAGAGTACAGAGAAGTGGAGGGAGATGAGGGTAGGTCAGAGGAGCAAGAGCGCATGCGCAGTACCAGAGTAGCCAGGAAAAGACGGGACACTGAAAAGATTGTACCTATTGATTATACCCTTTGTTGATTGATTAGATCCTTATTGAGTATCTGCTCTGGTGTCCCTAGGAACAGAACAATCCATAGCACCAAGTATCTGGCACACCGGAGAGGACTGACCACATACAAACAAGTTAAGATCTCGTCTATGTGAAAGTTAAATTCCAAATGCATGACACAGCTGTTGGAAGAAGGCTTCAAAGAGCTGCATCTGAGGAGATATTTTCCCTGCAAACATTTGTTAAAGATAACAGGAAATTCACTTCCAGGAAGAATGGCAGATCGGATCCTGTGAGCACGGGGGGTGGGGGGGCGCACGTGTGGAGGGGGGACGACAATATCAGGATAGTATATCGAGACCAGAGAGCAAGGAGTAAAGCCAATAAAACGTGTAGTTACAGAAGATGCCGTGGTTTCCTGAGGCTAGGCAGGTCTGTGTGTCTATGCGTAGGATCAATAATGCCTCTGAGCAAAGGCACCAGGAAGGAAGCAGAGAAGGGAAAACATGTTCTCCATAGACCTGGGCTGTGTCCAGGATTCTTGAGAACACATCTGCATGGAGATTCCATGCAATCCAGAGACCAGAGACCAGAGAGACCTTCCCAACTCTGTGTATGTCACTACTCCTCTTCCGTGCCAACTGGTCCTCAGAACTCAACTCTTTACCAGTCTCTTACTTAGGTACTTACTCTGTCAATTTGTGATAGTGTGGGTGTGACTGTATGATTGTGTGGGTAAAAGCAGACAAGGCCGAGGGAGCAGGGCTGTTTGTGGGTACACTCAGCCATGTGAGGAGGTCAGGACTAGCTGTTGGGTGCCTCCTTCCATTGCTCTTCATCTTGTTTTTAGGGTCTCTCACTGAACCCACTTTGCCCACATTGTCTGTCCAGTGAGCCCTTGGGAAGTCCCTCTCCTCCCCACCGAGCTGCGCTTACAAACACCTGCCACAATGCCTGCTCGTCACCTGGATGATGGGAGTCCAAATCTGTGGTCCTCAGGCAAGCGCTTTCCCCACAGAACCATCTTTCCACCCGCCTTTATATTAAACAATCACGAAATTTCTTAAAGTCCCAAAGAACAGTTTAAAATGAAAACATGCTAAGGCAGAAGTAATAAATCAAGGATTTATTAACCCCCCCAGGAAAGATGGCATGAAGTCTGTGAACTCCCCATCGAATGTATTTAGCATGTACATTGTTGATCCTCTGAAATTCTCGAAGAGCATCTCCCAGTGACCTAACTTCCTTCCTGTGGGTCCCACCTCCTGGAGGTTCCAGGACCTTCCAGTACTTCCCTGGAACAATGTCTTTAGCAGGGGAGTCTTTGGGGGACACCTAAGGTCTCAATGATAACACTACCCTTGGATTAGGAAAGCGACTACCCCACCTGGGCTTGGTCACTTAGCCCGTCCCCAGTGAAGACAAGGGACTAGTGTCTTCCAGAGGGCTTGAGGAGCAGCCCGTGAAGATGTACAGGCATGGTGGTATCATGTCCGGAAGATTATTAGACTTGTGTACTCTAGCAAATTCTTTCCAGTCCACTTTTAGCCTGGCATTGTTCACACCACTAACTTTCAGACTTGAGCATGGACATGAGCCAACGAAAATGAACTGCAACTCATGGATCCAGGGATGAAAACTCTCTGGGGCGCACCGCTGCAAGCACAGTGAGCTCTCTGGGGGCGCTCCGCTGTGATGCATGGGTAAGCTTTCTGTGGGCTCACTGCTGTGGTGCACAGTGAGCTCTCTGGGGGCGCTCCGCTGTGATGCATGGGTAAGCTTTCTGTGGGCTCACTGCTGTGATGCACAGTGAGCTCTCTGGGGGCACTCCGCTGTGATGATGCCTACGTGGTGAGTGTCTGGGATTTTGTTTCACATGCATTCTGCCTTTGTGAAATCCGGAAGGTGAAGTTTTAGGGAGGGAACACTCACTTCCTGGTTCGTTCACTGAATGGTTGCTTGGCCTGTTAGAAAAATACATTAGGGGAATCACAACCATCACTAAATTTCTTCATTTGGCAGAAATTTGAGCTCAGGGTAGGCTTCTAGTATCAAAGCTCATGACTAACCATACAATTCGCATACAACTACTGAACTATTCTGTAATTGTGGAGTGTATAGGCATCCGTTTAAAAAGTAGTCTTGTTTATTCTAGGTCTGTGCCTTTCTGCTCTTTTCCCGTTATCCTCCTATCTGTGATGGCGACTCCCAAATGCTTAGTTAGTAAACAAATCGAGTTTGTTGGACTCAAATAAAATCCAGTGTCAACTTTTGCATACGTCTGCATGTGCACTTTGTAGGTCATTGTACTTTACTCTTGAAAACTGGGCTCTTGTCATTGACATTAAACTTGCACAGAAAGAATGTGATTTGTGTGATGTCAGAACCAGAGTTTGCCCCAGTTTGCCCTGGAAGTTGAAAACTTCCAGTTGAAACTGCATCCACTTAGTTTGGAAGTACAACCCCAGAAAGAAAGAAAAGGTACAGTTTTGGTGTTCCCTCGGTTATTGGTTCTAGAAACCAAGCCTCTCATTCATTTTGTAAATTTACCTTTCGACTTTAATACAAAACACTGGATTTGAACATCAAAAGACAGCAAGAAAGATGATCACTCAAGCTGTGGCGAGGGCAGTAAGCTTAGCTGACTGCAGTGTCCTCTGTGGAGCTTGATTAATGCTTAAAATAACCCGTGTTTCACCAGTGAAAAGTTTATGCGTACTTTCAAGTTGTCTGCGTTCCTAAGATCCAGAATTGTACACTTTCTATAATTATCTAATTGTGGTATTTAAAAGTCAGACTTTTTTAAAAAAAATTTTGTTTAGCCAAGTCATAGTACTTAGCCAAAATTTTGGTGCTGTTTATCTTTACATGCATATAAATTTATAATAATGGAGCTGGAGAGATGCTTGCTTAATGGTTAAGAATATTGGCTGCTCTTCCAGAGGACCTGGGTTCAGTTCCCAGCAACCACATGGTAGTTAACAGTTCCAGAGGGGCCAACGCCCTCTTTTGGCCACCTTGGGCACTACACACATGGGCTGCAGAGACATATATGCAGAAACAAAGACCTATACATAGAATAAATAGATGGTCCTCCCCTGTCACCAACCATTAGGGATTGTTGGACTTTAGTCATTAGTTTGACTTGGTGATTTTCTTTTCACGTTTTTTCTCAGTTGCCTAAATAAACAGTCTCCTTGGTTTCAGTAATTCCAACTTATTCCAGCAATTTCTCAAGACTAGTACATTTTATATTCAAAGACTATTAAAGCTAAGAGGGAAAAGAATATATAATATCTCGTGGTGAATATTTATTGTGTGTGTTAATTAATTGCATGTTTTAACCTAATGATTTCTATATTATTATATAGAGACTTTTAGATAATGTTTAGCTTTTAATAAATAAGGAGATTTAGAAATTTGATGAAGATACCATTACAATTTCCATAGCATGTCGAAGCATGTTACGACATATGACTTGACCATAGTCCTGTGACTTGTTCCTCAAAGTATCCTTCAATTTAATGTATTTATTTCTTTAGGTTCGTTTTTGTAGGTGTTTGTTTTGTGTTAGTTGTTGGTTAACTGTTTGTTCGTTTTTGAGGCAGTGTCTCATGCAGCCAAGGTCGGCCTCTAAGTTTTTATTATATCCGAAACTGTCTCTGAATGCTTCATCCTCCTGCCTCTGCCTCCTGAGGATCAGGGTTGCAAGTGCATGCTGCTCTGCAGGCCCTCGTTAGATCACATTTTAAAACAATGTTCTTTACTTTTATTTAATGTGTATGCATGTTTTGACTGCACGCATGGGCACACACCCATGCTGCCTAAGGAGGTCAGAAGAGGGTGTCAGATCTATGGAATCTATAGATAACTAGGGTTATAGGGGCTGAGAAATGAACCTGGGTCCTCTGCAAGTGTAGCTGGTGCTCAGGATCCCTGAGCCCCTCGGACATTCAGTGTTCTCTTCTCATTAGCATCTGCCCACCGTCACATGTGTTCCTCGTAACACCATGGGCTCTATCAAAGCAGCCCTACTCTGCGTCACCATGGAGGTGTTAGAGCTTGTCATTTACTTGGACACAGTGAGTACTGTTATCTTTTTGTTAAAAAATCCATTTACTTATTTTCATTTTATTGGTGTTTTACCTGCATGTGTGTCTGTGTGCCATATGTGTGCTGCATCTGGAGGAGGCGAAGGAGGGCATCAGATTCCCCTGAAACGGAGTTACAGGTGGTTGTGAGCCACCATGCAAGTAGTGGGAACTGAAATCAGGTCCTCTGGAAGAGGAGCCAGTGCTCTTGACCACTGATGAGTCTCTCTAGCCCAATGTATCAAGGCTTTCTATTTTCAACTCTCTCTCTCTCTCTCTCTCTCTCTCTCTCTCTCTCTCTCTCTCCTATTTATTGGGGGTGGGGGTACATGTGTAAGTCAGAGGATAACCTGTAGAAGCCAGTTTTCTCTTTCTGCTGTATGGGTCCCAGGGATCAAACTCCTGGCTATCTGGCTTGATAACAAGTGTCTTTATCACTGAGCCATCTCCCTGGAGCCCAAGACCTATTATCTTAAAACACCTTTTTGATAACTCTAGCATCTGTGGATCTGTTTCTGCTACCTGTTGTTGGCTGAATTGTTCCCATCCTGTCTTCTGATGTATCTATGTAGGGCATACATTTTCTATGTAGGGCTCTGTGCTACAAACTGCCTGCTTACGTCTTTGCAAGGTTTATTTGCTGAAGTTAGAATCTCCAGTGGCAGGCATATAATATTAGTAGATTGGGCCAATGAGGCTTGATCAGGTTATGATGATGGAGCCTGAACTGAGATATCATACATTTGCAAAGTATCCAGAGAAATACCTGAAGACCCAGGGTGAGGCTTCTTCCTGCAAGGACTTGCTTCTATTTCTAGAAGGTAGAATCTGTTGACACCATACACTCTTATTGCCCAATTTTATACACTGAAAGTATTCAAAGCTTCTCAATTTTGCTTTACTCCTACTTTCAAGAGATTCACCCCCCCCCCAGGAGTTATGGGAAACATTTTCTGAACCCTTGACCTTCCAGGGGTTCTTCTCATATTAGAGTGCCTGCATAGACTTAGTGAGCCCCCTCTCTGACCCTTCACCTCTCCGTGGATCTCATCACTACCTTATCAGCGTTTTGATTCTTTGAAGCACAGTGAGAAAAAAGAACTCACAGCTCATGAGTGCTGTTCCTGCTGTGTGAATTTGAGGACCTGAGTGTGAGCCTCCAAAACTCACACTGAAGCCGAATGGAGCATCCCTGTAACTTAGTGCTCCCTTGGGAAGACAGGAGGCAGAGAAAAGAGAATCTGCAGAAGCTAATGGGCCATGTAGTTTGGTGAAGACCTTGGGGAACAGTAGATCCTGCCAGGATGGAAGAAAGAGAGACACATCTGAGGTTGTCCACCGACCTCCACTCATGCATGTGTCACACACACACACGCACACTCACACACACGCACACACACACACACATGCATGCACACACACACACATGCACACACATCACACACACACACACACACACACACACACACATACACACACACACGGCAGAGAAAGAGAGAGAGACAGACAGAGGCAGACAGAGATGGAGACAAAGAGAAAGAGAGACAGAGGGAGAGAGAGAAATTTTGAAAGAAATGCTTTACTATTTTCTCCTTTTTCTTATTCTACACAGGAAGATAGTTCTGTGTTATTATTCAGAGACAGAAGACTTCAGCTACTTCTCTGTCTTTCTGTTTACCTCGTCTGTTTTATAAAACCATCTAGAACATTCATACATAGCTAGTCCCAGTTGCATAAATACGCTCACTTTAAAAGTGTGCTTAAACTTGTTTGTTTGAAAGGCACAAGAGGCTAATGGAACTCTCATACCTGTTCATTAAATAATTCTATTTTGTCCATGTGTTTGGTGTGTTTCCTAGAAATGAGCCTGATGCTAAGATTCTTTCCCACGTTTTTAATTGAGGACATCATCTCAGGAGAGAAGTCTGTGAGTACTAGGGAAGGCAGGGCCTGGGAAAGACAGAAACAGCATCCAAAGTGCGGCTTCACCTATTGCACGGATCATTGTCCCAGTGAAGGCAAGGGAGTTTCCCTTCTGTGCCCTTGGATCATTGACCACAGGCTGGTTCTTCCCAAATGCTGAAACTTCCTAGATAATTCTATACAACAAAGTAGCTCCTTTCCACTCATGGAAATCCTGGAGGAGAGGAAGAGCTTTGAGCCCTTAGCAACAGTTGCAAAGAGGTAGGAGTTAGGCACTCTCTCTTAGTGAAGAACCTCTGGGTAGGAAACCAAAAGTTATAGTCTACATTCCAATAGTTACCTGAAATATTGAAGAAATTGTGTGTGTGTGTCTGTGTTTGTCTGTGTGTGTGTTTGTGCTTTGCTGAGGATGAGACCCACGAAGCAAGCACTCTGCCACTTAGTGACATTCCAAGTTCATTATTATTTTTGTAATATAATGTACTTTATTCTCTGAGAACAATAATGTCTATTTGAGAATATGCATTTAGCTATTGGGTTTGGGATACTTGACACCTCTCTCTCTCTCTCTCTCTCTCTCTCTCTCTCTCTCTCTCTCTCTCTGTTAACAACTTTCCCACACTTCTGATATGCTGGCCAGAGAAAGAATGATTCCTTCAGCTATAAGCCTTGATGCTTATTCCAAGAGACTGGCAGAAATTGTCCCAGGAGGAAGCTAACAAAAAAAAAGAAAACCTTAAGGGATTAAATAATACATTTATCAGTGCATTGTGAGGATCTAGAGAATTAAAAGCTCTCTTCTTCTTCTTCTTCTTCTTCTTCTTCTTTTTCTTCTTCTTCTTCTTCTTCTTCTTCTTCTTCTTCTTCTTCTTCTTCTTCTTCTTCTTTTTAAGATTTATTTATTTATTTAATGTATATGAGTACACTGTAGTGTCTTCAGACACACCAGAAGAGGGCATTAGATCCCCATTACAGATGGTTGTGAGCCACCATGTGGTTGCTGGGAATTGAACTCAGGACCTCTGGGAGCAGTCAGTGCTCTTAACCACTGAGCCATCTCTCTAGCCCTTAAAAGCTTTCTAATTCCCTGGCCAGCTTTTAGTTTTATCCTCCTTTATCTTTTAGTTTAGTTCCTGGCGCTGTGCGTCCTGGTGGCATCTCCACTGCCTCCATTAAAGACCCTGACACAAAGCAGCTGAGGGGAGAAAGCTTTGCCTTAGGCTACAGCCCAGATTATAGCCCACAAAAGCAGGGAAGGCAAGATGGTAGGCACTTAACCACACCACAACTGTAGTCAAGAGTGCTTGCTTCCCACTCTGTTCAGTGTCTCCAATCTCATGTAGTTCAGACTCCACCTGCCTTGGGAATGGTGTCACCCTCAAAGGGCTGGGGCTTCCCTCATCTATCAACCTAATTAAGGCCACCCCTATCCCCAGATACCTAGAGACCTATCTAATATAATCAATCCCTGATGGACATTTGCTTTCTAGGTGATTTGAGGTTGCACCAAATTGACAAAGCTTTTCATCAAACTCCACCCTTGTCCACTTAACACACAAACACATCACACTCTTGTTGACTTGACACACAAACACATCACACCCTTGTTGACTTGACACACAAACACATCACACCCTTGTTGACTTGACACACAAACATGTCACACCCTTGTTGACTTGACACACAAGCACACCACTTTTAAAACCATGGTTTTCTACTCCTTATCTCCAGGTTTTACCCTTTGTCTCCATGTAATACAGTCCAATTTTAACGATTAGAAGTGTAACAGGCCAGCAGACCTTAGCACGGCTAACACCTGATGGATGTGCCAATCAGGCCTTGGAACCCTGCGCACAGGCAGCAGCATCTGCCAAGAAGACAACAAAGGCCTAATCCATCAAAGTCCATTATTCTGGAAAAGTCCCTAAATATACTAACTGCCTTTTGGCTTCTGTAGTTCTACTTTTGGCTAACTGTTCTTGCTAACTGAGGTGTATCAGCCCAGGACATGTTTCTTGTGCTTAAAACATCACCCCGAGAAAGGCTTGGAACTGCACTGAGATCCTGAACACCCAGTGTAGTTGCCAACCAGCTTTCTATTGGCTTAGACCCATGTCCAAGTGGTCTTCTCTAGCAGGTACCACCCAAAAGAAGTCTCCTTAAAGAGAAAGTCCCTTACCTGTGCTCTCCTATACAATAGAAACAGTTTATTCACTTCCACCACATGATGTTGCAGAGTAACTTTCTTATTCCAAAAGGAAAGAATCAGGGCATCGTAACAATCAAAACAGAACAAAATCAAAACCCAACAGGGAACCAAATCTCACAGCCCCATGTCCAGTGTACAGGACTCATTGTCTGGCTCCAAAGGGCAGCTACCACCTCTCTAGATTTTCCATGTGCAGCTCACACAGGTGCTCTCTTGCCCTTAAGCTAGGTCCTTTCCACACCTGAAGTTCCTGTTGGCAACTCTTCCATTACCATGGCATCTCCAGTATTCTTGAGTCTCCACTGGAAGTGATACTGCACCTTCATAGCTCCAGGCAATGGCCTCTCAGGGACTCTCCACAGTAATATATGACATGAAATACTGGGCCTTGGCTACTCTCTATCACCCCTTGGCTACTCTCTATCACCCCTTGGCTAGTCTCTATCACCCCTTGGCTAGTCCCTATTACCCTTTGGCTGCCCTCTATCACCCCTTGTCTGCTTTCTATCACCTCTTGGCTCCTCTTTATCAACCCTTGGCTAGTCTCTAGTACCCCTTGGATGCTCCCTATCATCCCTTGGCTAGTCTTTATTACCCCTTCAATGCTTGTCTCTCATGCCTTTAAAACTGGTACCACATGGACAGCATTTACACTAGTAAACTGCAGCTAGTTTGAGATGTAGTCTGGCTCTTTGTACCACCACTGTACCATCTTCAGTGTACTGACCCTGAGGAAACTCTTTCCTTTTGTCACAGTGCCAAACAGGTTTTCACTGGTGCCCTGGCCTGAGGGTTATTATTAAGTGTGGTCTTGAGGAACTGACAGATGAAAGAGACAAGAGACAGAGATACCTGGGAGCAAGACAGGATGTCTGATCAAGCCCCCAAAATTTTAATTCTCACCATCAATTTATAATAAAAAGATAAAGAAACTTAAACAACACAACCAAAACTCAGACAAAGCAACAGGGGTGGGAAAATTCCAAGGAGTTACAGACTCCTAGACACAAGGACATGTTACCAAGACAACTACCCATATTCTGCTAGCCACCTAACCTTAAAGGAGTCACCCTGACCTGGGAAAGAATCCATCTCTTGAGAGACAGAAACTAAACAAAATCCTAAAGCTCAGAAAACAGCAACCTTGTCCTACTGTTACTTCCAAGCCTAACTTTAACATAAAATGGCTTTACTCAGGCTAATAAGAAGGCTGCAAATCTGTTGGTTCCTGGCACACTGGTGTTGATCTCTGAACAGTCATAGATGTTTCTCCAGACCCAGGATGATCAGCACACACAGATTCATAGCTAAAATATCATACAAATAATCCTTACCTCTGTTCCTGATACTCCTTATTTTCCCCTATGAGCGGGGCTTCCACTGTTCATATCTCTGCATATCCAATTTCTAAACTTCTTATAGAATGAACCATTAACCCCCTCCCATAGTACTCAATGACTTTACCAGGCCAAAGACCCAAATTCTTTCATAATGGTCTACAGGCATGAAGCCCACATGCTTGGGTTTATTACTTCATTAACTCCACTCCTTAAGCACCAGTTTCTGTTGCTGTAATAAAATACCCTGACAAAAAGCAACTTAGAAGAGAAAGGGTTTATCTAAGCTCAAAATCTGGTTGTAGTCCATGATTTAAGGGGAATCAAAATGGTAGGAACTTCAAACAGCTCATCACACAACATCCACAGTCAAGATGAGAGGGCAACAAATGTATATATTTCTCTCTTGCCTGTTTGTTGGGCTTAGTTTGAATTTTTCACTCATATATTCCGGAGTCTTTTGGTAGGGAATGGTGCCACCCGCAGTGGGTTGGGTCTTACAGATCAATTAACTTAATTAAGGTACTTTACCCAATGGGCATACCCACTGGGTAGCCCAATGGGGACAGTCATTCATTGAAACTCTCTTACCAGGTGATTTTAGGTCATGTAATTGACATTTAAAGCTGTTACAATATATAAATGAAATTATTTGCTCAAGGTCCAACAAATCTCACAAGCTTATACCCATGGTTCAAACAATCCCTGAGCTTCTTTCTACACGGTTGGGCTTGTCATCTCTGTCACCTTATGTGAACAGTATATGTTATTTCTCATGGCTGTGAATGCCTCACAGAAACAACCTAAGGGAAGGATGACTTATTTTGGTTTATAATGTCAGAGGAATCACTCTCTGTTCCTGTCTCCAGTGCTCATGGCTTCATTATGGGACAATGACAATGAGGCTTGAAGTTGAAGAAACAGGCTGAGCAAGACTGCTGACTGGGTATAACCTCAAAGGCATGACTGTAGTGACCTACTCCTTAGAGTAAGCTCAACTTCCTAAAGCTTCCAGAACCTTCCAAACACTGCCACTGGCTAGGAACTAAAACATAGCATTCAAACACAAGTCATGGGAATATTTTATATCAACATATAACATTCTAGCTCTAGGTCCCAAAGGTAGATTCTTGTCTGTCTCATAATTTATAATGCATTTAATCAGTCCCTAAGAGTCTTAAAGTCTACATGGCACATCCAACCTGTGGTCTGCAGGTTACACACAGAATAAACTATGAATGAAGTTATTTGCAGAAGACAACACCATGTCACATGGCCAAAGGTCCATAGGTCAGACACTACTAGATAGTTCCAATATTGGAAAAAAAAAAAAAAAAAGATAAGAAAGGTCCAAGGTTTCCTGCAAAACAAACTCTTAGTTGAAGGCTACTGAAAACAAAAAAGAAAATTACAGACTTTCTCTTTACAATGGTGCAGAGTCTGATAAAAATTACCAGGGTAATCATTAAATCTACCAGGGTAATCTTCTGCAGGTTCATGTTCAGCATATGGACAAATGGTTTTATGATATAAGCTGCAAAGGGCTTAGGCAGCTATGCCCTAGTGACTTGCTGGTTGCAGCCATAGTTCCTGTCTGGGCTGGCTAGACTTTCTACCTGTTGGTTTCTTTAGTAGACATGGCCCCATTCCAACCTCATGGCTACACAGAGCACTCACTCGGGAGCTCCCTTCACAGAATCTTACTCTGCCACACGTTACCTAGCCTTCTGGCTCTTCTGTATTTTCCTGTTACCCAGCTACAAAGTCTGAGCCATGTCTCCTGCCTTTGGCACTTTAGACTATTCACCACTTTTTAGACAGAGCCTCACCACATTGCTTAGGTTAGCCTGAAACTATGCACTGGGGCAGGCTTTGAACTCCTGATCCTCCTCCTCAGCCTGCCAAGTACTTGGGTTATAGACATGCACTCTATCACCTGGATCCTTGGCTTCTTCCATGTAACTGATTCTTCAGAAGTCAAGCTTTATTGAGCTTCAAATTTACACAAACCTGTTAGACCAAACTGAACTTTTTCATGTCTTTCCATTGTTTGCTCCTGATTCTCACTTATACCAGAACAGACAGCGACAGACATGCTACTGCCTGAATGCTGTACAGTCTTCACCTTCAAACCATCCTTCCTCAAAATCTCAGGGCTGAAATGTAGAAAAGTTACTTTCCAGAATGTACACATGTGTTCTCATCTAATTTAGCAGCAGGATCCAGTTCTAGTTGGAAGTTTTTGAGTCTTCAGCACTGTCTGCGTCTTGATTAGCGTTCTGCTCTCATGATATTTTGAACTCCTCACAGAATTACCTAACAAGCTGTGTGCATAGCATGTTAAGTCGTGTTTTAGCCTTCAAATACAAACTTTCTATATTGTACTCTTGAAAACCATTTCCCAAGGAATCAGCCAGGAAGAGTCACAGCAATAACCCGACTCCTGGTACTAATTTTCTACTTTTCTCATTGCTGTGACAAAATACCAGACAGAACCAACTTTTCCTCTTTAATCTTAGTTATCTCAATTACATATATCACAGAGATTATACAATTGAAATCACTATGTGTGTGTGTGTGTGTGTGTGTGTGTGTGTGTGTGTGTGTGTGCGCTGTTATGGTTTTGTAGATTTATCTGCAAAGCTATTCTGATGTTATATGTTATCAATGAATTCTGCTTCTAAGTTTCACAGGGTGAGAGATCAGATCTCTGAAATGATGCATATAGAGTCTCCCGTTCTCTTGTTATAATGGTCAGTGACCCAGGGCTGGAGGGAGGACTTATTTCGGTTCACAGTTTCACAAATTTCTGTCTGTCGTCTTGCCCTCCGGCAGAATCCAGGCAGAAGGAGCATGTGGTGATACAGTTTTATACTGCAAGGCCAGTTGAAAGCATAGAATGAAGAATTGACTTGGACCTGACATAACCCTCACAGTCATGCCTCTGGTGGCCTACTTCTAACCAGAGCCCACTTGTTAAACGTTCTAGCCTCCTAAACCAAGCATTCAACACATGAACCCATTGGGGTTTTTTTTCCCCACATACACTGAAAGAGGGGATTTAGATAGCTTTGAACAATTCTGTTTTTCAAGGAACAGGAATAGGGATGATTAAGGAGGAAAGGTTTGAATTTTAAGACCTTTGTTCATGAAGTACGTGAGATGATGTTTGCTCTGTATGGCCTGCAAAGTTTGGCTTTTCAGACATGTTCTAGAGTAAGATTCCAGAATACAAAAAGCTTTTCTGGGTCTTAAGATGAAAACAAGGTCATTTTCCCAGGGGAGTAACCCTTCAAGCAAGCATCTAACATAAACAAACTGCCTGGCTTTTACTTGAAACAAGCTGCAATTAACCAAGATTTACTGCAACTGACTCTGGACCCCATCCAGATGCTGAATTAATGCAAACTTCTTATTGACCAAAATAGAATTTCACATTTGGAGGATACAGTAGAAAACATTGTTTGCTAAGTCTGAAAATCGATTGATTGCCCTCTGACCTCCTAGCCCTGGGTCACTGAACACTGCAACAAGAGAACGGGAGACTGTAAGCATCATTTCAGAGAACAATCTCAAAGCTTGTGAAACGTAGAAGCAGAATTCATTTATAACATGCAAAATTAGAAGAGCTTTGCAGAAAAATCTTTAAAAATATGACAGCTCACATATATAATGTGATTTCAATTACGGAATCTCTGTGATATATGTAATTGAGAAACTATGATATAGTATTAATATTTTTTTTCTTTTTCCCAAGCAGTTATATACTACAGTAGACAACACATCTCCTTGTAAACAAGGAGAAAGGGTTTGATCCTCTTCTATCAACTTCCTTTTAATATCCTCTCTTGGAAAACAAAGAGGCTTGGCTTATGCAACCTCAGTTTTGAGTCCAAGTAAAGGAGCAGAGTGTTGATGGATGACAGCTTGGGGTAGGAGGAGGGGTTGGCCTGTTTCTCAAAGAAGTCGATGGCAGGCTGGGTCAAAGACGGCCCCAAAGATCTCAGCACTTACAGTCACACTCTGAAGTCCTGTGTCGTGACAAAGGTGTCCCTTCCCTGGTTATATTAATACAACAGTGGTTTATATCTTACTACCTGGCTCTCCATTGCTTAATCAGCCTTATAGGAAGGCTCTTGTTACAACAAACCAAAGTAATCATAATTCAGGGACTCTCAAGGAGATGTACCTTCCCCTCAACAATGACCCCAGAACAGTTCCTTTCCCAGGCAAATGTTCACAGGAGGCTTTCTCGAGCTCTGTGAGGGACCCCAGCTGATAATTACTTTGCTGAGAGAAGCTCAAGTACAGGATTATATCTGTCATCATCATTGCTGTATAGAATATCTGGCAAAGACAAAGGAAGGAAGGCGGGGCTTATTTTGGCTCATGATTTGAGGGGATAGCCTATTATGATGGTAGATGATGGCATTAGGAGCTTGAGGTAGCTAGTCATTTGAATACATAGTCAGGAAGCAGAGAGACATGGATGTAGGTACTCAGTTCTCTTTCTTACTTTATTTTTCTGGGGGCCCCAACCCATGAAATAATGTTGCCCATATTTAGAGTAGATCTTTCTTCTTCAGTTAATTCTTTCTGGAAACGCCCTCACAGACACACATAGGTGAATGTTTCCAAAGTGATTCAGATCTCATCAAGTTGACAGTTGAGATTACAAAGACTCAGTTCAATCGTATCTAGATTCCTGAAGCCCCAAAACTGTGGAGAAAGCAATTAGTGTTTTTAAGTCAGTGCTTTGCCATGATTTGTTACAGAGACAGTAACGGCGTGGCCCCTGCTAAAGGATGAGCAGAGAGACGAGGAAGTACTCACTATAATTTCAGCACAGTAAGGCTGAAATTACACCAATGACAATACATGCCTGTCTGTGGATGGGGACCATGACAATGACAGAGGCCACTAGTAACAGAGAAAGACACTGGGATCTATTTACAAAATATAGTTTTAAGATTTATTTTATTTCTAATTATGTGTATGTTTGTATGTATCTCTGTGTGGGTATATGTGACTGACTTTTGGTGCTCATAGAGGCCAGAAGAAAATGCCAGGCCTCCTGGAGATGGAGTTGTGGGCTTTCCAATGTAGATGCTGCAAAGCAACTAGGTTCCTTTGTAAGAGCAGTATGCACTGCTGGTGAACCATCTCACCAGCCCCAATATTCTAGTTTACTTCTTTGGCCATGACAGAAAGAACTGAACAAAAACAACTTGAGGAAGACACAGGTTTATTCGACTTGCAGGTTACAGTCCACCATCGAGATGCCAAGGCAGGCACTCAAGGCAGAAACTGAATCAGAGCCCACTGAGGAATGCTGTTTACTGGCTTGTTCCCTCTTGCTATCTTTCTTACACAGCCCAGTCTCATCTACTAGGGATAGCACCTTCTAAATGGGCTGGGGCCCCCCCATATCAATCAGCATTCAAAAAAGTATCCCACAGACATGTTCACAGGCCAGTATGCTGGAGACAATCCTCCAGTTGTGGCTCCCTATTTTCAGATATGTCTAGGTTTGTGTCAAGTTGACAAAAAGTATGACATCTATACCAATGATCTGCTTTTTTAACATCTCTTATCTTCCCAATATGTGAGCAGGAAGAATGGAAGGAGTAGAAGATATCTTGGGAATAAATCATTACTACAAGGTGAGGGAGGAGGATAAAGATGTTAAAACCATGTGACACCCCACCCCCACCCCCACACACACACTCAGTTCACATCTTCTGAGAATAGCCTTCCCATGATAGAGGAGTAGATATTTCCTATCTGATATGCAGTTCAAGGATTTTTTTTTTTTTTTTTTTTTTGGTTTTTTGAAACAAAGTTTCTCTGTATAGCCCTGGCTGTCCTGGAACTCACTCTGTAGACCAGGCTGGCCTCGAACTCAGAAATCCGCCTGTCTCTGCCTCCCAAGTGCTGGGATTAAAAGCGTGCACCACCACTGCCCGACTCAGTCGAAGGATTTAAGTAGACCAAGTTTTGGGAAGTTTGGGAAGAAGAGATTTTCTGCTCAGTCAGAACAGAAATTTGATGCAACATTTGACAATGTAATTGACATAATGTTGAAAGATTAATCTGCTTGGCTATTCTAAAATTATTATCTATCTCTTTATATTTCTTTCTTCTTTGTGTGTGTGTGTGTGTGTGTGGTGTTCCACAGTGGTCAGAGGACAGTGTGCTGGAGTTGGTTCTCTCCTTCCAGTGTGTAGACCCTGGAGATCAAACTCAGGTTGACATGCTTGGTGTTAGGTCTTCACCTACCGAGTCATCTCATTGACCCCTAGAATGGATCTTGAGTTATATATCTGCAAGTCTACTAGGGGACAAAATCATTTAAAAAGAAACTTGTAAATAATCACAGTGATTTAAAGAGATCGATATTTTCCTTGTGTTTTCTAACACTCGAATACTAGGTTAGCTAGCTAGTTTTATGCCAACTTGACATAATCTAGAGTCATTTTAGAAGAGAGAACTTCAATTGAGGAAATTTCCCATTAGATTGTCCTACAGGCAAACCTGAAGGGCATGTTCTAGATTGATGGGTGATGTGGGAAGGCCCAGTCCATTGTGGGTGGTGATACCCCTCGGCTCCTGGTCCTTGCTTCTATAAGAAAGCAGGCTGAACAAGCCGTGGGAGGAAGCCAGTAAACTTGCTGGTCTTATGGCTTCTGCTTCAGTCCCTGCCTTCAGGTTCCTGCCCTCATGTCTTCAGTGATGGACTATGGCTTGCAAGTAGGAGACATCAAGGTTCTTTCTGCTCTAAACTGCCTTTGGGCTTGGTGCTTTATCATCACAATAGAAGCTCCAAAGTAGAAGACACCACTGATCCCATCACAATAGAAACTCCTAAGGAGAAGACACCACTGACCCCATCACAATAGAAACTCCAAAGGAGAAGACAACACTGAGCCCACACTTCAGGGGACTTATCATTTTCAACATTCTGTAATCTACTTTCTGTCTTCCTGATTATCTCCAACTTCTTTAAAAATGTTTCTTCTTCCTGGCTCTTGGAAGTTGAGCAAATTTGTTTCTTGGCTCTACTTAATATTGTCTTCTCCCACCCTTTCCCCTGTCAGGCTATCCATTTCTTCAGTTCTTCTGAGTTTTCTGTGTAGAACACACACACACACACACACACACACACACACACACACACACACACACACACACACACACACTCACACACACTCATATGCGCCTACAAACACACATACACATAAACAACTGGCATGCACACATACACAAACATGCATTGATTCTAAAGTAAGATTGGAGACTCTTTGTGCTTTGCCTCTCAATATACAATCCCCTACCACCCATGCACATGGCCTTTGTCCCACTTAGCACACAGACTATTCCTTAAACAAGCCTGTCAGAGCTTTTGCCTTCATAGCACTTCTGCCTGCCTACCTCTTGTCTAAGTGGCTTCAACAAAAACACACGTTTTCAGAAAGCCTTTCTCACAACTAACTTCCTATCTTAAAAGCTTGCTCATGTCCCCACAAGTGCCCTACCAACCACTTGTTTATTTCTTGCATCTCAGTCTATCTCTATCTAAAAACAATATGGCGATTTCAAATTTTGCTTCTGGTTTTGTGTCTTCTCTTCCATAAGATCATGGAAGACATGGACCTCTGCCTTGTCTATGTCCATCTGGTCTACCACTGTCTTCCCAACCTTGTACACATTGTCATCCTTTATTTAACAAGTAACATTGGATGAATTAAAGAATCAATGTCTCTTACTCTGCTTGCTTTCCTATGTGTTTGTGTGAGTATGTAAGTGTGTGAGTGTGTGTGTGTGTGTGTGTGTGTGTGTGTGTGTGTGTTTGCCTCTTGGAACAGTGCTCACAGTTCAAGGGCCATCTCAATATCTTCTCATTCTTTGATCTTTGTATTTGAAAGTGAATGTCACCCTAAAAGATTTAAAAATTTTTTATATTCATGTGCATTTGTGTGCCTATGTGCACCACATGTATGGAAGTGTCCACGAATTCCAAAACAGGGTGTTGGATCCTGTGGTACTGTAGTTACAGGCATTTGAGTGCTAGGAATGAAAACTAGGTTCTTTTTTAAGAACAGTAAGTACTCTTAACCTCTGAGCCATCTCTCTGTCCCCCTAAAACATCTCATAAGATCTTTTTTCTGCATACTATTTGTGATACTTGTTAGGTTTTATTTTGCTAATTTAAATGTTTCATTACCCCTTAGACTATAATTTTCCTTATAAACAGGTTTCATTAATTCATCTTTATTTATTGCATCAAGAAAATGTAGTTGAATACATGTGTCTCTGATAAGACAAACTAAAAGGTAAAACACCACAAGAAGTAATGTTTAGGATTTCCAAATGGATTCCTGTCTTATTGGATTTAAGACCCATGAACTATCAGTGTTATTAAGACTAGCTATTGACAGGATTTATTTGATAATGTTCACTGCACCAGTGAATAGTTGCAGGAAGCAGACAATGAAAAGCAGATCATTCTATGTAAAACTCAACATTAAAATCCTCCTTTCTACTTTTTGAGGAAAATAAGTGACTCCATGTATGTATATTAAATCTAACAGGAACTCTGGGTATGGTCATACAAGATGGACTTGAATGCAAATCAAGAAATAGATTTTGACCACCACAGCTCAAATTAACAAAATTCTGAACTGTATTCAAGTATGACTTGTTACATACTTCCAGGACCCATTTTCCCATTTTCAAGATGTGTCTCTTACGTTGATATGGTTTAATTTCTGCCATTTCTTCTGTATTGTAAAGTTTATTTTTTCCCTGACTTTAACTGGATTTTGTTTAATTATTATTTTACTGTTTTATGTGTATTGATGCTTACCTGCATGCATGTATATACTCTCTCTCTCTCTCTCTCTCTCTCTCTCTCTCTCTCTCTCTCTCTGTGTGTGTGTGTGTGTGTGTGTGTGTGTGTGTGTGTGTGTGTGTGTGTGTGTGTGTATGTGTAGTGCTCATGGAGACTAAAAAGGGAAGTTCCATCCTATGGAACTAGAGTGACAGGGTTGAATGCTGCAGAAGGTATTGGGAATTGAACCTGGGTTCTCTGGAAGAGCAGCACATGCTCTTAACTTCTGAGTTAGCTATCCAGCCCCTTTAACTGGATTTTAAACTTATCCCTGCCTCTTTGTAGTTCCCTAGTTGTCTCTGTTGCTGTTTTCCAGTTCTATGAAATATAATCAGGAGCCCTGTGATGACTTTTTTGACAATGAGCAACAGGTACAGTGGATCCCAGGAGATTAGGAGGGAGCTGACAATTCTTGGTGCCTAGTGACATGTTGCAGTTCTTTTGGATATCTTAATGCAATGCATTGGATGTCTTAATGCAATGCACCAATGCATTGCTCACATTTGTGGTGATGCTAGTGTAAACAAGCTGATCATGTCATCTAAAAATACAGTGTATGCAACTGTGTGCAGCACATACTACCAAGTGACTCTCTTTCTAGTTTAGGCAGAGGGAGAGAGAGAGAGAGAGGGAGAGAGAGAGAGAGAGGGAGAGAAATAGAGAGAGAGAGAAAAGCAAGCAAGGTAAGAGACATTGATTCCTTGATTCATCTAATGTTACTTGTTAAGTAAAGGATGACAGTGTGTTCAAGGTTGGAAAGACAGTGGTAGACCAGATGGACATATCTCTTTATTGTTCTTTTAGAGTTTATTCCTTCTACATGCAAATTTTACTGTAAGATAATGTATTATTTCTCCTAGTGAGACATGAATAAGTGACTATTCACCCCAGATATGGTATTAACAACAAAAAAAGAAAGGATTCCATCCAAGTCTTGGTTGGCGAACCAATCATTTTATTGAGATTACTTATTGGAATATGTGGGTGATGAAAAGCCTGCTCCAGTATGGGTGAAAACCCAATTTGAACCTAAGTGCAGACAAAACCACTGAGTTGTCTCCTTGGCAATGGGTAACAGCTTGTAGAACCTTGGGAAGGGTCTTTGTGAATCTTGTAATGTGGGCTCCTCAAGCTTTGAGAGTTCTTTATCTTCTTGGGTCTTAGGGGCTTCTCTTCTTCCTCCAAGAAGAACTATTTCAATGCAGAGGGAAGTGCTAGGCAACTAACATGCTGAGCTATGCTGCCGCCACTTCCAGCTGGGTTTGACCTTGGCTCTACTGATTATGAGGTCATAGTGAAGGACTGATTTTCCCGTGTAGGTTTATGGGAGCACAGTTATGAAAACAGCCAAAACCACACTTGTCATAGCATGTCCCCTTCCTTTGTTAGCACATAACTCTGTGTCTATGTGCAAAGTTATTAAAGATTCCATTCAGTGTAGGAGTATAGCTGAGTGTCACAGCACTTTCCTAGAATGTACAAGGTCCCAAGACCAGACAGTAATAATTTATGCTCAGTATAGTGTCTTCACTATAGTAAACCCTTAATGCATTTTATACTGTAATCATAGTTACCACTGCTAATACTATTTTAGTGATTGCAACAGGTGATACTAACCAATAGAAAAGCAATACTAACCAATAGAAAAGGCAGAAAAGAAGGGCTCTTTAACAGGTAAGTCACCAAGAGTCCAATGACAAGGAAGAGCCAGTGAATTTGTTCTAGAATATCCATAGATCCCTAAGATAATGATGGTACCCACACAAGAAGACCATGGCGACTGGACCCCAGCTTCTTCCACTGCTGCTGACAATGGAGTTACTTCCTGAAGTCTCACTCTTGCATCAAGTACAGTGCCTTAGTCTTCCAACAACAAAAATGTCTTAACACTGAGTAATTTAATGCAGGGGAAGAAGTTGAGGAAGAAGCTGTCAGGCCCCAACCCCCATTCTATTACTACTCTTTCCCGTCACCTGCATCATTAAGGAATTTCACGTGAGTGGATCAGAAACTGTGAGAGATTCTAAGTAGAATCCCTCACTCACATGGGAGGCAATGTCTTTATCTGACCCCGTTGCCTCTGTAACAAACAGTTCCAATCCATATTAATCTCCTGCAGCCTTGCATTGTTATTTTTTAAAATTAGTATAAAAGAAATTCTGAGGAATGCCTGGAAAGATAAGGAAGATGAAAGGGGTTGGTCGGAGAAGGAATCCAGGCTGTCTGAGACTTGACTCATCCAAGAGACTTGGAGCAAGGAGATGATTGACGGCAACAGAGCTCAGGAAATCCCCCGTTCAGGGAGGGGAGGCTGGAGCAGACAGGGAGACAGGGCTGGCACAGGGTCCTGGGTTCAGGGATGGGCAGCAGGGGCAGACAGGGAGACAGGGCTGTCACAGGGTCCTGGGTTCAGGGATGGGTGGCAGGGGCAGACAGGGAGACAGGGCTGTCACAGGGTTCTGGCATCCTGTGTTCTTTCAGGTTCAGGCAGTGATTCACACTGGGGAATTCTTGGGCCTCCGGATTCTAGGAAGGCTTGTGGCTTCATGCCCACAGATATCATGGGTCGCCTAGAGTATTGCAGAGAAGCAGAGGGTACTGGTAAAGTGAAACATTGCAACTGAAGCTCTATTCAACGGTTTCTTTCTTTTAATTTAAGTTTAACTCAATGTTTAATGTTTTAAATTTAGCTTTTAAATAATTTTTTAAAATTTTATCACATTTATTCGTAATTTGTTTTCAAATTGCATCTGCTGGTCTATTTTTAAAAAGTATCTGTGTTTTTCTGTGTGGGTATGCACACATGCATTTAGGTACCTGTGGAGGAGACCAGAAGAGAATGTCAAATTTCCTGGAGCTAGAGTTACAGGCAACTGTCAGTCAGCCAACATGGGTGCTGGGAACTGAAGACAAGTCCTCTAGAAGATCAGTAAGCTCTCTTAACTCCTCATCTACCTCTCCAGCCCCTTGGTATACAGATTAAAATTTTGACATAAGCATCGAATATTATTTTTTTTTAAAACCCTGGAACACAATTGCACTTACAAAAGTTCCATTTGAGGCAAAACTGCCCCTAGCTAGACAGAAGCTCTTGCACGCCACGTGCTTTTCTCTTGAGTGGTTGCACCCTGCATTTGGAAGACAGAATGGGCACGAACAGAAATAAGCAACAGAGAACATGGCAATAAATGTGAAACTGTTTCCTAACAGAGACAATGCACAGAAAAACCACAGAGAGTGTAGTCTGCAATGCAGGAGGGTGAACAAGGGAACTACAACTAAGGAACAAGCACTTAAGATTAACTTACTTTATTTGATGCTTATGGGTATTTTGCCTGCATGTATGCAAACGCGCGCTAAATGTGTGCAGTACCCATGGAGGCCAGAAGAGGGTGCCAAATTCCCTGGAACTGGAGTTACAGATGATTGAGTGTCGCCATGAGGATCCAACCCAGGTTTTCTGCAAGAGCAGCAAATAACTCTTAACCACAGAGCCATCTCTTCAACCCCCAATCAGATTCTTAGTACAGGGAAAATTCATTACACTTTTTCTCTAGGACAGAAATAAAATATCTTTCGAACCTAATTCCCAAATCTTTGCTGTGGAGATATGTTATCTGCCCACTCCACTTGCCTTTTCTGAGTCTATGGCTCTTGATAGTTTCATGTCTTCAAGACCAGCACAGTACGGAATACAAATGAGGCAGCTTGCACACAGTGGAGATTTTTGTTCCATTGTGTCCATTTATCCTTTTTAGTCATTTAAATACAACATCTACTATTTCTGACATTGACTACTGAGCAAAACATAGCCAGGTGTGTTTGTTTTCTCTAAGGAAAAGCTATGAAATATGGCAACTCTACTCAAAAGAGATCAGATGGAAATTTTGGGATAGAAAAACAAAAACAAACAAGCAAATAAAAACCTGGGCCATGGTCCAGAAATGTAGAAGGGGTATTTTCATGTCAAAATCACACCCACTCCCTAGTTACTTAGGCACAGGAAGACAGGGGACATGCCACAGCCATGACACCATTGCCTTGTTGATTTCTGGGAGAAGCAGCACCTCATTGCCTGCCCTCAGAGCTGTTCTCTTTTCTGGCTTTCTTCTCTCCCAGCCTCAAAGCCCACAATTCCCGGCTGTTCTTTGTCTCTTAGCCCAAGGCTCTTTCTGAGTGAAATTTTAGGATCCTCGGCCCATAGATGTTTCTAAATGCCCTGGCCTTCATCTGACAGAGTGACTCAGAACTCACAATCCTCCAGTGGCCGGGGAAATGACCTCCGGAGAGGACATTGCCATCAGTAAACACAGTGGAGTATTTCCTCCTCGTGTTGATGTTGTGTTGTGATTTGCAATTTACGTGGAGAGAATTTTCCTCTTTGATAAATAAATTAATCTCAGATAAAGAAGAAGGAATGAAAAGACTCCTGTGTCCTCTTCATTTCATTACTTCCAGGATGTAGAAGGCAGAGAAAGGACTGAAATTTGTGTCTCCAAGGAGCAGTGTGTGAAAATATCCACAACAGATCCTACAGGCGGCTCAAGAGGAAGCTCAAGGCCGCACTCTTCCCAGGATCTTTCTACACGATTCTCACCAAATGTAGTGGGAATTCCCCACAGACCTTCAGAGGATGTGACTCCAATTACACTCGTTAGTAATTTACTGCAAAGATTCAAGTTCATGAAAATCTTAATCAGCCTTGAATGTCACGTCAAGAGAGGGCATTGGAGCCAATTCTGCTTTAGAGAGGGCTTACATCCTCTTCTTCAAGTGTCTCTACCCCCTCCCCCGATGACTTTGCTACCTTCATTGTAAACCATACCTCTGACCCTCTGATGCTTTCTGGGATAACTGAGGTGAAACTATTGTATCAAGAGCAGTTGATTTTAATGATGTCAAAATGGCTGCTCAGCAGTGAGAACCAGCTCACTGGGTGAAGAGCTTGCTGTGGAAATATGCAGAGCTACCTTCGGACCCAGAACCACACCAACACCTGTAGTCACACATCTGTAACTCCAATGCAACAGGAGCAGCAACAGGCACTCACTGGAGTTGCTGACCAGCCACCCAAGCCACAGTGACAAGCTCCAGGTCATCCATGAGAGATCCTGTCTCAAAAAATAAAACAGCAAAGACCTAGTATCAATCTCTGACTTCCACATGCATATTTGCGCCAGTGCACGCCCCACATGCACACACACACACAAGCATGTATGTGTGCACACAGATTGAGGCTAAATATCTACATGCCACTGGACTGCTTCGGTGTGTGTTGACCAAGCAAAGGCCGAAATGGTGTCATGTAAAATTAAGTTCATGACCCACTTCTCAGTTAAAAATGTGACACATGGATAGAGTTCTCTAAAGGCTTCAAGTATTTGACATAGACAGCTGGAGAAAGACCAACTCTTTCAGGAATGACAGCCAAGGCTTTTCTAGCTGGACTCTGATGTGGGTTCATTTCCCAGGTTCATTCCCAACACTTTATATCTCATATCGGCAGAGATAGAGAGATGCAGAGATGTAGTATAAATGATAGAGATATATAGAGATATATAAAGGATATAGATTATTATATAGATTATGGTATATATGTAGATATAGATAATAGAGATTGAAATGCAGAAATGTAGAGAGAGACAGAGAGACACAGAGACACACACAGAGAGAGAGAGAGAGAGAGAGAGAGAGAGAGAGAGAGAGAGAGAGAGAGATCACACAGAACTGTAAGCTACTGAGGCTAAAATTCTCTGATTTTACCAAACTGCTCTTATGAACCCTTTCAAATCTCCCACCACCCTACTTATTGGATGGTCATAATCATTTCATTCATAAATTGAAATCTTAAATCATTTCAATCGCCCCCCCCACTCTTGTCTTCAGACTATTTATCACAGCATTTGCTGGAACACTTGGTGGCAGGAGGCTCTCTCTTCCCAGACCCATTCTTTTAGTTCATAGCTACAGTTTTTGCTTTTCTGGGAACGTGACCATTTGGTTACAGACTTGACATTCTTCATCAGCTTTTCCGATGGCCATGTGCTTAATTTTAAATTAAAAGACTTTGAATAGAAGCCAATGTGCGACTTCCAATTCCTGGTTCCAGGACAATTTCACTGGGGGCTGGAGAGGCGGCTTCATGGTAAGAGCACCCATGGCTCTCCCAGAGTTTAACACTCACACGGTGTTCATAGCCACCGAGAACTCCAGCCCCAGGGGATCTGATACCTTAGGCACTGCTCTCATGCATATACACATATGTGCATGCAAAATGCATATAACTAAAAGGGTCTACTCCATCGTGGTAAAGAAGGCATGGCCGGAGAGACAGGAAGAGGCTAGTCAATGCTTCCACAGTTAGCAAGCAGAGAGCAGACAAGGAAGTAGGACCATGCTCTCAGACCTCAAGACTGGCTTCTTGTGACTCACTTCCATCTACCTGCTCTACTTTCAAAATGTTCCACACCTTCTAACCCCAGCTAGGGACCCAGTATTCAAACACATAAGCCCGTGGTGGACATTTCACATCCAAGCCACCACGGTGGGGGTAACAAACAAAAAAAAATACAGTACGCCATTACTGAAGAAAGTGCTGAGCATATGGTGTTCACTATGGTAAAACCTGCACTGTTGTGTGTGTTTGTGCTTCTCTGTGACAAAAGGTTAAAAAAAAGAAAAAGCAAAAATTTCTCCTAAAGACATACAATTGTTTTTAATGATTTCCAAAAGCGATCCAAACACAAGAGAGGTTTATATTGGATAATCACATGGATTTTGTCATTTAAGTGGTAGATGTGCTGTTTAAGTACCTGTTGGTTTCCTTGCTTACTAAATGGTTGCTCCTGGAGCTGGAGAGAATGGCTCAGCAGTTAAGAGTGCTCACTGCTCCTATGGAGGACCTGAGTTCAGTTCCCAGGACTCACGTGCAGGCTCTCATACATCTGTAACTCCAGTCCCAGGGCTCTTAATACCTCCTCTGGCTCCTTGGGAGCTACATACATGAAGAGAATTGCTGTGAGTCTGAAAGCCAGCAAAGTGAGTCCCAGGCCAGCATAGGACACACACACACACACACACACACACACACACACACACACACCCCACAATAAACCAAAGAACAGAAAACCCAGTGTAACTGAAATGGCCCGTGAATAGATGTAGTGCTTTATGGATCTTGCAAAGGATTTTCATTTTCATCTTGAGAAAAAGGGAAAGCCACACAATGACTCAGAAGTTCTGTATCACACCTTCACTGGCTGTGTTCAGCATTTCCTACCCTGCAGCCTCCCAGGAACCTCTACTTTCTCTACAGAACAGGCAGCACTGTCAACATGACAAACCTTTCCCAGAACTGATACAGAATCTGCGGTTGCGGCTAGACTGTTTTATAAAGACATTTTCTTCAGTTACTTCTAAAGAAATGTCTCAATCGTTCAACAGACCTACATCATGTATATCCTGTGGGAAGCAGGCCTTACAGGCCCAGGGAGGAGGTAGTACAGGGAGACAGTTGTGCTCTGGATATGTTTACTAGTGAATGTCATAGAAGCTATGAAGCAGACATCAAGTCTGACTTCCAAATATTGGTCTGAATGACTGGAAAACTGGAGACAGGAAGGGATGTTTGAGTGGAAATAATGCTTTCATTGTATGGGGTTGTTTTTGTTGTTCTTTTTTTTTTCTTTCATTTTCTTTTGGGGGTGGTGTGGTCCAGGCTGGCCTCAGACTCAATGTGTAGTTGAGGCTTACCTGAACTTATGACCCTTCTCCTCAGCCTCTCAGGCTAGGATTACAGGTGATGCATCAGCATGCTTGGTTTATGCTGTGAGGTGCTGGAAACCAAACCCAGGGCTCTGTACGTGCTAGGAAGCACCCCACCAACTGAGCTACACTCTTAAACTGGAAGCATTGGCTTCGAAAGACACAATAGTAGGTTTCGAGTATTTTATTAAACAGGCAAGCAGAGCTTCAAGTACCTGTCTGATCTTTGGGTCTAGAGTTCCAGGTCAGACAATTTTTTTAGGAATAGTTAACCTACACCAGCAGATGCTATTCCCCTGGTTAGAATCATGAATCTTTTAAGGTTAGATTTGAACATATTCATGATGACCTATGTGGTTCAATGGCTCATAAAAGAAATAAATTCAAGCCCCAAACTGAATAAAAGGCTACCCAGCTGCCCAGCTTCCATGGTTTCCCACATCACACACTGTGTTAACCCAGGACATCTCTACTCTGCCCTTACTTGAGAATGTAGGAGCTAAGGATGATGAAACTGGGCTTTGGTAGAAGATCTCATCTCTGCTAAGTGACAGAATCTCAAACATGCAGGCCAACTGACTCCGACTGCAGAGACCGCTGGGAAGAAAACAGAGTTTTAAGCTGAGAGGAGACTCAGAGATAAAGAGCTTGGGTTTCCATGACATCTCAAACTCAGAAAGACATGACCAAAATTCAGATAAACAGCAAAGGGAGGAGAAAGCTGTAGTTGTCTTTGGCCACAGACCTGAAAAGGGATCTTAGAAGGAGGTACCATCACTATGTGACTCCATGCCTCTAAAAATGTCTGAAAGTGTCACTGCGGCATTCTGTGTGGGAAGCAAGTGTGAGCCATGAGTCCTCTGTTTTGTGTGTTTATTAATACAGGAAGTTTAATTTCTCAAATATGAATATTTTTCAGTGCATTAAAATATGAATACTGTGTTCCAGCTCTTAATTGGTGATGAGTCCAATATTTCGATCATCAGAACTCAATGAACTGTCTCAGGATTGTCTGTCAGTCATCAGGATTCAGTGAGGTGACTATCTCAGGGCTGTCAGTCATCAGGACTCAACAAGTGACTGTCTAGGGTCATCCTGCCCTCATGATTCTGGAGGACACTGGTTTCCTTCTGGAGTCATGAACTGCACCTTGGGTACCATGAGGGAAGAGTTGTTCCTCCGGATGGAGTTGTTTCTTCTCATGGAGTTGTTTCTTCTCATGGAGTTGCGCTTCCTCAGAGAATTCTGGTGCGACAGTTCACTCTTTTGGAGGGTCTGAATCAGGATGGAAGGCTTCTCATCCAGCTCCCGGGCACTGCATCTCGGCGCAGCCACTCTCACAGTATTACCAAATTTAGAATAGTCCACAGAGTACACACCCTCCTCCTCAGTCACAATTGACACGAAGCGGTGTCCCCACTGGATCTCCTCTGCAATGTAGGAGGTCCGCGCTTGCGTGGTGATGCCTGTGGTTTCCACCACGCCCTCGAGAATCACTATGACCTCCAGGTCTTGATTGGCAAGGTCAGTTGCTGAGATATCATACAGGGGGCTACGCTTATCAATCACATGGCAGATGATCAAAGGGGCCACTAGGAAGATATTATTGCTCTCGAGGGGATTATCAACAGGAATGTCCTGCTGATGAATGGGCACCACCTCCCCTTCTGGTGTCGTGGTTTTCTTGACCACCTGGATGCGCACCGAGGCGCTAATGATCATGCTCTTCCTCAGGTCACCCACCCGGAACATGAAGCACAGCTTGCCATTACGGACTGCAATCACGGCATGGCGGCTGAAAATCAGCGTCTCTGCCCTTCTGTGGGCCTGCGCCGTTTTCATGAAGATGCAGCCCAACATGACTGCGTTGATGATCAGACCCACAATGTTCTGCAGAATTAAAACCGTGATGGCCAAAGGGCATTCCTCAGTCATCATTCTTCCTCCAAACCCAATGGTCACTTGAACCTCAATGGAGAAGAGAAATGCGGAAGTAAATGACCTGTAAGGAAAGATATGAGAAATAATACCGGGTCACCGTGTGCGTGGTGAAAAGAGCCCAGGAGGAGCCATGCTTGCCACTACAGCCTAGTGATTCGGGAAAGGCTAATTTAAAATACAAGCATCCTCTCCGCCCCTCTCTCCCTCCCTCATCCCTCCCACAACTCCTGATATCCTCCCTCTCTTCTCCCTCCTCTTCCTTTTCCATTTGTATCTATGTATGTGCCTCCAGATTTGGAGATACAATTTCATTAATGTTTCCTAGATCATATATACTGTGTGAAGACGTTCATAAAATAAGCAACTAAATATAAATTGTAAATATATTTCATTTTTACCAAAGTCTAACTTACTTCCTGGAATTTTCTACTAGGTAGGTGTTTCTTATTTATCACCTAGTCGTGTTTGAGAGACTTGAGTCATGTGGAAGCTACTGAGTAATGGCTGAATGTTTTATTATTTATAACTTCTAGAATTATAGTCACTACCCAGTAATTGATTGTTCTATTTACAAAATTTAGGACAGTGGTAAAACATGGTCTAAAACACTTCATCCAGACAACATTTGTATTTTAATAAGGAGAGTGTTTTTTCCCTTTGGAGAAGAGAAGATTTGTTGATTATTTTGTTTTCCATGTGACCCAGAGAACTTGGAAACTATTAGGGAGTTAGTAAATGAGAGTCGGTTAGTAAATGAGTCTATCAAGCCTATGTCTATGTAACGACTACATCCGTGAGTCATGTCAGACCTGGCCTCTCAAAGGGGAAAGGAGAAAGAGCTGACTAGTGTTGGGGTTCTCTTGGAAAGGTGATTTGTGTTTGAGCATTTCCTGTCCATCTTAGGGACTAGAATAGACAAGGTTTGGAGGGCTCCTCCTGGGCCTGAGTGAGTCTCAGAAAGTCTCCTGGGTAATTCTGCTAATCTCTGGACGAGAAGAATCACATTTTGTTATTAGCAAATTAGTTGCCTGGCTGCATACCCAATACCGCTGTGGCTTCTTCACAGCTGCTATTCCTGACACTCACCCCCATTCCACATTTCTTTAACGTCATAGGAGAGAAACCACACATTATAATCTGTCAAAATATTATCTACGAGTGCCAGGCACAATGAGCAAACACAACATTTGAACTTTGAGCACTCAATACCCACTGTCCTTTGGCAGGAAGCCAGGAGAGTATGTGAGTCCACACATCCATCAGCCCTCAAGTGGGGGTAGGAAAGGAGCCTTTTATCTCTGTTGTGGCTAAAGGGGTTTGTGCAAAACTGTAAGAACTGACTTCTGCCTTACCTACACACCCTGAGATATGTGGCATGAGCTGAAAATACCACAGATAGTAGACATGGATCTCAGAAGAGGGGGCACATATAACACTGAGCTTTAATGATGGCTCATATGGTAGAGAAGAGTCCAATGTCTGTCCATGGCTTGGGAGATGGTTCATGCACTGTGTTTTCATACTGTTTATTTTAAAATGGAATTCAATTTCTCTATCCAGTATAAGAGCCAGTCTTTCCTGGACACCTGTCCTGCTAAACAATCTCAAGTGAAAAAAGGCCATTAATAGAGCAGGGCTGAGGGCGGGGCATCAGCTGAATATCAGTGAGAACAGTAACATAGTTCCTATTTTCTGACTCACGTTGGAAAGTCATCTGCACCAAGGAGCAAGTGAGCCACCCTAAAGTGAGAGCAACCAAGCGATGTTGGAAATACTGGTGGACAGCCACTGAGAAAAAGCTCCTTCCAAATTTGATGACTTGCCTGACACTGAATTTATAGAAGAAATGGAAATGCAAACACTTAGAATTACTGTGCATCTTTAAAGTTTCCTAGAAAGAGAATAAGCTTCAAATGCGCTAAGGAGAGTGATGTAAAAGCCGGCACTGTTACGTCAATAAAGTCACCTTTGCTTACTGTAATGTTGACACCATTTCTCGCTGCTCAACACCATTAGTAATGAATCTAGGAAATAAATATTCTTCACAATATCTTGTTTGGATAAGAAGTAATAAGAAGCAGATTTTAGGAACCAGTGGACGCTATAAAATTCTCTTCCTAGAAAGCATCCTAGAAAGAACAATCTCTTTTGATGCTATATATTTAAATTTACTAAATGAATTATTTTTCATAAATAGTGACAAAAGATCATCTTGAGTAAAATTGGTTTATTTTCAAGGTTGTCATGATCATTTTTCCTGCTTCTCTTTGTCAGGATCTCTTTCTTTCCTGTTTCCTGGAAACTTGCTTGGATATGAATATCCTCACCAGCCACATCAATGCCAGTAAGTCACTGAGAGACACAGTATTACAATAACATATTACTTTCAAATCTCTTAAATACATTTGAAGTGTGTAAACCCAAAGAGGACTTTGTTCTCTGTGTTCCTGATTGTCTACTCACCTGAGCTTCTTATTAATATTGTCCTTGAGGCAAAAGCTTGAGAAAAGAAAATCCTGTCTGTCCAGTGGTAAAGCCCTGGATCAATCTAGCATTTTGCCCTCTTGTAAAATCTGAGTTGGAAGCTGTGTGTGGTCTCAGGTGACCTCTCTCCTTGGCATGCTGGCCTGGCAGTTACTTGACCAAGTGGAAGAGTGAGTGAGATCATGAGAAGCTTTGCTCCCGGTTATGCCATGCTCTGCTACTTTTATAGGACCACTGAAAGTCTCATTCTTAGCAGTTTCCTGGCTGAATGATGCTTCTTCAGTCTCTTTGCTTTATGAATTATGTGAATTTGGACTATGAGTCAGAAAATACCCTGGAAAATTTCCCCAGTGTTATTACTGTTTTATTTTATTTATATCATTTTTGCAATTGATACAAATTATGTCTCCACCCAAAGAAACAAATTTAAAAAGCTGTCCCATTGCAGTGTTTGGGACCTCATGGGAATACAAAAGAGCTATGAAAACCAAATGCAAGTTAGCTGTCTTTGAACCATCCCTAAATGCAGAAGTCAAATTTTAGGTAACCTAAAAGTTGTCCTGTTCCTTTTCTGTGGAAACTTTGGAAGGAGACTTCAATATGCACTTGCTGTTTCTAAGCCCCCTTCGTGAAAACCTGGACTAATTTTCACTAAAACTGTCTCTTTTAAATTTTAGAATAAGTTTTAATTTTTTAAATATAAAACAATCTGCCAGATATGCTAAAATAACCTTGATAAAGAAGGGCTTTTTTATTTCAGTTATTTTATTTTTAGTATATTTTAAAATTAAGAATGCTTTACAGAAAAATATTTCTTGTATTTGCACAATGCTTTTGATTGTCTGGAGATATTTTCTGGTGCACATTGGACATCCTTGTGGTGAAAATGAACTGTGGGTTTTGGGAGTCAGGAATTCTTTGATCCCATCCAAGGTTAGCACAAAGGAGCAGTCGAGCATTCTCAGAAACCTACCCATAAAACTACATTTACAAAGACTTTAATGTGCTGGCCTCAACCCTGCACCCCATATTTGCTTCTTGTTTCGGAACTGCCCAATGAAAACCCTTTATTTTACAATTGACTAGATGAAAGAGCTTTTTGTTTCTACTTCGCCGGTAACCGCTGCCTCACCCCAGTTCATTCTTACCTGACATTAGTCACACAGACAGCCGACTCCAGGCCAGTCTTCTCCATGGCGCTTTTCTCCATGTAAGCATAGATGTCCCCGTGGGCGAAGGCCACCAGCCACCACATGATAGCGAAGAGCAGCCAGCTGCAGAGGAAGGACATGGTGAAGATGACCAGCGTGTGTCGCCACTTCAGGTCTACCAAGGTGGTGAAGATGTCTTGCAGGAAGCGACCTTGCTCTCGGATATTCTTGTGCGCCAGGTTGCAGGCTCCGCTCTTGGCGATGAAGCGGGCTTTGGGGAGGCGGTCGCGGATGCGCGGCTTGCGCAGGTTCTCTGCTGCGATGCGGGCCAGCACATACTCCTCTGGGATGATGCTCTTCCTGGCCAGCATCTTCCCTTCACCATAGCCCGCCTATGCACCTGCCCGAACCTGTGGCTGCTTTCCTCCACACGCGTCCTCCTAGACTAGAGAAACGCTTATTAAAAACTTGTCAACTTCATTTCCTCGTCTCAGGTACTTGTACAAAGGGATACTGTTTTACACACACATTAAATTAAAGATGTGATTAACACAAACGAGAACCTACTTTGTGTCTGAGGTCTGACTTTTGATCAGAAATCAGAACCAGATAAATCAATCTCTCTCTCTCTCTCTCTCTCTCTCTCTCTCTCTCTCTCTCTCTCTCTCTCTCTCCCATCTCCCTGAGCTTCAGATAAGCAAATCTTTAAGCATTTTCTGTATATACAGAAAGATTCCAAGAGAATTCTCTTGTGTCTCGGGATTAGTCAGGGCAAGGATACCTACAAAAGCCGCTGAGGAAGAAAATTAAAGCCAGCTGAGTTCACCATCTACTTGCTAAACTATTTAGATAAAGTAGCAAGGTTAAAAGTAAAGATAGAGGGACTCTTATTTTTAGTAGCAGCGAAGAGACTGCTTCCTGTTCATTAAGAAAATATTAACTGTAATTAACAAGGTACCAAACAAGGCGTTTTCGAACTTGAAAATGATTGATTTCAAATTGGAAGGATTTAAGAGATGCGTTTTAAAAAGCAGCCCAGCCTCCCCTCCCCTCCCCTCCCTCAGGACCTATCACACTAGATACTGGAAACTAATTTGCGACGTGGGGATCAGAGACACTGCTGAGGGCTGCAGAGGAGTTGCAGGGCTTGAGCCGGGCGGGGTGCACCTTGGCTGTTTGGCTTTTGGCTGGACTGTAGCCGGCTTCCCCTGTTCTCCCCGGGAGGCGCAATGAAACTTACAGGCGCCCGGCAGCGACTGGAGCTTTGCACAGGGCGGGCTGGTCCCTGGTTCTCGCATCCCGGGAGCAGGGGCCTCCCGAAGTGCAGATCCGGGGGATGTTGGTCCTTCAGAACTGAGTTAAGACTCTAGAAGGTGCGATCCATAGTGCACGCGGGGAGGAGGGATGGAGGATGAGGGTTGGGTTTGGCTTTTCCCCTCCTGCTGCTGGGCCATGGGGAGGGCGGGGTAGGAGCTGGGGGTAGAGATGCTAATGGCCGTGCTCCGCCAGCTCCTCAGCCGCCCAGCTGGAGCCAGACCTCCGAGCGAGCGAGCCGGGGAAAGAGGAGGCGGAGGCCAGTCCGAGGGAGGCAGGGAGCGGGCCAGAAGGGAGGGACCACCGGGGGGGAGGAGGCATCGCCAGCCAGCTCGGTTCCCAGTAGCCCGGTCTCTGCTGCCAGACCGGCACACACGTCTTTAAAAGGCTCGCTGCTCAGAGAACTTTCTGAGCCCAAGTTCACTGACGCAAAGAGATTTTAATTTATTATTTTTTAAAATGTAACTTGGGGGGAATCACTGGGTTACTTCAGATGAAGTAAAACCAGATGGAGAGAGTGTAGGTGCTTTGGGTGGGGTGAGGGTGGGGTGAGGGTGGGGTCCCTGCCCTACCCTTATAGATCTGTTCACGTTAGAATATAGAGGGGTGGGAGGGCTGAAATTCTTTCGAATAATGATTTCACCAACTTAAACCAGTTTTCAGGAACTTAAAGACACGCAAAAGAAACAAAAAGGAAAACAAAGATAGAGACTTACAACAAAACCTCCATCGACAGTCTCTTCCAATAAAGAAATTTTACACCCAGAGGACGGCTGTCCACAGCCCAGCCCCACACCTGCCATCGGGGCGGGCAGGCGCAGTCAGGGCTCTGTTCTGACATGTGGCCGCAGGCCTCTCTCTCGAGTCTAGATCGTCAGAATGATAAGACTGCTCATTTGCGCAAAAGAAAGATTATACAGTAAATGTCTTTCTATAGCTTTTGAGAAGGAGCCAGGGGGACAACTGTGTCCCCCCCCCCCCCGCAGGTCAAGTCTCTGTTTTTGGCGCTTGTATTAATGGAAACTTTTTAATTCTTGGAAATTTTATGTGTTTTCCAAGACATGAGGGTCGAGAGTATACGAAGTACAAACAACATGTTAATTTACTAGAAAGACCTAAAATTAGTCTTTAATGAAGGAAAATGAGGAGCGCCCCCCCCACTCCTTTTTCCATTGTGGGTAGATCTGCTTAACCCCTTGCATGCTGGAGGATCTGTCCTACTGTGGGTAGATCTGCTTAACCCCTTGCATGCTGGAGGGCCTGTCCTGTCTGTCAGTGAGATGCTGTTTGTTTCCTTTGTTTTCTGCAGTGATTCACATAGTGGCCTGGTAACATCACGCAGAAGTCATCTGCGCTGCGAGTTCCGCCACTGAAATACAGTTTGAAGTGCACCTTAATTCAACACCAGAAGCATTGAACTCTTTTTTCAGAAGACAGGGTTTCATGTGTTCTGAGTTGGCCTCAGACTTGCTGTGTAGCCTATGGTGACCCTGACCTTTTGATTCTCCTGCCTGTATCTTCCTTGTGCTGGGGTCTCAGGTGTGTGCCATCATGTCTGGTTTTTGTTTTGTTTGTCTTTTAAGAGCTTGTGCACGCTAGACACACTCTACCAACTACACTGCTACTCCTCTCTCCTTACGTAATTTTACTGTTGTCCTTTGAAACAGGATGTTGTTGTGTAGCCCAGGCTAGCTTATAGTTTGCTATATAGCCCAGATGCACCTCAAATTCAAGGCAGCCCTCCTGACTCAACCTCCTGAGTGCTGGGATTAAAGAGTCAATATACTATGCCTGGTTGTTAAAGATCGAGTTTGTTTTTAGATAGCCTGGGGATATATAAATGTGTGTCAGTGTTGCTGATCTGACACAATGAAGGATGAAATTAGAATAGGAAAGGAGGGCTGGAGAGATGGCTCAGCAGTTAAGAGCAGGCTGCTCTTCCAGAGGACTTGGGTTCAATTCTCAGGACCCACAATGATCCACAACTCCAGTTCCAGGGGATTCAATATCCACTTCTTACCTCTGTAGGCATCAGACGTGCACCGGGTGCACAGACATACATACAGGCAAAAAAACAAAAAAACAAAAACAACAAAAACAAACAAAAAACCCAGAAAATAAATAATAAAAATTTTAAATGTTAAATAATAATAAAAAAAATACAAAGTGTGACATGGTAATTCAGTTCAAAGTAGTGATGGCTCAGATACTCGGGGAATATTTGTGAATTGTTTGGTATCCAATCTAGTGTTGAAAAACTTGATCTATTTGGAGTATATTGAAAAGTAGAAAAAAAAAAACAATATTCCATAGACAAGCAGACAGCTACGAAATGTGGGCAAGAGCCTTGGCCTAGCAGAAATGAATCCAACCAGCATCCAGGAAGCGAGCGTAAACCAGCAGGTGACAGGTGAAAGGTAATACTCCTTGGGCAGCCCAGTTTTCTTTTTTTTAATTTTTATTTTTTGATACTTTATTTACATTTCAAATGTTTCCCCCTTTCCAGGTCTCCCCTTTGGAAACCCCCTATCCCCTCCCCCTCCCCGCCTCTATGAGGATATTCCCCCACTCACCCACCCGCCCACCCACTCCCTTCTTCCCACTTTGGCATTCCCCTATAGTGGGGCCTCTAACACCCTCAGGCCCAAGGGCCTCTCCTCCCCTTGATGGTCAACAAGGCCCTCCTCTGCCACATATGTGGTCCGAACCATGAGTCCCTCCATGTGTATTCTTTGGTTGGTGGTCCAGTCTCTGGGAACATGGTGGGGGGGAGTATCAGGCCAGTTGACACTGTTGCTCCCTCCATGGGACTGCAAACTCCCTCAGCTTCTTCAGTCCCTTCTCCAACTCCTCCATCTGGGACCTCACACTCAGTCCAACGGTTATTGTGAAGTGAAACTTGGGTATTCGGAACTTTTGGGCTAATATCCACTTATTAGTGAGTACATACCATGTTTGTTCTTTTGTTACCTCGCTCAGGATGATATTTTCAAGTTCCATCCATTTGCCTGCGAATTTCATGAAGTCATTGTTTTTAACAGCTGAGTAGTACTCCATTGTGTAAATGTACCACATTTTCGTATCTATTCGTCTGATGAGGGACATCTGTGTTGTTTCCAGCTTCTGGCTATTATAAAAATGGCTGCTATGAACATAGTGGAGCATGTGTCTTTATTACATGTTGGAGCATCTTCTGGGTCTATGCCCAGGACTGGTATAGCTGGGTCCTCAGGTAGTATTATGTCCATTTTTCTGAGGGTCTGCCAAACTGATTTCCAGAGTGGTTGTACCAGCTTGCAATCCCACCAACAGTGGAGAAGTGTTCCTCTTTCTCCACATCCTCGCCAGCATCTGCTGTCACCTGAGTTTTTGATCTTAGCCATTCTGACTGGTGTGAGGTGGAATCTCAGACTTGTTTTGATTTGCAGCCCAGCTTTCTTAGCACCGTAATTAACTATGTCAAGTGAGTGTCCTCCAGGTTCTTTGTAGGCACTATAAGCTATTATTTAGGGATAGAATTTGGTGGTCGAGTTTCATTGTCAAATTGACTGGATTTCGAAGCACCTTGGAGACACATCTGTGGTTGTGGTTGTGGTTGTGAGCCAAGGAGGGAAGACTCATCCAGAACGTGGACAGTGTCTCAGCAGTTGGGGTTCCAGACTAAGCAAAGAAAGAAGAAAGGCTGCTGAGCACCAGCTCCCACATCCTCTGCTTCCTGGCTGCAGGTGCAGTGCGGGCAGCTGCCTGGGATTCCTGCAGTCTCTGTGCCTTCCCTCCATGTTGGGCTGTGCTTCCTGAGCTGTAATCCCAAACAAATCTCTCCTTCCCTGCAATGCTTGTCAGGTATTTCATCCCAGCATGAGAGAAAGAATGAATACAAGGAAGTTCCTGACGTTCTTACTCTCCAAAGAAATAAAGCTTGCCAGGAACTTTCAGACACAGGGTGTGTGTGTGTGTGTGTGTGTGTGTGTGTGTGTGTGTGTGTGTGAGATAGAGATAGAGATAGAGATAGATAGAGAGAGAGAGAGAGAGAGAGAGAGAGAGAGAGAGAGAGAGAGAGAGACAGGCTGATGTCTTTCTCAACTGTCTATTGTTTTGATTACCAGATGAAGACTGGAGAGACCCTGGAAAGGACTTCTGAGCTGCAGGGTTGGGGTCTTTGTGTCTGATGACTTTGACTTGACTTGTGAGTGCTCAACTCTGAGACATCAGAATTTAGAAAACGTTCCAGCTGACAGCTGGAGCACTCACCTCAACCGCGGGGATGACGGTTGGCCTAATTTCTTGGTGTGCTTCTTTATTCGTGTCCTCATCTAAACCACTTGGGAACATATTGCTTTGGAACCAGCTTAATAAAACATTACATAAACTAGTAATCAAAACAGCATGTTATAAACTCACTTTCAGAGTGTTATCATCAATGGAGAATGACAGTTTTACTCTTCACAGTTGTCTGTTTCATGGAGTTCAGAAAATATTTCTTTTTGAGCTAGGTGTCTGTGTGTGGTGTATACACATATATAATAAGTATTTCTTTTCTTTTAATTAGGTCATTTATCTTGTCAAAGCAATCCGTCAGAATTGCAAATTAAAAGAACTTACCTCCAGTTTGTGCATTCAACTCAAGACTGAGTATGAATCAGAAAGCCATGATGGGAGGTGGTTATTGAAAATCAATCCCTTTTATTTGCATCTAAGTAGATTAAAGAAACTCCGTGTTTTCCTATGGAGTAGGAAAAAACAGATTACATATTATGAAACATAAGTGTTTATGAACAATCAGCCTGGGTCAATCAGTATGTTGGCCTTCAACTAAGAAGACTACAATTCAGTCCCTGGAACTCATGTAAAAAACATAGCTAAGGTAAGAATTCCTGGGCTTCGATGGCCAGATAATAATCTACCCTAATCTGAGAGCTTCAGGACAGTGAGTGGGTGAGTGATTCTCAAAAAACAATGTGAACCCCACTTGAGGAAGATATGTGAAGCAGACCTTGTACATACAGGTACTCCCCAGTACTCACATGGAGGTGAGCAATTTACAGAACGCAAGGACTCTTGGGTAGGCTTTACATAGGAAATAGCTTGACATGCTTGAAGACTACCAACAAAAGCAGTGTGGCTAACAAGCAGAGGAAGGACAGAGAAGACCGAGGTGGGATGGATCAATGGTCCATCCAGCCCTTCTCTTAGCTAGTGGATAAGGCCCGAGGGTCTGACTGTGGCTGTGACAAGCACCCAGTGAGAACTGGGTTATCTTCCTTCCGTTATTTATAAGCTTAGAGCATAGTAAAATAACCTACCTAAACTAACCCGCTTAGTGAGCGGAAAGCTGTGGCGAGCTCAGGATGTCTGTTCTCACGACCAGTGTTCTCCCACTGTGTACTCT
Organism: Uromys caudimaculatus; assembly: GCA_028551405.1. Classification (NCBI taxonomy): domain Eukaryota; kingdom Metazoa; phylum Chordata; class Mammalia; order Rodentia; family Muridae; genus Uromys; species Uromys caudimaculatus. The sequence continues at coordinate 6,719,546 of CM052700.1, read as the reverse complement.
TTCTTTGGGATGGTTTTCTAACCATGGTCCAGCTGCATGAAAAAATGCTTGGAAATGTGGTTTTATGCTCCTCTGAGGCTTTGTTGGGCAAAGATAGAACACGAATAAAATCCCTGACCACAAATTAAAATGTCCTTAATGAGAAGGCATAAATTCTTCCAGTAAGATGAAACAAAACCACATTATCCCAGAGATATGAGAAGTCTCAGACTTACAAGGGGAGGGCTGTGGTTTGGATTCAGTCTGAATGTATCCTGAAAGAGTTTCTGGGCCCCAAACCTGGCCTCGTATGTGACAATGTGAGAGACGGTGAAATACTTTGTGTGCGTATGTGTCGTGCATAGGTTGTGCGTGTGCACGTGTATGGGCAGATGTCCATGTCCATGGGTATGCATGTGAGTAGAGAGCAGAAGTTAATTTCAGGCGTTGTTGCTCGGACTCAGTTCACCTTGTTTTTTTGAGATCCATCTCTCGTTGGTCTGGAGTGCACCAATTAGGTTAAACTAGCTGACAAGCAAAGGCCAAGGACCCGTCAGCCTCTACTTCCTCAGCACCACGATTGCAGCCTGGCTTTTTATCTGGACAGGAGGGTGCCTAACCCTGCACTGCACTGCAGTTTCACCAACTGAGTCATCTCCCTAGGCTCTGGGAGGATGGAAATTTTAAGAGGTGGGTAAGTCATGCAGGCATATGCCTCAGAAGATATTAATGTTGGTCATTTTTCTTAAAATTTTTATAGGGTGTATTCGTTGTACAAAGAGATGGGTCTCACAATGGCATATTCACTTGCACATCTCATATGCTTTGGCAATATTGCCCTCTCCCTACACCCCTGCCCTCTGGGTGAGAGAGCAGTGCAGTGATCTCCAGTTCCATCCATTTTCTTACAAATGTCACAATGCCATTCTTCATAAAAATTTACACTACTGTTTTGCTTGTGTGTGGGGGCTGGGCACACCTGCCATGGCATGGATGTGAAAGTCGGAGGAAAACTTTGGAGTCCTTCTACCATGTGGGTCCCGGGGATTGAACTTGTGTCATCAGGTTTGAGGACAGGTGTCCTTTCAAGCTGAGCTACCTCATCACCCTAGTTCTTCCTCTGTAGGACTGGAGAAAATTTCACCTTGTGTGTGTACTACATCCATCCATCTGCTGACAGACACAAGGCTGATCTTGAGGAGTAGGTTAGCTCCCAAGAGAGCAGGTTGTTATGTCTGAATCACTTGCTTCACGTCCCATGTGATCTCTGGCACACGATGTTCCCTTCTGTGAGGTCGTCTCCACAGATGAGGACAGGAAGTGCACTTGAGCTCCTCCTTTCAGTCGCTAAACTTAATAAAGTCAAATAAACCTCCTCTCCTTATAAAGTATCAAATCGTAGGTATTTTGCTACAGGAACAGAAGATGGATGTATTCAAAGGCAGGACAACTTATGCTGCATACGGTGCCTAGGATGGCGCCTACCCTGTGATATGCACTTATTATGAGCTCTTACTAGCATGTGAGGATGGTTTTGACCAAGAAGTCAGAGCAAGAGTTGGTCATAGGAAGAGGGGAGATATCGCCCCCAGATTACCTTACTTACTACTCAGCTTTCTTCCTAATCTAAAATAAGGAATCCATATTATCATTATCAGAGCTGAATGTTAATTCTGAGACCTTACTAACCTTCAGAGTATGGTATATAATCAGTAGTCATATTGGTGCCTGTTTAGCTCTTCAGTCTGGCTGATACCAGATCCTGAAAGAGAACTAAAACACTATTGCTGCAACAAGAGCTCAGATATCCTATGTCTGTTTTTTTGGAATTGTGAGTGTCACCAAGAGAAAAATGGCCCCTTCCTCAAAGGAAAGAGTATCTGGGAACGTTTTCTACACTGAAGCTATAAAATGCTAGTTCTGAATAAAGCTGGCAACCCCATCCTCAAGACATGAGGAATAGATGCTGTTAGCTGTTGATTCAGGACCTGAAGTTGGGAGAGAGAGACAGAGACAGAGACAGAGAGACAGAGACAGACACACACACACATACACGGAGAGAGACACACAGAGAGAGAGAGAGAGAGAGACAGAGAAAGAGGTAGGTGAGCCCAGTCTCTGCTCTACTGTCGAAGGCTTAGGAAGAGATTTCCAAAGATGCCCTTCTCTATCCTGTGCTTTCAAAAGTCTCTGTGTTTTGCAAACCCAGCAACTCACGCAGTGCCTGGAAAGAAAAACCCGACATTTCCCAGAACCCTTTGTTGAGTACTTTCTTACTGCCACCTTTCAAAAACTGCCAGCTGCAGAAGGGATTATAAAAGTTGAAAATTTCCACCTCACTCCCCGAAATGCCTCCCAATTCCAGACGTTCTTACCCCCTAACCCCCTCATCTGATCTGGCCTCTTTCCAACCTCACCTGCCTCCAGTCCACCTGCAAAGTCTGTCCTAATTCCCCTTCCCAGGGAGATCCTTACATCCTCTTCGTTGCTTAGCCTCTTTGGGTCTGTGGACTGGTAGCTCAATTGTCTTTTACTTAACAGCCAATATTCACTTATGAGTGAGTGTATACCATGTTTGTTTTTCTGGGTCTGGTTGCCTCCCTCAGGATGATATTTTCTAGTTCCATCCATTTGTCTGCAGATTTCATGATGTTTCTAACGGCTGAGTAATACTCCATTGTATAAATGTACCACATTTTCTTTATCCATTCTTCAGTTGAGGGACATCTGGATGCTTCTAGTTTCTAGCTATTATGAATAAAGCTGCCATGAACATAGTTGAGCAAGTGTTCTTGTGGGCGGGTGGAACATCTTTTGGGTATATGCCCAGGAGTGGTATATCTGTGTTTTGAGGCAGATCCATTCCCAATTTTTTGAGAAACTGCCATATTGAGAAAATGCCATATAGTGGCTGTGTAAGTTTGCTCTCTCACCAACAGTGAAGGAGTGTTCCCCTGGCTCCCTATCTTCGCCGGCATGAGCTGTCTCTTCTGTTTTTGATTTTAGCCATCTGACAGGTTTAAGATGGAATCTCAAAGTCATTTTGACTTTCATTTCCTTGGTGGCTAAGGATGTTGAACATTTCTTTAAGTGTTTCTCAGCCATTTGAAATTTTTGTTGTTGTTGTTGTTGAGAATTCTACTTAGATCTGCCCCCATTTTTAATTGGATTATTTTATTGATGTCTTGTTTCTTGAGTTACTTAAATATTTTTGGAAATTAGCCTTCTGTCAGATGTGGAGTTAATCTGTGAACTTAGTGTAGTAGAAACTTCCTGGACTCTATGAGAGTGACCCTACCAAAGACTCCTAGTAATCAGAGGACAGGGGTCCTGAACCAACCATCTTCTGTAACCAGGTGAGGCCTCAAGTGGAGGGACTGGGCACCAACCCAGCTACAAAACCTTCATTCTATAGTTTTCCCTCCCTGCAGAATGTTCTGGGACAAGACTCTAGCAGAACCACCATCAAAGAGACCAGAGAGACTTTATCCAGCAACTGAGGGTGCACATGCAGAGTCCCACAGCCAAACGTTAGGTGGAGCTGGGGGAGTACTGCGGAGGAGGGGGAGGAAGGATTGGAGGACACAGAGAGATCAAGGACACCACAAGGACACAGTCCACAGACTCAACTGGCTAGGACTCATGGGCGCTCCTAGGGATCAGGGAGCCTGTAGGCGTCTGATCTAAGTCCTTGGCATGTGTACTGTAGATGAGTAACTTGGTGTTCTTTCGGGAATCCTAACAGTGGAAGCGGGGTGCTCTTTGTCTACTTATGGGGGGATCCTTTTCTTCCTACTGGGTTACCTTGTGCAGCCTTAAAGTGATATGTGCCTGGTCTTCTTGTAACTTGCTTTTTTTTTAAAGTTTGAAATTTTTAAAGGGACTTTTCAATTTAAGCCCAAGGAAGCCGGGGGTTTTCTTTTCTATCATTAACGCAGCAGTTTTACTTCAGGTAAAGATTTTCTGAGCCAAAAAAGTTTTCATAGGGACACTTTTTTCTTCCTAAACAGGTTCACACTGGAACTAAACATTTGGAATTTGTTTCTAACTTAAAATATCACAATACCTTATTTATGGTCTGAACAAAAGGGATAATCTCTGCCAACTCACAGAAATTTTCTATGCGTTTGAAGGAGATCTCTTTTATTTCTAAAATAAATGATTGAATATGAAAGTTGCAGGTGAAGTTCTGATTAAGTTCACAGAGCCTTAGGAGGAGAAAGATTTGTGAGGATGGTGCTGGGAGTGTAGCTCAGTGGTAGAGCAGTTGTCTAGCATATGTGAGGCCATGGGTTCGAATCTCAGCACTGTGCTAAAAACCTAATTCTGTCATTTCCTTTGGAAGCTTTGAACATCACTGTTCCCTCTTTGGTAAAATACAAAGGGCTTAGAAGTGACCACCACATCTGTAAATAGTATTACCAAAAATAATTATGGCTTTCCCAAAGCATGCTTTATTTGCTATTTTTTATTTTTTCTTTGCTTTCAATTTACTATCAATTCTAACCAATGATAAATAATAGCAGAGTGGTTTTAACTAGTGTGGTTTTTCTTCTTGTGATTTTAGTAAAATCTTTCAGAGCAAGAACCTTCCTTATATTTTGATATTGTATGTTTTATGCTTCTTTAGTGTTTAGTCAGTGATACAGAGTGGATTAAATTATACAAAATGCACATGTTTAAGTGACTCTGGTTTTGGCCACTTAACAGTCAATTAAGCTAGTAGATTAAAAACGTTGAGCTATTTTTACACCCCTAAGATAGATTGCACTTTTTATGGTGACCTTTTATTGAGTGTATTCAATTATGTTTCATAAACATTTGATATTGATTTTTGAAGGAAGTTTTCTAAGCAAGATTGGGCTGTATTAGCCCTTCTAAGTGGCCCTCCCTGGATCTGGATGCAGTCTTTCCTCTCTGTAGAAGAATCATAGCCCTTCTTCATGAATTAGAAAAAAGTCGATCAGAACCAGCAAAAATGTTTGCTAGAATGTTGATATCACCTGCTTCTGCATTGTGTGTGTGGGGGGGGTGCATGCGTGTGGACGTGGAGCCCAGAGAACAACCCTGGATGCTGTTCTTCAGATGTTGTCCACCTTCTCCTGAGATAAGATCTCTCGGCTGAGCTGGCTGCCCCGCAACCCCAAGGATTCACCTCCCCAGCACTGGCTTGATTATCTTGTTTCTGGAAGTGGTCTTACACCTGTAACCCTGATTGGCCTGGAATTCACTGTTAGCCCAGGCTGGCTTCAGACTGACAGAGAGCTGCCTGCTTCTGCCCCCTGCATGCTGAAATCAAAGCCCCGCACTACCACACCTATCTCATCTCAGCCTTTTTATGTGGGTTCTGGTGATCAGATTTCACCCATGGAGCCAGCTTTCCTGCCTGCTCCCCAGCCATCTTCCCAACTGTTGCCCCTTTGAACTTCCTGCTGAGACCCCATTGAGGGCCCCCTTAGTTTATCCTGTGTTTTCCAGATATTCTTGCACATTTACCGCCTGTTCTATGCTGTGTTCAGGGTGCATTTCGAATGGAAAGAACTGGAGAGCATTATTTAAGCATAGTCCTATTGGTCTATCCACAGATTTCAAAACTATAATTGTTCTGTTTTTTACTTACAAACCTTTTATCTGTTTATTTTAAGTTAATTTGCTCTTTTTATTTATTCTAAATAAAGCGGCATTAGTAAGGCTGAGCTTGGGTCCCTCAGGAATCATAAGTGTGCACCACCATGCCTAGCTTCATTTGCTCTCTCAAGGCCCCTGCCTCAGGCTAGAGAGATGGCTTTACACTTACGAGACCTTCTCTTCCAAATGTGATTTCCAGCACCTGTGTCAGGAAACGTCAGCTCCCTTAACCCCACATCTTTGGCCTCCAAGGGCACCTGCACTCGTGTGTGTGTGTGTGTGTGTGTGTGTGTGTGTGTGTGTGCGCGCGCGCGCGCGCGTGCGCACATATGCATGCACATACACAACCAACTAAAAATAAACACTTCATCCAAAAAAGAACCTGTCTACACCACTCCCTAACTCCACGTAGAGTGGGGATTGTGAGATGCGTCACATTCTTGAGCGTACTGCCTCTTCTCGAGGGCAACCCCACCACGCCGAGCTTAGCTTCATAGTTCCTTCTCCCTTCGCTTTACTTGTGGAGCTGTGTGCACGTGGAATCCCATGTAACGTATGCTATAAATACGCGTTCAGCCTCGGCAGGCTCTTCCCCGTCCTGAACCGGCTGTGTCGTTTACTCTCCTTCCGCTAGTACCTTGCCTTTTTTCTTGGTAGGTAGCTGTTATTATGTTCCTGATGAAACATGTTGAGCACATTTTAAATAACTCGCCAACAAACACTCATGTTTTAAAACCCCTTATAGGTTATTATTTTTGTTAGCTCTGGTGCTAACACTCTCAGCTACTTATATATTTTTATTAGTTATTTGAGAATTTCATACATGACATTTTGTTTATATTCATCTCTCTTCTCTAACTCTCAGATCCACGCCCCTATTCCATACCCTCCCCCGTCTTGTCCTCATTTGTTGTTCTTTCTTTCTTTCTTTCTTTCTTTCTTTCTTTCTTTCTTTCTTTCTTTCTTTCTTTCTGTCTTTTTTTAAAAAGCCAATTGAATCCAGTTAGTGCTACCTATAAACTCTTGGGTGTGTGATCATCTACTGTTGTGGCTGACGTACCATAAGCCATACTGTTGATGAAAATTAACTTTCTTCCGGCATTTATCAGTTACCAAGTACCATCCCAGCTAGAGGTAGGAAGAGGGCACCCAGCTCGTCCCCCTGGACGCTGCTGTTTTGGCTGGCTCGAGCTTGCACAGCTCTTGTGCATTCTGTCACAAGCGCTGTGACTTTATATGTGCAACTAGTGTGTCTGGAAAAAGTGGCATTAAGACACGCTTACATTTTTTAAAAAATTCAATCTAGGTTTTTAATTTCCTCAAGCAATTTAAATTTGAAGGTGTGATAACATTTTATTCTTTTAAATTCCACTAGTTATCTACACTTTACTGTAACACACTGGTATTGTTTGTCTTTACCAAAATCTCAGGGGTGTTCATCTTCTGGAGTTACAATTATACAATTTCTCATCTTGAGTATATGATTTCACCATTGCAGAATTAGAATATCAATTTAGTTTTTAAAGGAAAAATCAATCTTGTGGTTTTTTTAAAAATATGATGTGGTATTTGTCCTAAGGTCTCATTACTAATATTTCATACTGGAGTGTGCTTTGTAATCATGTAGTCAGTTTTCATCATTTGTGGTGAGAAAACTCAGTCCAGTATGAAAGCAGTTTGTCATGTGCCTGTGTTTAACTTTTTACATATGAAGAGACAGGAACCCAGACTTACCTGATAAGTGGAAGACACTAAGTATTATACAACCCAGACTTCTAATTCCCTTCGGTTCCTAGTCAGTAACATCCCAAATATAGTCACACATTTCTTCTTTTATTGTATACCATATCCATGATAAGTTACTTATTCTCAAGAGACATTAATTTACCAGTCTAGTCTTCAGTGAATCCCACAGTTAAGAACACAGTTTGGAAGTCAGCTTGCTTGAATTTGCCTCTCAGGTCCACTGAAGCTCAGGCAAGTTGGAGCCACTGACCCTCAGTTATAATGGGAGAAAAAGAATTTTGCTTCGCATTTTTTCAAGATTAAACTAGATCCTACTTGCAAGGCTCCCATCATAAACTTAGTGTACGGAAGCCCTAGAGGAAAGGTCTAAAGGGATGGGTTTTATCATATGTATTCTATTAATGTGTGAACTGATGTCATGTTATTTTTCTGTTCTTTCTCCCAATGATTTTATTTCTCTCCTGTTGTTTGATATGAGATGATACCAGACATTACAGGGGTTATATAATATTTAAACCATAAATCATTATTTCATCCCGATGTTTTATTGGCAGGCATAGTTAAGCTTTATTAAAATATCATTTGAGCCAAGAATTCCTCATGAAATATTAGGCTTGCTAGTTTTCCCCCTACAGTGTTGGACAAAGGCCTAGATGCCTTGTGTTCCCAATATAATCTTTTATCACATTGACTGCATCCTAGAAGTAGGAATCAAACGGGCAGTCCCATTATCACCCACGTTGCCATGTTTCCACCATATTCTCTCTCTTCTGCCAAGGACACAGACATGCAAGGTTCGGGTTAAATGTCTGGAACTTTTGAGTGTCTGGGGTTGAAGGTTGCTGGGAGAAATGAAGAATACATGCAAAGCCTATGGGTCAGAAACCCTAACATAGCTCTAGAGGCATGTCGCTGCTTGTTCGGATGGCTGTGAGAAGTGTCTCCTGTAGACTGTGTGGCACGAGGTCGTTTCTGCGGGAAAGTAAAACATGGGCTTAAAAGGCAATATCTGGAGGTGATGCCTTAGGGCAGAGTTTTGTTTTGATTTTTTGTTTTCAAAGAAAATCACGCCCTTCTTTGGACTTTTCCCCAGCCGTGGCAGAGGTCGGCTGGGAGACGTTGGAATAAAAGTTTTGTCAGCCAGTTTATTTGATCGTGCGGTAAGCAGAACAAGAAATATTTTCCCTCTTAAATATGCCTCCCCCTAAAAAGTGAAAATAGTCGTTGTTCAGCATAATGCATCAGTGCCCAGTGCAATTCACCAGTGCCCATCACAGTGCATCAGTGCCCAGGACAGTGCATCATCCTCTTCTTAAAACGACTGCTTATGATTTGGGTCTTCTGATATCACTTCTTGTCATGTGACCCCTAGTTTGTGTTAACTTCTTCTCAACATAAAATTTTACACCCTGAAAGAAGGGGTTTATTTTATTTTTAATTAAGTGTACACACGTGTGGCAGGAAAGTGTATGTTTAGATGTGAGTACAGGTTCCCACAGAGGCCAGAAGAGGAAATTAGACCCTGGGGCTGTAATTACATGTGGTGGTGAGTCATCCAGTACGGGTGTTGGGAGCTTAGCCCGGGCATCTTAACTACTGAGCCCCCCCCCCCCCCCCAGACATTACTTCTGATCTTTGTGTACCTCTGGCTCACAAGCTTGGACCTCAGAGGCAAATCCTTGACTTAGAATGATAGAGGGCAAAATTGTCCTAGGCACACAGAAAGAGCAGCTGAGGAAGCTGACTATTCACTTGCTTGATCCTTTGGGAAGACAACTTGAAACACAGACATTGCTATAAGTCCGGATGCTAGAGAGTTGTGTGCCAAACCAAGGCTGCATGGAAGGTGAGATGACATGAACTTGTTTATAATGTGAGATGCAAAAAGGCAGCAGAGATGGTTGTACAGTAGAAAAAAGAGGAAAACTCGGGAGACAACGGAATGGAAGGAGGGGCCTGTCCCCAGACTGACCTCCGTCCCCGCATCAATCTTCCTGAGCCCTGATGTCCCCCAATTCCAGAACTGACTGACATGTCTCTCCTGACCCCTGCTCTTTGAGAGACAGGGTATTGGCAAAGACTGTAGGGTGAATGGCCAGTAGAAATTTGCTGCAGGGCATATAATAAAAGGTGATTTAAATCCCATGTAGTAAACACACAGTATGAAAATATCAACATATGAACATGAAGACATTTGGAGACAAATGTGGCAGTGGGAAAGAGAATTACTATCATGTTCCTTCCACTCCTTCAGTGCTGGGAAACATTAGCAACACCCCTCCTCAACACACACGCACACGCGCGTGCACACACACACATACACACGCACACGCACACACACACACACACACACACACACACACACACACACGCACGCACGCACGCATGCGCACCTGCACGCACCCGCACACATGCAGGCACACGCGCGCGCACACACACACTCACACACATACACACCCGCACGCACCCGCACGCACCCGCATACATGCATGTACACGCGCGTGTGCTCGCACACACATGTGTGCGCGCACGCACACCCGCACACACGCATGCACGCTCACACACATGTGCTAGCGCGCACACACACATACGCGCGCGCACACACACGTATGCGCACACACACGTACGCGTGCACACACACACACACACTCCCCACACCAAGGACAGACACATACGAACATTGTTTACATCTGGAAATGTGTGTTTGGAACTCAAACTCAGCAGAATCCCACACAAACGATTCAGTAGCTAACTCAGATATGGAAAGCACACATTGCCTTCTCACGAAAAATATTCACGCTTAGAATCACCACTGCTGGTTAAATGACAAAAGAACACGATGTTGAACGTCCTGGTTGTCTTCTCAAACGAGATCCAAAACAAGATTGCATGAGCGAGGAACCGAAACAATGCATCTCATGACATGGAGTGTGAGTAATTCAGAGTAAAGTGACATCAGTGACTAAGAGAAACCAGTGTAGCCAGGCTTGGTGCTGCACACATACAAGCCCAGCACTTGGGAGGCCAAGGCCAGAGGATCACTTGTGAGTTCAATACCGCCCTCAGCTAAATAGTGAGGGAGGAGGGGGATGGTGTGGTCAGGCTGAGGTGACTTAACCCAAACTTGGCTAATTATAAGTCTCATCTGAGACCCTTGCTAAAGACATATTAAAAATCTCTTCTTGGTGAGTTTGATCCAGGTGAATCCTACCAATACTTAATAAATCAATGATATCAATAACTTGCAGTCACTGAATTAAATTTCAGGTGCACCCTTTCAGCTGGTATTTTCTCTGCTAATAGGTGGTATGTAGTTTGGGGGGCATTTGAGTTGGTCCCCTCAATAGAAATAGACCTGGAGTATGTTCATAAAAGTGACAGGACACATACATGACACTTGGAAATCATGAAGGCAGGCAGGCCAAGTGCTGCCTGGCAAATATATTGATTTATAGCTGTTGACTGGTTAACACTCAGTGGAACTGTCTGTGTAAGAAACATCACTCGCTGTAATTGAGTAAACAAAAGGACTAATTTATTATATAAGGTAAGCCAATATGTTCTCATGTACTGTAGGGAGTAAACATATAGTGTAATACATAATAAACAAATTTAATATACTGAGAATAAATAGAATAAACATATCAAGGAGTAGTAAAGAGGGATCCATAGTTACAGCCACATGACTAGCAGTTAAAAAAATAAAAGTCAGTGAAGAAATTACTTTATTTATCTGGAGCTATGCACTTGTTTTAGTGCCAAGGGCACAAAGAAGGACAAGATATGGTCCTGACCATAATACCAGATGCTTAGAAAGATCTTTCAATATCTGACCTAGATCTAGATGACTCATGAGGAATAGTGGGCTGGGGAGAGAACCTGTGAGGAAAACAATCCCTACTCACAAGGTGATACCAACGACCCTGTCATTTTACTACGAACCTTTTTTTTTTTTTTTTTTTTTTTTTTTTGCATTTATTGCTTTTTTACAGATAGGATAAAATAAATATGTGTGAAGTTGATTTGGTTATATCAATATACAATTTAACTCTGTTGGGATTATTTTCTTTTCTTACTGTTTTACCCATAGTAAAACCTCATTTCTGTCTTCAGAGGTAACACAAACAAAGCAATGCCAGATGGACTGACTGAGGCGTCGCCCTGGCTTCATTTGGTAGGTTTCGCTTTGCAGATTATCAAACATTTTCTCAACTTACGTAAGTAAAAGGCTCAAGGAACCAAAAGTCACTTGTGTATAGGATAGTGTAGTGGGCTTCACCGGGAGGCTACTTCTGTAGGTGAACCCTGTTTCGGGGGGGGGGGGAGTTATTTGATGACAAACATCGTGATATTCAGCCCCAGCAGAACCTTTCCACACCAGCAGTATTTTAGCAGATTAGTCAAAGTTTTCTGAAGTACTTTTGAGCTGAACTTATTGGTAATAGCTGTGGTCTACTGACTTTCTGCAAATACTGTTATTTTCTTCTAATGAAGTTTTAGGTATGGAAGAAAAGGTGACCATTTAAGCTAAGTAATCTGTACCATTTCTGTCCATCTTTATGAACGTTTTTCTTACGTTATGTTCTATATCCATGAAAGCACCTTGATATATTCTGATGCACAAGAACCGAATAAACAGCACAATAAAATGAGTACAGGAACCACAGGGATGGGACGTGCATTTTCTGTGAAGACCCTCATTTGGAATTGAGCAATGCCCATGTCTGATGGTTAAAGGTTACGGAAACTGTGGAAGCTGGAATAACAGGGAAGGGGACTTCAGTCAGTTTGGCTTTAGTAATTAGCATTTAAATGAAACTTGACACTAATATCATATAGAGTTCTGGTACACTATTTAAAGTTAGAACAAGATAAATGGCCACATGTGTGACATCAATGTCTATCACTGAAATTTGCCCAAGTGAAAATAAACACTTGCTACCTGTGTAACTTCAGAGTGTGAACTATTTCTATCTTCCCACAGAGATGTACGGTAGGGAATATCTGGTACTGTTGAGGAATGTTCACGTGCCAAGATTAGCATACAGCCACGATATGGCAAGTATGTACATATATATATATATATATATATTATATATACATATACATATATATATATACACACACACATACATATGTGTGTGTGAGTGTGTGTGTGTGTGTGTGTGTGTGTGTGTGTGAGTGATAAGGCCATTTATCTATATTCTTTTGGGTCCTAAGTAATATAGCATTTCATGGTTCGGAGTCATTGCCTGGCTGATAAAGAATTAAACTCTAGAAAGCTTATGTGGCCTATAGTTGAAGGATTGAAGCTAACTCGAACTTTCTCAGAGGAAAATGGAAACAAGTATAATGTTTTCAAATATTCAATGGTCTTTCTCTTGTGAGGGGTTGACTTTATAGAGGTACCAAAAGCGTGATAGCTTCTTGGTGACAGGAAAGGATTTAAAAGGGGAAAAGTTATAAACAATATTAATAATGTTAAATGCATAGAAAATATTCTCCTATAGTAGATCATGAATGTGAGTATTTTGTTAGAAAATGAATTTCTTTTGCCCTCCTTCGACATGGGCACATCAACAGCAAGGCAGTGCTAGTCTTCCAAATAAGAGTGTGGAAACACAGATTGCTCCTTTCATCTCCCATGTCTGACAGACACTGACCACACTTCACTCAAACTGATTTACCTCTTAAGGTTGCTAGCATGTTTTAACATAGCCTACTTTTCTAGTGTGGCCTGATCATAGTAAAATACCCATGATGAACCTGCAAGAAGTGTATCTCAGAAACTGTTTGACCAAGACAGGAAACAGAAATCTCCACTTCTCATACAGAAATCTGTCGACGTTGATGGTGCCACCCCACAAAGGCAAAGGTGAGGATTCCTCAGGTGGGCCGACCGCAGGCACTGAAATACACATGCTGTGGTGAGGCCATCTTGTCACATGTCCGCACGGACAAACGAGGCAAACACTCCATCTTCCTGGGCCAAAAGGCTTTCTGGGGTGTCGTATTCCAAAATGTTTCCTCTCTTCATCACAATGACCAAGTCTGCAGTCAGAATGGTGTGAACCCGGTGCTGTGTGAATACGAGAACACTGACGTTTGTTATGAGTTTGAGCACACGAGCCAAAACGATGAATATTTCACAGACTGACCATGCGTGGTTGCTTCATTTTACTTTGGGTGTACCAAGAAATACCTTTTTCTTGTATTAATTCATTCATTCATTTATATGCTTTTAAGTACCAACCAGCATGGTGGGGTTTTGTTATTGACCTATAGTCTTTTATGGCATTATTCAGGGTTGTTGACCTTTAGTCTCTTATGGCGCCCTTGGAAGAGGGGCTTTGGTGTTATTAACAATAATAATAATAATAATAATAATAATAATAATAATAATAACAACTGCCATTTATCAAGCATGCATCATGTTAGTGCACCGCATACATGATCTTGAGAATCATCAAAATTTTTCTTCAGCTGCAAGTCTCCCCTCCCTCCACTTTATCAGTGATATAATCAGGGTTCAGATAGATCAAGAAAAGTAGAGAGATGGCACAGATATTAACAGCAGAATTGTCGTCGGATTATTATTGAGACAAGTTTACGAGTTTCAGGAGGTAAAGTACTCCTGAGCCTGGCTACCTCGGGGGTGTTCGCCAGCCGTGAGGACTGTGACATGGTCTCCAGCAGACCAACATACATTTCAGCCACCCCACCTGTTACCTGTGCAGTCCCCATCAACATCCTGCCCGTGAATGCTGCAGCCGTTCAGCCACAGTGATGGCACTGCTGGGCTGCCTTCCAGCAGGATGCGAGATCATTTTTTTTGTTTTGGAAACTGCCTCCTTTTCTGGCAGGTGTAAGTCAATGATCAACAGCAGCTGCTGTTAGATATTCTCTTGACGGTTTAGAGAGGAAATCTGTGCTGTCATTACCCTTGCTGAGCTCAGTCTAGCTGTGAAAACCTAAATTCAGCCTTGCGCAGTTTTAAATTTGCCGGGAGACACGTTTTAAAGGTATCAACAAGCCCTCTCAATAAAGAATTTATTAGTGAGAAGTAACTGCCTTAATGATATTTCTTTTGTCTGCAGGATGCGATTCTACAGATTGTTGAAGAAACCTATCAACTATGTAATTGTTGGTTGAACTTCCCTGTTGAGTGTTTAATAGAGCGCAGGTAATCAAACTGAAACAGCAAGCAGTTGAAAGCATATATATATATATATATATATATATATATATATATATATATATATATATATATATACATGTCCATGGCCTAGATCTGCCCACTGTGTTTGCATTGTGCTGTGTAACCAATGTAAAAATCTTCATGAGTCCTTTTCCACTCTTCTGTCCTTGCTACTTGAGAGTTTTAGACTCGAGAGTGACTCTCAAGTCCAGATAGCCACTCTCAAGTTCTCAGTAGTCACCCACAGCTATTTTTTAGAAATTAGCCAGAAGCTGAAAGGCAGTGTCCATCTTTGAGAAAAGATCAGAGGCATTTGTACCTCCACACACTTCGAGGAAATAAACTCAGCAAATTGTTTTACAATGCATTTTCTCTTCAGAGAATATTATTTCTTCAGTCACCATTTCAAAGGTGCTTTAAAAAAGAAATTGGCTTTCATATCTATGAAGACAGTTTTATAAACATTACTATAACAGTCTAAAATCGTGTTTGCTAAAATAATATAAATATTGAAAAATTTTAGCCCATAGAAATAGATATAGCTTGTGTTTTATCTCATTAATTCGCATTATTTTTGGTTGTTGTTGAGAAAGCGTGGGCTCAGTTTTAAGTGTTGAAGAAGATTTTAAAATGCTCCAGAGAAGTTAACCCAATTAAAAGTGAAGAATAAATCATTTCCATAAATAAATACCGGGAACTAATTTGGTATGTGATGACTCCTTTTAGGACGCTGGAAAAAAAATATGTATTTTTAAAGATATTTGATATTGTTCAGTGGCAGTTAACCAAGGCAACAGGGGAACTTTTAAACAGAGAGAGAAAACAAATCTTAGTCGAGCTAGTGGATTATTCTGGAAGAAGTCTATGACATATGTGGTGCTAGTCTGTCTTCGATGAGACAGTTGGGAAGGGTGGGCCTCTGTAGAGTCTCTCAGACACGCCTCATCCCTCTAAGCTTTAGGTATGTTGGGTATGTCGGAGTTTAATGACCTAGACATTCAGGGCCTAGAAGACTGGACAAGAGATTTGCGTTAAGTATTCCTTAAATACAGTTAAAAGAATCAGGTAAAAATCAGGTAAAAGAATGCCATCTTTCATTTAAAGATACAACTTATGACCAAGCAACCTTCGTGATGAATACTCCATGGGATGCCCAGTACCACCATGCTTCATGCAGAGTGGAGCAGAGACTTGGTGTCCCTTGTCAGCAAGGGTCCGACATTCCTCTTTCTTCCAAGTCATGAAGGAGGAAAACAGAGAATTCTTCCTCCCCCTAAATATTTCCCTGCGTGTCTCTAGCAAGGCAATTCCTGATGCATATTCAAGAAGTGGTTTTCATGTCAGCTGGTTCTCTAGCCTCTTAAATCATTTTCCATGGTGACAATGAACTTCTGAAGCTCCCCCCTTCAGGAAGGAGGAACCACAGAGTTTATCAGGAAAATTAGAGAGAACGGGATTTCCTTTACCTCGGCCCCATGGGAAGTCATTTTCTGGAGCTTGAGAAAGATGCACTTCAAAGAGTGGTCTTTCTCCCAAGAGTAGCAAGTGTCCCTCAAAGCACAGGGTTCTCAGCAGCTACACTAAGTTACCACTTAAAGCCATCTTTGGGCAGGTAACACACATGGCGATTTTAAGGGTGACTAGAAAACAGCCTCAGATTAACCGATCCTTAGGCCAGAGGCAAACCTGGTTCTTGCTTCTTAAATGTTCTCTTTGAAAACATAAGTTGCCACACGGTGCAAGCACTCGAGTGAGCTGACTTGTGCAGTTAGACCCCATGATTAGTTGCCCCCCTCAACCCCAAGCACTCCCTCTAATCACAGCCTGTTCTCTGCCTTACTCAGCAGATTTGGCTATGACAACTACCAGAGAAGGCGACACTTGCGGAGCAGGTCACGTTGGTCTACTTGTTGGTCATCACCAAAGTAGAAAAGAGGCCATTCTTATGCTGGAGAAGGTTTGGACCGGTATCACACTCCACTAAAATACCCTCAGAAAAGACTAAAACAAGACCTGCATCCACAATAGAAGAGACACGGTGCTGGAGAGAGAGGTGGAGAGAGAAGAGAATCAGCAGGAAAACTGGACGAGTGTATCATTAAATAAAGTCTTCCATGGGCATCAAAGGTAACCAAGATCCAACCAAAAACAAGAGGAAGAGACGGAAAAGTAACGCCCTTGCAAGCAAGAAAGTCGACAAGGGGCTAAATGACTCATGGACCTGATTGCTACTGAATGTACAGATGTCACCTTCCCCTGCTGTGGGGGATCTCATTGTCTTCTATTTTAAAACAGACAAATGGATAGAAATAGAGAAAATATACAGAAATATTAGCTAAATTGGTAATGGAATTTAGGAGCGCTCCTTCTGAAATGTTCCTTCCAACCATCATGCTATAGAAAATTAGCACAGACACATAGCTGCTGTCCTTATATTTCAGATGATGTCATTGAAAATATATAGGATATATATATATATGTATACGTATATACACATATATATAGTGTGAAACAAGAAAGAAACACACAATTCAACATAAGTATGTTTTACCTTCTCAGACTTAAAGTTCATAGACCCTTATAATCAAAGCTACAGAAGAATGAATGACCTTCCCACCCCACCCCCACCCCAGGCATGTCACTTACAGCTATGGTTACGACCGTGCGGTCTGCAAAGGCTGTCATGACTACTTTCTGCAAAATGTTTTCCTGCCAAAAGAGAAAAGAAAAGTTTCAATTTTCAGATGCCTACTTTCTCTTGCTAAAACACTTTATACCCCAGGGTAATACTTCTACTGTGCAACTCCTTCTGAGCGTGCTCACTCCAAGTGTTCTGCGGCGGTTGACAGAAAGTATAGCTAGTGTCAGGCTGGGTTTTAGAAATGTCTTCAAAATGCAAGAAACATCAGTGGTCTTAAGTAAAAAGGGGACCATGAGAATGGAGGAAAAGATGTTCTTTTTTTTTTTTTTTTTTTTAAAAGATGTGTTTAAAACAATTTTAATCTTGTGTGGACTACCTGTGTGTATACATGCCATGCATATGCAGGTACCCACAGAAGCCAGAAGAGGGCACCAAAGTCCCTGGAACAGGAATTACAGGTGGTTGTGAGGGGGCTCAGGTCCTGTGCTAGAGCTTGACTGCTTTAACTACTGAGCCGCTCTGCCGCCCCAGAGATCTTAAGAGACGGGGAGGGGAAGTAATGGGATACAGGTGCCTTGAAAGCTGAAGGGAAGTCTAATTTGGAGGAGGAGAGTAAATGGGAGGAGAGCCATGGGGGATGGAATGAGTAAGAAGAAAGCAGAGCGGCTTTCACGTGGGAAAGTGTTATGATGAACCCAGTTACTTTGTCCGCTAACTGAAAAGGAAAACTCAGTGGTCCGTCTTATGGACAGATTTATCACCAGGAACCTCAAAGGGGAAAATGCACCTCATGAGCATGGAATTGCGTGCTCACAAGCTACACATGATGGAAGCTATTCAAACCCTGCTGCTGACCTTTGGCTTAGCAAACAAAGAGAACTGAGGTCCATGCCAAAATTTGGATTTTTGACCCATATAAAATGTTTATGAAAAAATACATCTCTTCACATCACAAAGTATGAGTATCATTATATTTGAAAAGTGTGAATCTTCTGTCTCACTTCTACAGAAAAATTTGGTTGCCTATGTATCTCACTTAGGCTGCTTGACTCAAATATTCTGACTCCCTCTCTACACTATGCAGAAGCAGTTGTCTTTGACATGGGAGGAACTTCCAACCATAGGCCACTTTGTTAATTTATACAATGTTAGCTGTGATGTTATATAACTTGGTAATATATTTTGATTAGTCTTAATGGGTGGGGGAGCTGGGAAGCCAGGCATAGTGGTGTGTACCTGCAATCCCTAGTGCTGAGGAGAGAGATGCAGGAAGATTGCAAGCTTAAGGTGATAGTGAGTTTCAGACCAGCTAGGATTACATCAGAAGACTCTGTCTTAGAAAGTGTGGGTGGGAATGGGGGAGATGAAGTCGAGTTAGCGTCTTCATATATGGTTGGTTCTTAGCCATCTTGAAATGGGTTTACTTGGGTGTAATTTTACCCAATTTGAACCAAGCAACCAGAAAGCAGCATGGAACTAGGCATGTAAAGTCTCTGGCCTTTTCCCATGAGTACATGGGGAAGCCCACTCTTAGTTTGAGTCATTATTAACCTTAAAAAAATACAAATTGCAGTAGATGATGGCTGGCCTTAGTTATTATGGGCTACTGAAAAGACTGAACATTTCATAGTTTGGAGTTCTGATCTGTGGTCTTATTCCTGAGCACAACATTCTGCTGTGTGCTGAGAGTATAACACCTTGAAATGTATCAGAAAATAAGGATCTGGTATAGAGGAATAAACTTCATCTCTCCAGACTAAGACCTCTGCTAACAGCCTCTATTTTCTTCCTTCGTTCCTTCTTTCCTTCCTTCCTTCCATCCTTTTCTCCTTCCTTCCTTCCTCCCCTCCTTCCTTCTCTTCCCCAGACAATCCTCCACAAGCTCCATATCTGCTCCATTTCCATGACATTAGGTTCTTTTAGATTCTGTAAGGCCATGCAGGATCTGCCGTCCTGTGCTGACCTGGTTCTTTTAGAACAGTACCTTACAGTTCCAACCACACAGTCACCAGTGGCAGAGTGTCCCCTTCTTAAAGGCTGTGTGGCATTCCCTGATCTCTACATACAACACTCTCATTATCTGTCTGTCTACACACACTTAGGTGTATGAATTAATGTCAATAATGCTGAGAGGAGCAAGGCCATGCAGACTCGATTATACAGAGTCTGATTCCTTTTGAAATACATACAGTAGTTGGCTACTGGGTCCACACAGAAGACCCCTTTTTAGCTTTTGAGGAATTTCCATATGTCTTCCAAAGCAGCTGTATTACTGTTCATTTTGACCAACAGTGTGCCTTGGGTCCCTTTTCTCTCTGTCCTCCACAGTGCTGATTGCATGGCACAATCAGCTCAGTCAATTATAATGTCACACACTGCAAAGTTGTTGACAGATTTTCAACGTTTCCACTACAAAGAAGTGTGATAAACTGCTTGGGTTAAAAGTGTGTTCATGTGCTTGACTGACTCCTCCTGCATTATATAACATGGATGATGACTTCACACTGTTCTCCCTCCGTGTGTGTGTGTGTGTGTGTGTGTGTGTGTGTGTGCTAAACATTTACTAGTAAGAAGGCAAACAGGAAATCTGCATTAAGGTGTCTGGTGCTCATTTCCTCTCAATAGTTTTAGAAGTTTGAACTCATGCCAAGTGAAAATGTTAAGAAAGTTTAAGAGGTCAAGTGGCTTGTCCAAGGCCACACTTAGCTAGGGTGTAGTAGGGTTTGAGAAGAAATGGAATATTCCATCCCCAATTTCACTTCTCTTTCTGTTATACCATCCTGCTAATCTGTAACATCCCAGTGGATGAGGGCTGACTTCGATGTTCTTAGTGAATCTCCAGTCCTACTGTACTGTATTAAAAGTGAGTCTTGGGGATAGAAATCCTTCTGGATGATCAAGGGCATTGTTGGGAGTCATTTGCACCAATAGCATTGACGATTCAGAACCCAGCCAGAAGAACGCACTGCAATCTTCAGTCACATTTCCAACCCATTGGTTTTCGAGGCTGAGATATGAACTCACCGTGGCCATGTCAATGGAGGCCGTGGCCTCGTCCATGATGAGTATACTGCTCTTTCGAACAAAGGCCCTGGCCAGGCAGAACAGCTGCCTCTGTCCAACGCTGAAGTTCTCCCCTCCTTCAGTGACAGTGGCATCTGAGGGGGAATAGCAAGAGACTCATCGACAATAGAAAGTAACATTTTGAAGTGAAACTTGGGTATTCCGAACTTTTGGGCTAATAGCCACTTATCAGATCCCAGATGGAGGAGTTGGAGAAGGGACTGAAGGAGCTGAGGGAGTTTGCAGCCCCATGGAGGGAACAACAGTGTCAACTGGCCTGATTCCCCGGTGCTCCTGGAGGCTGGACCACCAACCAAAGAATACACATGGAGGGACCCATGGTTCAGACCACATGTGTGACAGAGGAGGGCCTTGTTGACCATCAGGGGGAGGAGAGGCCCTTGGGCCTGAGGGTGTCAGAGGCCCCAGTATAGGGGAATGCCAAGGTGGGAAGACTGGAGTGGATGGGCGGGTGGGTGGGTGGGGGAATACCCTCATAGAGGCAAGGGGAGGGGGGATCGTATAGGGGGTTTCCCAAGTGGAGACCTGGAAAGGGGAAAACATTTGAAATGTAAATAAAGTATCAAAAAAAATTAAATAAAAAAAGAAAGAAAGTAACATTTTTGGGAACGACACAGTTGGAGAAAAGAACATTACATGTGCACGGTGAGTATGGGGTGCTGTTGAAGAGCTGTCTCCTCAGGGAATAAGGATGATGCTGGCTCATCTCATTTTTGACCACATGTGGAAAATTATGCCCTAATAGCAAGTCAAGAAATACTACTAAAAATTTGTAAGACCAGAAGGCCTTGGGAATTGTTGAATTATTTAATCCAGTTCTCCCGGGAGACTGTGTAATATACCTACCTGTGGCCTAGGAACATCAAGTCACTTGCCCAAGGACATACTCGTGTAGTAGGGCTTGAGAAAAATAGAATATTACAACCCCAATTCCACTTCTTATTCTGTTATATCACCCTGCAATATATCAACCCTGCTAATCTGTACTTTCCCAGCAGATGATAGCTCAGTCTGTTTTTATATATGTATTTCTATTACTACTGTAACTTTATTCAAACAAACAAATAAACAAATAAACAGAGATGAGGGCTGAGAGATTGCCAAGCAGTTAAGAACACTGGCTTCCCTTGCAGAAGACCTGTGTTTTGTTCCCAGCACACACATGGTGGCTTACGACCTCCTGTGACTCTAATCTGATGTCCACTCCTAGCCTCTGTGGGCAGTGCATGCACACATTACACATACAGATGAGCAGTTACACATACACACGAATAAAAACAGATACTTTTTAAAATAAGGAAGTCAGCACTAGAATCACGCAGCTCTATCAGAGCGTGGAGCTAGAGGCATGTGGAGTTAGGTGTGTGGGGCGAAGAAACCAATAAACCACAGACTGTACCTAAACCTCCTGGCAGAGATTTGACCATATTCTTCAGCTGGGCAATTTCTAGAGCCTCCCAGAGCCTGTCGTCCGTGCACTTGCATTCAGGATCCAAGTTAAATCTGTAAGGAAACACCTCTGTTTATCAGTGGATAACAAACACAGAACAATATAAACAATACCCAGAATAGGGCTCAGTTCAGAGCAAGCACAGAACCTGAATACGGTCTAGTAAATATCCCCACAGAACTGATGCTAAACACACAAATCCATATGGGACCATATAGTACACAACAGAAATATTTGGAGTGTATCAGAGATACAAGTTGATAGAGTACTGCTGAATAACTTGATGCATCTAGAACTTTTTAAAAATATTTTTATTTTAAAAGTGAAATATAATTACATAATTTCTCCCCTTCCATGTCCTCCCTCAAACCTTCCTATGCACCCCTTCTGACTCTCAAATTCATGGCATATGTTTCTTTAATTGTATGTATATGAGTGTGTACATGTGTGTATGTGTGTATGCATATATGTATGAATACCATTATATAAGTTCAACCTGCTCAGTACATATAATGTTACTTGCATGTGTATGTCTTCAGAGAAGACCACTGCATGTTGGATAACCAATTGATGTGTTCTTCCCTGGGGAAGACTATTTTTCCCACTCTTGTCATTCTTTAGTTACCTGTAGTTCTGTGTCTAGAACTTTTGATTAAAAAAACCTTGGAGGTCCATACATATTTTCTCTACTACAAATAATAATTCTTGAATAGAGTTAGCAAAGTACATAGTAATTGACAAGGAAAGGAAGGAGGGGGGAGTAAAAACAAAACAAACAAAAAAGTCATGCACACACACACACACACACACACACACACACACATGCCCTTCCCCAAAATTTTAGTAGAAGAAGTCTGGGCATCCTTTGAACTCACACAATCTACTACTGAAATGACAATTCCACCACTTGGAATACAAACTTGGGAAAGCCACAATAGCTTTGAGTTTCAAAATAATCATTCCTAACATGGAGAAAACAATATGCTCCCTAAAGGCCTTTTCTAAGGATTTAATCAGACAATGTATTGAAGCAAACTCCTGGGAGAAAAAATATCTCCAATTATTTGTAGATTTTACTGATTTATGGGAAACAACAAAGTTTCCCATACAAAGGGACAAAGAGCAATGGAACCACTTTGGCCAAGTGATCTGAGAGGGGAATACAAGGCAAGGAGGTAGACAGAGAGGGTCTGCAGTATCTGCCGAGCAGGACTGACACAGGAACCAAGCAGGGTCTGTGGGGAAGGGTGCCTCAGAAATGTTGCCACTCACTTTGGGCTTTACAGGATGAAACAGAGAGCTAAAAGCTCATGTCTAGGGTAGCACACCAACACTAGGGGCTCCCTTTCTACTTGTGGGGCAGCATGCTGTATTTGATCATCTCCATGAAGTTGTCAGACTAGCCCACTCACCTGATAGAGCCACTGAACAGGACTGGGTCCTGGAGAATGATGGACAGTCTGGAGCGGAGCGTGTGCAAGGGCAGTTTGGAAATGTCTATCCCATCAATGACTATCTTTCCTGTTACAGAAAACAAACACCACAGACAGATAGCAAACTCACGAGAGAAATTTTCATTCATTTAATAATTAATATTTTATCCCCTCCCCTCTCCCACCTTCACTTGGCCGTGAGCTCCTGGTCTCTATCCCCAGTTCCACCAACGAGTGAAGTAATAAAAGATTTTTTTTCCAATTCTGGATTGGAATACAGAATGCAAACCTTCCCATTTAAGTATGAGAAACATCTGTCTCTAACAAAATGTACATTTCTGGCGAGATTTCTCTTTCTGATAGATTTTTTTCCCCTCGGAAGAAATGTTCTGTTATTTTTCAGTATTTGGTCATGTAAGCCAAAATCACTGTTCTCCTTTGGGTCCTCTGTCTTCTAGAATGCCCTTCCAGTTTTATTTTGCTTTGTGGAATATTTTGGAATCAGACATTGTGTATGTATATCTTGTTGTTGTTATTGTTGTCTAGCCCTACCTCACATACTAATTTCCTGAAGACAAACCCTTTGGCCCGTCACCCACAGCTGTAATGAATAACACAAGGCACTGCAAACAGGAAAGCAAATTCTGACACGAGATCTGATTTTATCAAGGTTGCTGTACAGTCTACAGACTTACAGGACTATGCATTCTTCATGTGCCCTTTATCTCATGGATTCAGTTCCTCATCTCTGCTATGCAAAGACAATGTTCCTTGTGAGCAAGTGTGATGAACTCAGAACAGCCGCTATAGCCCACTGACTTAGTAAGCAGGGGCTTGTCCAAGCGGAGGCAAGGGAGATGAGCCTAAATGGTTTCTTCTGGCAGCCCCTTGGCTGTTAGCATATTGATAGCCCCCTGCTACTTAAAAGGCATCAAGTTAGTTATGGTCCTCAGGGCCTGAGGTGCCTGAGGATCAGGTTAATCAAAAAAAATCAAACTCAGTGATCACCACAGTTTTGTTAAATGTCAGTTGTCTTCAGAGCATGTAACTGCTCTGAGACACAAACTCTGCTGAAGGCATGCCCATTATAGAATGAGCAAACCACTAACAAATCTAGTGGTTGATGTGTGTGTGTGTGTGTGTGTGTGTGTGTGTGTGTGTGTGTGTGTTCTGCAAGTTCAAACCACTAACAAATCTAGTGGTTGATGCTAACTATGCTACTGAATTTACCACCCCCCATTCTGATTGCTATGGTTCAGACTCATTCATATATATATATATGAATACATATACATATATACATACATATATATATATACATACACACACACACACACACACACACACACACACACACACATATATATATATATATATATATATATATATATATATATATATATATATGAAATGCTATGTTCTTTTGTTATCTTTGAGGTTCCTGCCTCAACCAATGTACAGGATTCTAAGTCCTGATAAATACTTGTGATTTATTTTTGTAGAATTAAGCACGCTGATTTTGCTTCATTATTTTAAAAACACTTTATTTCTTTCTTTAGTGTGCGTGTGAGAGAGTGTGAGTGTGTGTGTGTGTGGTGCACACAAGCTGAAGTGCACACCCCGTGGTGCACGTGGAAGCTGAAGGACAACCTGTGGGAATCAGTGTGTCCTTCCAGTCTGTGGGTCTGGAGACTGAGTCCAGGTTGCCAGTGTTGGTGACATGCATTTTACATGCTCAGCCTCAAGGAGCTACCTGGGTGATAACATTTTACTTAACAACTCACCATCAAATATGTCGACCATTCTGAAGAAAGCCAGAGACAAGGAGGACTTCCCACTACCAGTTCGACCACAGATGCCCACCTGAGAAAAACAGGAGCAATCAAGACTCAGGCAAAGGCACGAAAGGGACAGACGTAATTTTAGCTTTGTCAAGGTGTCATGGGAAAAGTACAAATTTGCTCAAATAAGTGCACTACAATGGTCTTCTTAGATCTCATGAATTACGATAAAAGCAACGTCCCCACTCAATACTTATTGGTTCCGTTCTGATTTTTATTTTTGTGTGGCTGTGTTGTTCTCCATCTATGGCTCTATTACAGTACCAAGTTACAGTTGACCTTTATACAACTGTCCAGGTTTAGCCGAGCAGTGATGGGTTTATAAGAATGAGCCCACTTTCCCTCACTTAATCCTTTTTAAAAATATAAATTAAAAGAAGTTATTTTCAGAGTAGATCTGGAATGAAGGCAAAAGGCACCAAGGAGATGTCTCTCTGCCAGAAAACAGAATTTTTAAACAGTATGCCTGCCTGGTGTTGGCCTTTTGATTTTGATGTGAGGCTAATGAAGGTCAGAATAACTCAGGGGCATGCAGTATCCTGCTTGGGTCCTCTCTCCCCTTCTCTTTCATGCAGATGCTTTTGCCCACAGCATGTGTGGAATGTGAGCCTGGACACCCAGGGTGGGCCCTGACATGGTGATGTCCCATTCATGTGATGATGGGGGCTCCACCAAAGATCTATGCAGATGAACCATCAGATGGCGGTGAAGCCCATACCTTCTGGCCAGGTTTGATGTAAGCCTTGACATGTTTCAGGACAGGCTTCAGGTTATTTTCATATCTGACGCATAGATCGTGAATCTTGATCTCACCTTCCTGTGGCCAGTGCTCTGGGACTTGAGAAGGATCTTGCAGAAGCAGAATAGATAAAAGGCAGTTAAAAGAGAGATAAAGAAAGGAACACACTTAAATATACATACAATTTCCAGGAGTAACCTTAACACATACATATACCTGTATATATAATTTTCCATAAATTCATTGTAGTTCTGAATCAAACTGTGGTAGCTTATTCTTTGAATTAAATAACATTCAGAGTAAACAATATCGATTGAGAATTTTAAAATTTTGGGGTTATTTTCCTTCCTTAAAGTTTACCTCTTGAAAATTCCATGCAGATACACACTGTACTGTGACCGTTCTTCACCCTGACACACACCCTCTCTTAGCTTCCTTCCACTCCTGCTGACGTCTTCACTCTTCTAACCCCCTCCCATTGTCCTGTTTTTCTCATGTGATACAAGTTTAACCTGGGCCTGGGGAATGGGCTTTAACATCATCCTGCCTCCAGCATCCCAGCATTCAATACTATTCAAGCTAAGCAAAGAAAGTTCATTTCTGAACTTGTCTCTATGTAAGTGGACCCTCAAACAACCAAAGTTTATAATGTGAGCGTTTCAGTTATTTGAAGATAGAAGATATAACTTGAGAGGCAGGTAAGAAGTCTGCGCCTGCAGTTCTAAGTGGACAGCCGCGGGGGGGGGGGGGGGGGACGGACGTAAACGCAAAGCACTCTGGGAGCACAGAAGTTGGAGAGCTGCATCATCGAAAGGGACTTAAAGAAAAAGCAGTTCTTGAGGTGATTCTCAGGAAATTGATCTCAAATATGTATAAGAGAAGAATAAAGATGTGAGGGAAATGGATCATGCTATCATGTCTAGGGAAGAAGCATGTGGATGAGTGAGAAACGAGACTGGGCAAGTTCACTTAGTGGCCTCAGCTCTAACCGGAACCACGGGCTTTTCCAGCCAGAAAGCCACTGAATGACTTAGGCAAAGAAATGCAGTTTGATTGAGATTCGCATCTAATGAAGACCATACGGTGTGTCTACCATCAACTGCCCTGGCAGTTTTATTCTAATGGAATTGAGAATCTTGCTTAGTACTTACCACGTTTCTTGACATTTAAATTAATAAAGCTATAAGAACGAGAATACAAAGTAATAAGTACCTAATACATTTACAATTGTCTCTCATAATATTGAATAGAATCTACTTGTGTCCAAGACTAAATTTTTGCTTATTCTCAGCTGCCAATATCACACAATATTCATATAAGAGTGGGTGTGGCATGTACACACATACTCTCGCACTCAGGAGGCTGAGGCAGGAGAATGAGTTTAAGGTTAGCCTGGGCTACATAGACAGAACCCAAAACTCCAAAAATCAGTCAATCAATTAATTAATTAAAAATGCAAATAAATAAAAATAAGAAATAAATGAATAAAAAAAGCAAAACAGATGCCCGGTGCCAGGAGCAGACTTGTTCACAGTACCCATGGTGCCTTCATAGTTCTCGGACTCCATAGTTAAGAAACTGTTCACTTTCTTCACTGCACCCATCTGGACTTCCAGGTCAGCCAAGTTCCTTACAACCCAGTTCAGGTAATTGGTTATCTGTATCAGGTGACAAGAATGGTCACACTTAAAGCAAGCAAGCAATGCTCATGATCACTGCACATTTGGGGACAGAATGACCTGGACAGTGTCCATCACATGGTCCATAAGTACTGCAGATTAGCAGGGACCAGGGACAGCATCATGGGACAAGAGTAGAGAAGGTGTGTGTTCTTCAAAGGTGTCCCATGTCTCTTTCATGAACTGTTCTCTGATTCCCCTACACAGTGGAGAACTCAATCCATTCATATGTATGCTGATCTTATTTATATCCGTGCTCATTTAATTGCCTCAGTTGGGATGTAAACAACACAAGATAGGGGGCTCAAACAACCTCTAGAACAGGATGCCTGTGGGATCTGGGAAGTTTTTAGAAACTAGCTACCAATATCAGAAAGAAATCTAATCGGCTGGGAAATGCTTCAGTCTGCAAAGAGATTGCCATACAAGTTGGAAGACCGGAGCATGGATCCCCAGCACCCATGCAAAAGGCTGGGTATCGAGGTGTAAATCTGGGACCCAAACACTGGAGACACAGAGGCAGGAAAATTCCCTGGATCTTGGCTGGAGTCTGTTGGCTTGCTGGTCTAGCCAAATCAGCAAGCTTGAGTTCAATGATAGAACCTTCCTCAAGTAGTGATAGAGAAGGACATTCGCCATCAATCTTTGATCTCCACAGGCACGTGTGCACACACACATGTATACCCACTCACACACATGAACACATACACACCCCAAAAGAAAATACACAGATAGAGAGATGGCTCAGCGGCTAAGAGTATATGATGCCGAGGACTGGGGTTTGATCCACAGCACTTATATTGGGTGGTTCTCCACTGCCTGTAGCTCCAACTTTAGGGGATCTGACATCCTCTTCTGGCCTCTGTGAGCACCTGCATCCATGTGTGTACACATGCACAGGCACACATGCACACATACAAACACACATAATTAATTTTAAAATAAAAAGGAGAGAAATTAATCTAAGTTGTCCTAAAACATTAGCTTTAGACTCAGATCTGTTATCATGGGTAAACGTCATCTTGTTATAAATGTCAGATTTCACTAGTGTCCATGAAAGAGGGTTGATCGTTTCTATGGACAGTCCCTCTGGCGTTGCATGGAAAGGAAGGTATTTTCATCGATACCCACCGTGAGGGCATACAGAAGGCCCAAGCCCACTAGCCCAGAGTTGGAAGAGCCACTGATGGATGCAATGGAGGCCGTCAGAACTATGCAAGCTCCCAGG
Source organism: Uromys caudimaculatus (assembly GCA_028551405.1). NCBI lineage: Eukaryota > Metazoa > Chordata > Mammalia > Rodentia > Muridae > Uromys > Uromys caudimaculatus. The sequence goes on along the minus strand of CM052700.1, from coordinate 6,690,900 downwards.
TAGTCCTGTAAAGGGGAGAAGCAAGTTAGAAGATCTGACGATTTCCCAAGCCATTAAACCAAAGATGCCAACCAATGCAGAGAGAGTGAGCAGTCAGTGGGAAGCACACCATCGCATGAGTGTTCAGTCAAGCTTCACACAAGTGACTCGTCAGAGGTGGGGTAAGGCAGACGAGTGACGAGGCTGGAATCAGGGATGGCGGTGTACTCTCCCAGGGAAGATATGGTTTACCTGAAGAGAAGCTTTGGTTGCTGTCACAACTGGGATCAGATTTAGTGGCCCCTTCTATATACGTATTTTTTGACAACAAGCAACTATTTCATAGCTTAGACTTCACGTATGCCTGTGTCAAGGTGACTATGGAACCCCTCTACACTGTGACAAAGCCCTTGCAGAAATGAGCCTCTGGTGTTTGCTGAAATCTGGAGTTGAGCATTTTGTCACCTGTGTTCATGTCTGGGACACGAGCTCCACAGATCACATAGCCAAGGAAATGGACTGCACTTGCTTATAAGTTACAAGCGTGACAGACACGCCTTAATGCACCAGACTCTTCAATGACTCAGTGATAAATTTGTGCAAAACTTAAAAGAAAAATTCACAAAAGGCAGCCTTGGAGTCAACCAAAAGGCATCTGCTCATCTCCTCGTACCCCTTCTAATCCCATTCCCCAAATGTGTGAGCATGGTTTCTGCCTTAGCGTGACCATGTGTCACTTGTCCTAGAAACAGACTTTCAGATGTGATTATCTCAAGTCACAGACAATTGGTGAACTCCTTCTGCAGTTAGAGAGAGCTCCAATCCCTCTAAAAACATCTCACCATTGGAAGATAATGATAATGATAATGATTAATAATAATAATATCTAATGTGCTAAAACAAAGAAGGAAGTGACTCCAGTGGCCCCCTGTGTGCACCGGTGCCTGTATCAAACAGTAACACACACCCACTGCTGGAGAGCTCACCGTGAGTCCAGCCTTGATGGATGAGGACTGTTCGAATACTGGCTTTGCCAGTTAGTAGCTAGTGAGCTCAGATAACTGCCTTTGAATCTACATTTCTTTGTGAAAAGTAGAAAATATGCCTAATTCACAGAAACATTAAAAGAGACAAAGTCAGAATTATGTTTCCCCTGTCCTGGGAACTGAGATTGTTTTTACTTATGGATAATTTTTCAAATGTTTGAAACAAGCTTTAAAAACCAGTGCGCATCATAGAATATTAAGAGGTCAGAACAGGCGTGAAGATAAAATTCCACATCAAATCCCCTGACAGTTACAAAGGGGTTTTTCAAAAGCAATCACGTAGAGCTAACCTATTGAAGTAGTAAACGTCATTGAGTAGTGAATTCTTCTTTGGAGGCTGCTTCTGATAGAGCCATTGCTAACAGGACATCCCAGTCAGTCAGGGTTCTCTTTCCTTCCTCCCCCCTTTGCCTGAAGTGATGACTGCACAGGGGCATAGCCCTTCTAGTGTAAGCTCCTCTCCTATTGTTTGTTAATGCCGAAAAGTTCTCAAGTACTTTGAAAACATTTGTAGTTACAGGATTCCCCAGTCCTCCGAGCTCTCTATGTTAACCTTCATAGTTTCAACATGATGCTGTATGTTCAAGTTACATAAGAGGCTGGAACTGAGAGCACTTGCTACTCTTGTAGAGGACCCAAGTTTAATTCCCAGCACCCACGTGGTGGCTCCAGGGGTCATAGGCCCTCTTCTTGTCTCTATAGGCACCTTCTTTCACATGTATGTACATGCACACACACATACAGATAACTTTTTAAGTTTTAGAAATAAAATAGAAGGATTCACAAAGAGTTTCAACAATATGTTTCATAAAGCAAGGTGACCCTAAGGTAAGGTTGTAGCAAGATGTACTAATGGAATTTAAAGACACCGGGGCTCAGTTCCTAGGAACCTTCTGTGGGTCATGCACACTAAGGGCTTGACTTGGGGGATTTAATTTCTGGTCTCTGCCTCCTGACAGTTGGTTCTTTTGAAAAGAAAAGTCTCACTCATATTTTTTCACATACTCTTTTGAACGTATATATCAGCCCGTACCCTTCCCTTCTACACAAAGGCCCCCCAGTTATATGGATAATGATTGAAAGCCCTCTCTCACTCTCCTCTGACTCCTACACTGCCTGCTCAGACAGCACCTGAGACTCCGTCCCTGTTCTGCCTCTCCTCAGCAGTCTCTGGGCTCTGGCTCCTTCTCATCAGTTAACAATCAACTCAGATGCCACCTTCTGAGAGAGGCCTTCACTCTTGGCTTCTGGCCCCAGCCCCAGGGTGGTTCTCTGTCATAATGTCCTGCTTAGTTTTCTCAAAGTTACTTGTTTCCTCAAATGCTCATGGAGCCTCTACTCTCAGTGGAAGCTGAATTCTGGAAGTCAGGGTCTCTGTGACTGTCTGACTCATCAAGGCAAGGAGACTGATGCCAATGCCAGAAGGTCAGTTGCTCTTTAGGGATTAAGGCACAAGGTGAACTCACCCTTCATTTAAAAAATGCATCCTCTCAATGATCTCCATCAAGAAGACCAAAGTGATGTCATTTTCACAGGACAATGTAAAGGACCCCAAGACAGTCTCAGAAAGGCAAGCATGTTTTCTCTCATTTGCAGTTCTTAAATTTTATATAGTCACAGAAAATTATGCATGCATGTAAGTCTGTATTTTTATATTCAAAGAGGTTATATATATATATATATATATAATATATGTGTGTGTATGTATACACATATATAACATATATAAAAGAAAACTTAAAAAACAAAGCAATATATTTTCTAAAGAATTAGAAACATTCTGGAGTATATAACTAGAATGCTAACCAGATCTGCACAAGAGGTGCTTTTTTTTGTACAAAATATTTATCAAGATGTCTGACAGAGACTTGCTAAGCTTCAGATAATTCCTTCCGAACATACAAGTGAATTAGAAAGGTGAAACTTAGCAAGTATATAGACGTTCATGCCGGTTCCCTGCCTTCCATATCCTGTGCTATTAAGATGAACACATGTGATAGATTAGGGTTTTATCTCCCTTCCACGTCTTCAAAATATTTTTGAATAGCAAAATGGTTTAAAGGCAATAGATTAAGAGAACAGAAGCAGATGGTCTGACAATCTGCACAGAAGACAGAAGACACTAGGGACCAGGACTAGCACTCCGTTTGCTAAGGCCCAACACATCCTAACCAACCTATTTGGTGTCAGACACTTCTCACACACTGAGATTCCATTTAGGAAATAATCCTAAGTACATGAATTACCCGTTCTCAAGAGAGAGCTCAACCACACCGAATCATTTGTATAGTGCCAAACTATAATTTTGTGTGTGTGGTGTTTGGTGTGCATGTGAACATGTTCATGCAGATGTGTGTGTGTGTGTGTGTGTGTGTGTGTGTGTGTGTGTGTGCATGTGGAAGCCTGAGGTCCACCTCAGGCACTCTTCCTCAGGTTCTGTCCACTTTGTGTTTTAAGGTAGGTATGAAACTCACCAAGTAGGCTTGGCTAGCCCACCAGTGAGCCCCAGGGCTCTGCTTGTCTGCAGCTCCTCAGTACTGGGATAACAAGGGCATACCTCCATGCTTGGCTTCTTGTGTGCTCTGGGGGGGCAGGGACTGAACTAAGTCCCTGTGTTTCTGAGGAAAGTCCCTCAGCCCCCCTGAACTGTAGTCTCTACTGATCATGTGAAGCCAATGCTCCTAGAAGGGAAACCTTGATTCCTGTTGGCCATAGGGAAACCTCTGGTCCAATTTCAGTGAGCCCATGATCTATCTGTACTCGGGGTTATAATGAAACTGTAATTCTCTGCAATCAGCAGCAACTGAAAACTAGAGGCTCTCCTTTTCTCCAAGTAGTCTTAGAAATGCATCTTCTCTCCAGCCCTTGGAAACAGGAACATTATGTTAGGCACTCAGGTTACAGTGTGATCACAGACCCGTCTACTGAGGAGCTGGAAAGCTCTTGGCTCACCAAACAGACTGAAGACAGACTAAGCAACTATTTTCACTTCTGCATGGCATGCCTACTGACTTCTTGGGCTGTTTGTTTGTGTTGGCCTCTTGATGGGAATTTTCTCTCAGCCTTCTACCACACAGCGCGACAAAGCCTTGGAACCACAGCCTGTATGTAGATAGATTTACACAATTTGTGCAAATGGATATACCGAAGCCAGAGAACTGGAATTGTTTCATATGGAGGGATGAAGAGAGGCCGTAAGTAAGCTGTGTTCAAAGGCCAGGCCCTGGGGGCTTACACGGAACCCTGGCCACTTCACTCAGCACTGATAGGAAAATAGTTCCCTGCCCTGCCAAAGCAAGCAGGGTGGGCCTGCTCTTGCTATCCTTCTGCCAGTCAAGTCCTCTATCCCTTTGTTCCACCCCTTGGATGCGTTGAAGCCTCTGTGACGCTTTCTCAATCCTAAGCGAAGAATGGGAGATAAATGTGGTAGGCAAGATGAAATCTCCCACACAGAAACCACAGAACCAAGGAAAGACAATAACTTGGATGGTCATAATTCGTTCTAGTTCACCTTTTCTTCTTTCTTTCTTTCTTTTTTTTTTGGTTTTTTGAGACAGGGTTTCTCTGTGTAGCCCTGGCTGTCCTGGAACTCACTCTGTAGACCAGGCTGGCCTCGAACTCAGAAATCCGCCTCTCTCTGCCTCCTAAGTGCTGGGATTAAAGGTGTGCGCCACCAATGCCCGGCTTCTCCTTTTCTTTTCATGTGCAGATGTGGTGTGTGTGGTGTATGCGTGTGTTTGCCTATGTGTGTGTGAGGTGGCATGTGCATTTGCTGTGGCAGAGTCCTCCAGAGCTGGCTAACTCATCTAGTCTAATTAGCTTTCCTGGGATCCCTTCTCTGCTTTCCCAGTGCTGGGACGGCAGGTGGCCCCCACACCTGAGGCTCTCGGATCCAAGCTCTTCTCCTCAGACATGTTCTTTATGGATGCATTGTTTACTCAGCCTTGGGGTTTTCTGATCCCTTCTTCAACATGAATAGGAAAGAAGCAAGCATCGGGAGTTTACCAGACAAAATCTTAAAGCTGGATGAAGCCCGGGGATCTTTTTCCAGATTCAACAGCCTCCACCTGCTCTGATTTCTCTCCCTTCTTTCTCATCGTGATTTTTTTTGCCAGCAGCAAGGGGATGGACTGGGGGGGGGACCCTGAAATCAAGAAGTGTTTAAGAAGAGGAAATGGGGGACGCACAGCCACAGGAAGCTCTGAAGTCAAGCCTTTTCCTTTCTGTACTGAGGCTTCCAGCCCTCGTAGAGGCTTCCAGAAAAGCTGCCTGACTAATTAATGCCCAATGCCATGACTCTCCTTCCACCCTGCTAGCTGTGTGTATGTTCTGAAAACGAGGTGAATATTCACGCAGAACAGAATTCCTGTTGATTTCCCGAACGCTGTGGTTAATGACAGGGGTTTGAAGGGCTGTTTGAACAGTGCAGATAAGATCAATGTAGATTTTTTTTTTTGAGCCAAATAAAGCCTTTCTTTACTTTTTTCCACCGTCAGAGGATTTACAAAACAGAGCACGTCTAGTTGTGGGCTGAGAACAACTTACACTCTCATCTCTAAGGTCCTGATTTCAGCACTCATTTTCTCTGACAAAACCCCACTTATGTGAGTCTGCTGTTGTAGATACTATGACGAAGTCCCATCCATTCATTTGATTTATGGGACAATCCACCTGTGACATACGTTCCTGAACTACAACATTTGGTATTAACTAAGCTCATTTTGTTTTAAGTGTAAGGGTGTTTTACCCGTGTGTGTGTGTGTGTGTGTGTGCGCGCGCACCACATTCATGCCTGGTACCTGGTACCTGAAGAAGCCAGAAGAGAGCATGGGACTCCCTAGACCTGGAGTTGCAGGTACTTGTGAGCAGATATGGAGGTGCTGGGAACTGAACCCATGTCCATTAGAAAAGCTGCCAGTGATCTCAACAGCTGAGCCACTTCACTGGCCTCTGCAATAGTTTTTGAGGGGAAAAGTGTTTGGGTGAGTCTCTGAAGCCTTGTGATAGACAGAATGCAAAGAGAAGGTAAAATAACAAATGTGTTTCATGCAGTGTCTTCCAACGTGTCAGGGAGCTGTGGAATGACGGAGAGTCTACCCTTGCCATCTAAAATGCAGTCTCTTCTTTAGTCTTCAAGACTAAAGAGTTCAAGAGTTCAAACTGAACTCTTTTATGCTCAGGTAGATTTGATTGCTTTTTCTTGTGGGGGTTAAAATGTTGGGTCAGATGCAGCCACTTTGAGCTTGGCGGCTGCTTCTCTCTAGCTCACCCTGCCCTTCCCTTTCCTGGCAGTCTCGGGTGCTGATATCTTGGTTTGGTTCTAAGAACTGGACATATGGTTTACATGAAGATTCTTGTCCTACACTTGTCTGTGAACCTGTCATTGGGAAGGGCTAAGGGCAGCAGCCATTGCCATCTCAAGTCCAAGGCAAACGGATTTACCCCTAAACATCACGCCTGATCTCCAAGCTAAGAAAGACCAGACTCGAGGGCAACTACTGTCATTGTCACATTGCAGTTCTGGAAATCCACCCACAGAGATATTCTGTTAGTTCTACTATTCCAATATGATATTCCCTCAGAGAAAAATGGAGGTCTTTAAAAGAAGAAAGAAAACTAAAGCTTAAAATAAAGAATAGTCTAGATGGAGTCTGTTAAGAGTGCTTTGGGTTTGTTATAGATTTTATGCAACAATGCACCTAACTTTCAGAAATCTGTAACTCCTAAGCAACTCTGTCCTGATTTCTCCAGCCTTCACACCCTCCTGAAAGGTGGTTTATTTGTTGTTTTTAACAACTAATGCTTCTTTCAAAATTTTGTGTAACATAATTGTGTTCTATTGGTGAAGAGCTCTCTATAATCGCTAACATGGTGGCAAAGAGTCTTTACCACTGGTGCTCAAGAGTCTTCACCACTTTTGTCAACCAGTGAGAAATCACAGTAACTAATGACATAGGTGGTCTAAGACTGTCAATCTGTATCAATCCATTAGGGCCACTCTTGAACTTGGAAGCCTTTATTTTGAGCCCATTAAATTTTCTTTATCCTCTATCCTCTCTGGTACTTGGGTTTAAAAAGAAAATCTGCATCTGGTCGGGGATACAAATTGTCTACGGCAGGGGCTTAGCTTAATTTTCAACTTGAGGAAACCTAGAGTCATCTGGGAAGAGAGCTCCGGTGAGGGGTTGCCTGTACTGGGCGGTCCTTGGCCTGTCTGTGGGAAACTTCTCCATTGAGCTAATTGATGTGGAAAATTCTCCGCCATTGTGGGCAGCACCACCCTAGGCAGGTGTCCTGAGATGTGTAAGAGTAGAGGAAGTAAGCTGCACACAAACACGTGCATGAGCTTATATTGCATATATGTCTCTCTGCTCTTGACAATAGATATAATGGGACTAGCTCTGTAAAGTTCCTGCCTCGACTTCCCACAATGAGGGAGGGTGAGCTGGAATTGAAGGCTGAGATAAGCCCCTTTCTTCCCTCGCTCGTCTTTTGAGAGGATATGTTATCACAGCAATGAACCAAGCTAGAACAGCAAACTGGGGCAATTTTGTTGTTTTCATTGTTTTTTTAGGGACATGTCCATGAGGTACAGGTTTTTATTCTTATTTTATAAATGAAGAGGGATCTGGCACAGCAATAAATTAATCTGGTCCATGAAGTCTATACTGTGCCAAAGTCTGTGCTTATTCCTGTATGTCACACAGGACAGAAGACAGCAATAGATGACTTAGTCGCTGACATTTTATACTAAAATAACCCTCCACTGGCTTAAAACAAAGAAATTCACCATCCCTTACAGGCTTGTCTGGATGAAGGACATCAGTGTATGTTGTCACATTTGAAATTGTCTTTTTAAAAATGGCATTATATAAATATTTACTATTCCATGAACTTAGGTAGTTCAGAGAATATAAGGAACACAGAATGATTTTTGCTTTGGAAGCTATTTTTCTTGTGATTAGCTACAACATTAAAATAAATTTCATCTGGGACAAAACCAAACATGATCTATTTTAAAGTCCAGTCAATGGAGGCCTGGTACTGACTCTCCGCAGAAGGCTAGTTCCACCAAATGTCTGCCTCTCTATGCCAAGCCTCTTGTCTGTTCGGTTTCCATTACGAAATCACACAAGGAACACAATGAACGTACCGTCCTGACCTCCAGCCATCTGTTGGCTGCTGAGAGAAATAAGTAGGCAATGTTGTTCGTGTCTGTCAGCTCAAGCATGCGTTGCTTGAATCTGGTTTCATGCCTGCAGAAAACAAAGACACCACACTGTTAGTCACCTAACATGAGAATTAGTGAAAGCCAGTCACCGTTAACTACTGGACAGTTTGCAAGAGTGACACGGATGGGATGTGTGACGAACGAGTAGACTCCAGAGTCACTCTGCTGAGTTCTGGATAGAGACCGAGAGGGCAGCATCACTCTGCTGAGTTCTGGATAGAGACAGAGAGGGCAGCATCACTCTGCTGAGTTCTGGATAGAGACCGAGAGGGCCAGTGTTTCCTCTGTTTACACGCTCCAACTAGAAAAAGAAGCCATTGCTACGACAAATCTTTATTAAAGGTTACTTTGTAATACCACAGTATTGAAGGATCCATGCAAAGGAGACTTGGCCTATGCCATCTGGGGTATAGAAATGACAATATATTCACCTGTGTTTGAGGCATTTACTTTATTTTTCCAAACAATATTAAACTGGGCTGGATGAGAACCAATGGGGACAGGAAAACATACATTTATAACAGGTAAATGTATACCTTCAATATTCTTTTTGTTTGGCTTTTTTTTTAAACCAAAGAAAGAAAGTAGGATGCCAAGGAGCAGAAGACTGAGGGATCTCGCAGACGGTTGGCACAGCACAAGGTCTGCTTACAGTGACCCTGTGAAAGCGAAGGAGATTTACTTTGGGTGATGGGCGAACTGAGTAGAGACAGAGGGTGGGGAGAGGGAAGGGTGAAGCCAGGCTTCCCAGAACACATGGAAGATTGTCTGGAGCAGCTTCCAAGGTGAAGCTGGATTTCTGAGGTGAATGTAGGCACTGTAAGTACTCTTAGTGACATCAGAGAATATCCTCCATCTTCAGGGTTGGGCAAGTTTCTCACCCTAACGGTCATGGTGATGGAGAGACTGGTCCATGGGAAAATTAAGCTCATCCTTGGTACTCAACACAATCAAATGCAATTCTGTGAGGTTTGTTTTACAAGCAGAACTAGGAATAACCTTCATGCATATATATCCTGAATGAGCATGTCTCACCCTATACCTCAATCCCCTTGCACTACCATGTACAACGAATATATGACATAGAAAGGCGTTTTTTTTTTAAATTAAGAAGATTCTTAAGTACTTGAACATCCTAGGTATGATTTCACACATACACGCTGAAAAAAAAATTTTCTATATAACAAAAATATCCTTACTTTGTAATCTCTTTCCTTGAATAATAAACAAAACAGAGCTGGAAAACCACTGGTGTGAAAGTTGGTTACATACCCAGCTGAGTGAGCGTCTTTCCTCTCTGTGGCCACGGCTGTTCTGACATAAGCCATCTATAGGTCATTTTGTAAGGAATGACTGACCCACTCACTAGTGAGCCCTATTTGCTAAAAGAGTCCTCCACTCCTGTAAAATCTCCCAGTAAAATTGCAAAACTTTAAAATAACTCATCACTTGTATCAAAGAACGAAGTAGTCCTGGGTGGGGTGCTTTTGGCCCACCATCAGTCCATACAGGCCAGTATAAAGCAGATACTTGGTGTCTCTCCAATCAATCTGATCATTGCAATATGCCAAGCCAGAGAGATAATTTGGTAAGACAGCAGTGTCTGATCTACAATGATCGGAGAGTTTAGCAGTGAGAGCCAAACCATTACTTCGATTTGAGTTATGCAGCCTTGAACTAAATGCCACGTCCAGGGGGACCTGTGTCAAAGAATGGCAGCCCCATGGCTTGGGACTAACAGTCTAAAGAGCATGTCTGCCTTCTATGTGACCTTAGGAGGGGTGACTGTAGCGAGGAGGGGGAGGATAGAATGGCCTCTGAGGTTTTAGGATTCACAGCAATAGTGAGAAGTAACTGTGATGGTCTTTGTAAGGCTCACATTCCCATGCTTGCCAGCCATCTGCCAGGTGGACTTGCTTGCTAGAGGAAGGTTGGCTATATTCACATCTAAGCATCCTTTCTCCACAGCAAGGAAGTCACTGTGCTAGATTCTGGACATACACAATGAACAAGATGTGTCTTTCTCAGGGTGGGACAAGCTGTGCTAGCTAAAAAGTCTGAGGTAGCCCAGGACCTTCCTTTCATGAGCCTAAGAGCATAAGGGGGAAATTTACACCGAGGGTCTGAATAGAGAACCAGGTAGAGGGGGTGGAGAGAGGGGAAGGGCTAACCTAGGCTCCCTGTAGGACAAGGAAGATGGTCTGGAAGTAGGTTTTTTTTTTGGAGGGGGGCAGGTTCCTGGGGTGAACAAGGCATTGTAGGTGCCCTAAGAGAAAACAGGAGTGAGAAGATCTGGGCTTTTCCTGACGGGTTTTCTCACCACCCTGGACAAATGCATCCAGTAGATCAGAGCGCATGATCCTGACAATGTGCTCTGTCTGGGACCCGCTTCCTGCTGCTGTGGCTGTGGAGCTCGGAGCTCAGTTTCTATCACTGCACATTCGTAGGGAACTGGCAACAGCCTGGAGCAGAGGGAGGAGGGCTGGAAGCGCAGGGAGCATTCCTCTGCTTCTGCTGGCAAGAAACCTTCTGGTTTCCTAATGGAAACTTTGACACACTCAGCCTGTATCTTTTCATCCACATCCAGCTCATCTTCTGAACATTCTTAAACCTTTATTCTGTCAGACGCGCACACGCACACACACACACACACAGAGACACACAAACATACACACACAAACACACACACAAACACACACACACATATACATACAAACACATACACACACAAACACAAATACACACAAACACAAACACACACACAAACACACATGCACAAATACATACAAACACAAACACACACACATATATACACACACATATACACACAAACACACACAAACACACACACATATACACATAAACACACACACACAGACACACGCACACATACACACAAACACACACACACAGACACACGCACACATACACACAAACACATACACACACAAACACACACACATATATACAAATACACACAAACACAAACACACACACATACACACACACATATACACACACACATACACACACGAATACAAACAAACACATGCACATACACACACACATATACACACAAGCACACACACATACACACACGAATACACACAAACACATGCACATATACACACAAACACACAAACACACACACATACACACACACAAACACACAAACACACACAAGCACACACATATACACATAAACACACACACAGACACACGCACACATACACACAAACACACACACAGACACACAAACACACACACACATATACAAATACACACAAACACAAACATACACACACACATATATACACACAAGAACACATACATACACACACATATACACACAAGCACATGCATATATACACACAAACACACAAACACACACACATACACACACAAACACACACACAGACACACACACAGACACACGCACACATATACACAAACACACACACATATACACACAAACACATACACACACAAATACACACACATATACAAATACACACAAACACAAACACTCACACATACACACACACATACACACAAGCACACACACATACACACACGATACACACAAACACACGCACATATACACACACACAGACACGCACACAGACACACAAACACACAAACACACACACATAGACACACACGCACAAACACACACACATACACACAGCAGCAGCAGCAGCAGCAGCAGCAAAGGTCACTGACACTGTAGTCTAATTTAGCCGTAATACTTTCCTTGTTAATGACTATGGGTTTCCTGCTATGTGTGAGTGTGCCCCGAGCCCTGGGTGCAAAGGGAACTTAATGTACAGCCAGTAAAGGAGGGCCTTCTGAGGGAGCTGGCCCAGGGGACCCTGGCCGCACATAGGAAAGGGACAGATATGGGAAATCATGTGCTTAATTCTTTTCAAATATTTTCTAAGATCTATTTTCATTTTAGTTATGTGTATGTACATATTTAGGGGCACATGAGTACAGTTGCCTGTGGATACCAGAAGAAAGTTTTAGAGAAGCTGTTGTGAGCCACCGGCTAGGGGTGCAGTTATGGATCTTAACCTCTAACATCCCTCCGGCCCTAAGAACAAGCTTCGATCTTGACCATGAGTACCAACCCCAGTGATTCTAGGAATTTATCCACAGCAGTTAGGCCATCACTGTCTTTTCAAAATACTTATTATCACTGAGAAACGCTATCGTTTATAATATTTAATAGACAAGATACTTTCACATGGAAGTTAGAGAATCCATGTTTTGCACACTGATTATTCAAACACAAAAGGTTAATGTGTAATCTAGAGTTTTCTTAATGTAAAATTCACTCAGTTTTACCCCGTGTCTAGTGCAGGAGGGAAATTAAGAAGCCAGACCTTGCCCTGGCCTATTTCCTCCTTCCCTTTTCCTAAATCTTTCTCAAATTCTTCACGTTGTTCTCCGCCTTCTCATCCCTGGCAGTTTCAGATGACCCATGCTGTGCCTCAGGGAGAAAGTGAAGATTCTGGTGTGTTGGGTCCTGCCGCCCGTCACCAGCTTCCTGACCCCCCCACCCTCCGTACTTTCTAGAGGCACGCTGTACAAAATCCCCTTCCAGAAAAGCTGCCCCTCTGACCAGCCACATCCCTGTCAACCTGCTACTAAAAACCTGCTCCACCCACTGCCCCACCCTGCCTACACCTCACATCTTCCCATCAGCCGTTAAATAGCTCTAGCTCATTACTCTCTTTTTAAAAATGACCCCCCAAACACCCCCCGGGGTAGAAATCTTTGAATCCTTCCCACACCAGCACTTTTAGCTAATCCACCATCCTCTGACTTCCGATTTCATTCCTCCTTAGCTAATTCTGTTATTGTTAAGGTCATAAATAGCATTGTGGTTTCCATATGCAGAGGACACCTTTAACTTCTTTTATTTATTTTTTTTCTGTTTTTACCACTGTTGTCCACTCAGTTTTTTTAATATGCTCACCTGTGTAACTTCGGTGACACCTCTTCCTTGTCCAGGTTGTACAACGCCTTTCTTATATATGTCTTTACTCTTATGATATTCTCAGGAGACTAAACACAAAGTCTCGTGACTACCCCAAGCCTTTGCCTCCTTATGTGTTTAGTTTCTCAAATGATAAGAATTCCTCTCCCTTGGTAGGAAGACAAGGTCTTCCTTGAGAAGTGTGTTGGATACTATTTCCTCACTGGAGTCTTGGGAAGAGGAGGATCAGTCTGAATTAAGGTCCTTCTCAATGATGCTTCTTGCAATGCGGTGTCTCAAACACAGCCTCCTGGCACCTTCCTACCTTTAACCTCAGCCATCCTGGCTTATCCTTGGTGAGTCAGTTATTTTAACACAACTCTGACTGTGTCGGTTTCCTGTTCAGATTCTGCAGTGGCTCCACCACCCAGAAAGAAGAGAATCCAAGTTCCCCACAGAGGAACTCACTCCTTCCGTGTTGGCACCAGCCTCCATGTTCTCGAACTTCCCTGTGATGACCTCCATCTTGGGATCATGTAATACTGGATTTGATTTACACATAAAATAGAAATCGCCATGCTCTTTCCCCTGAACCCTCTGTCCCCTTGACCTTCCAGCTCAACTAGTCTTCATTCAAAGGTCCATTGTCCAACAAGTATCTCTACCTTCTTCTGAAACAAGGGGTCACCCAGCCCTCTGACACAGCTGTCCATATGGTACACCTCCATAGGTCTCACTACAGTGTCATTTTTATCCCTCAAGCCCTCTCTCCTATGTGGTGACCCCCTTAGGACAGCGCCTATACTAGCTCACTAGTCAAATATCATAAGCATTTCCTAAGTCGGGGTAAACTAACAGTGAGAACAAAACCCTGCTCTCTCAGAACTTGTATTCTAGTTGGAAGAGATTAAGTAATTATCATGCAAATATTTTAAATAAAACAGATCAGGAAACACACTCATATAAATATTCATAAGGGAAATAAAATAAGATCACACGTTAGCTAAAGTAAAGAACCTGACTTGTAATTGGGATGGAAATAAATGTCTGTGTGTATTCAATCTTTATTTATCTACAAGAATAGTACCTGGCTGTGTTATTATATACTATTCTAATAAATATTTTTATATAAACTAATTGGAAAAGACTAGCTTTGTGGCAGCAGTAATCTTCAATAGGCTATATTTATTAATGGTCTTTGCCGAGTACTATTAGACTATAAATTTATGCCAAAACTGTATGTTCAATACCAATAATTAATGTTGAAATTCTCGGTAAGAGGCTTTATACTCCATGTGGAGAAAACATGCCAGGACATGAGGTATGAGTGGGGTAAATGAAACTCACATAGATTTAGGTAGAAATCCCAGCATACATAATGGTTTCAAAAATTGTTTCTTAATGTTCTATTCTGTTACCCATTCCCATGCTCTTAAAATAAACTTCTCAGGTTGGACAAATCTCTGATTGAAATCAATACACATTTGTAATAGGGTAGAAAGAAGATACAGTGGCTTAAAATATCAGTTTTCTAGATTGAAGAAAATGGCCAGTAATTCCATTTTCATGATCTAACTTGAACAGGAAGTAGAGCTTCGTCCACAGGAAACTCATTGCTACTTACAAACATAGAGAAGCATGGATTGCCCCCCCTCTTCTTCCATCCCTCCCCTCCCTCCCTCTCTTTTTCTCTCTCTTTCTTTCTTTTTCTCTCTTTTGTTGTATTTTTGAGGCTGGCCTTGAACTTCCTCTGTTGCCTAAGCTGTCCCTGAACTCTTGGTTCTCCTGTTTATACTTCCACCACCACAGTCACCAAGTGCTAATCTGAAGGTGTACACCACCATGCCTGGCTGGATTCACTGTGTCAGTATTTTATTGGGAGCTACCACCAATGCCTTTCCACTGTGTCAATTCACTCTTTACTCTTAAATTTTCAGATGAGGAACCCTAATCAGCAATGTTCATTCTTATTCCTGCTTTGTAGTTCGCTATGAGCAACACAGTATGCCTTCAAAAGAGGTGACAGTTAGCTATTATTTGTTGACAGACACTTGTGGATGGATTTGCCCCTCACCAGCAATCTGAAGACGTGTTACTCACCTGAAGGCCCGGATAGTGGTGAGCCCTTCAGCTGTTTCTGAGAAGTGACAAAGCAGAGGGAGCTGGGTGCTGTCATCAAGTTCCTGGAGATCCCTAGAACAAAGATAGTGGTATGTGTCACCTGCCTCCAGGTTCTGAGACCATTGAACTTACAAGGTTCTCAGACCCCAGTGTTCGCTTTTATCATTCATTCATCTGAACTCCTCCTCTTATCTATTTCCCATAAGTCCTCATGCTTAAAATCTTGAACCATCTCTGATCTCAGCTGTACTACAGATCAATAGTAATAAAAGCCACATGGTATTGACATAAAGACAGACAGTTTGATCAATGGCCCCAAACTGAAGATCCAGAAGTAAACCCACACACCTATGGACACTTGATTTTTGACAAAGAAGACAAAATTATACAATGGAAAAAAGAAAGAATCTTCAACACATGGTGCTGAACACATCTAACTGGATGTCTGCATGTAGAAGAATGCAAATAGATCCATATTTATCACCCTGCACAAAACTCAAGCCCAAGTGGATCAAGGACCTCAACATAAAACTGGATACACTGAATCTGATAGAAGAGAAAATGGGGAATAACCTTAAACACATTGGCACAGGAGACAACTTCATGAACAAAACACCAACAGCTCAGGCACTAAGATCAACAATTAATAAGTGAGATCTCAATGAAATAAAAAGCTTTCATAAGTCAGAGGACTCCATCAATAAGAAAAAAATGGTAGCCTACACAATGGGAAAGATCTTCACTAATCCTGCATCTGACAGAGGGCTGATATCCAAAATATCTTGAGTTCTTTATAGAACTCAAGAAGTTAGACATCAACAAACCAAATTTTAAAATGGGGTACAGAGCCAAACAGGGAATTCTCATCAGAGAAATCTCTAATGGCCAAAAAGCACTTAAAGAAATGTTCACCATCCTCAGTCATCAGGGAAATGCAAATCAAAACAACTCTGATTCCATCTTACCCCTTCAGAATGGCTAAGATAAAAACCTCAAGGGATAGCACATGCTGGCGAGGATGTGGACAAAAGGGACCACTCCTTCATTGATGGTGGGAGTGAAAACTTGTACAACCACTTTGGAAATAAATTTGACAGTTTCTCAGAAAACTGGGGATAGTTCTACCTCAAGGCCCAGCATCCCACTTCTAGGAATATACCCAAAAGGAGCTCCACCATATCACAAGGACATTTGCTCAACTATGTTCATAGAAGCTTTATTGGTAATAGAAACTAGAAACAACCCAGATGTCCTTCAACCAAAGAATGGATAAAGAAAATGTGGTACGTTTACACAATGGAATATTACTCAGCTATTAAAAACAATGACATCATGAAATTTGCAGGCAAATGGAGGGAACAAGAAAATATCATCCTGAGTGAGGTAACCCAGACTGAGAAAAATAAACATGGTATGCACTCACTTATAAATGGATATTAGCAATATAGTACAGGATAAACAAGCTGCAATCCACAGACCCAAAGAAGCTAAGTAACAGGGAGGGCCCAAGGAGAAATACTTGAATTTCACTGGGAAGGGGAAATAAAAGACATCAGTGGTGGAGGGAGGGAGGGAACTGGGTGGGAGAGGAGGTAGGGAAGGGAACAAAAGGGATCAAATGTGGGGAGGCTGAGGCAGAGAGAGAGAACCAGGAGAGAGACATGGAATGGGTGTTGAGGGATCTCTGGGAAGAGCTGAAAACCCAGGGCAATGGAAACTCCCAGGAATCTATGAAGGTGAGCCTTGCTAAAACTCCTAGCAATAGGGGATAATGGAACCTGAAGTGGCCACCTCCTGCAACCAGGCAAGACTTCCATTGGAGGGATAGGGACACCAATGCAGCCAAAAGTCCTCTGAGTCACAATATTTCCTGCCTATAAGATGTGTATGGATAAAGAAGGAGCAGAAATTGGAGGAATGACCAACCAATGACTGACCTACCTTGAGACCCATGCCGAGAGAGAGAGAGAGAGAGAGAGAGAGAGAGAGAGAGAGAACACCTCTGATACTATTAATGATACTCTGCTATACTTACAGACAAGAGCCCTAGCATAGCTGTCACATGAGAGGCTTCATCCAGCAGCTGATAGAAACAGATGCAGAGAATCACAGCCAAACATTAGGCAGAGCTCAAGGAATCTTGGAAAGTGGGGGAGGAAAAATGGAAGGAGACAGAGAGGTCAAGGATAGCACAGGAAAACCTACAGAGTCAACTGACCTGGGCCCATAGAGGCTCGCAGAGACTGAAGCATCAACCAGAGAGCATGCGTGGGATGGACCTAGTACCTCTCCACATACAGAACAGATGTGCAGCTTGGTCTCACATGGGTCTCCTAACAACTGGATCAGGGCTGTCTCTGAGTCTGTTGCCTGCCTTCGGGTCCTTTTTCCCTAACTGGGCTGCCCCTCTTGCCTTGATAGGAGATGCATCTAACCCTGCAGTATCTTGATATGCAAAGGTGGGTTGATATCCACGGGGAGGCCTCCAGTTCTCTGAGGAGAGAAGGAGGGGGATGGGAGGTAAGCAGGAAGGACAGAGGAGAGGAGGAGGGGAAGCCGTGATACAGATGTAACACGAATAAAGAAATTAATAAAAAAGTCTTGGTCAACATGTTTCCCGTCCAAGTATGATTTACTTGCTCATTTCATGTCCCCACAGCACCATATTTTAGCTGTGACAAGACTGGAAGTTTTGTAGACACCTTAAATGAAGTGTGGACCTATAATCCCTACACACCCGTCTTTCCCTTCATCTTCAGAGTGTGAACTCTTGAAGGTTGAGTGCTGCAGTGTAAGAGTTACTGTGGTAAATATAAATATAAATGCAATATTGAAATAACCTTGATTGAGAATGGATGACTCCATGGAAAATAATTGTTGGAAGGGAGTCGTCTTGTAATTGTTTGGCGAGGGCTGTTGGCTTATGAGGAGGCGTCTAATGTGACCCAAGCTGGCCTTTAACTCTCTGTCATCAGTGATGACCTTCACCCTGATCCTCCTGTCTCCATCTCCTAAGTGCTAGCATTACAGGCATGAGCAACCATATCTGGCACAAAGATATAACAGCCTTTTAGGTGCCACACTGGACTGTAGAGGATTCTTAAAGAATAATTACCGTCACTGTACAGAAGAAGTAAGATAAGAGCCAAGCCTTGAGGATGATGTGAAGAGTGAGAAGACAGTTGAGGGGAAGAGCAGTTAGGATAGCCTGGGGAAGGGGGCCTCTAAAGCTCTGAATTCCCAAGATGCTCATCAACTTAGTACAAGAGGGTGGGAATCGACAGCAGGAAGATGACTGTCAGAGGAGTTTCATGAGCCACAGTGATACCGTAGCTGCACTGAAAGTCACGTGGCTGTTTCCAGCACATTGGAAATTACAACACCACTACAGTTTACCAGTGTTGAAGGACACACAGAGAGAAGACATCAGAGGGGGAGATGCAGCCATAGGTTTGGCTCTAGCCACAGCGACTTGAATCCCTGTCTCCGAGGAACTTTCACGACTCCCCCAAGGAACTAAGGTCCACATCAATACACACATGTATACATATCTGTACAATCTACTTAAAAACAGAACTACCTCGATCTGTGTAACCCTTTTCACAAAGCTTCGTGTTTCTGAATTTTTCTTTTAAAATTAGTTTATTTCTTGACTGATTGATTGATTGATTGATTGACTGATTGACTGACTGATAGGATGTCACTTCGAATCCCAAGATGACCTCAGATTTGCAGTGACTCTCCTGACTCAGCCTCCCAACTGTTACAAAGACACACATTCACAGCCATTTCCAGGCCAATGACTTTTCTTTAAATCATATAAGCTTGCCTTTCTAGATGATAAGACTGAGCTACAACAATTGTTTGAAAGCATTTCTCTTTTCCTTCCCCTTTCTGCCCTTTGTGAGGTCATGAAGGTCAGGAGGGTAAGAGTCAGCCCTTCCATTGACCTGCGAGCATCAAGTGAACTGATAAATGCTGTTACACAGCAGGAAGCACAGAGGCCAATCTTGATCAGCTGTGTAGTCCCACAAGCAAGTGCGAAGTCTTCTCATTCTGAGTTTCAGAGATGGACTTGGCTCACTTCACAAAGGGCAGATGTGGGAAGGAGGCACAGAGGAAGGTGGTGAGCACAGTGAAGAAATGTGAAGTGCTTTAAACTTTAAATGTAAACAGGTGGCTATTGGCACAGCTGACAGCAACAACAGATGGCCACTCACTGAGGTCAAAGCTGAAGAAAACGTCATGAAGGAGCCTCTCTGTTTACATAACTGTCATGTGTGAGTCCAGAAGTTGATGGATCAGACCAATCTGTGTCCTTGTAGCAAGGAAGCATACAGCTAAATACCCATTAGACCTGTGACTTAGACATTCAAAAGGTCACATTATTGCCTGCCAGGAGCCCCCACGTCAATTCTCCTCGAGATATAGAAAACAGTCTGTTCAGCACCAGGAGCAAGATCCCTGTGCCTGTACGACTTCTCGTCACGGGGTCAACCTCCAGACTCTCAGGTGAGAACCGGTGGACCAGATGGCTGTTAAATCTCATCAACCCTAATTCCTTTAAAAAATAATTGCCACATTACAGTTGACTTTTTTTATTTTAATTTTTTGATACTTTCTTTACTATTCAAATGTTTCCCCCTTTCCAGGTCTCCACTTTGGAAACTCCCTATCCCCTCCCCTCTCACCGACCCACCCACTCGCCCACCGACCCACTCCTGTCTTCCCACCTTGGCATTCCCCTATACTAGGGCCTCTAACACCCTCAGGACCAAGGGCCTCTCCTCCCCCTGATGGCCAACAAGACCCTTCTCTGCCACATATGTGGCCAGCACCATGGGTTCCTCCATGTGTATTCCTTGGTTGGTGGACCAGTCTCCAGGAGCACCGGGGGTCAGGATAGTTGACACTGTTGCTCCCTCCATGGGGCTGCAAACTCCCTCAGCTTCTTCAGTCCCTTCTCCAACTCCTCCATCTGGGACCTCACACTCAGTCCAACGCTTACTGTGAACTGAAACTTGGGTATTCCGAACTTTTGGGCTAATATCCGCTTATCAGTGAGTACATACCATGTTTGTTCTTCTGTGACTGAGTTACCTGGCTCAGGATGATATTTTCATGTTCCATCCATTTGCCTGTGAATTTCATGAAGTCATTGTTTTTAATAGCTGAGTAGTATTCCATTGTGTAAATGTACCACATTTTCTGTATCCATTCCTCTGATGAG
>CM052700.1:6648746-6669812 GCA_028551405.1 Uromys caudimaculatus | reverse complement strand
GAAGGGAAAGGGAGGGAAGGAGAGGGGAGGGGAAGGGAGGGGAGGGGAGGGGAAGAAGGGAGGGAGGGAGAAAAGGAAGGAGAATAAAGGGTGAACGAACAAACAAATATGAAAATCCACAATACGATCAGACTGCTGATTTCTAGATTGAGTGCATAGACCAGACACTTAAGTTAGTCGTGGGATTGTGTTGCCAATAAAAACATGCGCCTGGCTTGCAAACATCTTTTTTTTTTTTTTTTTAATCTATGGCTTTCTGAATTTGGAAATGTGCACCAGGAGGAAAGCAGCTGTGGAATTTGTGTCTACTCTAGAAGCACCCATCCATCACTTGCCTGTTCTGCTTTAGATATGGTCATGGAGGAGAGCTGTTAAGACGGAACATACCAAAGGGCACCGTCAGAGGCCACATGAGACAATGGGCAGGTGATCCGCTCAAATGCCCTTTAGAAACGCCAAGACCAATTGACCTGGGCATATTTTCCAGCTATGACAGGAAGGCTCTTGATTTTCTTTTGAGCATAATGTGGTTATTTGCAGGGTCCGGTGACTGTAGGCTCTCCTCTCTGCTCCTTCCCCAGAGGCTGTTTGGACTACACATGTGTTCTCCACTACGGCAATAGCTACAGGTACAAGCATGCAGTTTGGAAGGATGAGCAATATGTCTTTTGTCTACAAATCATCAGACCAAAAGGACACAGGGTAGATGTGAGGGCAAGACAGTTCATCACCAGCATTTCAGTTTCAACTGGAACCTGTAATGGATTGAGTCTTGGAGGGGCTTCTCTTTGGGTTATAGACGATTCAATTAGACGGGCTATGTTCTCTGTCATATAAATACCTTAAGTATGGGCACAGAAATGTGCATAATGAGAGTGGTAGATCCTTAAAGACAGCAAGCTGTCTTCCCAGGATGCACCCTCCACCTCTATACCAGATGAGAGCTCAGTTACTCACACCGTCCAGATAAAGACAATGCGTGTGCACTTTCTTGGTCCCTGATCTGTTCATGTAATGAGCTGGTCAACAGTCAGTAGAAATAATGCATGCTGCTTTAAGGTCCTTAGGCAAAAGGAAACCTTCTCTTTCTCCCATCTGCTCTACCTGGTGGCTTCAGAATGCTAGGACTAGGGACAGCAACTATCCTGGATGTTGGTGCATCCACAACTAAGTCACATTAACTCCCAACCATCCCCCACCCCATGAGGTAAGTACTGTTAGTTCACAGCTAAGAAGGATTTTAACCCAGCAAGCCCAGTGCAGAATCAATTTCTGCAGTGATCAATTTTCTACTGCAAAGCATGAATCTTAAGATAATTGAGTGTGACTACATTTTTTTAAAAAATAGAAATAATTAAATAATCGGTTTAGAATTCCGGAAGCCTGTATTTGTTTCCAGAACAAACGACCTCAAAGTTAAGAATTCGCCCGTCATCCATTGCTGTTATTGGTTATTGGTTTTTTTCTTCATGAACATTCACTGAGACTTCTGACATTTGCAGGTGGCATGGTCTGGTGCTTGCTACCTCCACATTCCAAGGCTCCCTGCTTCTTGGTTGGCCAGTAGAAAGGAGGAAATGGCAAATAAAAACTACATAGGAAATGAAGTATCCGGAGCATATTTACTCTGTGTCCTTAAATGATTTATTTTAAAACTTTCTTGGTGTCCCATGTCAAGACAATGTAATAATTTTAGGTGATTTTTACCAAACTTCCAGTGAATCTTTTTTTCTTCTTCCTCAGAACATAGTATTAGATGTGGAAAACTGAAATGAAAACTTGGCTCTCCATACTTTTTGGCTAATATCCACTTACCAGTAAGTACATAACATACATGCCCTTTTGGGTCTGGCTTACCTCACTCAGGATGATATTTTCTAGTTCCATCTATTTGCCTGCAGAATTCAGAATTGTTTTTAAAAACTGAATTTTGTAAATGAACCACATTTTCTGTATCCATTCTTCAGATGAGAGACATCTGGGTTGCATTCAGTTTCTGG
This sequence comes from Uromys caudimaculatus, assembly GCA_028551405.1. Classification (NCBI taxonomy): domain Eukaryota; kingdom Metazoa; phylum Chordata; class Mammalia; order Rodentia; family Muridae; genus Uromys; species Uromys caudimaculatus. The sequence goes on along the minus strand of CM052700.1, from coordinate 6,667,812 downwards.
CTATTACAAATAAGGCTGCTATGAGCATAGTGGAGCACATGCCTTTGTGATATGGTGGAGCATCTTTTGGGTATATGCCCAGGAGTAGTATAGCTGGGTCTTCAGGTGAATATATTTCCAACTTTCTGAGAAACCTCCAGATGATTTCCAGTGTTGTGGTACAAGTTTAGAATCTTACCAGCAATGGAGGACTGTTCCCCTTTCTCCACATCCTCACCAGCATCTGCTGTCCCTTGAATTTTTGATCTTAGCCATTCTGATTGATATAAGGTGGAATCTCAGGGTCCAAATTGATTTGATCTCCCTAATGACTAAGGATGTTGAACATTACTTTAAGTGCTTCTTGGCCATTCAAGATTGCTCTGTTGAGAATTCTCTGTTTAGCTCTGTATCCCATTTTTTAACTGGGTTATTTAGGTTTTTTGGAGTCTAACTTCTTGAATTCTTTATATACTTTAGACATTATCCCTCTGTCGGATGCAGGGGTAGTGAAGACCTTTTCCTAATCTGTAGACTGGTGTTTTGTCCGAGTGACACTGTCCTTCGCCTTACAGAAGCTTTCCAGTTTCAAAATGTCCCATCTATCAATTGTTGATCTTAGAGCCTGAACCATTGGTGTTCTGTTCAGAAAATTTTCTCCTGTGCCAACGCGTTCAAGGCTATTTTCTACATTAGTTTCTATTAGATTCAGTGTATCTGGTTTTATGTTGAAGTCCTTGATCCACTTGGACTTGAGCTTTGTGTAGATGGATAAATATGGATCAATTTGCATTCTTCTACATGCAGACTGACAAACCAGCACCTTCTGTGAAAGATGCTTTCTTTTTTTCCACTGTATGGTTTTGGCTTCTTTGTCAAAAATCAAGTGTCTGTAGGTGTATGGGTTTATTTCTGAGTCTTCAATTCAATTCCATTAATCGACCTGTCTCTGCACCAATACCACATGGTTTTTATCACTATTGCTTGGTAGACCAGTTTGAGGTCAGGGATGGTGATTCCTCCCAAAGTTCTTTTATTGTTCAGGATTGTCTTGGCTATCCTGGGTTTTATCCTGGGTTTTTTGTTTTTCTATCCAAAGTTGAGAATTACTCTTTCAATGTCTAAAACATTGTGTTGGATTTTGATGCGGATGGCATTGAATCTGTATATTGCTTTTGGTAAGATGGCCATTTCACTTTGTTAACCCTACCATGAGCATGGAAGCTCTTGCCATCTTTTGAGATCTTCTTTGATTTCTTTCTTCAGATACGTGAAGTTCTTGTCATACAGGTCTTTCACTTGCTTGGTTAGTTACACCAAGATATTTTATATTATTTGTGGCTATTGTGAAGGGTGTGGTTTCTCTAATTTCTTTCTCAGACCTTCTATCATTTGTATAAAAGAGAGCTACTGATTTCTTTGAGTTAACTATATCCAGCCACTTTGTTGCAGTTGTTTATCAGCTGTAGGAGTTCTCTGGTGGAATTTGGGGGTCACCTACGCATACTATCATGTGATCTGCAAATTGTGATACCTCAACTTCTCTACCCTCTTCATTCTTCATCACTGTGTTGTTATGGAAACCACATGCAGACTGGCAAATCAAGTGTAGATAATGTCTTTCATATATTTTCATTGTTCATTGATTGTTGATGCTTCAAGAACAAATATTATGGTAATAACCTGATCCAGTCATTATGTTAGACTTTTCCAATTATTCTGTTTGCAGATCCCTGCTTCCCATTCTCCGTGACACATGCTGTGAAGACATAGATACCCACTGAATGTGTTTGTCACAGAGGCATGCTGTCTGGGAACATAAGCCTTACCTTGATTCTATCGCATTCAATATTATTCATTTACTTTGGCTCTGTGTTTTATGCAAAGAAGCTAGTTATACCTGTGTAACACACTGACATAAGTTTCTGAGACAAACTCCCCATAATATACTAGTCTATATGAATGTTTCAGATTTAGAAAAAGGTACTGGCCTTCATCTTCATCCTCCATCTGTGCTTTGGCCTCCCTTGAATACATGGCTCTTCGGAGAGTCTTCCTCTCCAGCGTCGTTTGGTCTGCTTCCATGTCCTGTGGAGAACAGTATGCTCTATTGAAGGAGCTTCTGTCTGAAGAAGGATTTAACTTACCCCTGAATGACACACTGAGTGATTTTATATCAGTCCCAGGCTCTCTGTTCACTCTGGACACACAGGATTTCTGTCACAGGAGCTGTTAGGGAAATAATGCTGGAGATTTTGCAGACAAGATTTCTGTACTCAGATATGCAGGACGATGGCAAGCGAGAAAGAGTTACAACCTCAGGGACCTATACCTTGAAAAACGGCCCCATCACTGAGACATTGCTCATCTTTACATCAATTTCAAACAATTATTTTAACCTAAGGATTCACTTATGTTAAATATCTTCTTTTTAAAACATTCAGGCTAGGCATGATGGCAAATGCCTATCATCTCAGCTCTTGAGGGGCTAAAGCAAGGGAATTACTAGAAATTCCAAGCTAGCGAGAACTACATATGGACCTCCTGCTTCAAGAAACAGATGAAATTTGCATGTAGTTCTGGGCTGCTTAAACTGCTATCATGTATCCACTCTGACTGTAAGTGTGTAAACTCAATGGATTCTTTTAGCATACCGCTGAGGGAACTGTACAAGGGACTTTAGTGGCACCAGGAGGAAACAGAAAATAGGCAATGGGGGTCTTTCCATGCCTAGGAGACTCATAGCACGCTGTAGGAAAGAGATACACAAGAAAAAGAAGGAAAAGTACAAAGTCAGATTGCTGTGTTCAGGGTTGCATGGGCTGTCATCTGCCCAAGGAAGGAGGATGGCTTTCATTTTCTTCATGCCCCAGCCTCAGAACTGGGGCAGCAAGATCAGCTGAGTTTCATGGCATGGTGCTGGGGGACAGTCACCTGCCTCTGTAAGGGAAACCAATCCCAAACACCTAGGCCAGGATCACTGTAAGTGACCCTGGCCATGAGTGGCCCCTAGTGTGGTCCAATACACTAAACCCCAAAACCAAACAAGCAGCTCCCAGCACCAACAGAACACAGTTTGGTAGTTACATCATGAAGCCAGTGAACTTTAGGGGGGATCAGTCCCTAAGTATTGATTTTTTATTTTTCCTAACGCGATATGTATTTTGGAAGGCTCACTATTCTAGAAAGTTCCACTATTTCTGAATTCATCATTAAGAAAGTGATGGCAACCCCCAGTATATCAGGATTAGCCTACAAAGGCACTAGCCACGGAGTTGCCTAATGATGTGAGATCAGCGTGTTGGTGGACTAGATCCACATCAAAGGAAGGGCAGTCTCTCTCCTTTGTGAAAGATAGAACGCCATGGAACAAACCCAGAGAGAGAAGAGGCTTTAGTTCTGTTCGGGTTCCTGCAATAGAGCATGTGAGCCCAGCACTTACTTTGCTTTATTTTAAAGAAGACCCTCCTCCTGTACCCACACACAAACTTAAAACAAATGTTCTTGAAAGTGTTCACAAAAGAGTTAATGGCTGGCTAAGTATTTGGAATTGTGTTAGCATTGGGGTTAAGTAAATAAAAATTCAGTTTCATTTACTCGGTGATGATTTACCAGGCCTCCCACACAGAGAGAAGGGGAGTATCAAATGATATTCACGGATCCAGGCAATCACATAATAACACGGTGCGGAGAAGAGCTGGTGCCACCCCAGTCGGACGTTTTAGTCTGATTTGAATCAGCCAGACATGCGATCTCTTCTTCCACTGCAGCTTCTGTTGTCATAATTTGACAGAGTCCTTCACTCTTTCCCCTTAATTCACACGACAGCTCTTTCTGAAGCCTGGTGTTAGCCTTTGATTGCCATGCTGCCCCATATCCTTTCTGCACTCATTTTGTTTGCTCTGTATATATGGGCTAGGCTTTCTCAGCCTTGGCACTGCTCAGCTCCAGCTGAGTGGCAGCCTCAGGGGTATGAGGAAGTCAAACACACAGCACCCAGAGTAGCATCTCTATCTTTTACACACAGTACCCTTGGGCCACCCATTTACCTCAGCTCTGATAAACACAAATATCTCGGGTGTGGCCAAATGCCTCCTAAGAAGCAAAACTGGCCCTGGGGGACAGGTAACACTCCCTTCTGACATAAAACACTCAACCTGAAAGCTGTTACTGCAAAACCAAGTTATTTCATATGTGTAGGTGTGTGTGTGTGTGTGTGTGTGTGTGTGTGTGTGTGTGTATACAGATGTGTATGTATGCAGGTGTGTTTGTACACATGTGCATGAATGTAGGTTAGTATGTGTGTGCAGGTGTGTAAGTGTGTGCATGTGGTTGTGTGTGTGTGCAGGTGTGTATGTATACAGGTATGTGGTTGTGTGTGTGCAGATGTATATGTATGCAGTTATCTGGGTGTGAGTGCAGGCGTGCATGTATGCAGGTGTCTGTGTGTGCACAGATGTGTCTGTGTGCAGGAGTATGTGTGTGCAGGTGCATGTGTATGCATGTATGCAAGCATTTGTGTGTGTATAGATGTATATGTAGGCAGGTGTGTGTGTGTGTGTGCAGGTGTGTATGTTTGAAGGTGTTTGTGTGTATGTGTGCACAGCTGCGTATGTATGCAGGTGTTTGTGTTTGTGTGTGTGTATGTATGCAGGTGTTTGTGTTTGTGTGTGTGTGTGTGTGCAGGTATGTATGTAAGCATTTGTGTATGTCCACAGATGTGTATGTATGCAAATGTGTGCAGGTGTGTGTTTATTTGTGTGTGCAGGTATGTATGTATGCAGGTGTTTGTGCACAGATGTTTATGTATGCAGGTGTGTGTGTGTGTGTGTGTGTGTGTGTGTGTGTGCAGGTGTGTGTGCAGGTGTGTGTGTGTGTGCAGGTATGTGTGTGCAGGTGTGTGTGTGTACAGGTGTGTGTGTGTGCAGGTGTGTGTGTGCAGGTGTGTGTGTGTGTGTGTGTGTGTGTGCAGGTGTGTACGCATGTTTCCATGCATTCATGTACAAGCCAGAGGTCATCACGTGCTTCCCTCTGCCCCTCTCTCCTTTATTTTTTGAGGCAGGGCCTTTCACTGAGCTTGGAGCTCACCAGTTTGGTGACATTGGCTGGGCAGTAAGCCCCAAGGATCCTCCTGTCTCAATCCCAGCCCTGGGACTAGAGAGGCACACTGCCACTCCCGCTTTTATGAGAATCCTGAGAGTCTAGCTCAGCTTCTCACACTTGAAAAGCAAGCACTTTACCTCACACACAGCCCTATAGGCACCTTGCCTGTTCTTAGATGACCGACATCTCTCTCCAGCTTCAGCTAGGAAATCCAGGCAGGTGCTAGACTCAGTCTGGCATCTCTTGGGCTCCAGCTCACTTCCCAGCTAGCTTCACCATGGCCCTGCGGTAGCTGGTTCACAAGTCCTTGCTTGGTGGAAACACTGTATCTGTCTTTATTAGGAAGCCAGTGCTATATAAAGTGATTACTTCACCTCTAAATACAACTGAATAGACTTTCTTCCTGGCTTGCTTAAAGGACATCACTAACCCACTCAGCCGACTGTGTTTTCTCTCTCTGTTTTGTTTCCAGATCCTTCTTTCCAAAGTAAACAATAAATCATCCTGCTCCTGAAACTAACATATTATTTTATTCAGGACACTTAGATCACTAGAAACAATGTTACTTGGAGCCACCTTCAGGACGCTTCTCAGCATCTCTCTCTCTCTCTCTCTCTGGCTGCTTCCCTGGGCACGGCTTTGCTCATTGGTCCACATCCCTAACGTCCTGATTGGGAGGGTTCTGTTATCTCTCCCATTCTCTACACAGATTTTTCACATTTGTTTTTCTTCTGTGGGGGATTTGCTTTTGAGGTCTTCAGAAAGTCACAGTACAGAAAATTGTTGATAACTGTGTGGCTTTTTAATTCTTTTCTATTTATTTATTTATTTATTTATTTATTTATTTATTTATTTATTTAGGTTTTATCCAGACAGGGCTTCTCTGTGTAGCCCTGGCTGTCCTGGAACTCACTCTGTAGACCAGGCTGGCCTCAAACTCAGAAATCAGCCTGCCTCTGCCTCCCAAGTACTGGGATTAAAGGCGTGCACCACCCCTGCCTGGCTCTATTTATTTCTTAAAACAATACAATTTAATTTTCTGATTTAAAAAATGCTGACTGATATAACTGCTTCAGTTTTTTAAAGTTCATTCCTGGACACTGCACTAAATTCTGGACACTTCCCAGCCCAAACCCCAAAGCAAAAGTTTTCAAAGATTTGAAAACTCAGTTTCCTGTTTCTTTTCCCAACCATGAATTGAACTGAATCTGATTTCCAACTCTTTCATTGCTCCACTTAATATGGCTGCAGTGTGGTCAGCTACACTGAATGTGGACCTGGGTTTTAATATATCAGTATCATTCATACATGCTGTGCAGCTCAGGAAAATTATTTGACTCCTCTGGACCCCAATTTTCTTATCTGTAAAAGTAAAGAAATACTTTCTGTGCTGTCTCATCAGGACTGCTCCTGAGAACTCAGCGAGTAAGAACAGCTTTGTGAGGTCTGAAAAGGATGAAAAGTATTGTTGTTTTCTTTTTTCTTTCTGTTAAGCCTCAGTCACCCTCAGGCTATTCCAGACACACCTGTTGACTTCAGCCAAAGTCCTTAAAGACACCTTGGTTTTTGTGTTCATGGTGAATGCCCGATTGTAGGCAACACATGAAAATGATCTTATCATGTGTGAGAAAAGAAGAGCTATAAATCTGGAAAACAGTACACACTAAGGAAGTCTCAAGCCTCGATTACAATTCATTCTACTTGTAAATACAAATGAACTTCTAAATGGTTCAGAGCTAAAACAGACATAGCACTTTATCCAAAGAACAGCACAGGATAGCCCAGGCCACGGCCTGATAGACAACTCCATGGAGAAGACCACTTGGTGCTCAGACATGTGGGCCTGAGCCTCAATCTCAGCACCCACATAGAAAGCCAGGAGTGTGCATTCACACCCGTGACTCTAGACATGGAGACAAGATGATGTGTGTGGTCAGCAACCTAGAACCAGGCTAAGTGAGAGAGCCTCTCTCTAGGGAATAAAGCAGAGAGTGACAGAAAAAGTCACCCAGTATGATCCTCTAGTCTCTACACATGTCCACGGGTATGAACACCTAGTACACACACACACACACACACACACACACACACACACACACACACACACACTACATACTATAATGGTATATATATGCTCAGCTCAGGGGGTGGCACTAAGGTGTGGCCCTGTTGGAGTAGGTGTGGCCTTGTTGGAGTAGGTGTGGCCTTGTTGGAGTAGGTGTGGCCTTGTTGGAGTAGGTGTGTCACTGTGGGTGTGGGCTTTAAGACCCTCATCCTAGCTGCCTGGAAGCCAGTCTTCCACTAGCAGCCTTCAGATGAAGATGTAGAACTCTCAGCTCCTCCTGCACCATGCCTGCTTGGACACTGCCATGCTCCCACCTTGATGATAATGGACTGAACCTCTGAACCTGTAAGCCAGCCCCAATTAAATGTTGTCCTTTATAAGAGTTGCCTTGGTCATGCTGTCAGTTCACAGCAGTAAACCCCTAAGACACCACACACACACCAGACACACAATAAGCAAACAAACTAGCAAATAAGTAAGAGGTTCAAAGTAGGTTCAAAGCGAGCTACTCAATACCATATGCAAAGATGCAACTACCTTGGGTTTCCGATGAGGGCTGTAATAGAGCATCATGCTTGCTACGAGGCCCGGCTCTTCCTTAAAAGCCTCCCTAGTAATTATACAGATGACACTTACCTTTTCTAGTTCCTGGTCTTGTCGATTCATGAGGGTTTTCCAGTGTTCGTACAGTTCCACGTCTTTGGTCTGAATGTCTTTCAAAGTTCCCTCCCTTAATACACTCCCATCCTTCATGGCTATGATCTAGGGAGAGAGAACAGGAGCAGAGACATAGCAAAATCTGGGAGCAGCCAAATGATTGAACTGTATCTCGGGAAGTACTTCACACTTCCTGCCTGTAAGGTAGGACTGCGGTACGGACACAGGAAGTCTCACCCAGTCAGCGTGCGTCAGGTACTGCAGTTTGTGAGTCACGAGGACAACCGTCCTCTTGTCGTCCTGGAGAAACTTCAGGATTCCTTCCTGCATCAAGTGGTCGCTCAGGTGGATGTCCAGAGCAGAGAATGGGTCGTCCTGCAGCAGGGAGGGAAAGTGGAAGGGTGACGAGGGAGAACCAACCGAAAGATGGGGAAAAGAAACACCACCCGAGCTGTTGTGAAGAACTGAGTGTGCCCGGAACACGTCTGCTTTGCTGTGTTGATTTCGGTGTTGTCTTCCTGCTTCTTTAATATGCAAACTGATGTCTACATATAGGCCCAAGGAAGAAGTGGCTGGATTCTCATTCCCTCAGATCTACACACGGTGGTACATACTCACACACGCAGAAATGGTAACTCTGAGAGAAGTTAGCGCAGTCTTATTCTCTACACAGATAAGATGGGCTGATTATGTAGACAGTAAAGTAAAGCAATTACGTTTAGAAGCTGGAGTCAGTTTATGTGCATGGCCATCACAGAGAATAATATAATTAACTCAATATTTATTCAGCAATCAATTGCTCTCTGCTCAATAGACAGAAACAATAGCAATGGTTTTATTAAAGTATTTAAGAACAAACTTATGAAAAATAAATCTCAGTAAAATAATTAAACAGTTACTTTGTTTAGTTACAGATAAATGGGTAAATTAATGAATGTCCTTAAATGGCTTTTATATAAATACATTTAGTAGCAGAGATAAAAATGCAGTAGCTTATCTAAACCATTTAAATATATGGATATTTAGATAACTGAATATTTAACAATTGTCATTATGTATGTATATGTATGTATACAAATATCTAACAAATATAGATATAAATGTATGTTATATGAGTTTATGAATGTATTTTAGAAAGCAATGAAATGAAATTTCCCCCCCAAAATTTATAATATTGAAATGTTTCAAAATCTTTCTGAACCTTTGAGTCATTTTTATGAACACCAGCTATTTCTAAGACATTCTATAAACAGAACATCTAAGAGATTAATCTGTCTTTCCACTGCCCAAAAGTTTGCTTTTAAAACTTGTCACAGATGGATGTGGAGAGACGGCTCAGGGGTTAAGAGCCCTGGCTGCTTTTCCAGAGGACACATTACTTAAAAATGAAAGCATGTGTGAGCGATGGAAATCACGCCCCATGCTGGTAGTGGAAGAAGGGCTTAGACCATCTTTCAGGACACCACTGGCAGGGCCACCTTCTCTTCCCAGCACCAGTGCAGCAAGAGTTTAATTACAGGATTTATCAACCAATCTCTGGCTTTGAGAATTCAGATAACTATTATAGGGGATAAATTGGTTGCTTTTGACACAAACTCAGCTTCTGGATCCTATAAGACCTGAGGTATGTTGTCATTGTTGTTGTTGCTATTGTTGTTGTTGTTATACAGACCAAATATCCCTAGTCATTTGTATAGGAAATTATTCATATGGAAAAAGATACAAGTCGGAAATGAGTTTTGTAATAACTCAGGTCAATTTTCCACACAGTTCTGAATTGTAATGTCAGAAGACAGTAAGCGGAGTGCTGTAAATGAGAGAGCTGAGGTGCATTTATAGCCACCTCTCTCTCTTCTGGACAATGTCTGGACTGTCACTTTATTTGTAAAACGAGGGGGATTCTAAACAGACTGGTCAAAAATTCATCAGACTGATGCAAAGAGCCAATAAAATAATACAGTGTTTTCTTTAATCCCATTAAAGTGCTGGTTTACTGTTACTGACTTATACGGTATGGCAGTGGTAGACTGTCATTGTGTCTCTCTCTGAAGTGCCACAGTGACAGAGTCATGTGTCCCTGGACTTACAGGAGATCACAATGATTCAAACTTCCAGCTCTTGTCAGCCAGGAGTTCAGTCAAGCCATCCCAACTATTCAACAAGAAATTCAAGGCTTGCTTGCCCCATAGAATAAATACAAAGCCGACTTGAGTAACTTAGCAATAGTTTAATCCAAATAAAAAGAAGATTGAGGCTATAGCTCAGTGGTAGAGCACTTGCCCATCATGTACAAAGCCATGAGTTCAGTCCCAGGACTAGGAAAAACACAAGCTATGAAATCAAGCCCCCCTGAAACTATATTCCTGCTTTAGTAATTTTTATATGACCTTGGATAAGCCCCTCCTCCAAAAACGTGGTGTTTTCATCAACAAAAGTCAGTAATAGCAGTAATTAAAAATTAAGTCTTCGCATGTGGGTTAAATGAACTAGCATGGATACCATTCTGTGCTCAGATATACCATGGCTGTTCAAGATATTGGCAATGACTGTTATCACATACACACCTTGGCTTGGTGCTGGGGCAGTCTAGTGTTAGAATCACATGTAACCTTTTATACAACCTAATCTAATCACAATTGACATCTGATAGATTGAAAAGCATGGGTCATGATTCAATTTGTTTAATAACATGCTGAGAAGGTACTTCCTCCAAAGAAAGAAAAAAAACCTGTGAAATGGTAAATTGAATGAAATTTCTATTTTTTATTTTCAAGAGTATATTATTTACTGGCTAGGGATATGGCTGGGTATGGTGTACATACACTCTGTGTTCAATCCCTAACTCCTCAAGGAAAAGAATATATTTGTATATTACTTCCACATACATCTGCATATTCCTCTTTGGTGTTTTATTCCAGAGTCCCACTCATGTCCAGGATGTAGCAAACTCGTGCCAACCCTTCTCTTTGGTTTCCCAAGTTCTGGAATGATCAGCATGACTGGCTGCATCTGATCTATCCAGTCTTGATAAGTATCTTTTATGGTCAATGAATTATTGTGTGTTTATTTGTTTTTAATATGGTGTTAAAGCTAGTATGAAAAAGTTTATTTACAGCAAAATAAAAAATTTCATGTGATTGCATTATAATTGCACACAAATGAGATGCCTAAAGTTAGGGTGATGACCCTTTCTTCCTTGCTTCTCCACCCAGCACAAGAAATAGAACTCTGGCCGGGCAGTGGTGGTGCACGCCTTTCATCCCAACACTTGGGAGGCCGAGGCAGGTGGATTTCTGAGTTCGAGGCCAGCCTGGTCTACAGAGGGAGTTCCAGGACAGCCAGGGCTACACAGAGAAACCCTGTCTCGAAAAACCAAAAAAAGAAAAAGAAAAAGGAATAAAAGAAATAAAACTTTGGACATTGGTGATAGATGAGAAGGAGGAAGAGAGGAAGGGAAGAAGAGAGCAAGGGAAGAACAGGAGAGGGCAGGAGGGAGGGAGGGGCCAGGTTAAAATAAGGGCTTATATGCTTACAGCAGGTTGTAAAAGTCAAATCCCATAGCATTGTGTTGAGAGCCCTTTGTGAAATTTTAAACCATGGAAGTAAAACCTATTACCATTTTGATGAATTATTAAAATACACCAACAACATTCTGCTGCTGCTAACTGTTGTTTAATTTTAGCTTGGAATAACATATACTATTTAGACAATAAGTTACCCTACATGGTACCATGTTTGGTTTAACTGTCAACTTGACACAATGTAATAATATTTACCTGGGAAGAGAATTTCAGGGGAAGGGATTGTAGAGATCAGATGAGCCTATGGGCAGTTCTGTTGGGATTGATTGTCTTGACAATATTAACTGGTATGGAAGGACTCAGCCTACAATGGGTGTCACCATTCCCTATGTTAATCTTAGCAGGAATAACCTAAAAGAATTCCAATACAGCTCTATAGGTCTATTGTTAATCTTTATTTGTAGATATGCTCGTAGAGTCTTTAAACATTCACTCCCCTGTATCTCTTGAAACTTCAAAATACAAGTTGATTTTGGAGTTTCTTGCTGAATTTGAATGTATTTGAGATGGAAGCAGAATAGAGATATATTGTAATTCTTTCAGTTTAATCCTGCTAAGATTAACATAGGGGATGGTGACGCCCATTGTAGGCTGAGTCTTCCCCTGTCAGTTTTATTGTAATTTCCTGAACACCAATTTGGATCTACCAACTCTCAGTCTGTGAGCATTTACTCTGCACTCTGTAATTCCACAAATTAAGCCAGCTTTCCTCCGGTTATCCAGCTTGGCATTGTAAAGACCCATTTGTCCAGAGGGAAAAAGTAAATTATAAATAATATTAAAGTTCATATTCTTACCAAGAAGACAATATTGGTGTTTTGGTAGAGTGCCCGTGCCACGCAGATTCTCTGCCTCTGACCCCCACTCAGGTTGATGCCCTGGAAAGGAAACAGCAGAAACACCCATTTTCATCACCAAGAAGAGACCTAGTGATAAAGATTACCTCTAAATACAAGCATCTCTAACCTTTTTCAGCAACACTAGCGATTCTCTCTAATACCAATGCTGGATGGATATCAATAATTCTTGATCAATCCCATGACTCTTCCTTTCAGGCTAACTGAGAGCTTTGCCATACAAGAGCACTACTAACCCACCAACACCTTGGTGAGTGCCAAAGACAAGCAATTTCTTTCTTTTTCTTTTAACTTTTTGTATTGTCTGTACTTTCGCATATGCATCTTTGCATAGATTTTAATTTTAATTTTAATTATGTGCGCATGTGTATAAGATGCCTGTGGTCAGAAGAGGGAGTCAGATGCCTTGGAGTTGGAGTTATAAGAGGTAGATATTTAATAATTAACATTAACTTAGCACCTAGTATGTACCAGGCTTGTGTATGTAGCTTTATGACTTTCTGTGCTTTATTCCTCATAACCGGCTCAATAGATCAGGATTGCTCTCATTTTACACATGTGGCAGCTAAGCCTCAGAAACATAAAGCAAGCCTTGAATAAGATATGATGCTGCGTCAGACAACGCTTGATGAGAAGGTGGCTGATCATGAACAGCTGAAACTGGCTGAGTTTGGGAAATTTTCTCAGTTCTTCAGCCATTGTATCTTTAGTCGTATTGTGCAGAGGACAAAATTACCCTTGACCCAAATTTGTTATCACAGTAGGTAACACGCATTCGCCTTCACCTAGCACAGCTTTGGACCTGTAAGGGTTACAACTTTTGTTAGTCATTACTGTGGAAAAGATGGCAGGTCTAAATGCTGTCAGCTGTTCAGGACAGCTATAGCGTGATGTCAGCATAAAATAAGGGTGTGTACAGATAAACTATACGTTAGCAAAATAAGATGTTGATGAAACTGGAAGAAATTGTCAGAAACAATCTGAGTTTCCAAAGTAATTCAAGTCAGTAGGACCAGTAGGCAAAAGTATGCTTGGTCAAAGCCAGTGGTGGTGGTTCACTCTCCCCAAGCCCCACCCACCTCCACAAGCCCTGAGTGGCTAGCACAGTGTGACACGCACAGTAGTATCTCAATAGGTACATAGGGGATGGTGGTGTCAGAGAACGCCTGCCCTTACATTTTGGCACTTGTCACTGGGACAACACAGAACTCTTAAGATCCCCAGACTTCATTATGTTTTCCTGAGGATTAAAGATAAGCAGAACACTTTTCTCAATTTGTGTGCATTGCTTAAATCAGCTATATGCAGCTCACCCTCTCTCCGATTTCAGTTTGGTCCCCAAATGGTAACAGATCAATGTCTGGCTGAAGAGAGCAGGCATCGGTGACAGCCTTGTACCTTTGGGAGAAATGATATTCATTGTCTTTTAGAATACAGACGTTCCCCCACGTGTATTATATACTCTGACCATAGTCACTCCCCTCCCTTGCTCTCCGCCCCTCCCCCCTCTGAGTCCTCTTCCCTTTCCCTTCCCCCCCACCTCACCTCTTTTCCCTTCCTTCCCCCCTTTAGTTCTCTTCTCAATAAGTGAACTCGTCCAAACTCATGGATCACAAGTGGTTGTTTTGGTTGTAAAATCTGCACATGCAAAGTTACCTCTGTCTGTTGAAAGGACTTCCAAAAGTGATATTTTCCTCGACTGTAGCATTTAGGAGCCAAGGCTTCTGGGCAGCATAAGCCACAGAATACCTGCTTCTGCTGTGAAGAGGACACACAACCTGGATTACACAAAGAGCTGCGCTGAGCATTTCCGTGTACCTAAGGGTGATGAACCCCGAGAGGGAAGACAGAGTAGACAGCTAGAGGAGAGGGCAGAGCCCACCAACCTTAGAATGTGATCACTAAATAAGTCACTTAAATTACAGGGATCTAATTAAAATGTCATGTGATACGTAAAATTTGATTCTCCTGTGCTGAAGTGTTTAATGCTATAAACCATTAAGAGAAAATTTCTTTTCTAAATTAAGATTAAAGGGTTATTAATAATTCACTCTCTTTAGCCACAGATGTGTTGGTTTGTATTAAACTCACTTTGTGTAATAGTAGATTATTTTTATAGTGACCTTTAAGAAACATGAATTGAAACTGGATTAGCACATCCCTTTGTGGCTTAGTCACATAAATATATTTTAAAGTCATAGGTAACGTATACATATTTCAAAATGAAGAATGATATCTAGAGGAGTCTGTTTCAATGTTGAAATAAGATTTAAGTTCCATATTTTAAACATATAAAATATTTTTAAGGAGAGGAGTTGGGGGAACGGGTGACCATGATCACAATACATTGTATAAAATTCTCAAAGAACTAATAAATGTCTTTAAGAGAAAGACACAAAATAAAAATGAACTAATAAATTCCTCCTCTCTTTTCTATTTCTTTAGCTTATAGGTGTTATCAGATGCATGAACATTAGACTACATTAGACTTTAACTTTCAGTCATTGCAAGATACATGTGAGCTGAAGAACCAGGAGATGATGAGACCAGGCTGGGGGAGGGAGTGGATGAGCTTCAAAGTCAGAGTTCCACGGTTAGTTCATGATGGGTCAGTTATGATGATGGGATTGCAGTTAACAGGAAAGGAAGGTTAAGAGGAAGAATTAAGAAAAGGTAAATGGGCACTGGGAAGCAGGGCATCCTGGGGCTTTAGAGGACATTAGAGTCTAGTGTGACAGTCATCTTTTAGATAACTACAGACACAGGAAAGCAGTGGTCCCCACATCTGGCGTGTCTGCCTGCCCTTCCCCTATGCTGGGGACTATCTTTTGATGCTGGGGATTGAGTCCAAAGCTTCATTGGGATTTGGGTTTGAGTTTGGTTTGGCTTTGTTTTCTTTTGTTTTGAGTAGCTGAAGCACAGAGTTCTCCATCTCAGGGCTATACTCAAATATCGTTGGAGGCACAATCAATGCGTGGATTAATTATTTGCATTTTTATTTAATAAGCCTTCAAACTCCTTTACTAATGACAGTTTAATTCTCAGCCAAACTTGAAAGGCACAAAATCCATAAAACAGAAACAGTCGACACAATTTGTTTGCCAAATTAAATTTTTTTTCTTTTTTTTTTTTCTTCTCTCTTTGCTGAGACAGACTATTACTGTAGCCTGGACTCATGTGGAGATCAGTGTGGAATGCAGAATGGCTTAGAAAGCAAGCCTATTCGTCTGCCTCGGGGTTTACAGTACTGGGATTTCAGGCATAAGCTTGCAAATTGATCCTTTTGTGAGCCACTGCTGTTGGAAATATTGTAGGCATGTTAAAAATGACTGTACACCATCACAGTGAGGAGGGAAACTGGAAGGAGGGATTAAAGACTGAGAGAGGAAGCTGTTCTTATTAAACTCGGGTGAAAATAGAAATAATACCTTCGGGTTGCTTCAAAAGAAGGCTCAGATTCATTTACACTGTAAGTACGGCAAACAATGTTCATTAATAATGACAGGTAGCCATGGGCGGATGTGTGTGCAAACCAGGTACGTAAACAAGCACAAGAAATACTCTTTCAATTTATTTCAAAGACAAACCACATAGTTTTCTTCTTTTCTGTCTTCCTTGGGCAGGAAATACACTATCACTAAGCTTCCGGATGATAGCAAGCCTGGCCATCTCCCACACAAGCTTCTGCCTCATGTCGCAGCCTGTACCCTATGTCCTGTTCTGCTCCATCAGCTCTGAAAACTTGAATCATTTCTCTAAAACACGGTTGCCTGCAGTTCTGTATTTCCTACTTCTCCCTGTCATTAAATTTTTATTTTAATCTATTTAAATTTCTCATCCACTACCCTGAGAAAGGGTCAGAAGAAACACATTGAGAATGTAAACATGGAAGGCACCCAAAGCCCACGTGTCTCTCTCTGAGGCTCATGTAAGAAAGCTAGACATGCAGCAGGTTCAAACTCCAACATCTGGACACAATGATGGAGGGTGAGAGTCATGTCAAGGTGGGATTGGGCTAATTGCATGTAGCTATTCCTCCATTATGATGGAAAAAAGCGTTGAAGATCAATATCTTGTATTTGAATTTTGAGGTATTTAGGCTCACCTGAATTACATGATTCTGAAAGCTCTATAGTCAATAGCTTTACACAATTGATCTAATCCAAAAATAGCTACTATTTTACTTCAGACCGTGTCCTATGCTTTTTTGTGGGAAAATGTATGTAATTACATCCTCTAGTGATAAATTTGTCTTAGAACTATTAAGAGTAAATTGCAATAGTACACATTGCTAATGACATGTTAGCATGTTTAATGGAAGCAAAGAGCCATAATACCACTAAATACCAGACTAATAAAATGCCAAACTAAAAAGTCGCTCAGTAATTATCCCCTGATTTAAGTAACTCATAAACAGCAAGTACAAAAATACTTCATTTCCCAGTTTTAGATACCAAGACATCTGACCTTAATGTTTTAGTAGTAACATTACTTTAGTCGTCTGTGAAAGAAAAAGCAGATGTGTTGGAAGTTAATGGACTGGTTTGTATTCATCCACAAGGAAATGTTCGTCATACAACTGATTGTGTCATCCCACACGGAGAACTTGGAAACCATCAACTTATCCAAATAATGGTTGAGTAACTCCCCGCTATGTTCTATATCAATCAAAGTACTTATTGAAGCTGGGTTAAAGTCCTAGTAGCCAAGCCTGGCAGACCTGAGTTCAAGCCCTGCCTGAGAGCCGTGTGGTAGGACAGACTCCCTGAACTTGTTTTCTGAACTCTATACCAGTTCTGGGGCATCTGCTTCTCCCACACAAAATAAATAAATAGATAGTTAAACTTAAGATATAGTCTGGCCACCTCCTAGTACTGAAAGTACTACCTAGCACCATGAAAATGAAGGCTCTACCCCTCCTTGCTGGGGGTTGCACCATTGTCAGAGCACGACAAACAGTCAGGACCAAGATGAGCAGAGAATCTCCATGGAAACACATTTCTGAGCATGTCTGTGAGGGTATTTTCAGACAGTTTGAACTGAGGATAGAAGACCTACTCTGACTGAAGGAGGTGAAGGGGTTTGCAACCCCATAGGAAGAACAACAGTATCAACCAACCAGATCCCCCCAGAGCTCCCAGGGACTAAACCACCAACCAAGGAACACACGTGGAGGGACCCATGGCTCCAGCCTCATATGTAGCAGAGGATGGCCTTGTTGGGCATCAATGGGAGGAGAGGCTCTTGGTCCTGTGAAGGCTTGATGCCCCAGTGTAGGGGAATGTGAGGGCAGGGAGGTGGGAGTGGGTGGGTGGGTGGGTGGGTGGGTGTGTGGGGGAATACTCTCATAGAAGCAGGGCAAAGGAGAATAGGATAGGGGCTTCAGGGATGAGACCTGGGAAAAGGGACAACATTTGAAATATGTAAATTTAAAAATATCCAATAAAAGAAGAAAGAAAGAAAAAAAGACCTACTCTGAATGTGGGAAACTATATCAAATTGACTGAGGTCGGCCTGAAAGAGGGAGAAAGAATGGAACAGCAGCACTTGCATCTCTCTGTCTCCCGAGTGCAGATGCAACTTGATCAGATGCTGCCTGACCCTGCAGCCACGCCTCCTCCATCACAAGGCTCTGTACTCTTAAACTGTGATCTAAAAAAAAATTTCCTTACATAAGCTAATTTTTTTTCAGCCGTTTCCTCATAGCTACAGGCAAAGTAACTCATTAACAAAATGAGCAATGGAGGTGATGCCACAAAGAGTATAAAGAGTTGGCCATATGAAAAAAACGCCAGGAGAGTTTGAGGCCAGAGAAAAGGCAAAGAGGCCCCTGAGTTACGCTGCTCAGACAAACAGGGTAAATCACAAAGAGCTGAAACATGACCTAAGCAGTGGGCATAACACCCACAAAGAAAAGTTGATGTGAATTTCAATAGCACACATGATGGTGATGAGCTCAGGAACCACATCTTGGGGTCCTACACAACCACTGTAAACTTTTACTCAAGAGAGAGGCTTGGTTGAGAAGCCACTCTCCAGTGAAACACAGGAACTAGAAGGAGGAGTGAGCGAATGAAGAGAACCATCGGCTCCCTGGGCTTGCTGAGTTGGTGAGAGAGGAAGCTGGAGGAGGGAGAGACAATGGGCACAGGAAAGAAGTGCCTGTGGTGGGCACATCAGAGATTTAGCATCGAATGCCCTCAGTTTGAGGTGCCTGGGGATTTTCCAAATGACCTTGGCCATGAAGCAGAGTTTGAAGCTCAAGGGAGATCCAGGAAGCAAACAAGGACTTTGGAATGATTTCCTGTCCTGACAAATGTGTTAGATAACAAAGTCCCAGTTTCCATTCCCTTATTACTTACAAGAAAAATCAGTAAACGATTCCAACAATCCTCATTTGTTTACAAGAGGACAAAAGACCAGGAACAGAGAGTGGAAACTGAAGGGTCGGGAAGATGCGTGCTGAGATGGGTGCTTCTGTAAGTACAGAAGCAGAGGAGAGAGAAAGCAGAATCCTGAAGAATACCACAGAACTAAGACTAAGGAAAAGAAATCTATGACTGGCTGGCTGGTTGGCTGGTTGGCTGGCTGGTTGGCTGGCTGGCTGGCTGGCTGGCTGGCTGGCTGGCTGGCTGGCTGGCTGGCTGACTGGCTGGCTGGTTGGTTGGCTGGTTGGCTGGCTGGTTGGCTGGCTGACTGGCCGGTTGGTTGGTTGGTTGGCTGGTTGGTTGGTTGGTTGGCTGGTTGGCTGGCTGGCTGGCTGGCTGGTTGGCTGGCTGACTGGCCGGTTGGTTGGTTGGTTGGCTGGTTGGTTGGTTGGTTGG